>CM021101.1:572430363-573132733 GCA_007115665.2 Sequoiadendron giganteum
TCTTACTTATTCTCCTCTTCTTCCTTTCTTTATTTCTCTTAATTCTACCACTTTATATATCTTCTTAATGCCTTTTCATTTATATATTTTCATAATAACTCTTAATCAACTTGTTCCCACGAAATTGACTTTATTTTTATAATTATTTACCATTTTATAGGTTATTTAAGCATACTAAAGGTGTTTTAAGGCTATTTTAGGAGTATATAATGGATATATGGTCTAAAAATTACCTAAATAGCCTCTATGGTGACTCACTATCATATTTATAATTTATTTTATGTCATTTCTAGTTTACTAGCTTGATCTAAAATGACCATGGATTATTTTTTCCATGGGTTATTATGACCCTGGGTTATTTTGTCCTTGGGTTATTTTGGTTGGGTTATTTTGTCTAGGGTTATTTTCGTTGGGTTATTATCTCCTGATACCTATGCATATTCTTAATCAAAATTAATGTCACATCCTCCATATTTAGCCACTTTCCTCTAATCCTCATTAATTTTCCTAATCATCTGTTTGCACAATCCTAATCCTAATCACTTACCTTTTATAGCATGTCTTTATGTCAACCTTTCATGGTACTTACCTTATTCAGTTTGACCTCCTCCCCATGTGAATTAAAAATTCACAATTATTCCCCCCATGCATTTGTATTCCCCATGACCTCTCAAAGGTCACATCAAGTACATGGGCAAAGACCTCCTTTTGGAAGACCTTGTATTATCCATGGGTTTCTTCCATGTTTGTGAAATTTAAATTCACTTTTATTCCTCCAATTTCTTCTCCAATCCCCATGGTGACAAGAGTGGACTTTCTGAAATTCCTCACTTGTCACTTTCAGCCCCAATTGGGGACAAGGAATCCCTTTTTAAGGAAATCCTCTTCAATCCCAAGGTACTTTCAAGTACCTTGGGACCACATGGCCTTTTCCACATAATTTGTACCCTTTCCATTTTACCATGTCCTTTGGACACTTCATCCTCCACATGGAAATATATGAGGGCTTGTGAGTCTTCAACTCACTATAGCCCTCCATCTTGGCCATGGTGGCTCAATCTTGACTGTTGAGTCCTCTAGAGAATTCAATTTCTTCTATAAATAACCCCCTTCTCATTCATTAAGGGACCTTATGCATTCTTATCACACTTATGCTCTCAAATCCATAACTACATAGCCATTATTGCAAGAATTAAGACATTTGCTTTCAAGCCATTCTTGTAGCCATTATTGTACTCTCACCTACCATTTTTCCATCCCTCACCTACTATGGGTGCACTCCCATATACCTTGCATAAATCTATTAAGTTAGTTTTTAATAATCGAGTACTCATAGTTAAGGATAACCTTGAGGCTATGCACTTATGTGAGATGGAAGTTGTTGGTCAAGTTTCAATTGTGCCTACTCTTATTCCCTTAGTGTCTTCTAATTTGTTGATGTTTACTCTTGTAGTACCTACTACAAAGGATAATCTTGAGATAGATATCCTTGAAGAAGATCCTTATAAAGTAAGAAATATTAATTCTACTCCTTCTACCTCTTCTCAAGAAAATACATGTCTTGGTGATGATTGGGGTTCTCTAGACTTTATAGAATCCTTAAATGAATAATTTAAATTTGACCTTATCCACTCAATCCTTCCACAAATATCATTCAAACCTGCTATTAGAGATGGTTATTGTTTTGTATCATGGGATAATGTGATCAATAATTGTAATTTTATTAGTGTTGATCCTACTTTTGAGGAAGATGATCACACTTTTGTTAAAGAGGCTAATTTTGGTAGTCCTATCAAGAAGGATGATGGTGGTCCCATAGAATAGTGTGATCCCCATTGATGGAACAATTATATCTATGAATATCCTCCTCCTTCTCAATATTTTCAAACACATTGTGGCCCTGGCTTTAAGATTGTCTCTAAATATGGCTATGGGTATAAAGCTTCTGGGTGTAACGATCAAGGAATTTGGGTCCCCATAATTTTTTTATCTCATATGAATAATTTGGGGATTGGTTTCTTGAATGACCAATCTAAATAGAATCCATGGTTGAGTGTCATGAATTCTACTCAACCTCGTTTTGTTGAAAAGATTCATCTTACATTGTCTTATATCTTCATGTCTTCTACTTGTGAGTAGAAAATATTTTCTCCACAAGACAAAGGGTATCTTCTTGATACTCATTCTTTTCTAAGTGAGAGTGTATCTTCTTGAGGCTTCTAAAATCCTGCTTAATTAATATTCTTCCTCCTACACATAAGAAATTTCATAAGCATGATAACAAAAAACATTCTTTCTATATATACCATCAAGTGCCTAGCCATTTCACTAGTGAATATAAGGCCTTGCAGGATAAATTACAACTTATTGATTTAGGATCCATCACTCATTTATTTTATGATGCACCAACCTTTTCTTCAAAATGAAAAGTGATTTTGAGGTCTACCTCTATCCTGTATGTTCTAAGTATCTTCCATGGTTCTCCTCCCTTATGTGCTAGGTGTCATTGATAACTTTTTCTAGAGATGTGTGTTCTTCTAAGGAACCCCTCTCTTCTTTCTATCTTTTTATCGGGGTATCCCCTTGAGTGGGCCCCTTTGTTTCTTCAAGGGTTTCCTACCAAAGGAACCCCCTTTAAAAGCTTCTCCTTTGAAAGAAATCATTTGTGTCTAGCTTGGGGCAGCCTTACTAGACCTTTCTTTTCAAATAGTGTGTCCCTTGAGTGGATCCCTTTTCTTTTGAAGGTTTCTTGAGGGACCTCTTTGAAAGATTTTAAATTATAGACTATCTGCTTTCTTTCTTGTGTAGCTTTTTGTGCTCTAACATGTTTAGTCTATGGATTAATATGTTGCTTTGTAGGTGTGTTTTTGAAGCTTCTTTTCAATCCAAATTTGTAGAGTCTCCTTACATCAAGCTTCCCTCAAGAGAGAGTACCTAGGGTTCCTTCTTTCCAAGTTAGGTGACTTGTAAAGAAATTTTCATCTAGAAGGATCTGTTCACCATTGGTTTATGGGCCTTTAGTGTAGTTTGTTCAACTTTGTAGGAGAAAGTACATAAACAGTATTTTGCTCACCTCTAGTAGATCTGTGGATCTATGATGCATTTGTTCAACTCTCCTTGGGTCCAAGGAATTGTGGAGCCATCTCTCTTGGAATTTTCATTCCTTTCTAGTTTCTCCATCCCTCTCTTAAATTCTCTCTTTTCTTGTCAATTGTATATATCTGGTTGAATATCTGCATCTAATTCATCCTAAGTATATGATCTTTATCTCTTTGTTAATGGTTGCTTCCTTGAATTTTGGGTGCATTCTTCTCTTGAAATAATCATTACTTACCTACTTCTCTTCATTTAATAATTCATTTATGTCTCATTTATTAATTTGGGGATGATGCATGGTACTAGGACAACTTTTTACATCGAGGTCTCTTTTACTTTGTTGAATCAAATCCTTTAGTTTGTTGTGTGTGTGGCTTTTTTTATGTTCTAACCCCATGATTTAATTGATTTTTATGTTCTAAAATTGTTGTCTTATGTAGGTCTTTCTTCTCTAATGTGTTTGTTTTATAATTATTTATCCTAGGGGCATGCTTCCTTGGTTTGGAGATTTATTTGCTTCCTCTTCAGTATACTTTTGATATCGTGATGTATTTATGTTTAGTATATTTCCTTTAGCATGCATATTAGTTTAGATTCATATGCCTGCTAAAGTGGGGGAAAAATGTAATGTCATAAAATTGCACCCCTTGCAATTTCACATACTTTTTTCTATCCAAATTAGTGTCCACTATGCTAGCACTTATGAAAGCTCATTTTAGCCCTTGCATTAAACTTTTCCCCTCTCAAGATTCTCAAGGACCCCTTTTCAACAACTTCCCTCATGCATCAATTTTGTGTCAAACCTTTTTCTTTTCCTGTTCTCATCATTTTGAAGCATGATATGTCTCGACACTAGCATGTCACACAAATTTCTACGTGTCGTACTACCGTCCTATGACATTTCAATGTTCAAACAACCATTTTCAAGCATGGTTTCCACTTGTCATCTCCTTTTGTCAGTGGTAATGGCCTAGGACACCTTGTAACACCTCAAGAAGATTATTTTCCTTCCTCTCCTCTCCTTAAATTTTATCTATGCAATTCATTTGTGCTTCTAGTTTCTCTCTAGCATTTTGGATCCTCTCTCAAACATTCTCCAATATTTCTCTTTCTTGCACATATCACTTTCATTTTATAGTAGCTTCAAGCACCCTCAAATTCTTATAGTACCCTCTACAACACTCTTGGCTCTTGCAGCTATCTTACTCTTTACCTTTGGCTTCCTTGCACCTTGCAGATGATATCTCCCTTGTCTCATGCTTGTGAACATATTAGGATTTCACACATCCCCTACCTATTGTATCTATATTTTTTGATACGGGTTGTCCTCCTTGAGTGGGGATTTCTTTTATCACCTATATTTTGTGATGGGTTTTCCTCCTTGAGTGATGATTTCTTTTATCACTCTTGCATTCATTTCATTTCTATCTATCATCATTATTTATCTATTTGGTTACCTGTGGAGGTGGGAACACTAAAATGGGGGTTTGATTGAGGAAAACCCCTATACAACCTCAATTTTTTCTCCAAATATTACACATGTAGGTATTGAAGATATTCACATGCCGGAGGCTTCATTACTTGGGTTGATGTGAGCAGTTTCTATCTTTTCATTCTCTTTGTTTATCATTTCTACTTTATTTTAGTTTTATCATATTCTGGTATTTTCCCACATTATGAAATTTCTTAGTAATTAGATTGCTAGTAGTCACCTTGCCATTTTATAATTTATTCTCACTTTTTGGTCAGTACAAGATGCTAGCACACCGTGCTTTTGTCTTGTTTCTATGTTTTCATCCTTTGGCTGAGATCTCATCAATTTGTCCAAAAAACATTTTTTATTTACTCTTTCTAATTTTGAAACTCTGTCTTTGTTCCCTGAGGTAGTTTAGGTAGATTCTACCCTTGGGATTCTCTTGAGAATAATGAGACTCATGAGTAGTGAATCCCCCTTCTCTACAAATATTAGTATTAAATTTATTATTATCAATAATATGTTTTTCATAAAAATATTATTACTATTTAATGGGTATTAATATCACTATGTATAAAAATATATTTTTGATAAAGAGGTTTGAAAAGTCACTTTGGAAGTTGGGTTTCTTTTTTGAACGGTCTAGTGTAGGTTTTCCTAAGTGGGTGAAGGAGGCTTGGTTGTCCTCCATAATTTTTTTATAGTATTACATCATTGCAGTGGCGGTGTTTGTGGTTTCCCTACTAGAGTGTGGGAAGGTCATTGTCTCTAGTTGTTGCTCATATGTGTCTATTCGGTGCTCATCCTTTTGTGATTCCTAGGGATTTAGATCCCTTGATGGTTTCCCTTTTATTCGAGGAAATGGGTCAAATGGCTCTCCTCAACCCAAGTCATTCAAAGAGGTGGTCGTGGGCAATAGAATTTATTTTCTAGTTGGGGAAAATTTCATAGTAGACGTGAGTTGTGGTAGTGAAGATGGGGGGTTCAAAGGAGGCAAGTGTTCCCTTGGCCCTTCTACAATTGATGTTTCGTCTCCAAATGAAGAACTTTGTGAAGTTCTATGTAAACAAGACAATAAACTAATAAGTATTGGGATTTTCTTGGCTATCATGGATTTTAATGAAATATTGACGAGGAGATACATGGACTCATGGTTTTCAAATGTGTGGGCGAAGAAACTATGGATTTATACCTATTGTAGAATGATCCAAAAAGGCCTTTATTTTTTTCCAAAAAAATCATGAAACGTAGTCTAGGTTTTTAAGAAAATAGTTCTCAAGCATGAGGTAAAACGTGTTTAGGGCATTGGCTTTGTCACCAAATGACCTCATTGAAGATATTTTGGCCTTGTCATGCCCTAGATGGATTGTCAAAAATGTTCCTCCTAGGATTTGGAATTTCATCTTGTTATTGCTTGAGCCATACAGGTAGGTGCTAACAATTGACAATGTGAAAACCACTCTTCCTCACACTGATGTTAGGGCCCTAGTATCTATAGACCCCAATGTTCACATTCTAGACACTTTTTAACTAAAACTAGAGTATGGAAGCATGGATTATGCCCTGGAAGTTCTTGGTGGTTTGAAATCATGCTATTTATGCCAAAAGGAAGGGAACTTGAGGAAAAATGTCCCACTTATTAGAAAAAAAATGTTCCTCAAAAACCATTGTCCGATAACAATATTGATGGGAAAAACCTTCTTGATTCTAGGGGCCGATTGGTCGGTGATGGAAACTCTGAGGATGTGGGTGGTTTTTACAACCCATATAGAAAATAGAATCCTAGCATTGGTAACTTAAATGAATCCTCTAGAGAGGAATATGTAAATGTTAAATTCACTCACGAAATGGTAGATGTAAACAGTGAAACAACAGGTAAAACCATGGAAAACATTGAAAGATTCAAAAGGCTATGGAAACCCTAAATGGTCATCTAAACAATGCTAGTTGTAATGTTGAAGTTGTTAAAGAAAACTTGGGAGGGCTAATAAAAAATATTGAAAATATCTATGACTTTTTAGATGAAGACAAGGAATATGCCGAGTTGGACTCCCTAATGGGGACATGCTCTCTGACACCTCTTCATAATTCTTTGGGGAGGTTGAGGAGGGTGTATCCTAAAATATGGAGATCAATAGAGATCCTTAAATTGGAAACTTGGATTCAACCTCATAATAGAGGAAGGGAAGAATGAAACTCCTAGATCTCCTACCAATCTTCCTCATGTTGGTAGTGAGACATGGGTAATGAATAATGCATAATAGATTTCCTTTGAGAGATTAAAAAATATGGGTGAGGAGAATGGTACCACCTACAATGATTGTCCCAAGGAGAAAAATTACAATATGAAAAGGATTTAAATTATTTAAAGATGAAGAGGATAATAAGGGAATCAAAAATAACCAAGTGAGATGAAAAAAATTCAAGGATATTGTCTATACCTTTGATACCAAGATCCATCCTACCAATGTGCAACATGGTAGCACCAATGGAATGGTTTTGGGCCAATCTATCGATATGGGGTGCCTAGAAATGGAGGCTAGCCACATTGACACTTAGAATCAGTCCACCAATGGTGCTGAGGTGGGTATGGGTGTAAGTGATGTTGATGGTAGAGGGGGATATAGAAAGGAGGAATTAAGCCCAGTGGAAAATAATCTAGATAGAATAAAATCTTCTAACCCTTCCCTAGTTAGGGTGCTAAGTGAATAACACCCCAACTCTTCTAGCAAAAGGAGAGTTGGAAGACAAAGGAAAGAGGATGGGTCTTTAATACTATTTGGGAAAGGTAATCTAAAGTCTCTCTCGAAAACCAAGTGGACAAAACTAAGTGTTTTCATTGCAATCCAAGTGGCCAAAAGGATGGAGGTTGAAACTAATATGCCCAAATGTTTCAATGCCTTTAGGCCTAGAGAAGATGCTACCCCCTCGACTTATCTTGATGGCTCTTCGATTGATCTCTTAAAAAATGTGGGGGTTAGAGTCTCAAGAAATGAAGCATGTGGTTAGAAGGTTCATTAGTCAATGCAAAAGAAAAGATGTGGTCCTGCTTCAATAACTCAAATCAACTAGATTTTCATTTGAAACCAATCTTCAGTTTATTTGGATGGACGCCTCTCAATTTTTTACCCACCATGAGAGGGGTAAAGGTGGGGCTTCCATTGTTATCTCTAATAATTGGAGCCACTTTGTTTCCAATTCAAGGATATCCCATTGCAATAGGGTTTTTTGGACCAGTCTGAAAAGGATGATCAAGCCTTTGGGATATGCTCTATCTATGCTCCAAATGAGTATAGTGAAAGGATCAAACTATGGAAATGACTATGCAACCTAGAAAATATACCCTATATCATATGAGGGGACTTCAACATGATTGAAAACAAAGAAGACAAAGCTAGGTGATAGACATGGACTAGAAAGGAATTTGAGAAATTATTTTGGACAAAAATGAAGTCTAAACTGAAACTGTTAAACCCGATAGAAGGTCAGAAAAAAGACTTTCCTAGTATTTGGTTCACCTAGTGTAACACTCAGAAAGGAAAAAAAAGGATCTACAATAATGTGGATAGATTCTCTATAAATGATGACTTTTTATTCTTGACACCATAATGGATGGTTGTAAAATAGAATTCCACCCCTACACCCTATCTAATCATCACCCCATGAAAGAAATATTTCTCCTCAAATTTGGGTGTAGGGATGCAAAGAAAAATTGGGTGTTCATCCTCAACACAAAATTGCTTCATGACAATGACTGTTTGGATGTTGTCTTATCTCTCAAGAAGATTAATAAAGCAATGTATAGGTGCCTAAGTGCCATAGAAATATGGGAGTTAAATACCAACGGTTGGAAATTTTTGTTTGAAGTTATTAGAAAAAAGAAAACATTAGAAAAAAGGAAGAGAAAGGTTTTCTTACAAGAGGAACTACTACAATTTGGGGTTTGTCTACAAAAATATCTCAAGGATGTGGATCTTGGAAATAGGCTTAGGTTTGCAAAGGATTCCTTGAGAAAAATTCAGAATTTTAGAATCCAAGGGATTAAAGTAAGGTCCAAGCTCAACTAGTTGGAGAGCAAGGACAAGGGATCCAAATTATTTTTAAAATTTTTGAAGGAGAAAAAACTTAAATAACACATTGAGCACATTCAAGTTGATGGGGTAGCTTTAACCGAGCAAGAGGACATCAAGAGTCAATTTTTCAATTTTTATAAAATCCTATTCACTTCTAATTGCAAAGGGGATGGTTGTACCAATGCAAGGGAGCTGATAAAAGGAACTGTTCGAAAAAAGATAAAAAAGTGTGAAGAAAAACAGTTGAGCAAAGATATCTCAAAGGAAGAAATAGAAAAATCAATAAGCTCACTACAAAATAATAAATCACTGGGTGCAGATGGAAACTTTGCTGAATTCTATGAGTTTTTCAATGATTGGATTGTTGATGAATTTTATTTTGCATATAAAGAGGCATTGGCAAGGGGCACTTTGTGGAAAAATATAAACAAGGGAATTATCAATCTATTTCCTAAAGAAGGTGATAAGTCTCTAATAAATAATTGGCAGCCAATAACTTTGCTAAATTTTTCCTACAAAATTCTAGCTAAGTTATTGGCACAAATATTAGTGAGCATCCTACTGAGTTTTATAAGCAATACTCAAACAAGTTTTATAAAAGGAAGATATATCCTCAAGAACCTAATTACTTGTGGTGGGGCTATGGATTTGGTAAAGGTAAAAAATCAAGAGGTCCTAATGGTGTTTCTAGTCTTTGAGAAGGCATATGAAAAGGTGGAATGGGAATTTATCAACTTAATGTTGGAGGCATTTGGATTCCTAGAAGTGTTCTGCAAATGCTGGTCACCCTCTTTAGGGATTCAGTGTCTCAATTTGACAGTAATGGGACTCTTAGAATATTATTTTCCTTAGAAAGGTCCATCATGCAAGGCTATCCCCTAGCACCTTCCTTGTTTGTGATTTCTTTAGATGCTCTACATTATATCCTCAAAGATGACAATGTTACACCAAGAATAATAGTTATTTCTCTCCCCAATCAAGAGGACCTCCTCAATATCCAATTTTTTGATGATATTGCATTCTTTCCACTTTCAGATGAAAATAACATTACTAATCTAATGAACAAGCTTGACACATTTTGTGATGTCTCTAGAGAAAAAATCTCCATTGCTAAATCAATCATGCTAGGGTGGAAAGAAGAACCCTCAGATTGGCTAGCTATGTTTGGTATGTGATGGGGTGGTCCCCAAAAGTAGGCTAGATATCTTGGCATACCTTTCATGGTCAACCCGAATCTAAGGGAGATGTGGCTTTGGATTCATAGAAAAATTGACAAGAATATCAGTAGATGGAACAAGTAGTTCATCTCCTTGGCAGGGAGAATATAGATATGCCAAAGAATTCTTGCTTCTTACAATCTATATTTTTCCTATATTTTATTTTTCAATAGCTATTAGGTAGATGAAATATAGAAGAAAATTACAAGTTTCTTGTGGTTTGATAGGAAAGGAAAGAAAAATAAACATGCAATAAAATGGAAATGGTGTTGTCTAAGCAAGATTGAAGGCGGATTGGGGTTAAAATATCCTAAGCTACAAGGTATAGCATTATCCTCAAAATGGATCTCAAAAACCCTAGAAGGGGACGAGCCATGGATAATCTTGATCAAGAGCAATATACAAAGGGGAGTTCCTAGTAATGCAAATGAATGGAAAGGGCTTTTGTTATGTGATATCATTTTCAACAATAATTCAATAAAACTTGAGGGGTATGTGGTCTTCAAGAGAATCTCAAAGGCATGGGAGCTCATAAATGGCACATTCATAACTCTTAGGCCTTCTCAAATAGCACAGTCTTTACACACAAATCAATATGGTGGAACCTCAACCATAATGGAAAACCTTTGGCACTTGAGCAGGGATTTTTGACTAAGGCCTAGGAAAGTAATGGATTTAAATACCTTGTTGATAACTTAGAGGAAAGGGGCCTGAAATAATGGACTAGATAAGCAAGGAATTCAAGTTGTGCACAACCAATTGAAGAATGTACTCCATTCTAAAAGAGTTCCTGCAAAGAGATTCCTAACACTACTAGTCATGTGGTTGATTCTAATCAACATAAAAACTTTATATGGAGTGATGGCTCCAAGCTCTCCAAGTTGAGTATAAAAATGGTGTACAACACTATTACCAGTCAACCTGAAACCAACAATCACTTAAATAAAATCTAGAAAGAAAGGCTGAGCGAGAATGAGTGGGTAAAAATTCTTAAGAATTCTTGGTCAAATTTGTTAGAGCCAAATAAATCATGCTTCTGATGTCTTTTAATATTTAAAATACTTCCAATTAAGTGAAAATCAGAGGACATAGAGATCTGCATCTTTTGTAGAGTGCCAGAATCTATTAATCACATTTTCTTTGACTGCCTTTTTGCAAGGGAAGTATGGAGTATTTTTTGTGATAATCAATGCATCTGGGATAATAATTCTAAATTGAGACCTAATATAATTATTTTTTTGATTTTTAATTAGCTATGAAAGGATTAATGCTATTCTAGATTATTGTTTCTACTAATTTTTTTTGGTTTATTTAGAAAAAGATAAATGATGAAAAGTTATGTGGGGTCAAGCATGCACTTACTGAGTCTTGTAAAAGAATCATTCTCTCCAATATTTTTGTACATGTTTCTCTAATGATCAAGGTTTCTAAAGGAAAATTCTTAAAACTAATTGAATACGACACAATTCTAGTCATCCTATAGGAGGTTAACTATGGGTATGGATGGAAGCATACTATAGAGATATTTCTCAGGGCCCTTGAAATATTTCGAAAAGAGTTTAACAAGAAGGTGGAAAAAAAAAGACAAGGTGAATATGTTCCTCCACTAATTAGCATTGAATACTTCTTCAAGGAGGAGATCAAAGCAACAAGCTCTCTCCTAAGGCTAAAATTTGTACGGTGTAGGGGAAATTCTAGTCACTGGTGGCATGGTACTCTTGGTTGGTTCTCTTCCTTCAGGATTCAGTTTTGGTAGTAATCTTGTTTGGGAAACAACAAATAATTTTTCTTTTTACTTAGATGCACTCCTCTAAATTTTATTCCATGTAAACTACTAAGATGTGCAATTGGTTTTTCTATAATGTAATTGGATAATGATATATATGGGGGGTGGGTATATCTACACAGTTGGGGTAGTTGAATCTATATATTATGGGGATGCTACTATGATTATTATGTAAATCTTCTATGTTATTTATTGTTGTTATTTCAATAATTGATACATAAATTATCATTGGAATTATTAATGGTAAGTGCATCAAGGTGTGATATAGAAAGGGGGTCTTAAAATGCCACTTTTTTTAAAAATTAGAAAAGTCTAATATTCAACAAGAAAATGAAGATAGTAACACTCAAATTTTGAAGATTCAACAAGAACAAGAGTTGTAGTGCTTTGAATATAATTTCTAAACTATTGGGCAGGTGCATGGAAATGGGTAGCAATTTTGTGGACACCCTAAAAAAAGAGAGTTGAAAACCATAATGTGACCACGTTATAACATGCTCATGTTATGTCTTATGTTAAACCTAGGCAAGGTCTCAGCAGCTACAACTACAAAGACATAAAACGAGCGTGTTCTAATGCACTCACGTTATCAACTGTTAAAAGAAAAAAAACAAATGCAAATCTCTCATTTGCATTTCGACTATTTTTTTTGTTGCACCAGTAGCCAAAAACCCCAAAATATCATGCTCGCATTCTAGGAGGATAATTTATTCACCAAGAATCCATATTTCTTCACAACGATGGTGCCATGGCGACAGGGAGCTGTAAGAGGTAAGGATTGTATGGTTTTTATTTTGAATTTTTTAGTTTTAGGTTGAATTTGATATCTATTTATTTTAATTTTTAGGAGATGCAAATCAACTTGCAAACCCTCAAAATCCTCAAGAGGAGGACCAACCAAATCCTCAAGATCAAAATCAACCACAACATCAACCTCCTCCACCAATCACTCAACCCCCTCATAGAACTCAACAAAATTTAATGAGTGAAATTGAGAACAACAAAAAACAAATTGAGGATTTGATCAATAGGTTGAGTGATCCAAATGGTTCAACCACAGAAATAATGACCCTAGCAAATTCATTGAAAGATATGTTAACAAGTGTAGATTCAATTAGCAAACAAATAATTGGATGGGAAGATAGGAGACAGGTGGCTAGGGACTATTATGAAAATAAACTATCATACAAGGATGTGAAATATTTAAAAATTACAAAAGGTGATTTGTGCTCATTATTCATCGAATGCACAAATAAAAATCTTACCCTGAATGTGAAGAGGTTTCCTATCCATTGGTGCCACCACCAATAGATGAAGGAGCAGTTTTATGATAGGTGGTACATGGTCTTTGATTACCCACTATGCAAAAATTGTGAGGTACTCTAATATTTCCTTAGGAAACTATACAGTGAGGTCATATTGAACAAAATCCCAAATTATTTTGATATGAGGGATTTTCAGGGGAGAGGTGGGGGGTCAGCTCAGGATAGACCTTGTGCACAGTCGAATCCTACATGGAAAGGTAGATGAGATCTCGCCAGGCCACCTCATGAGAATATTATTATGCCTTTCATCATGAAGGAAAGTGCTAGTGTAGAGACATTGTAGGAAATCAACACTTTGACCCAGAGTGTCATCCATCATACTAGCCCTATTCTACAACGCCATCCACGGGAGTCTTCTAGTGGTGGCCTTCTAACACATGTGTGTCAATCTTGCGGAGCTACTTGTTCACATGACCCCATCGACCCTTAGGAGACTAGTACGCAAGATTCATTTTCAGCTGACATTTTGCATGAGGCATATGGTAGTGATAGTCAGGTAAAAGTTAGTGCATGTGTTCATTGAATTGAATTTATTATATTTTGATTTTTAAATACAAGATTAACTAAAAAAAAATTATGATTTTAATAAAATTGTAGGGTCATAGTGTTGAGACTGGATACATCGGCCCTCCACCAACCTATTTTTGTAGTACACCTATCGCTAGGGTATGTAACTAGTAAATAATTATAAGTTTATTGCATATTTAATGGCATTGTTTTATGAATGGTAATTTAATATACAATTTTGGATGTTGAATAGACTAATATTGGAGGTTTTGATGGAACACTTCCCAGTGGTGGTGGATTTACTCAAACCTTCACGCAGGTAATAGAATAAAGAGTTTAAATAATGAATTAAGTACTTAATAGATTTGTGTAGTTTATAAATGCACATCGTTGATTACGTTGAATAATTTGTTGTTTTATTTTCAGTTGTTGTGAGATGATACACCTTTGAATGTGATGAGGGTAATGGATATTGGTGTGACATCTGCTATACAATCCTCGATGGCTCTAATAGAAGAGGTATGAGGCAAATTAGTTAATTTTAATTTACATTTGTTGTTATAGATGTTAGTTAGTGAAAAATAAAACCATTATTGATTCACATATTTTTTGTCTATTTGTATGGTTTATACAGGGCTTGAGCATGCGTGAGCATGGGTGTGAGGATATTTCCCTCATGGAGAGAGATCGTGAGATGGCTGTAACTGATTATTTTGTCAAATATATCATTTTTTATAATGTAATTTCTATATATTCATGTCTTTACTTCTTATTGTAACAGTTAAAACTTCACCATGAACTAAACCCTAGCAGGAGTAGCGGGAGCACTCCACGAGCGCAGCAAAAATGAGTGATAGACCTATTGCCATTTGAGTGAAAAGGAAAGGGAAATATTTTATTTCCTGTGCATGGAGAGAAATGAATTTTGATTCCAAAGTCCTTTATTCTATGCCTGCATGGCAGTTTTGTACATATTTTAATTGGACATATTTGACATTGTATGCCTAGATAGCATTCTCATAAGCCTATATGGCTATTTGCTACATATATTTCATACTTATATCAACATATATTTATGTTTACCTACATAGCTATTTGGTTAATACAAATATCTTTTATCGATGCCTGTCCATATTTGCATTCTAAATTGATGGTTCAATAGATATGAGTTACGTATATTCAAGTGTATACTTTACAACTTACGTGTATACTTTGTGACTTATGTGCATTTGAGTGTATATTTTTTGGCTTACATTTTTTCATGCATATACCTTGTATTCGTGCATATACTTTGTTTTAATTTGTGTATACTATGTATCCGTGTGTATAATTTTTGAGTCTTACGTGTTTTTTAGTACTTTTACTTCCCTTATTAGCATGTACATGTTTGACTTATTCACATGTATAATTATTAATTGGTTAGCCCTAGCATTGATCTATGTCATCCTCAATGCATGATCCTTGAGATGGAGTAAGTACACCCTCAAGGTCAAAAGAAGTCTCACATGCATTCTTCATAGGCTCATTTTGGTAGTGAAACCAAAAACTTTTTGCATCATTGAAACAAAAAAAAATTCCTTTATAGTAGGTCTGAAGACATTATCATTCTCCATCAGTTCTTCATGTATCCACTCCCCATTAATGGTTGTCTCATGACCTTCATGAAACCAAGCACTTATCTCATTTGTGATAGAAGAAATGTATGAAGATTTATCTTTATCCTTATGAAACATTCATTATCATGAGAGATGGGTTCTTGTGAACCACTACTAATGAATCATGGGTCAATGAGTTTGACTTGTAAAAGTACACAATTGAATCTTGATAGCAATATCACAATATTTATATATCTAAATGTGTTATTTCCTTCAGCTAAAATTTGTGCTTATACTTATGTGATTGATGTATGTTTGTGTATGGGATCATAGTAATTTCTATTTGATGATGCTATTGTTTCTTTAAGCTTTATTTATTAAAGGGTGCATGAAACAAGTTTTAAATCCTTACAGATCCTTGAATTTCTTAGGTTTTTCTATTTGTCGAGTCTAGGCTCCGAGCCCGAGTCCAAGTCAAAAAATGGACTGTCAAGTCTGAGGCGAGTCCTAGTCTTGTAACACTGGTGTGAACACATCAAGGAATAATGTATATGCCGATGAAGAGATAACCCATCCTTGTTTCCAAATAAACAATGGTATAGATATGGTTGGTTGAGATAAAAAATCACTCTCCTGGATACTTGGAACCATAATCTTTCATGGCTACAAACACACCTTCATAATGTGTGTTCTTGATCCTACTGAAGAAATGGCGGAACATGTTGTAGATCAAATATTGCAACCCTAAGTCCACAAGAAGGTTACTTATCCTGATTTCTGCAAATGTCTTTATGATGTTCATCCTTCTTGAGTAATGTGAACTATTGATGTTATCTAGATCTTTGAAACTATCTGCAATCATGTGTAATAGTGTAGAAGCTAGAGCTATATCTAATACTACAAATGACTACTCAATGGAATCCTGATAGCAATATCACAATTTGACACATTGTAGAAAATACCTCCTACTTATCAATTGATGAGCTAAAGGGGCTCTATAATGAATGTTTCATAAGGCACAACACTTGTTGAAGGTTTTGCAAATGGGGTTTCAAGCTATGTGGACTTAACCTTGGGGATAAAACTTTGTGGTTAAGCACTTGAGCTGGATTATACCGGAATGAGTGACCTCCCAGGAAGGCCTAGTGCCTCACCTCTATGAGAATCACTTAGATGAAATGAGTGCTAAGTGGGCCATTCAATATCATTTCAAATTTGTTGCTTTAAGCAACTTATAAATTTGCAACTTAAGGCTCCTCCAACCTAAGGGATCGATCCAGTGGAACATAGCTTAGAGCGATTCCATGTGTTTTGGTGCAAAAGAGGATCATGCCTAGTGTAAAAATACTTATTTGGACACGTTGGAATAGTTTTCTCTGTCACACAAGTTGCAGAACAAAAGTTGCACTACTCTGCAACTTTGCACTGCTTGCATTTGATGCTTTTTCCATAAGTGAAAATCTGCCACCACTGGAAAACCACTATGAGATAGCCAAAATTGAGAGAGGTTTTTGTAGAAAATCTCAACGCAATCCTATAGAATTAGATGAGAAGTTTCTAAGCAACACGACATCTGAGTAATAGCATGCTGAATTTTGCAGCCATTTTGCACTTTCGACCCTTAAGGGATCGATCCGGTGGAACATAGCTCGGAGCGATTCCACGTGTTTCGGTGTGAAAGAGGACCATTCCTAGCATAAAAATACCTATTTAGATGTGTTGGAACTGTCCACTTTGTCACACGAGCTGCAGAGAGAAAGTCGCACCACTTACCAACTTTGCACAGCTTGAATTTGACACCTTTTCCATCAAGTGAATATCCCCCGCCACGAGAAAACCACTCCAAGATAGCCAAAACCGAGAGAGGTTTTTCTAGAGGATTCCAATGCCTTTCCGTTGGATCAAATGAGAAGTTTCTAAGTGTCATAGTATACAAGTAATAGCATGTTGAATTTCTTAGCTATTTTGCACTTTGGAACTTTAAGGGATCGATCCAGTGGGACATAGCTCAGAGCAATTCCACTTGTTTCGGTGCAAAAGACGATTATTCCTAGTGTAAAAATACCTATTCTAATGTGTTTGAATATTCCACTTGGTCACATGAGTTGCAAAGAAAAAGTTGCACCACTTTGCATCTTTGCACAGCTTGAATTTGACACCTTTTCCATCATGTGAAAATCCCCCACCACGAGTAAACCACTCCAAGATAGCCAAAACCGAGAGAGGTTTTTCTAGAGGAGCCCAACGCCTTTCTTTAAGATTAGATGAGAATTTTCTAAATCTCACAGTATCCGAGTAATAGCATGCTAAAGTTTGCAACTATTTTGAACTTTGGACCCTTAAGGGATCGATCTAGTGGAACATAGCTCAGAGTGATTCCATGTGTTTTGGTGCAAAAAAAGACCATACCTAGCATAAAAATACCTATTCAAACATGTTGGAATAGTCCACTTGGTCACATGAGTTACAGAAAAATGTGTACAAATTGTTTACATGACCTTTATATGACCTTTTTCACATTGTTTACATTTCAAAATTCAAAGTTTGCAATTTTTCCTACTCAAGTCATTTACAGAACAAGGTGCTACTACACCAAACATGAACTCCAACCTTACAATATTTGAGTAAATCTCATTATGTAATTAAATCTTATTACAATGCCTCTGGCACTTCATTCTCTAAGATCTTTTACAATGTCACTCATACATCCAAGATTCTCTTTAAATGTCTACATCATAGGTGCTCATTATGAGGTTAACTTCAAATGAGTAACTTGAGATTCCCTCACTAAGCTTCACATTCTCTCTTATAATGGCTTCAAATAAAAATTGATATTGTCAAAATCATCAAAATAAGTATGTTGCATTGCTTTTTTGGCTGAGATTCTCTTTGATGGCTCTTAAATCAACATTTTTTGCAACGAAAGATCAATCAACTCTTAGTATTTTAATTACAAATATGAAAAGTAAAAGAGAAAAAGAAAGAGCATCCAAAATGGAAATGAAATAAAAATAGACGGAAGGCACTTATAGATGTTGCATGCAGGCATCAAAATGAGGATGTTGCATTGCTTTTCTGGTTGACATTTTGTTGGATGGCTCATATATTTGCATTTTTTACAAGTGGACACCAATCACTATAAAAAATGATGATAGCATTGGCATCAAACAAATTAATGTGCATACAAATATAAATTAATAAGAACCAATGTGCATATACTTAAAATTAATCCAACGAACCATCTGGGTCTGCTATACTCTTTATTGTGTCAAGTATTGCCTCATGGTCAGACTCGTGGACCTTCCATAATGTCTTGCTCAAAGGTCTACCCCCATATTTGGTCAAATAAACATTAGATGCCATGACAAGGTTCGAGTAATGAAGAATCTTATGATGCATGTCAAAGTCCTAAAATAGCCAATGTTTAACACTTGAATGTGGGTACCTTCTAAGCCATATTCCAGTAACCACAACTGAGCCTGTAGGGTATTCGATGTTTTCTCCATCTATAACTGGGGCCTCCAATTTATTTTTGGTATCAACACAATGACACAAGTAATAGTTTGTTCCCTCTTCATTGTCTTCATCTACAATAATTGCATAAACATGCCCTGCATTGATATGTGCAAAAAATATCTTGAAATTTGTCAACATTACAAATACAGTACAAAGTAAGATCTAACGATATGGAATTTCAACAACTAAGAAAGTAGATATATCAACTCATTCAACTAGTTTTGATATGCGGTCAAAGTCGACCGATGATTCTATCTGTGTCTATTCCAATGCCTTTGGAGGGTGATACATGTGAGGTGGGCTAAGATAACTTGTGAACCATTTGTCAACCCACTCCCCTAACTCACACTCATTCTAGTCTTGCATTGTACATGAAGAACAAAAGCATGCCATCTTTCGTGTATCGATACTCCATGAACCTGTATTTGAGCTAAGGAAAGAGTGTACCTCACTTGATCCTGTTAGTGTACAATAGTCTTCATTTGGTGCAATGTTAGTATCATCCATCAACCAAAAAAAATCTACGAACTGAAGACGTACCTTCATTACCTGGACCCATCAAACCATTACACCACTCGATGATTGATTTTGCATCTATCAACTTAGCACTGTCTTTATATTTTAACTCTTCTCGCGCTAATGCTCTTTTCACGCATGCTCCTACACTATCATGCTCCCCCTTTCCATCTCTAGCCTCACAAAAGTTCCACATATGTTGAACATCTATAATGACATGCATCCTGCACAACCAGTAGAACATGCGCGATTTCTTGTACTGTGTTGCACAGTTATCAGACCATATTATATGTTGATCGTATTCTATGCCCCTCTAATCCAAACCACTATAGAACATCTGGAAGCAACCTTGCACAAACTCTAGAGAATATGTATGATCATCACTAATGTAAAAGTGTTACTTCCTCAATACCTTTGTTTGCTCATCTATACTATCAGATGCATGAATGAATGTTATGTGCACAAATATCGAAACTTGTGTGGAGTTGTAATACTATGACTAAACCTCATGTTGTGGTTGTAGAGTGTATTTATTTGCAAATTCAACCATAGATACTATGCTTCCAACTAGAAAGGTGTCCTTGCATAGCTTGAACTATGTGTCCAACCATCGGGCTCTATGGGTATGCATTGCATACTCAGACTATATACTGTCACAAAATGTGGTCATAAATTTGTACACTAGAATCTTCTCAATAACCAAATCACACCTTTTTGCTTGAGACCCATCTTTTGTAGCATATGCCACTGTTTTATACTTCTCGAACTCTACTAGTTGTTGTCCCACCTCATCTATGCTTTCCATATGTTGACATACTGGCATGCGCTAGAAGCCACCGCAACGCTGGCATGAATCATCCAAGCATGTTGTCCTATAGAATATCTGGCCATCCTCTATTTCAAATATTTTTTTTGATAAGAATTCTCTTGAAGATTTTGGTGGGGCTTCTATGCCACAATCCTGCAAAACATCGTTAGTATGCAAATCTAAACATATAGAATGATAAAAATCATAATGGTTAGAAAATTCAATATGTAGTCTAAAAAAAAAATTAGTGCATGTGTGATTTATCTTGACATAAAAAGGTTTAAGCAGTTCAAAAAAAATTTGATAAATAGTATTTGAGGATAATCATTTTCAAATTTCTGAAAAAATTGGGTTTGAGTCATATCCAAAAAATACTTTGGATGTGGCTCACGATTCTGACTACCGATTCTCCTTCTTACCACATCTCTTTGATTCAAACATGCCCTTGAGTTATTCTTTTAATACTCTTTAATTAGTGTTCTCAAGGCTTCAAAAAATTATTTATCTTTTCATGACAGTCTCCCCGAGAATTCCCATAACTCATTTGTATCATTGGCCTCAATTCTTTGCCGCCTTTGAATGGCTCTTGATAAAGTTTTTCTACTAATTCCCATTTTTTCACTAGTATTTTTAATTAGGCGAGCTCTCTTTGTTTAACAGCTTACAAAAGTCAATGTAATGACACATCGAGTGACATTACTATCCTTTGAGCATGAGGTCTTACCCATACTCTCATAAGCATCCATTAGATTCTTCACAATAGTGTCTTCACTCGATGCATTCGATGTTCTCAACCCAAGAGTCTTCATGATGTTCCTATACTTTACACCCCGCATCATTTCAAAAAATAGTTGACATCTTGCAATCTCATTTAGCCTTTCAAAGAATCATTCCCAAATCTTATCAGCATATCTTCTACAAGTGCGTGTTGAAATATTACCTTCCATGTGCTGCAAAATCTCCTCATCAATATTAATCAAATACTTTGGCTTTCTACGCAAAATTCTTGGTGGTGTTCTCCTAGGTACATGCATCTCAACATTAGGAATTTCATCAATACTAAATTGAGGTGGGCTAGATTGCATACCTTCGATCGAGGGTGGAGAAGAAGACATACCTTGAGGTTCACATGGGAATGATGGAATACCTTCTTCGTTAATTTTGAGTGATGATGTACTCTCAACTTGAGATGTGTTGGATGGTGTCCAACAATATTCACTTGCGATAAATGGTGTCCCTCCATATTCACTTGCAGTAGATGGTGTCCATCCATATTCACTTGTGCTAGATGGTGTCCCTCCATATTAGCTTGTGCTTAATGGAGTCCCTTCATAGTCACTTGTCATAGAGGGTGTGTCTCCAACTACGGTATCTGAATCTGTCTTACGATGATGCTTTTGCATTCGTGCTTGTTGTGCTACCAATTCCCGTTCTCTTTTTGATAGTTGAGGTTCCTCTACAATCGGTTTGTTTTCATAAATTGTTTCCAATTTATTCTTTTCACGGTATTCCACCACCTGAAATCTCTCCTTTTCTTTCAAGGTTTCTTTCTCTTTGTTTGTTATTTTCCTCTTTGTCTTTTTCTTTGGCATGGCGGATACTTTTATCTGTACCATGGTAATGAGACAAATATTAGTTCCTAAAAAATTGTTGAAGGAGTGGTCTATGTAATGAAATTTTGACCTTGTGCAGGGTACTTTTAAGATGTTTGGACCCTTCAAAGGAATGGGAGAGGCTTGGAGTTGTCTTAAAGGATGAATTTTTGTGAATTGTCCTGAATTTCTATAATTGACAAGTGTAAAATGGTAATTGGCAAGTGTATATAATTGTGTATATAATTTGGTAATTTAAAATGTGCATTGACAACCTAAGGTTATAATGACAAACAAAAATGAAAGCAAGCCATAATAGAATGAAAGAAAATTTGTAAAGACTTTACATACCTTAAAAATGAGACTTTCAAATGGAGGAATTCAACCCAATTCTATAGCCTTAGCTTCTTCTTTCTTCAAACTCCACAACAATTTGACTTGTTCAAAAGCTTATTCCCTTCCACACTTCAATTGTATATCAGTTTTCAATGGAATTCAAACTTCAATTGATATTATATGTCTTTCAACATGGAAACTTTGCTATTTCATGCAAAGGTGGTAAAAAGATCATGGAAAAGGTGATGGAATGTGAAAAAGATGCTTGCACAGTTCACAACATCATCAAAAAGCTATTTTTTGTCGGAGCAAGCTTAGAACCAAGGGAATATGCAAATTGTGGGCCTTCAAATCATGGGTATATAGAATTTTTTACCATTTTAGTGGAGTAAAAAATGCGCATGTGTTATAACACGAACGCATTATGTGAAATTTGGTTTTCTTAGTGTATTTTTTAGAGTATAGGAGTTTCTGAGAGAGGGAGAGGGAGAGAGGGGGACAATGGGAGATAGAGGGAGAGGGTGAAGGGGAGAGTGGGAGAAAGAGAGAATGGGAAGGAGAGAGGGAGAGAGTGGGAGATAGAGTGGGAGGGAGAGAGGGGGGGAGTGGGAGATAGAGAGGGAGGGAGAGGGAGAGTGGGAGAAGGGGAGAAGTGGAGAGTGGAAGATAGAGAGGGAGGGAGAGATGGTGAGAGTGGGAGAAGGGGAGAAGTAGAGAGTGGGAGAGAGTGGGAGATAGAGAGGGAGGGAGAGGGTGGGAGTGGGAGAAAGATATAGTGGGAGGAGAGAGGGGGAGAGTGGGAGATAGAGTGGGAGGAAGAGAGGGGAGAGTGGGAGATAGAGAGGGAGGGAGAGAGGGGGAGAGTGGGAGAAAGAGAGATTGGGAGAAGGGGAGAAGGCAAAGAGTGGGAGACCGAGAGAGTGGGAGAGAGTGGTAGATAGAGAGGGAGGGAGAGAGGGGGAGAGTGGGAGATAGAGAGGGAGGGAGAGATGGTAATAGTGGGAGAAAGATAATCCATATGATGGCATTCTAAAGTTTTGCAAATTTGAGATGCCTATTTCAAAATTTTGCTTCTGCACTTTCAGAAGTGCACCTAACACTCAATCTTGACCGACCCGATTTGGAGGCTTACAATTTAAAGCGGGTTGATTTTCATGCAAAACCCATTTGCAGACATAGTCAATTGACCTATGTGAGAAGGCCTATCAAATTTTAGCTTCCCATGATAAGTTCTGACAGCGTTTTCAAAAGTGAAGCTGGAAGGTTTTTGCATTGTTTTCTCGTTTGCAGAATATTTTGCGAAACAACTTCCTGTTTGAGCTTGGTTTTTGCAACCAGTTCACTATCATGTCAGAATAAATGTTGTTCCATATTCCCCATATCAACATGATCTTGAGTGTCATTTTTCAGAGCCTCATGATCTGATTTTCTATTTTTAGCAAATCGAAACTGAATGCAGATTGTTCTATTTTGCAGTTGTATCCCTGGCAACCTTTCTGAGTGGCCAACTTTGATTGTCAATAACTTTTTATCAATGATGTTTCAAGCAAATTCCTTTTGTACACATGCTCAAGGTACCTTAATGTTCCACTATGTCTGATGGAAACTCATCAGGATTTGATTTGTTATTTTTACAAATGTGCAGTTGGATTAATTTTAATTGGTTCAAAACAGCTGCTGTTTCAGAAAAGTCTGACTGGGAAAATTTGCCGATTAATATCTTTGACCTCATAAATGATTTCTCTGATCCATTTGTTGCATTGTATTCTCAGATCAAATGACTATGTGCTTGCAAGTTTTTATGGTCTCACGAGGTCGTTTTCCCAATTTTCAAGATCGATTCTTGAAGCAACTTGACCTATTTTTCCCATTTTGCAAAGGCACCAGAAAGCAGTTTTTAATGGTGATCCAGTTCGTTTTTTAACTTCTGAAGAATTCAAAAGGCAGTATCGGACCGCTTTAGGGTGAAGTTTGTTTCAAAACGAAAAAAAAATTTAGTCGGGCCACTTGGGGCCCAACATGCTTTGCATTGTTGTGACGTTCCTCAAATGGAATATTGCAGTCAAGATTGTGAGAACAATACTATTGATGAATTGCTTGTTTAATATTTCCTAAAGACAATAATAGCAATCGGGAGCAATTAGGAGCAAGGTAAAATGCATCCATTAAGGCATTGAGCCTTGAGAAGACTCGTGTGGCCACCAATGGAAAGCCTGTGCCAGCATGGGGAAGGTCTATGAGTTGATGAAATTTTCAAATAAATACAACTGGCAGTTGAATGGGGATGATGGAGAGTTTTCAAACTTGTGCCATGTGATGAAGTTTCCATACACTAGCAAATATGGGCATTGTTTTCAAATACAATAAATATCTTAGTAGTTGCAATGCCTGGCTTATACACCTGGCAACTCTCAGACTTCTTCTTTCTATCACAAATTACCTGTTGTTTTTAGGAAGCATTGCAGTTCTCCATAGAAATGATCAAGTACAACAAAATGGCCTAAGATACTTGCCAGCATAAGGAGACCAAAGTGCATAGTAGGAAAAGAATGAAGGCCCATCAAAGCATAAAATGGAACAGGGGAGACCAATAGGCGCACAAAATAGATTTATTGATGAGATCTTATGAACTCTCAAGGCACAAACTGGACTGTAATTGAGTCCTCAATGAAAATTTTAAATAAATGCAAATAGCAAGAGTATGGAGGAGTATGGATGCATCAAAGCTAGTGAAGAATGTGCGACCAGTAGAAGACCAAGTGCCAGTGGAGGAGGGTGCCAGTAGGCAGGGAAGAGTGGAGATCACGGACTGGGATGCCTGCAGCCAATGGAGAGTGTGAGGCGCCTAGTAGAGTGAAGACCAGCACATGGAAGATGGCACAAGTAGCAGGGAAGGCTCGACCCAAGTAGGTGGGAGGACCCCCACGTGCAAGGAGTGAAGACACCCCCACGCTAGTGGATAAAGATAACCCAGCAGGTGCGACCATGTGAGGGATGCGACCAGTAGTTGCAAGAGGTAATTCCCATGCTTATGAGTGGAAGGCACACGGGTGTGTGTAATGGAGAGGGATGTGGGCAAGCCAGACAAATAGAGGAAGACTCATAGGTGAGGAATCCCATGCACACCGCACAACACAGAGGAAGCTTTAGAGGTAGGCGCGACCAAGTAGATGGCAGAGTGACCTGCAATGAAGAATGGAGAAGCACACCACTACTAGTGAAGCATGGTGCGAGAAATGTGGGGCACGGCCAATGGAAGACCGAGCAGTGAAAAGAGGAGTCTGTGGCTAGGAGAAGAAAAAACTAGGTGTGGCCAATGTTGGTGAAGACAAGGAAGAGCCCACGCTTGCAGAGAGATGAAGACCAAGGGAATCCCGCAGCCAGGAGAGCAAAAACCACTGATGGAAAATGCACAAGAGCAAGCAAATGGAGATTAGGGCATTCTCGTGGACCTCACGAGAATTCCAATGATGTGGGAAAAATTGTTATGGGCTATGTGATCATGGGAGGAGTCCAAAATTTAAAAATTTAAAATTTTAATTTTTGCATAGTTTTAAAAAATGATGGTGGGTCCCGGGAGAACTTTAAAGGGCATGGGTAAAATTTAATTGTTTACTCCATAGTTTATCGAGTAAATAGGATATTCACTGGAAAATTATTTTATTAATCATTTTATGCTGCATAAGGTGAATAAATTTATTCACTAAAAAAATGGTGAATATTATTTTATTCAGGGGGATAAATGTTTTAAAATAGAAAATTTAAAACATTGAGAAATGGTAAAATATTTAAAATATCCAATGTGGTTTTATTTTAAATGATAAAACATTGGAATTATAATTGCCCCATGGTTAAAATTTAAAAAATGGAGAACTTATAAAGAGAATTTATTCACTTTGGAGGCAAAAGTTCATTATTTGCCAAAGTATTGCTGCAACAAATAAAGAACAGAAAATAGAAGCAATTTGTGCACGGGAGATATTTTGAGTAGTTGGATGAAATAAGAGGAATCTCCACATGGGCAGATTTTCTATTGCTGGGCAATGATGAGAAAATGTTGTTTGAGAGAATGTTTGTTGCTGGAAGGAAAAGGAGAAGATATTTTGCTGATTTATTGATCAACGGTGAATGAAGATTCCAAATGGCAATTGCTGATCAAATTTGGGACTTCTTCTATTTCCTCTATTTTCTATATCTTCTATCATTCTCTCATTGTAGAGGGTTCTGGGATTAGAGTTCTAAAATTAGTTCTGAGAAGGCTTTAATTTTTGTATTGCATTGTGTACATAGAAATTTGTACTTTTCTAAGTCATTGTTTGAGTCTGTAAGCTGCAATTTCATGAATTCAAGAGTGAATACAACCAGTTTATGTAATTAATGTCATGAAGTGCTTTCACATTCATGATTGTCATCAGATTATCTCCATATTTGTACATATTGAGTCATGTAAATTCAATAATACAAAGTGTCTTATCTACATATTTGTACACATTCAGTCATGTAAATTCAATAATACAAAGTGTCTTTGAATTTATCTACTCAAGTTTTATGAGATTATTTTGTCTGTTCACTGTTCTGTTTCAAAGAAATGGTTAGAATACTTTGAACAGGTGATTGTGATTTCAGGTGTGCAGATGGGATTAAATAATGAGAATTTGATTGATATCAAGAGAGGGATTGTTGGTGTAAGGCACTAACAATTGATGCAAAGCATCAAGAATTTTAATCCACTGGTTGAAGACTATTTGCTAGAAATTTTATTTTATGTGTTTGACTCCATAGCCCAGAAGAGGCACTGATCTTGTTATGTAGTTTTGTGCATCTCAGAAACAATATTAATTGCAAAATCATTTTTATCTTATTGTGTGATTGTGTGTCTTGCTTTCCAATGGCTGAGAGAGGGTTGAGTTACTGATAATTTAGCCAAGTTTGAGGTTGTCAATGCTTCCCTTAGTATTTTTGCATTGGAAATTATTTGCTATAAAAAGCAATGTTAGTGTGTATGAATGAGTTAAGTTTTGAGCATTGTATAGGTTTACCCACCTTGGTCCTGCAGAGCCAAAAGTGTAGGAGATGTCAGTCTTTGACTGAATCTTGTCAGTTGGCCACTAGTCTTTATAGTTATCCTTGATAGGGGTTGGCTACCTCTTAGAGAATTTCAAAGTCTAGCTGGGTTGCTATTTTAAACACCAACAAAATGGAGACTCGGCTGGGGAGAAATGGAGAAAATTATGATTGCAGAATCTAGCCTTAAGAGTCATTTCATAGAGTCAAATGATTTACCATTCTGATTTAGTTCAAAGTTTGAAGGATTTCAACCCTGGAGAAGAAAGGGTTGCAGTGAACCTGAACAGTTTTGTAATTTGTGGTGCTCTACTGGTGGAAAGGAACTCAGAGAAAAATTTATATGTAAAGGAACTTCATACTACTTGAAGTTCTGTCCTCTGTGAAAAGAGGTGGTGACTCTGTTGATAGAACCTGTTAAAAATTTGAAGAAAGTTCTAGATCTACAAATATTACCAGTCAGGAAGACAATTTGCAGCAGTTCAAAATTTTCCAGGTATTCTTCACTTTTGGTTTTCAAGAACTTGTGTATGAAAACCATACTTGAACTTCTTAGAAGAAACTTTGTTTCCCTATTGAGTGAGTTAGCACTGACAAAGGGAAAGAATAGTAAATTCAAGTTTGCACACTTTATTTGTTGGATCTGTTGAAATTAATTGTAGTTCCATTCAATGATTATGTTTAGTGCTCAAATATCTACTAGTTTGGATGGTTAGAATGCATTTGTGTATCTTAGTGGTTTCCATCCATTTGTATTGTCATAATTTTCAAGCCCAGGTTGTCATTATGTCAGTAATTATCCCTATTATCCATCATGTGGTTAGGCTTGTAATTATGCACAATTAGTGAGCCTTAATTTGTAATATCCATGGATCACCAATGTAAAGTAGCTATACCAGTGAATACTTTGATTCAGCTTGTCAAGAAGTGTCAAAAGTATAATAATCTTCAAGCATCTAATACCCCAAAGTGTAAGAACCCAAGAGTTAATAAGCCTAGGTTCAGTCCTGAATGGAATGGTGTATTTGAAAGAGGACTTAAGGAAATGGATGAAAGACACCAAATGTTTCAACAAGCCTGGTCAAGAGACCATCAAACTGTGTCTACTTGTGAAGTCATTACACCTGTTGTCAATTCCTTTGACCCATTGTATGCTCAACTAGATTTTTCATGGGTTGATTATGAAACTAAAAGTATGTCAACTCAAGTTTATAAGGAGATGCCTAGATTTGATGGGTATACTGTATGTGAAGGAGATGCACATGTTCAAAATTTTTCCAGGTTCATGGAGAAGCATTCATTCAGAGATCAAGATATGCAGATGAGATTTTTTGTCAGATCTCTTGAAGCATGAGCTTGGGATTGGTATCTAAGTTTTCCTGAGAATTCATTTCCTTGTTGGGATGAATTAGTGGCTTCTTATAGAGAAGAATTTGCAAGAGATCCCTCAGACCTTGTCGTGAGGTTAAAGCAGATCAAGAAACAAAGTGAAGAGTCAAGTATTGATTTCAGTCATTGATTTGTTGTTGCTCTTTCACTAATCCCATAAAATTTTAGACCTAGAACTTCTGATTGTATCCATATGTATTTTGAAGCTTATGAAGAAGGATCTAGTGCACTATTAAAAGATTTTGAAATATTGAGCATGTAGATGGCATACATAGTGTTGGATAATTTGGAGAAAGAGAGGAATGAGTATGTGCAGAGATTGTTGTCTTCAGTTATGGGAAAGCATGTTGATGGAATTAGCAGTTGTGTGAATGAAAATGATCAGATGTTTTTAGACAAGTGCATACTTGAGAAGGTCGAAGATGAGAAGAATGCATCATGAGATGATGAGGAATTTGTTAATCAACAACTTATAGAAGAAATGTACCCAACTGCAAATCAGCAGTTGAGTCTTCCAAGCCATGAACCTGAAGAAGAATATGAGTTGGATTTACTCTTTGAAGAAGAGATATGTGATCAGCAGTGTTGTGATACAACTGATCAAATCAAGCCTACATATGTTGAGTGTAGCAATGATGCAAGTCTGAATAGTGAGACAAGAGGGTTTGCTGATTCAGGAAATACTCTTGAGAACATTAGTGTATTAGTTGCAAGTGACAGAGTGTGTGATGTATTTAATCTTGAAAGACAAGCCACAAGAAGCTGCAATGCGAAAACCATTGATGACTTTTAGACTGACAGAGAAGACATTTGTAATTATCCTCAAGAGGATGCAAGTGACAAGTTCAGTGATGATACCCAATCTGATGTTCAAATGCAAAGTGATGTGGATTATTGTTTTGACAACCCAGAAGAAAGTAAGAAGGGAGAAGTGGACAATTTATTCATTGTGACTGGTTATGACTTTTCTTGTGATAATGTTGTTAGCAATTCTACCTCCTATGATTGGGGAGATCCAATTTATGATCAGCCCATTGAATTCTCAGATTTTGAAGATGAAAATTCTTTGATATGCCCTGATTTGCAGCTTGATATTGCATCCAATTCAAGTGAAGGTAAAGAAGAGGAAGTGGTTGAAATAATAGATCAAAACAATGATCTATTGACTTATGAACAAATTTCAGATTTGTTGACCACAGGATATCAGAAATGTGCACATGAGGACAACTCTCAGTTATTGTGTGCAACCCCTATTAACTTTGATAGTGGCGATGACCTTCAATATGCAAGGTATGATGCAAGTGAATTTTATTCTCTTTCCAATGATGAACTAATTGATCATGACGATGATATGGATGAAGAAAAACAGAAAATTAGTTTTGATGATGCACTGTACGATGAGTATGAAGATATGGACACTGATTTAAGTTCAGAAAACTCTTTTGATGAGTTTGAAGAAGCAAATAATCATGCGGTTTACATATCCAATGAGTCAAATCTTGAGGATTGTAATGCAGATTTGAACAAGTCTTCATTTGATGACTTGAATGAGTTGAGTAATGAGCCTAGACATGATTTTTTTTATGTGGATGTTAATGTTGATTTCAATGAGAAATCAGATCATTCTTTTGAACCAAAATCGCTTGTTGAGAAAGCTTGTGATATTGAAAAGGTTGATACTTTATGTTCAGAGGACGACTATATGATTACAGATGATGATGAGTCAGAAATCCCCGATGACTCTCAATACCAACATGATGAAGAATAGTCACAAAGTGTGCTAATGCATGAGTGTATTTGTTTGCATACACTTGGAGATGGTTTGCATGATGAGCAAGATCTTTTGGTAAGTTCTTTTGATAGTTTTAAGTCTGATATGCAAACTAGTAATCATTTTGAGTTTAACAATTCCAGCCACAAGGTAGAATGTGAGTGCTATTTTTTTCAGCTGGAAGAGGTTTTCATAGAATGTGGCAATGTGAAAAACACTGAAGCAAGTCATTTTGAGCTTGAGAATGATTTAAGTGATTTATATAATAAGTTTTTGCCACATAATAATCAGCATTTTGAAAGTATGTCTAACTTTCAAATGTTTAGTGATTGTGAACATGTTTATGATGTTGTGAATGATTGTTTGTTAGGAGATACCAACATGTTTTATCAGGCGGGGGGTCATGATCAAGTTATGCTTTCAAATGGTCTTGATCCCCATTTTCAAATACTACCACTTAATACTAAATCAAAGAATGAAGAAGGTAACATTGATGTGACATATCTAATTTGGTTGACACTTGGTGATAGAGTTGAACAAAGAGCAAGTTCATATTTGCACAAGGGCAGTTTGGTATTACTGTTTACAAATATGCAGTCAATAGTGTTGTTGTGGTTTGATAGAGGCAAGCATATATTGAGGGAGATCAGCTCCTTCTACATAATTGTGTTTGACAGAGGTAGATGTTGATTCCCCTTTTTTCATTTGGTGACCTAGGGTCATCAAATGAAGTTGAAAAATGAGGTTGAATAAAGGAGCAGTTTGAGAAAACCTAATGGATTCAACTTTTGGTCTACTCTCCAGAGATCTAGAATCTTGCTATACCCATAGGGGGCATACATCCCCAGTTAGAGCCACTTATGGAACTCTCAAATTTTGCAAATTTGAGATGCCTATTTCAAAATTTTGCTTATGGACTAACATAAGTGCACCTAACACTCAATCCTGACCGACCCGCTTTGGAGGCTTATAATTTAAAGCGGGTTGATTGTCATGCAAAACCCATTTGCAGAAATAGTCAGTTGACTTGTGTGAGAAGGCCTGTCAAATTTTAGCTTCCCATGATAAGTTCTGACAGCGTTTCGAAAAGTGAAGCTGGAAGGTTTTTGCATTGTTCTCTTGTTTGCAGACTGTTTGTTTTGTGAAACAACTTCTTGTTTGAGCTTGTTTTTTGCAACCAGTTCACTGTCATGTCAGAAAAAATATTGTTCCATATTCCCCATATCAACATGATCTCGAGTGTCAGTTTTTAGAGCCTCACGATCTGATTTTCTATTTTTAGCAAATCAAAATCGAATGCAAATTGTTCTGTTTTGCAGTTGTATCCCTAACAACCTTTCTAAGAGGCCAACTTTGACCATCAATAACTTTTGATCAATGATGTTTCAAGAAAATTCCTTTTGCACACGTGCTCAAGGTACCTTAATGTTCCACTATGTTTGATGGTAACTCACCAAGATTTGATTTGTTATTTTTACAAATGGGTTGTTGGATCAATTTTAATTGGTTCAAAACAACTGATGTTTCAGAAAAGTCTGACTGGGAAACTTTGCCGATTAATATCTTTGACATCGTGATTGATTTCTCTGAGCCATTTATTGCATTGTATTCTCAGATCAAATGACTATGTGTTTGCAAGTTTTTATTGTCTCACGAGGTCATTTGCCCAATTTTCAAGATCGATTCTTGAAGCAACTTGACCTATTTTTCCCATTTTACAAAGGTGCCAGAAAGAAGTTTTTAATGGCGACCTAGTTCATTTTTTAACTTTTGAAGAATTCAAAAGGCAGTATCGGACCATTTGAGGGTGAAGTTTGTTTCAAAATGAAAAAAAAATTAGTCGAGCCACTTGGGGCCCAACATGCTTTGCATTGTTGTGATGTTCCTCAAATGGAATATTGCAGTCAAGATTGTGACAACAGTATTGTTGATGAATTGCTTGTTTAATATTTCCTAAAGACAATAATAGCAATCGGGAGCAATCAGGAGCAAGGTAAAATGCATCCATTAAGGCATTGAGCCTTGAGAAGACTCGTGTGGCCACCAATGGAAAGCCTGTGCCAACATGGAGAAGATTTGTGAGTTGATGAAATTTTCAAATAAATGCAAGTGGCAGTTGAATGGGGATGATGGAGAGTTTTCAAACTTGTGCCATGTGATGAAGTTGCCATACACTAGCAAATATGGGCATTGTTTTCAAATACAATAAATGTCTTAGCAATTGCAATGCATGGCTTACACACCTGGCAACTCTCAGACTTCTTCTTTCTGTCACAAATTACCTGTTGTTTTTAGGAAGCATTGCAATTCTCCATAGCAATGATCAAGTATAACAAAATGGCCTAAGATACTTGCCAGCATAAGGAGACCAAAGCGCATAGCAGGAAAAGAATGAAGGCCCATCAAAGCATAAAATGGAACAAGGGAGATGAATAGGTGCACAAAACAGATGTACTGATGAGATCTTATGAACTCTCAAGGCACAAAATGGACTGTAATTGAGTCCTCAATGAAAATTTTAAACAAATGCAAATACCAAGAGTATGGAGGAGTATGGGTGCATCACAGCTAGTGAAGAATGTGTGACTAGCAGAAGACCACGCACCAGTGGAGGAGGGTGACAGTAGGCAGGGAAGAGTGGAGATCACAGACTGGGATGCCTGTAGCCAATGGAGAGTGTGAGGTGCCTAGCAGAGTGAAGACCAGCACATGGAAGAGGGCGCGAGCAGCAAGGAAGGCTCGGCCCAAGTAGGTGGGAGGACCCTCGTGCACAGGGAGTGAAGACACCCCCACGCCAGTGGATAGAGGTAACCCAGCAGGTGTGACCACGTGAGGGATGCAACCAATAGTTGCATGAGGTAATGCCCATGCTTATGAGTGGAAGGAACGTAGGCATGTGTAATGGAGAGGGATGTGGGCAAGCCAGAAAAATAGAGGAAGACCCGCGGGTGAGGAATCCCGTGCACACCGCACAAAACAGAGGAAGCTTTGGAGGTAGATGTGGCCAAGTAGATGGTGGTGCGACCTGCAATGAAGAATGGAGAAGCATGCCACTTCCAATGAAGCATGGTGCAAAAAATGTGGGGCACGGCCAATGGAAGACCGAGCAGTGAAAAGAGGAGTCTGTGGCTAGGAGAAGAAAAAACCAGGTGCGGCCAATGTTGGTGAAGACAGGGAAGAGCCCACGCCTACAGAGAGATGAAGACCAAGGGAAGCCCGCAGCTAGGAGGGTAGAAACCAGTGATGGAAAATGCATGAGAGCATGCAAACGGAGATTAGGGCATTCTCGCGGACCTCGTGAGAATGCCAATGACGTGGGAAAAATTGTTGTGGGGTATGTGATCATGGGAGGAGCCCAAAATTTAAAAATTAAAAAATTTATTTTTTGCATAGTTTTAAAAAATGATGGTGGGTCCCGGGAGAACTTTAAAGGGCATGGGTAAAATTTAATTGTTTACTCCATAGTTTATCGGGTAAATAGGATATTCATCAGAAAATGATTTTATTAATCATTTTATGTTGCATAAGGTGAATAAATTTATTCACTAATAAAATGGTGAATATTAATTTATTTAGGGGGGTAAATGTTTTAAAATAGAAAATATAAAACATTGAGTAATGGTAAAATATTTAAAATATCAAATGTGGTTTTATTTTAAATGATAAAACATTGGAATTATAATTGCCCCCATGGTTAAAATTTAAAAAATGGAGAACTTATAAAGAGAATTTATTCACTTTGGAGACAAAAGTTCATTATTTGCCAAAGTATTGCTATAGCAAATAAAGAACGGAAAATAGAAGCAATTTGTGCATGGGAGATATTTTGAGCAGTTGGATGAAATAAGAAGAATCTCCACATGGGCAGATTTTCTATTGCTAGACAATCATGAGCAGATGTTGTTTGAGAGTTTTTTTGTTGCTGGAAGGAAAAGGAGAAGATAGTTTTCTGATTTATTGATCAACGATGAATGAAGATTCCAAATGGCAATTGCTGATCAAATTTGGGGCTTCTTCTATTTCCTCTATTTTCTATATCTTCTATCATTCTCTCATTGTAAGGGGTTCTGGGATTAGAGTTCAAAAATCAGTTCTGAGATCAGTACTGAGAAGGCTTTAAGTTTTGTATTGGACTGTGTAGATAGAAATTTGTACTTTTCTGAGTCATTGTTTGAGTCTATAAGCTGCAATTTCATGAATTCAAGAGTGAGTACAGCCAGTTTATGTAATTAATATCATGAAATGCTTTCACATTCATGAATGTCATCAAATTATCTCCATATTTGTTTACATTCAGTCATGTAAATTCAATAATATAAAATGTGTTTGAATTTATCTTCTCAAGTTTTATGAGATTATTTTGTTTGTTCACTATTTTGTTTCAAAGAAATGGTTAGAATACTTTGAATAGGTGATTGTGATTTCAGGTGTGCAGATGGGACTAAATAATGAGAATCTGATTGATATCAAGAGAGGGATTGTTGGTGTAAGGCACTAACAGCTGATGCAAAGCATTGACAAGTTTAATCCACTTGTTGGAGAGTTTATTTTATGTGTTTGACTCCATAGCCCAGAAGAGGCACTGATCTTGTTATGCTATTTTGTGCATCTCAGAAACAATATTAATTGCAAAATCATTTTTATCTTACTGTTTGATTGTGTGTCTTGCTTTCCAATGGCTGACAGAGGGTTGAGTTACTGAGAATTTAGCAAAGTTTGAGGTTGTCAATGCTTCCCTTAGTATTTTTGCATTGGAAATTATCTTCTATAAAAAGCAATGTCAGTGTGTATGAATGAGTTAAGTTTTGAGCATTGTTTAGGTTTACCCACCTTGGTCCTGCAGAGCCAAAAGTGTAGGAGATGTCAGTCTTTGACTGAATCTTGTCAGTTGGCCACTAGTCTGTGTAGTTATCCTTAATAGGGGTTGGCTACCTCTTAGAGAATTTCAAAGTCTAGTTGGGTTGCTATTTTAAACACCAACAACATCAACCCTCAACCCTCAACCCTTAAACCCTAATCCCTCATAATCCGTCAACCCTCAACCCTCAACCCTTAAACCATAATCCCTCAACCCCTATACCCTATTAATCCCTCCACCCTTAAACACTAATCCCTCAACCCTTAAACCCTAATCCCTCAACCCTTATACCCTCTTAGTCCCTCAACCTTTAAACCCTAATCCCTGAAACCTTAAACCCTAATCCCTCAACCCCTATACCCTCTTAATCCCTCAACCCTTAAACCCTAATCCCTCAACCCCTATACCCTCTTAATTTTTGAACCCTCAACCCTTAAATCCTAATCCCTCAATCCCTATACCCTCTTAATCCCTCCCAACCCTCAACCCTTAAACCCTAATCCCTCAGCCTATACCCTCTTCAAGTCCCTCTGACCTCAGCCTTAAAACCTGATCCACTCCAACCCCTATACCCCTCTTAATCTCAGCCTCGACCCTCAGCCAAACCATTCTTCATTTCGATCCCTACCACCCTCTTAATCCCTCAGCCCTCAGAGCCTCAGCCTAATCCTCAGCCTATGCCTTACCTGTCTCAGACCTCGACCCTCAATAAGCCCTAATCCACTCAACCCTGTGCCCTCTTGAATTCATCAGCCTCAGCCCTCAGCCTTAGGCCCTAATCCACCTCAGCCCTATACCTCTTTCAATCCGTCAACCCTCAGCCCACTTAAAACCTAATCCTCCCAACCCCTACTACCCTCTTAATCCCTCAGCTCCTCAGAGCCTAATCCCTCAACCTCAGCCCGCCAAACCCCTAATCCCTCAATCTATACCCTCACCAATCAGCCAGACCTCAAACTCTCAACCCTTAAAGCCTAATCCCTCGACCACTGTGCCTCGGCCTATTTCGTCCACTCGCCCCTATGCCACTCTTAATCCCTCAGCCTCCAGCCTCAGCCCTCAGCCCTCAGCCCTCGACCCCTTAAGCCTAATCCTCCTTCTACCCTCTTAATCCTTGAGACCCTTCAACCCTTTGCCGACTAGAGCCTAATCCCTCAGCCCTATACCCTCATAGTCATAACCCTCAACCCTCAACCCTTAAACTTTAATCCCTCAACCCCTATACCCTCTTAATCCCTCAACCCTCAACCCTTAAACCCTAATCCCTCAACTCCTATAGCCTCTACCCTATAACCTATTAATCCCTCATCCCTAAACCTTAAACCCTTAAACCCTAACCCATAAACCCTCTACCCTCTACCCTAATCCCCCAACCCTTAAACCCACTTAGTAAACTCTCTACCCTAATCCCTCAACCCTCTATACCCTTAAACACTCAATTCTTAAACCCTTAAACACTCAACCCTAAACCCTCAACCCTCAACCCTAACCCCTTAAACCCTAAACTGTTAAACCCTTTACCCATTACCCTCTACCCTCTAACCTCTACCATCAACTCAATACTCTCTACCCTAAACCCTAATCCTAATCTCTCAATCCATATAACCTCTACCCTATATATTGTACTCTCAACCCTAATCCCTCGATCCTATACCTTAAACCCTCAATATTCAACCCTCAACCCTTAAACCCTCTACCCTTTAACCTATACATTAAATACTCAACCCTCAATTTCTCAACCCTCAACCCTCTACCCCTTACATTGGACCCTGAACCTAATCCTTCAACCATATACCCTCAAAACTATACCCTAAACCCTCTACCCTCATCCAAGTAAACCCTTAACCCTAAACCCTTAACCCCAAACCCTTCAACCCTAAACCCTTCAACCCTAAACCTTCTACCCTATACCATCAACCAAATACCCACTACCATCAAACCTATTCCATCAACCCTCAAACCTTAAACCCTAATACCCTAGAAACCATCAACCCTATAGGCCCTCCACCCTAATCCCTCAACCCTATATGCTCAACCCCTATCACTTTCTCTCTATCTATACATCTCACCTCTCCCTCCTTCCCTCCTTCCCTCCCTCCCTCCCTCCCACCATCTCTAATTGTCTTTATCTACCATCTCCCTCTTTCTATGTACCTCTCATTCAATCAATCCCTACCACCCTCTCTCACTCCATCTAATCCATCTCTCTTTATGTCCCTCTCACTCCATCCCACTCTCTCATGTCTCTTCCTCCCACCCCCTCTCCCTGAGGTCTCTCCCTCTGGAAACCTACCTAGGTAACTCTCTCTTTGTCTCTCTCCCCTCTCTCTATCTATCCCTCCAACCCTACCTAGATAAGTCCCTCTCACTCCAACCCCCACTTTCTCTACCTCTTTCAGGTCACTCCCTCTCACACCCTCTCCCTCTCTCAGGTCTCTCACTCACACTCCCTCTCTCTCCCACTCCCTCTCTCTCACACTCCATCTCTCTCACACTCCCTCTCTCTCACACTCCCTCTCTCTCACACTCCCTCTCACTACCTATCTCTCAAGTATCTCCCTCTCACCCCCCTCACACTCTCAAGTCTCTCCCTCTCACACTCTTAAGTCTCTCCCTTTTGCACCCTACCTACATAACCATCTCTTACTCTTTGTCTATCTCTCTCTCCCTCTCCCTCAATTCTCTCTCTCCCACCCCCCTCTCTCTCTCTCTCCCTCTCCCTCAATTCTCTCTCTCTGACCCCCCCTCTCTCTCTTCGCCTCCCTCTATCCCTCCCACCCTACCTAGCTAAGTCCCCCTCAATCCAACCCCTTCTCTCCCACTCCCTCTCTCTTAAACTCTCACTTCGACCCCCTCTCCATCTCTCTAGACTCTCACTAAATTCTCCCTTCATCTAAAGACATACATAAATGCATACATACAAGCATAATACATATGTACATATCCATACAAGCATACATACATACATGTAAATAAAAATATATCAGAATAAATTGATATATTAGCATTTAACATTAAGTAAGACATAACGCGAGCGTGTTATAACGTGATTGCATTATGTGCTAGTATACATGTTCCTCGTAGAAGTAAAAACCATGTCAAAAGTGAGATATAACGTGAGCGTGTTATAATGCGCTCGCGTTATATCTTGCTTTGGGAATTATCAAAATTTAAGCTCGGTATTTTCCTTGGAATACCAACCCAAAGGCTTGGAGGGCATTCCCAACGACCAAAGACATGTTTTTAAAAAATCCACCATATTTCTCATAATCAAGTTCATGCTCACCGTCAAGATTGCACTTGGTTCAATATCAAAAAATATTGAGCACATGGGTAATGTTGGGTTATCTCTTAGCTATCCAACGATGTAATTTTTTTCACTTTCTGAAAATGTTAAGTCTTTCATCCATAATTTATTTTATCTGTATGTCTTTTTTTTGCCAAAAAGCAGTGTTTGGTATTTTTTTTGTTATAAATTAACCGTTCATCGATTTTTCAAATTAATTACATTTTTAGAAACTAGATTCCATTCTAAAAAATTAAAAAAAAACAAATCAATTAGTTTCCAAAATTTGTAGGTGCACCATGGCCAAAATTCTATTTTTAGGATATGTCAACTTCGCAAATTAGTAAAAAATCAAATATTCATTAAAAAAATTATCAGAAAAATCATGCATCAACTACATACTGTTAGCTAACTTTTGACCATTGCGATTTTAAAAATACTAAAAAGAATTTCACTGTACGAGGGTCGTACAAGAGTTGTTATGTTATGTTTTTTCTGACAAAAAAACACCAATTTGTGTGCGTCCATCATTTGAACCCCTTAATCTCAATCATTTTCAAAATAAATTAGTATTTTAGAAAGTAGACTCGGAGCACTTGAATCCTTATTTTTGTTCCATCTCAAAATTTTGAGTCTAAGTATCCTCAATTTCACGCCCAAGGTCAGTATTTCCTGATTTCAGAAAAAAGTTGTCCACTTAAGTCCCTTTTTTGGGAACCATCTTGGTGCACTTACCCTAATATTTTTTTTTTAAATGGTGAATATCAAGTCTTACAAAAAGGAGGATCACAAGCAGTGGTTGTTTTTTTCAAAAAAAATAACATCATGTCTAGTGTGCTCCCCTTAAAATGTATTTTTTTCTTTAAATTTCAAAAATCGCTTTAGTGAGAAATTAGCTAACACCACATACTTCATGCCATATTTTTTGGCTAAATTAATATCTTATTTTTTTACTAATTTTGAAAGTGGACACATCTTAAAAATAAAAAAATTGAGTGTTCTCCCCCCTAAACTTTTTGAAAAATTAATTGAAAATAAATTTTATTCTTTTCAATACATGTATAATGGGTTTTATTTTCTAAAAATTGGTTTTTATTAATTTGATGAACAAGTAAAATACTATACCCAAAATACCACATGTTGGTTTTTGAAAAAAAATTGACAGACTAACAAAATATATTAAAGATGAAAACATTAAAATAACTAAAACTTGAAAAAACTATATGGTTAGATAGCTAAGAAAGAGATTAACATCATCATGGTATTTTTGTAAATTTGCATTGAAACACCTACAAACCTGATAGAGAGCACGGACAAAAATATGTAAAAAAATTTACCCTTTCAAAAAAAACATCTTTGGCATGAAATGGTCAAAGGAAAATCCAACCCAAAGGGTTGGTATTTACCAATGCAAATCATTTGGTGAGCACCAAAATTGGAACTTGTCAAATGAAGATACATTTTGAGAATGCTCGATCCAAATTATTTTTTTCTTTCTCTCTCTCCCCCTCACTTTGATTAAGGCTTAGACTTTAGGGTTTACAATTGATGGTGGATACTTGAGGTTTTATCTTTCACTCCCTCTTTTCTAACTTCCCTCTCTATCAATACTCTTCTTTCTCTAGCTCTATTTTCTCTCTCTCACCTCTCTCTCCCCTCTCCAGGTCTCTCCCACCCTCTTTCCCTCTATACCTTTCCTTCTCTCCTTACCCCCATCTCTATCCCTAACTCCCTACCTATCTCTTCTTCTCACTCTAATATTTTCCTCGCACATCTCTCTCCATTATCTTGATCACTACCTCTCCCTCCCACCCTCTCTCTCTCCCCATCTTTACATTTTGATTGGTCTTCAAGTTATAACTTAAGGGTATCGATTTTGTATGTCTTGTGTCCCTCCTTTTTGCTAGGAAGTGACCCTTTCAAGGCTTTATTGATTTTTAATTATTCTCCTTCCAAACTCTCTCTTTGGGCCTTTATAAAGTTTAGCCAAGTCAAAAATTCAACAGTATTTTGATATGTTTTCAAAACTATGTTGTTCATTTCCATGGTTTCTATAACCTTTGATTTTACCAATGGAGTATGCATCTTTTAGTTCATTTGGTCCTAGATCAGTATTTTGGGAAGCTCACACAACTTGGTCTGTTACCAACATGGTTTTAATAACCTCATATTTTTTTGATGAAGTTATACCTTTGCCTTTGATTAAAATGTTATTCATATATTACATAGGTGTGGCCCCATTTTGAAACAAATTTAAGTGCATGCGAAAAATATTTCAGTTAAGTTGTTTTGTTCCCCATTCAATTTGCACATGATTAATTCACATTTAGAATGCTCAAGGCGAATTACACCATGGTAGGGTAGAATGTGATGGTCATATTTTTTGTGATGAATTTTTTAACGACTCAAATTTAAAGGATGGAGATCTAACAATCATCATAGAGGTTCTTCATAGTGTGATTTATATTTGCGTTGGCGGGGTCATATTTGCAATGTGCACCAAAGGAAGAGTATGAGCAAAAGGAATATTCTAATGGGATAGGTTTCCATTTATTTTCTCATCACAAGTGTTGTTTGCATCATGGTTTTATTCAAAGGAGGGTAGGAACTATGTGTGATATGCAATATAAAGGTATGGTGGGGTCCAATTTGAGAATAGGGTGATATTGTGACAAGTTTCCAAGGTAAAAAGGAATATTCTAATTGCATTACGTGAGTAATTCATGTTGGTCAAGGTGCGATAGGCATATTTGATGCGATGGAGATCAAGACCTAGATTTGAAATATTTTTAGTCAGATGATCATATTTTAAAGTTTGAATGGATGAACGATGGGTGATGGATCTTGGCACAAAGGAATTAAATCAATGGATAGAATTCAAAGATCTAATTTTCTAATGGATAGGTGGTGGAATTGGTAGTGTGAATGGATGAAACAATTGTAAATCGGCATAAAAGGATAAACCAATTTCTATAACCATTACAACTACTTCCATTGATTGATGATAAAGGAATAGATGGCGGAAAGTGGTATGATTTTTCAAAGATCTCTTTTTCTCCCAAATTTGGCTGTTGATTTCTTGAGATATCTAGGGCCTACATTCATGTAATTCATCATATGGTACCTTCTTGAGGTGTCAGGGTTGTTATGGATAGGTTTTTTGCTCATGTTTTAAGGGTAATTTCAAATATTTTTTAATCTAATCGAATTCCATCCCTTTTGTAACTATGCTTGAGTTAGGGTTAGGGTTTGAAGTCAATTCTTAGTTATGCCTAAACTATAAAGGCATTTTTGGTTATTTTTGTTGGGGTTTTGATATTTATTCTCTGACCTAAGGGGTTTGGAGTTATGTCTTCCCTTACAACTTTTTATGTTTAGTTTTTATAAATCTTTATTGAGCCAAGTTGAATAGGTTAAGTCCTTTGAAATCTAGATAGGGAATGATTAAGTTTTTCTCTATAATAATAATAGATGATTGTAATACACATTATATTTATCTCAAATTTTAATGTCGATATTTCATACTCTCTAGTATTGTATGCATTATCTTTTGAATCAATGTAATTAAGGGTTATTTAGATTCTTCAAAAACATTTTTTGTTTGAACTATTTTTTATGTTTTCCTATCATTCAAGGAGTGATGTAAATTCTTCCATAGAGATAGTGAAGATATTATCATTGCAATATGGATCAATAAGTAGTTTTGTTGCATTTTCCTTTTGTTGGTTTCTCACTATAAGGTAGTGAGGTTATTAGAAGCTATAGTTTTTCTATTATAGGAGTTTTATTTCATTCATAACTTTGTATGGATTAGGCACTAGTCAAAGAGTCTCACAAATTTTGAAGCTAAGGGAGACTTAATATTTAAATCATAAAATAAAAAACCATTTCCTTGCTTTCTTAGTTTATACTTTCTTTATGTTTCTTGCTTCATACTTGAAATTAAATGGGATGAAGGGGTGTAGCTAGCCCTATAAGACCTTGTCACTGTTATGCATCTTATTCAATTTACATATAGGGATACCCACCTAGGTATTATAGACCCTAAAGTGTTGAAGATAAATTGTATATCTATCTCTTGTTTGTTGGTCCTTGAGCATAAGAGTTGGCTATCCTTTAGAGGGTTTTCAAGGTTCAACAATAAAAAACACTAATATACTGGTGATTCTTCTAGGGATGAAATAAAGGAGTATCAGGTAAAATATTATAAACATATGTTTCCCCCATTTGAGTCTACACAAATAGATTTCTGAATCTACTAGGGATAAGTGAAAAAGGTCTCTAAGTGAGCAATTGAAAATATTCTCTACCTCTTTTTGAGCCATATATAGAGGTGACACCATTAAGGAAGATAGAACTGCATATTTTTGGGAGAGTCAAGAGCTTTATTGAATTGAATTTTTAGGTTAGATGATCCAAAAGGACCTGCATACTTGAAGGAGATTATTGTAATGTTCCTAGTGTGTTCTTGAACTATGGTGCGCTGCTGGTGAATAGAAACTCAAAAATATCTTATTTTTGGAAGGAGCTTCTTGTTGCTTGAAGATCTTGTCCTCTTTTAAGATGTGGTGAATTGATAACAAAGTTTTACATCATCAAAATAATTTGATTGCAATATTTTTAGGTATTTTTCCATTGCATCATTTTGTATGAAGGTTGACTATTAAGGTCCTAGAAAATATTGTCCCTTATTCAATGTGTGAAGAAATTGAAAGAAAGGTAAATGCGAAACCATGATATTCTAAAAGAGATATTAAGAAGTAGATAGTTGCAGAGGAGATAAATTAATTTGCAAGTATGTATAGCCATTTTGGTCCCCCTCAATGAGCTATGGTTTCATAACAGAGTAATAGTTATATCTTTAGAGAAGACCCTTCTCTACTCAAAGACATAAAGTATTAAACTTTAGTGGCATCCATAATTTCCCAAATACTATTCCTAATTGGATTAGGTAATTTTTTCCAAAAGATTATCGAAAGAAATCTAAATCAAAAAACAATAATTTACAAGAGTTTGTGAATTGAATGGATGATTATGAGGTAGATTCTGAGGATGTTGTTATGAATTTCTTTGTTCAATCCCTGAAGCAAAATTCCAAATATTTTTTTTCATATCTGCCAATATATATTATCTCTTCCTAGGATGAATTTATGATGATACTCATTAGAAAAATTGGTGAAAGAATTGATGCAAATTTAGTAAGACAAAAATTCATGGAAATTCATACCAAAGGGTTTAAAAAAGAAATAAATGGCATTCCTAAGGGTTTCAGATCAAATGATACAGTGTGTTTTTTTGTCTACCTTGGAGAATCTGATGAAAAATGAGTTATTTGTTAAGAGACAAAGAGCCTACAACACTTCACCAGGCATATGAATTTTCTATTGATATTGAGAATAACATAAAGTACTCAATGCCTAAGAGATATATGGCCACAAGTGTTGGTCTTCCTAGGATATTTTCAGGAGGCGAAGTATTTGGATCAAAAAACAAAAATGATCGCCTAGTTGATGATAATTCTACTATTACAAATAGTTTATCATTATATCCCGCAACTCACGATGAATTCTAGATAAATTGTGATAATCCATATAAAATGAGTGAAAAAGTAAAATAAATGTAGTTCATTCCTTGCCATGTTTCATCCTATCAAAATAATGAGGTTTTTTTTACCCTATTTTTTTTGTTACTCATGATTACATATATGAGATTGGTATGGTTTCCTTCACTTCATATGAAGAATAAATTAATGTCCATATGGGTTAAAATGTGTTCTCAATCCCCAATGAGAGAAGTGATGATACAAATGACAATGAAATCTCTTATATTAGCTCTTTTGTTGATCTTGATAATTCTACATGTGTTGAGGATGATGGTATTTTTGGGCTTCATGGTTATGATACATAAGAGCCTTCTAAGTCATGGAATATTGATGAGGTTTATAGCCTATTTAAGGGTCATGACATTGAAGAGATACTGTCTAGTTCAAAGCTAATACATAATAACAGTGTTTCTTATTTGTGCTTCAACTTTGACATAGAAATAGAGATACAATATGAAGAGTACAAATCTTTACATGAAGTGTCTCATAGTTTGAACGGATGTTCTGATGAGGTTTGTATCAACATAGATGACCCCAAGATATGTTGGTCATCCATGGTCCTTATTTTGGGTGAATTTGAATATGATACATTCATTTGTGATGGAGAAATAGTTTCTCATGATATGGATGCTAATATCCCTGAGTTTGATCACTTCACTTGGACCTAGCATGCAACTTATAGTGATGATGGGTAGCAACAAAGTGGTGATTTTTTTTGGAGTACAAGACCACTAAGAGGGAGGTGAATTAGTGGTCAAATGAAAAAACCAATTTCAATATCTTGATTATTGAAAGAGACCTATTGAAAATACTTCTAAGAATCTAGATATTCTATGTTGAGGGAGTCACAAAGATATGTAAATTAGAATATAACACTTAAATCGGATATGATGAATCAAGAAAAATATAGCACAGATTTTATGAGTGGAAAACCCTAAAAGGGTGAATTTTTTTTTGGAAATTTATTCCATTAAGCCTCACTAGCTAAAACCTTGTTGATTAAATATTGTATGCCTCACTTGCAATACAACAAGAATCATTAGATACTCAATCTACCTCACTCGCAATACAACAAGCCTCACTAGCAAAGCACTATGCCTCACTAGAAAAAATCACGCCTCACTAGAAAACACCATGCCTCACTGGCAATACAAAATCACTTCAGAAGATATTAAGCACAAACTGGAGGGTTACTCTGTTTCCATACATATCACTGCTCTGTTTAAACTTCACACTTACCGTAACAATATTTTACCAATATAAAAGTTCATAGTTCTGAAATCTTAATATCTCCATTGAAAATATTCATGGTTTGATCATAAAAGCATCACATTGAATTCTAGAAGGAAAATTTGTTATACCTGCAAAATTATTTCCTTTGTTGACAATCAATCAAACTTAGATTTCAATCTCATGAATATTTGTATATTCAGAGCACTATTAGACAAAGGCACAAATTGTTCTTTCTTTGAAAAAAACCTCCTTCTATTGAATCATTCTAGATCACACTCATCCCTCCTTGCATAAGAGAGTCTCCTCAACTCAATAAATACAAACTTAGTCATACATATTGACTATTGATCCTTTTCAAATTCACACATAGAGAGCTATCTTAGTCACACTAATTAGTGAAGAGAGAATACATATTGTGAGTGTAGTCATGCAAATTATACTATTCCATTTAAATCTTCCTCACCATTCATTATCTTTACATAGTCACAATATTAGGGTCATCAAAAACATACTGATAGATCTCATACACCTATTGAAACCACCTCAATACACTGGCATAGCTTTTAACTCCACTTCCACTTCAATATAGTCATTCAAAAACTTAAAAAAAATATATTCAAACTTAATAATATCTCCCATTCTTAATGATATCACTTCAAAATGTTTAACATGCTCCCACTTAGCATCAACAATACTCAAAATAGAATTTAAAAACACTCAAAGATTTCACCTTCTATCATCTGCTTCAGATAGGTATCAAAATTACACATTAACCATCCATATTCTCGACAAAGCTTAACCATCTAGAAATAACCATTTTAACGTTTAAATATGAGCCTTTGATCCTTCGACACTCACCAAATCACATTTAAATAATATTTTTTGATTTAATTTTGAACGAAATACTATGAGTCTTTGACCTACTGAATCAGTAGATCCTAGGTGTAGGGGTTGATAGATAATGCATTTGAGTCCCTTGATTAGTCACTTAAGTTACTTTTAACCCACAATAGCAAGTAACCTATAAATTAAAATAGAAGCAAATTTTAAATTTACCTTGCATATGATTGGGGTTTAAACTAAGATTACAAGCAATAAGGAACCCTAAGAAATCTTAAAAACTCCATAGATTTGATAGTCATGTAATTGATCATGATTCTTGCTAGTCACCATGAGTGTTTAGATGCAAAGAATATTTTCTTTGACATTGACAAAGAAGACATAACTTGGAGTGAAGAATCATGTATCTTTGGCTTGTAAGACACAAAAATCTCAACATAATAAGATGAATACCAAGACATTTATCTGACTTGAAGCAACACTCTGGATGCAACAAGTATGTAATACTATCAACACCATGAAGTGAAAACAATGGATGAGTAAAGTGCATCAACAATTTTTCATTAATATCAACATCATGAACTTTGAAACCCTAAATGACAATGGTCAATGTCAATGATTATAACCATGTCTCTGCCAATAGCATCATGAACATTGTCTTTTGCATCATGAACATGAACATGTACCTTTGACTGATTACTTTGTCATAAAGAAACTCTAGCATACTTTTACATTTGTGAAAAATCAACTTTGAATCACCTTAAATCACCTTTGTACCAATAACATGAGTTGTGAGCCTACACCATGAAGTGAAGCTTTGTATGTATCAACAAGATACATGAATAAGCAAGAAGCTTTGAAAACCATGGTGAACATAAATCCATTAGATGAAGCAACTAACTAAGATGAATATACAATGAGTATCAACATCGATACAAATACCACAACACCATAAAATATGATAGGTTTCTCCTTTTCTATAACAGCAACATTGATATCTTTGACATCAATGAATTAGCATCTTTGACATCAATGACAAACACCATTCCAAAAAACTCCCTCTTTGTCATTGATGTCAACCAAACATTGCACCTGCACCTAGTTTCTCTTCTCCCCCTTTGACATAAAATTACAAAGGATTATTAAATCCCCCTATGAAGTGGACTGAGTGGGCCAATTGAATAAACATCTAAGAGCTAAAAGAGTGACTATTGTCCCCTTTTGAAATTAATTAATAAGGGCATGCAAGAAAATTAACTGCACATACTATAAACCAACCATAACACCAACACGCATTGTAAAATGAACACACAACTATCACCACTAATCATGAGCTAGAAGAACTAGGGAAACCACTGTGAAGACAAACCTATTATGCAATATATCATGCAATAAGAGAAAGAAAACTATCCAATAGAAATAATTTGTCTCAATTTTAATTCTATTGGCACAAATGAATATTTTGCAACAACAGTGATATATTGTCACTCCATACAAGAGGATATTCCCAAGACAAAACCATTATAGTATATATTGTGCAACCATTATGAATGTACTTCACTGTGCAATAGATAAATATAGTAAACCACTATCCACTACACCATATAGTATCCACTAGTAAATAATAGCACTCATATACCTCTACCAAGATGCTCAAGGTAAAAAATTCACTTTGATATAGAGAAACCACTAGATTCCATCATCAAACCATTGTCATATCTAAAAAAGAATATGCACTAACACTAAACCCATGCAACAAGAATATTTCAAGATAGAACCACCAAAGAGAGATCTTGCCTCTGCCCTGTGATTAAAAAATAAATAGAACTATATATTATGACTAAGATCTTATCATTGATTTAATGCCTTGAATGTGAGATTTATAAATGCAATTATTCTTGCATTATCAAACACTAAAATGACCAATACTTGACAACCATACCATTGTCACAAGAAAGAATAATAATTCCATATTCCCACCCTTTTCCAAACTACCAAACCAACTATGGAGAGTTTTTTCATACTGAGTTGCAAAAAAATGACACTGCATTACTATTATTGTGTTATATCAGTCGCAAATTATCATCTACACTTGAACACTAAAAACAAAAATGTTTGAAACATAAACCAACCATTTCATAGTAACTACACCATACTTTGAAGGCAACTACAAATATATTTTTCTCAATGGAAAGCATTGTAAACAAGACAATGGACTATGAGAAGCAACACATCATTGTCTATTATCACTATCAAAATATATCACAATGTTGCAAAGATACTATCTGTTAAACTTCTAGTCACCTTGAGCACTTACACCTAACACTTTGAATTCACCTTTGTAACAAGAAAAATAGCTCGCACACTATAGCTAACTCTCAAATTTGACGTCAATGATCAACAATGAATTATCCTTGATAACATGAGGAAAAATGACTTTACTCTAAGGTCACTATTTTTATTGCTTTTTAACGGTGCAGTTCTAGGAAGTTTGTTATCTCTATAGATTATCCTTTTGGTTTGAATCACTATCCAAATCTCCCTTGGGAGGACTATCCATTGTTCTTGATGATTATTTGTATTGGTGGTTGAATGTATATTATTGCCATACCTTAACCAAGATCACTACGCACATAAAACATGAACTACTATATACTAGGATGTCTTATCAATGGCATGACACACAAAAATATGTAATCACGTGCTATATAACAATTGTCAAAAAAAAATCAATATCAAGATTCACAAGGAAAAATAAATCAATATTACCTGGTCATAATGCTCTGCTGATGAGAAATACACTTTATAATATTTTTCAGAATTTTGAAATGCAACAAAAACAAGGATTGTAGTTTTTTGTGTCTACTTTCTAAACTACTAATTTATTTTGAAATTGGTTGAGATTAAGGGGTTCAAAAGAGGGACATTCTCAATCTATTCAGTGAGGAATAGACATCCCCAACTAGAGCCACTGATGGAACTCCTAAAAAATTCACGACACTTTGACTAATTTCGCCAATTTCAGCCAGTCTCAATATGTCTAGACTTAGGGTTTTATTCATTATTGTTTCCTAGGGATTTCTTTGCCAAAATCTCACTATAAAAACCCTTGGGGCTCTAATTTTCATTGACATGCAGTTGCCTATTTCTGGACATTTTAAAACATCTTATGTCATTTTAAAATGTCCAGAAATAGGCAACTGCATGTCAATGAAAATTAGAGCCCCAAGGGTTTTTATAGTGAGATTTTGGCAAAGAAATCCCTAGGAAACAATAATGAACAAAACCCTAAGTCTAGACATATTGAGACTGGTTGAAATTGGCCAAATTAGTCAAAGTGTCGTGAATTTTTTAGGAGTTCCATTAGTGGCTCTAGTTGGGGATGTCTATTCCTCACTAAATAGATTGAGAATCTAGAATATAGGTGAATCAGACCAAACACAAAGAGACAAAAAAAGGACTAGGTGGAAAACCAAACTAAAGAAAACAACATATGTATAGTATTTACATAAGTTATGGGGCCCCACCAACCTTAAAACTACAATTTTCCTTTGCTAAAAACTTTATTTTCCACTATTTCACCATGCCAAGGTTGAAGACACTATCATAAACTACCTAGAAATTAGTAATATTGCAGGCAATGTACTCAACTATCATAGATGTGTCTGAATTTAAAATCATCTTTTTCATTCATGTCCCTCTAAGAACTTAAGCCAATCATTAAGTGAAATACATGATTAATGTCAACTTCCATCTAACTCAATTTGATGAGGTAAAAATAACCTCATCATAATGAAATCATAAAAGCTTATTTTACAAGCTCAATGCTAAGCGTGTGCCAATTTATTAAACTTTAGGAGGAATAATTGCTTATCTTTAAGGAAAATTATGCAAACTTTATTTCTTATGATCAATTGAGGAAATTCTCCAATACGGGTTTAATGCATTGACTTGAGTGTTTTTGTAGGGAATAATCGGTCATCTAGCAGTTGTCACAAAATGTTGAGCTAGCACATGCCTTAAATATGGTTGAAGATAGATGTTGTGAACCTGATCTTGAATATCAGGCTGATGAATCGAAGATTTAATTAGAGTTTATTTAATTTATGTTACCAAAAACTTCATGGCTCATCTCAAGCCTTCTTTATTTTTATGAGTTTTAAAGACATGGAAGTTAGTTAAAGTTGTTAAAGACGTTTTCAATGGCTATTCATGCCATCTAGAATCTAGTATTTAGTTATAATTTTTTCTATAAGAATGTAATTTCGAAAAGGATGAATAAGAGTGAGTAGTAACGTAATGGTGTTTACATGATCTCTAAATACTGGTGAATGAAAGAACTGACTTATGTCAATTGCTAAATTCTTGAACTATGGATGATAATTGTTTTTAATAGGACTCTAGAACATGTAGTTTATGTGATTTGAGAATGAATTTTTAACCTGCGATTTGGCCACTCGAGGGAAGATAGTTTAAATAGATAAGTACTTATTGTTATGTTGTTCTATTTGTTACATAGATAACGGTTTAGTAGAAACTCACTAAAGTCTGTCAGTTGTTGAGACTGAAGTTCTGGAGCACTTTTTTTTTAATGAGTATGAGTTATTCATTATAGCTATTAGAATCTCTTACTATTTAAGAAAATGTTTTATGGTTTGTTTACTTATTTTTCCACTTTCATAGTTTATCAGTTATTTAGTTTGCTTATTTCCATGCTTTCTAGTTTAGTTGTGATGCTTTCCAAATTATTTATCTTATGCTTTTTATTTTAGTATTTCAATTTTTCTTAGAGTAAATTGTTTTCTAGCTAAGAAGTTAAATGGCTTTAGACTAAAATGAATTTCAGTAGTTTCAAGAAAATCAGAAAATCTAAAATGAGTTATCCAAATCATCTTATTTTGCAAACTTCCTTGGACACTGCCTGATCGACTTATTGACATTTTATATTCTAAAGTAATGGGACCTAATGACAGCCTATCACTTTTTGGTGCCATTTTTGGGGACATAAAATATCCTTTGTGCTTAAGTGTTACTAGGAGATGGTTTGAATACCAAGTTTTATACCAAAAATTCCTCTGTCGGCTTCCTTTTTTGAATGGTCAGGAAAAGAGGCCCCCACAGATGATTTATACCAAAGTACCCCAAAAATACGTACCAATCATACCTAGGGAGGACCAAGGCTCATATGACAATACTTTGGAAAAATTATTTAAGCCTATTCCCACAGGGCTTTCCACTATTTACCTAGAACAAATAGTTATAGAGGAAATTGTCTTTGAGGAACAAACTCCTCTGAACATCATGGGCGATCGTAGGGATGAACCTAACCACAATGAACCTTAGGCTCCTAGAATGTTTACCTATCCTATTACCTTGGATGTAGATGATGATATAGAAATGAAGAACATTTCCCTAGCTTTCCTTCCAACCTTATGTGGCTTGTCCTCGGAAGACCTATACCAATTTCTCTTTGAATTTAAAGTCCTGTGTCAAACTTATGACTAAAAAAATGATAACCAGAAGTTGAATCTCTTTCCTTCTACTTTGAAGGATTCAACAATGCATTGATTCATAGGATTGGGTTCTAGTAGTATAACATCTTGAGGGGAAATGGAGAATGTTTTCTTGAAAAAATACCAGAGTTACTGTAGGGTGAGTGATCATAAGGAAGAGCTCTTTAGATTGAGACAAAACAAGGATGAGATTTCAGAGGACTATCTCGATAGGTTCCTTTTCCTCTCTAAAAGATGTGGAGAAAAGGCCATAGCATTGAGATTCTCAAAACATTTTTTCTTAAAGGACTTGATGATGACGCTAGAAGAAGTCTTGATCTGATCGAGAAAGGTGACGTATCTCAACTAACCCTTGAGGGAATATGTGAGTTATGTCAGAATTTCTCTCGTACTCAAGGAGGAATCTGTAAAATAATCATTTTAAAGGATCTAATGAGATAGGCAAGCTCTATGAAGAAATAGAAAATCTGAACACAAACATTCTTATTCAGTTAAACACTACATTAGATGGCATATAAGCTAAGACTTGTAACCCAGAGACCTTGTCAATCTATTATCCCAGGTGTCGAAACAAAAACCCGTTGCACAAGTTTCCTTTAGATAAAGTCAATGTTTGTCGACTTTGTGAGAAAAACCATCCTACAAATTAGTGTTAGCTTATGTTTAATATTAAGAATACTAAGAAAAAACTATTTAGGTTGAAGAATAGATAAATGCATTAAACCAACGTCAAGGAGGTAACTTCTCTTATGGATAGAATTCCAATCCTACATAGAGATCACAAAATAACTAGGTGCATAATCAATGGACTCCATCTTGGGATCAGTCACCTCCACCGCAACCTAATTGGGGAAATCCTTATTGGGGATCCCTCAAATGGGCTAATCAAACATGGGGAACTCAATGATGGTCGAACCAACCACAAAAGCAATGGTCCCAACAACATGTTGCCCCCCAATGGAATCAGGGACAAAATTAATTTTATACTGGACCTAGGAGGAATCAACAAAAACATTTGTGACCTCCAACTCAAAACCCTCCACAAAATGAGCAGGTAAACCAACCTTAGCTTCCAGCACAACCACTTCCCAACCCTAAGAATAATCGCTAAAATACGTCATTCTACTCTACCAATTATGAAAATGTTATAGGACTTAATGCAATACATTACAAAAATGTATAGTTATGCTCTGGTAGAACTCTTCAACCTCCAACTATTGAAGAAATAGTAGAGGAACCTGAGCCTAAAATTCCCCAATAAAAGACAAGTCACCTAATCAGGACACTTCCACCAAAGTTAAAGAGCCTTTTTGAGCAACGTGAGCTACTGATTTGTCTTAGGGGGGAGGAAGGTCAGTCCTTGAGTCAACATAGGGAGGATTTCGTTCCAAAAGAGAAAATGATGGAACCATATTCGGAACGTTTAAATTCAATGACTCTGGAAGATACTCCCAAAATACCTATGGCTTTTGAAAGTGTGTTAATTAAGGAGATTAAGCAGCTACAAATTGAGGTTCCTCTATTGCAGGAAATAAAGGAAATTCCTGAGTTAAACCAGTTAATCAAACACCTATGTATTAAAATGCTAGGTAGGAAGCCAAAAAAAGATAAATACCATTCATATTGATGGCTATTTAGCTGATTTTATGTCTGAAAAGACTATTGCTCCAAAATATGATGATCCTGGGAGTCCACTTATAACCGTTACAATTAATGATGTAGCAATACCAAATACATTAGTGGATCTTGGAGCATCTATTAATGTGATGATTATGGATGTAATGGAAAATTTAGGTTTATCTGATTTACATCCTACAACCACAGTCTTACAAATGGAAAATCAGTCTATAGCCATCCCAAAGGGTGTCATTAAAAACATCCTCATCAAAGTTGATGGATGGGAATATCCAGTCAGCTTCCAGGTAATCTAGTCACTTATACCCAAATGCAGTTATCCAATAATTCCTAGGAGACCATGGTTGGCCATGATTGTTGCTAAGATTGATTGTAGGGAAGGGGGAATGACCATTTCACATGGTCAAGATAGTAAACCTTTGATCTTATATTCCCCTGCTAAGCCTACTAAGCATAAAAAGGTCTAGGTTGATGAACCGGAGGAATCCAATGGTCCAAACAGTTTGGCCTCACTAACCATGGTAGTAATTAAACAACACAAAGAAGAACTAGAGGAGGAATTAGTAAATGACATAGCACGCCTTGCTATAACCTAGAATGAGGAAGAAATGATGGATGCTCCAAGAATTTTTAGGCAACCAATGGACATAAGCGGGATGGAGAAAAGCTATGCTACAATGGGAATGCCTTGTCCCTTGGCTAACATGATCCCCAAAACAAGTCATTTATTTGAATATATCATAAGGTTTCATCGACTTATACCTCATAGTTATCCTCTTATCACCTTTTTGTGACCAATTTTTATTGTCACTTCAGCCCATCTTGGAACAAAATCGATTATGCTATTACCAGGAAAAACTTTAAACATCAATAGCTAGCTGTCAGAAACACAAGAGGATAAATTGTTCAATGTGTTGGTAAAAAGGTCTAAAGCCTTTGCTTGGGATTATATGAACATGAGGGGAATTCACCCAAGTGTTTGTACTCATCACATATTTATTGATCCTAGTATAAGGCTTGTTTGCCAGCCTCAGAGGAGACTCAATCCTGCATTAAAGGATCTGGTCAAAATTGAGATTGAGAAACTCCTCCATGCATGATTTATTTATCCTATCTTTGATAGTAAGTGGGTGTCACCTATGGTGGTTGTGCCAAAGAAAAATGGGAAATAGAGAATTTGTGTAGATTATAGAGAACTCAACAAAGCCACTCATCGAGATTATTTTCCCCTACCATTTGTTGATCAGGTTTTGGACAACTTGGCTGGAAGGAAATATTTCTCCTTTCTATATGGATTTAGTGGTTACAACCAGATTTAAGCTGCTCTAGAAGACCAAGAAAATACCACGTTTACCTGCCGTTGGGGCACATTTATATATAGAGTGCTTCCCTTTGGACTTTGTAACACTCCAGTGACTTTCCAGAGAGTCGTTCTTGCTATATGGTTTGCACTCGTTAATGACTGTGTAAAGGTCTATATGGATAACTTTATAGTCTATGGGTCAACATATGATGAAGCTCTTCAAAACCTAGACCAATTTTTACAATTTTGTGAGGAAAAGAGACTATCCCTTAGCCATGAATTTTTTTTAATAATGGTAGAGCAAGGAATAGTCTTGGGTCATCATATTTCCTTTGAAGGAATTAAATTTGATCCCAAGAAAATCAAAGTCATCCAATAGTTGACTATCCCTCAAACACAAATAGATGTTCAAAGTTTTCTTAGACATGTTGGCTACTACAAAAAGTTCATAGAAGGTGTTGGTGTTTAAAACAATCCATATAGAGGTTGCAGGTATCTAAGAGGTAGCCAACCCCTATCTAGGATAAGTACAACCACTAATAGCCAACTAACGAGAGTTAGTTAAGGACTGACTTCTCCTACACTTTTGGCTCTGTAGGACCAAGGTGGGTAAACCTAAACGTGTTCACATGAATGTCTCATGACCAATAAGAACACTTTCTGCATACAAATTACAATTCCTACACATTCAAAGGGATAGTGATCATTTCATGGTTTTCGCAGACCTAGAGAATGATTACCAGTGCCCAAGAGCAATGGAATTGACCCACTTATTTATTACAATACCTCCCAGAGGAGGACAAGATTTTATTCAAGTTTTTTATGTTCAGTATTTGGATATCCCTTCTTGGAGCTTATAGTCTTGAACTAATAAAAGGACATAAACATTATCCAGTGCTTCATCCATTAGGCAATGAAGTCGTATAGAACAAAATCCTGATATGATGAACCTATCTCATATAGCATTACTATCATGAAATATTTCAGCACATTAAGATAGTACTTCTTCAAGCATCCTGGGCATATACAACCATGGACATGTAATTGACTCTTCAAGCATTTGATTAACTTCTTAAGCTAAAGCAAGAAAACTAATTACATTTTCAATTAACTATTGAAACCGAAAGGAGGAATCCTTGATAACTCCACTCATAATCCATGGCACACACACAGGAGAGTAAACCATCTTAATTTTATAGATTTCTTTTGATATCAGTAATTTAAAAAAGCATATCACACTAATCTGTATATAAACCCAACCTAGGATGATTTCCCGAACAAAATGTTCATAACATTTTAACTATGGAATGGACTGTACAAGCTTCCAAGCTTCGGACTCTAAAAAAAATTTGACTCTCCACAATGAGCCGTGAAATCTCCTTTATAGAATAGGAGAGCAACAAGCATTAGGCTACATTGTGACACCAAATTGAATTTCAACACAAAATGAAATTCAAATTTACATTCCTTGTCATAATGATACCATGCATGAATAGAGGAATAAAAAATGGTTATGAAATAACCAATCAGAAACAAAATTTTGTGCAAGGCACGCGCACATCCACATCCACACCCATTTGACGAAACAACAAGAGAAAACACATCCAACGAACCCACCGCTAGTAACCATCAAGAAGATGCACAACCCCAGTACAAGCAACCGCTCTGAGTCTGAGCCTATGACAGCAATGGCACCACCTCCTCTTTACCAGCCTTGCGAGCACATCCCCGAACATCTGGACCCGGTGTCAATGTAGATATTGGCCTAATTGCCAGAACCTCCTCGTCCACTCCCATAAGGTCTACTAGGGAAGCCAAGTAGTACTGATAATCAAAATCAGTCTCAGATTCATCAGAATTTGAGATGATTATCGGGGATGAACTATACACTGGCCTCTTCCCAGTGTTCCCAATAATGGCCTTGTGAGCCACGAGAGAATCAAACTTCTTCATGACTGGCGAAGCCAACCTCACACTCCTTCACTTAATTGATTTATTCATGATAGAAATAGAGCTCAGCAACAAACAGAAGAAGAAACCTTACTGCACATAGACACAAGAGAATGCAATGCTAATCGCATACAACTCAGTCAGCATTTATAGAGTAGGCCAATATGCAGGGTACAATTACTTGAAGGCAATTCAAGCACTCGCACAATTAGTGATCTAGCTAACCATGAATACCCTCAGTAGGATGGCACTATTCACACATAGGAGGAAATCAAGTGGAGATCCTCTGGAGAAGGAAAACCCATGCCATTAATGACATGAGCAACAGTCAAGCAATACATGCCATGTGGACAACTCACACGCCCGTTCCTTACAATCTTCAACATGTTGTTACTCAGACACCATGAAACTTATAAACTTCTCATCTAAGCCCATGGGATTGTGTTGGGAACCTCTACAATAACCTCTCTCATTTTTCTCTATTTGTGAGGCATTTTCCCATGGTGGTGACTTTTTTCTTGGGGAAAAGGTTGTTAAATCCAAGTTGTGCAGAGTGGTGTAACTTTTGTTCTACAAATCAAGTGACCAAATGCAATATTCCAATTCATTCATATGGGTGGTTTTACACTATTAATAGTCCTCTTTTTCACCCAAACACATTGAATCACTCTGAGCTACATTCAACCGGCTCGATCCCTTAAGGGTCCAAAGTGCAAAAGGGCAACAATCTTTGAGTCAAATGTAAGCAATGTAAAGTTGCAAATTGGTGCAACTTTCATTCTACAAATCAAATGACCAAATTAAATATTTCAATACATTTTATTGGGTACATTTACCCTATGAATGGTCGTCTTTCACACCCAAACATGCCAAATCACTTTGAGCTACATTCAATTGGAAAAATCCCTTATGAGTCCAAAGTGAAAAATGACTGAAATCTTTGCAATGCTATTAATCGGACACCATGATGCTTAGAAACTTCTCATCTAAGTCTATGGGATCATGTTAGGCCCCTCTACATTAGCCTCTCTTAGTTTTTTCTATCTTAGAGGAATTTTTCCATGGTGACAAATTTTCGCTTAGGGAAAAAGTCTTCAAATGAAAGTTGTGCAAAGTTGCAAAGTGGTGCAACTTTCATTCTACAACTCAAGTGACCAAATGAACTATTCCAACACATTTGAATGGGTAAATATATGCTAGGAATTTTCCTCTTTCACACCCAAACATGTCAAATCACTCTGAGCTATGTTCAACCAACTCTATCCCTAAAGGGTCCAAAGTGCAAAAGAGAAAAAATATTTGATGAGTTATTACTTAGAAATTGCGATACTTACAAACTCTCTTTCTGATCATATAAGATCATCTTGGGACCCTCTACAATAACCTCTCTTGTCTTTTGTTATTTCAGAATCATTTTCCCATCGTGTCTAGTTTTCACTTCATGAAAAAAGTGTTAAATGTAAGTAGTTTAAAGATACAAAGTGGTGTAGCTTTTGTTTTGCAACTCGAGTGAACAAATAAACTATTCCAATGTATCAAGGTGGGTAAATTCATGGTCCTCTTTTTCACCCAAACATGTTGAATCACTCTGAGCTACATTCAACTGACAAAATCGCTTATGAGTCCAAAGTGCAAAATGGTTGCAATCTTCAGCATGTTGTTACTCAAACACTATGATGCTTTGAAAATTCTCATCTAAACCTATGGGATCACATTGTGCCCCTCTACAATAATCTCTCTCGGTTTTCTCTATCTTGGAAATTTTTTCTCATGGTGGCGACTTTTTGCCTAAAGAAAAAGTTATCAAATGTAAGTTGCAAAGTGGTGCAACTTTCATTTTGCAAGTCAAGTGACCAAATAGACTATTCCAATGCATCCATATGGGTATGTTTATACTAGGCATGGTCCTCTTTCACACCTAAACATGTTGAATCACTCTAAGCTATGTTCAACCGACTCAATCCCTTAAGGTTCCAAAGTGCATAAGGGCAACAATCTTTGATGAGCTATTACTCAAAAAATGTGATGCTTACGAAATATATGTCTGAGCCTATGGAATCGTGTTGGGCCCCTCTACAATAACGTCTCTTTTTTTTTGTTATCTTGGAGTTATCTTCTCATGGTGTCCAATTTTTACTTGATGGAAAAAGTGTCAAATGCAAGCATTGTAAAGTTGCAAAGTGGTGCAACTTTCATTTTGCAACCTGTGTGACCAAATGAAATGTTCCAAGGCATCCCAATAGGTATTTTTATGATAGGAATGGACCTCTTTCGCACCCAAACATGACGAACCCCTTTGAGCTATATTCAACTAGCTTGATCCCTTATGATGGCATGCAAAACAATCAAAAAGAGAAACATCCACACGATTGCTGAGAAGTTTGAGTTTTCCACACAAAAAACATATGATCATCCTCAATTCTATCAAATGCAAGACATTTTTCAATTATCCTCCTTTCCCTTACAACAATATACAATCAATTATAAATGTGTACAATGGTGGAACTTGGAAAAAAATTATTTGTCCTCAATTAACAACTTTGGTTGTGAAGCAATTTATCATTTTTATTTAAAATAATTTTCTATGCTTTTAAATTGTAGTCTAAGAGAAACAATTGATTCTCTCACGTACATTTATTATTTGGTGTGATAAATAAAGTTTTCACCCTTGAGTCAATTTCTCATTAACATATTATAAATTATAAAGCTTTCTCCAAAGTCTGTTTCCTATACAAGAAATAATATTGCAAAAGTTTTACATATACATCTTTCGACATGTTTCTATGATGATGGATCAAGAACAAAATAATTCATTCAATATTGTGAGGATTATGTTGTGAAATTTTTTAAAGACTATTCAAGATAAATTTTTCTATGTTAATGTGTCAATAAGTTAACTACTCATCATCTACTATTAATATTATTTTTTGCAAGTGTTGAGAAGATTATGTATCATTTTCTTAATTGAGTTGTTCCAATCAAAAGATTAAATATACTATAATATTTTTATAAAACATCTCATGGAATACCAATTGAAATTATTTTTTTGGTTTTAGATAAATAATTTGATGGAACTCTTTGGATTAAACTAAATTGAGATATGTAAGAACAAGGGAGCATTAATAAATACATTGCTCAAGGATCTTAAATATGCCTTCTCTCATTTCAATTTTGGGTGGATTATTGCTTTAAGAGTATTGGGAATGTTTTTCTGATTTTCTAGTTGGAAGTTGCCATTATAGAAGGCTTATCTCTTGATTTATATTATACTCATTCTTAATCAATGATCAAGTTAATAATTAGTGCATTTATTTATAGTTAATCTTTTCTTTTCAATTTGTGCAATTTTGTAATTTGTAGCTCTACTAGTATTCCTAGAAATATTGAACTTATTTAGCATCAAATAATAAATTTGTTTAGCATCATTTAATAAATATTCAAGACAAACCATGAAGGAAAACAATGATAAATTATAGGGCTAACCAAATTATACATGTGAATAAGTCAAGAATACATGTGAATAAGAGAATAAAAAGTACTCAAAAACATGTAAGCGTTAAAGTATACACACAAATACATAGTATACACAAACTAATACAAATTATATGCATGAATACAAAGTATACACATGAAAACATGTAAGTCACAAAGTATACATTGGAATATACATAAGCCAAGAATTATACATGTAAGTTGTAAAGTATACACTTGAATACACATAACTCATATCTATTGAACCATGGATTTATAATAAAAATATGGACACCAACGATAAAAAAATATTTGTATTAACCGAATAGCCATGTAGTCATAAATCAATATATGTTGATATAAGTATAAAATATATACAAAATATCCATATAGGCTTATGATGATGCCATATAGGCATACAATTTACAATATATCTAATACAAAATATGTACAAAAATTCCATATAGGCATACAAAAAAGGGCTCCAGAATAAAAAGTCATTGCTTTGCATTCCCTGGAAACAAATTCTTACCCTTTTCTTGTCAATTAGATGGTGATAGTTCTATCACTCATTTTTTTTTAGGCCAGGGAGTGCTCCTAGTGCTCCTCCTAGGTTTTAGTTCTTGGTCAAGCTTTATCTATTACAATAAGGAATAAATACATTAATATATGGAAATTACATTATAAAAAATGATATATTTAACAAAAAAATCACTTAATCATCTATCGATCACTCTCCTTGAAGGAAATATTCAAATTCCCATGTTGAGGTGTGTTGAAGCCCTATAGAAACCATCCAAAGAGAAATTAAATTACAAATCAATAATGGTTTTGTTTTTCACTAACTAACAACTATAACAATGAGTGTAAATTGAAATTTAGTAATTTGCCTCATACCTCTATGAGGGGCATCGAGGATTCTATAGCAGACTAAACACCAATATACATTGCCCTATGAACATTTGGAGGTGTTTCTGCTTCCAACAACTAAAAATAAAATAAAAAATTATTCAATCATGAAAACTACAATAGTGATGCACGTCATGGCTTATAATGGATGAGATAATGAAAACAAATTGGAGTACTTATTGAACTATATATTTATGACTATCATGCTTACTATTTTCCATATCCATAGTTTGTTCGAAAGAACCTGTTTCTAGGCTTTTATCCATAGCAGAAAGGTGGTGAATTTTTTGATAAAATTCTTTGGTAGACATGTACAATAAATGTGGTAGCATAAAGAAGGCAGTGAATTGTTTGAAAAAATGCCTCAAAGAAATGGGGTCTCATGGTGATGGAATGCCATTACAAACAAATGTGTCATGGCATTCCATGTTAGTGTAATTAATATTTAATTACACTTGCATAAATTTAATTAGGTTTTGCTTAGGTAATAATTAATTTACTTAATTAATAAGTAAGCTTTATTTAGTTGAGTTGCTTTTAGGTCAACATTAGGGTTGCATACATTGCTTTTATAAAGCGATTCTCTTATTCTAATTTATTAATTCTGAATATTATCAATTTGCACATTTCATGCAAAGCTCTGCTTTTTTATTGTTTTTCTCTTTTGTGGAAGGTGTTTAGGTTTGCATGTCTGATCTTGGTTTCTAACATGGTATCAGAGCCTTGACATGTAGCCCCTTCTCAAATTCTAGAGAAATTCATGGTTCATTCGAGTTCGTTCGACGTTCCTCGAGGGTATCATGCCTTGAATTTATTTATGCAACATCTTGAATCAGATTGGGCTTCCCCATTGGATTAAGAGCATTGGAAAAAGTCAGGAATGACTTTTTTTTTCTGATTTTCATCATCGTTGAAGAAATTTGTGAGGGTTTCAAGCTTGGTGATTTTTAACAAGCTCTGGAGGTAGCTAATTTTTTAGAGCATTTTGAGCATGAACGGAGGTCACCATCATGTTCACAGCAGCCAAAAGTCCTAAGGACACCTACCGTTTGGTCAATTTCTGAGCACTTAATCCAGAAGGCAAAAAAAAATTCCAAGAAGGTCGTACGCCCTCCCTAGCACACACTTTGAGGCACAAATTTTGAAAAAAATGCAATAAAATTTATAAAATGTGTTTTTTGGGATGCAGGTCGATGCTCCTAGTGCAAACCAGCCTGCCACTGAGTGGCCACCATATAGCCGCTATTTTGCCACCACCAGGCTGTGCTGCCAAAACCCGCCGCTCGTCGAGCTAGCCCCCGCGGGCTCCTTCTAGGTCTGCCCCAGTTACATGGACGACCAGGGCCCCTTCGCCAGCCCCTGAGGGCTTCTGTACTTTTGGCCATGGTCACATGGGTGACCAAGGGCTCTGGCCCAACCCCCTGCATGCCAGCCCCTAGTCACGCATAGGACCAGGGGCCAAAAATTTTTTAGCCCCTTGGGCTGCGTGTAGGCCTTATTGGCCAAATTAAAGCACTTTTACAAAATCAAATGTAACTTTTGTGTACGGTGTCCTTTTTCTGGAAAAAAGATACCATTGGAAAGATGATTTCGACACTGATCCAATGGTGAAGATAGTTTTCTCTGATTTTTCTCTAGTTTTATGTTGCAGGTCCTTGAACTCAAAACTTGTGTTTTTCACTCTGGAGGGCATATCGTTTGACTCAGTGATCCTTTTTTCGCCATTCTTCCAGCATTGGAAAGCTGGTTCAGTCCTCTACAAAGATCTGAGGTCTATTTTTATTTTTTGTTTATGCATGTTTAGGAATTATCTCCTTTTGAAATCATTGGGTATTGTAATAAATGAATTGATATAAAGTTCCATCAAGGGGGTTTCTTGCATAATAATCTAATTAGAGTGTGCATGCACTTTGATCTTCATCTTGTATTGATGAAAAATCACATGGGTTGTAATCTAGTTTCTTAGTTTATTTTGGCCATATTTTGTCTTAGCTTGACACATATCAGATTCATATCGGATCCATCTCAGTTTGAGGGCCACTAAATTTGTAGTTAATGTTCCTGAGTCTTTATGGTACGTGTTCCCATGGAATAGTTTTAGTTTCAATTTGGCATTGGCATCGAGATACATGGCTTCAAATTCTTTGATCATATCATCTACTATTTCTTTAAGGATTCCAAGGTTGTTCCAGTTTGTTTTTTTTGAGTGTTTCGTGGCATCAGGTCTGTTGTTGCATTATTATGATTTTGATATGGTTTCTTGTAGACATAAGTATCTTTCCTTGCTTGCTAGATTGCAGTTCCAGTATTACTCCACAGTGTTCTTCCAGTGCTTCTTTGCAACAGTCATCTCATTGTGGGGAAGGGGTTGTCCCACTGGATTTTCCTTCTCTACCTCATTATTGCATTTGTACATGGGTACCCGATCAGGCCTTGTTGTCGGGACCCATTCATGCTTTCTTGCATTCATCTTAGTTTTAGGTGCATACTTTTTTAGTCTCCATAAGTTGCACTTATGGGGGGTGTTAGTGTAATTAATATTTAAGTACACTTACATAAATTTACTTAGGTTTTGCTTAGGTAATAATTAGTTTACTTAATTAATAATTAAGCTTTATTTAGTTGAGTTTTTTATAGGTTAACATTAGGGTTACATACATTGCTTTTATAAAGCAATTCTCTTATTGTAATTTCTTAATTATGAATATTATCAATTTGCACATTTCATGCAAAGCTCTGCTTTTTTATTGTTTTTCTCTTTTGTGGAAGGTGTTTAGGTTTGCATGTTTGATCTTCGTTTCTAACATTCCATCACCATGAAACCATATTTTTTCAAACTACTCACTACCTTGACTATGATATTGCTTACTATTATGCTTTGATAGATTTTTTGCAAGCATCCATAGTTTGTTGGAAATAACCTTTTTTAGGATTTTATCCATAGCAACAACGAAGTTCAAGTAGTTTGATAAAATGCTTTAGTAGACATGTATGGAAAATATGGTAGCATAGAAAAGGTGGTGAGCTATTTGAAAAAATACCTCAAATAAATTTGGTCTCATGGTGATGGAATGTAATTCCATCACCATGAGACCACATTTCTTTGAGGAATTCTTTCAAACTAATCACTTCCTTTTCTATGTTATTGCTTACTATAATGCTTTAATATATGTTTTCCAAGAATTTGTAGTTTGTTGGAAAGCACCTAATTTAGGATTTTATCCATAGCAGCAAGGAATTGAGTAGATTGATTAAATGATTTGGTAGATGTGTATGGAAACTGTGGTAGCATACAAAAGGTGGTGAGTTGTTTGAAAAAATGCCTCAAGGAAATTTGGTGAAAAATCGATCAAAGCATTATAATAAGCAATAGCATATACAAGCTAGTGAGTAGTTTGAAAACATGCCTCAAAGAAATTTGGTTTCCATCACCATGAGACCACATTTCTTTGAGGCATGTTTTCAAACTAATCACTGCCTTGTCTATGATATTGCTTATTATAATGCTTTGCTAGATTTTTCCAAGTATCCATAGTTTATTCGAAAACACCTTTTTTCATATTTTATCCATAGAAGCAAGGATGTTCAAGTAGTTTGATAAAATTCTTTGGTAGATATGTATGGAAAATGCGGTAGCATAGAAAATACAGTGAGTTTTTGAAAAAAAATCTCTAATAAATGTGGTCTATGCTATTGCTTACTATTATTCTTTGATAGATTTTTTTCCATGAACCCATAGTTTGTTGGAAAGAACCTTTTTTAGGATTTTAGCCATAGAAGAAAGGAAGCAAATTTTTTGATAAAATTCTTTTGTAGACATGTATGGAAAATGTGGTAGCATAGAAAAGGCGGCGAGTTGTTTGAAAAAGTGCCTCAAATAAATTGGGTCTCATAGTGATGGACATCACCATGAGACCACATTTATTTAAGGCATTTTTTCAAACAACTCATTGCCTTGTCTATGCTATTTCTTACTATTATTCTTTCATATATTTCTTCCAAGAATCCATAACATAGACAAGATAATGAACTGTTTGAAAAGATGCCTCAATAAGAAGTGGTCTCATGGAATTCTTTGACAAGAAAATACAATTGGAATCTGCTCCTAGTTATTACTTATGCTATGTGAACTAATTGCATCACTTATTATGTTGACTTTCTAAAGTTGACTATATTGTAGTTGAAATTTTGTCATCTATCAACATCTCGTTATTAGTTATGGAATGTGAAGTAATGGTTTGACTTTGAAATATGTGCAATGCAATGCAATCAACGATATAAATATAAGCTACACAAATCTATTAAGTATAATTCATTAGTTAAAATCTTTATTCTAGTACCTGCATGAAGGTTTGTCCAACTCCACTAGCACTCAGAGGTGTTCCCATGAAATCTCCAATATTAGCCTATTCAACATCCAAAGTCAAATATTAGAATACCATTCATATAGGAATGTTATTAACATCTAACTAATTTATAATTGTGTACTAGTTACATACCTCAATAGTAGATGGAGTGGAGTAATAAGGAGGTGCAACACCAGTGTACTCCAGTATCAACACTGTGACCCTGAAATTTTATTACAATCATAAAAATAAATAAGTTAATCTTACATTTCAAGAATGAAATTTTATAAATTAAATTTAATGAACATGCTAACATTTACCTGAGTATCGATGACATAAGCTTGATTCAAAATGATAGTTTCCCTTGCCATCTCCGTAGCTACAGACATATCCTATGTAGCAACCTCCTTAGTGTTGGTGGGGTCATATGTACAAGTTTTCCTACAAACCTGGCACGAATGGGGTGGAAGCCTAGCACTCAAAGACTCCCCTCAATGGAATTATACTATAGGATTGGCATGTTGAATGACACTCTAGGTAAAAGAGGTGATAGCCTAAAATTTTTCTACCTCACCACTCTCCTTCATGATGGAAGGGGTAATGATGTGCTCATGAACTGACCTAGTGAGAGCTTGTCTCAATTGCCGCCTAGGATCTAGTTGTGCACCGGTTCTATCTTGAGCTGACCCCCCACCTCTCCCCTGGAAGTCTCTCATATAAAAATAATTCAATATTTTTTTTAGGATGAACTCACAGTATAGTTTCCTCAAGAGATATTGTGGGACTTCACAATTTTTGCATGGTGGGTAATCAAAAACCATGAACCACCTATCCCAAAAAATGGTTCCTAATCTCTTGGTGGTGGCACCAATGGATAGTAAACCTCTTTGTATTGAGGCCAAGATTTTGATTTGTGCATGGGTCAATGAATAATGAGAAAAAGTATAATTTTATAGTTTTTCATCTTTTACTTCTTTATATGATAATTTACTCCAATAAAAATTCCTAGTTGCTCGCCTCCTATCTTTCCAACCACGTAATTATTTTTTGATTACATCTACATGTTTTAACAATTCTTTAAGAGAATTTCCAAGTGTTCTTCTCTCCATGGTTTAACTTTCTTGATCATTCAACCTCGTGATTAACTCCTCAATTTATTTTTATTTTTTTTCAATTTCACTCATTAAATTTTGTTGAGTTCCAAGAGGATGTTGAGGGATTGGTGGAGGAGATTATTGTTGTGGTTGTTCAACTTGAGGATTTTTTTGATGCTATTGTTGCACTGCTTGTTGAGGATTTTGTTGATGTTTTTCATTCTCTATTTGTTGAGGATTTTCAAGATGTTTTTGAATAGGGTTTCCAAGATCATTTTCATCTCCTACAAATCCAATAAATAAATATAAAAAAACAACCTTAAACTAACAAATTCATAAAAAAAACAATCCTTACCTCTTTAATCTCCCCATTGACATGGTGGTATTTTGGCAACAAAATAGAAAAAATTTGACATGAAAATGTTGCAAGATTCACTCCTCCCAAAACACGAGCATGCAAAAGAAGGGATTTTGGTTGCAGGTAGAACAAAAAGCATTCACAAAGCAAATGAGCTCGATTTCCTTTTTTTTCTTTTAATTACTTATAATGAAAGCACTTTATTTCATTCTCAAATTATAATGTGAGCACAAAATAGGATTGATGTGGTCGATCCTTAGGCTCGAGACACCAATCAATAATGCGAGCACATTATAACACACTTGCATTATAACGTGCTCGTGTTATGAGCTATCAAAACTTTTTTAAAAATTTGGCCACGAATTGGCCCATCTTTTGCACCTGCCCTATTAACAAGCAATTTTTATACATAGTAAACAATTCCCTTTGAAAAACTTTCATCCATATCATAAAGAAATAATCAAGGAATTTTATGATTCCAAACAACACCAATAGCATCTTGTGAACCATGAAATGAAAACATTGTCATATTATTAGTAGGGAACACTATACTTCACACCTTTGTAGCAAGATACTCTTATGACAATAAAACATTGTGATAAGACTTTCATCACACCCAATAGTCATATACCTATTTTTATTCCCAACAATTTTTTCTCAAAGCACAACCAACAAACTAAGAGAAAAAAACAAAAGCACTATTTGCAATGATCATTATAAATATTCTAAGTATTCAATGTCAATGATTCTTTAATGTAATATTTTATTATGTCTCTGCCATATATTTCACTATAGTTCTCTTGTATTCATAAGATTATCAGCACCATGAATATGACACTATAAATAACAAGACAATGAGTAGTTGCAAACTGACTTTCTATGAATTCATTGATTTACCTATTTACAACCATTACAACCTCATTGTTGTTGTCTATGGGGTTTGTATGATTAAAATATAAAAATCTCCCCCTTATCCCATGCTTCTCTTCATTTACTTATGGATTTCACTTGTGTAGTATGCACAAGCTTAGGTTCTCTTTTATATTTTCCTTGTTTCCTTCTCCAAACTTTCATAGTGCTTGTTTTCTTGTGATGACTAATAGGTTCCATCAAATTAATTTTACAAAATAGTTCTTTATGTTGAAACTTACGAAATCTATAGCATATGACCTTGTAACCAATTGGAGGAAAAAAATTAATTATAGTCTCTTGACAATCCAAAAACATCATTGTTTACTTGTAACTTACAAAACATTGTAGAATGACCTAGCTGGTTGCATTTTTAGTATAGTAACTTACTTATTCTAATTGAACATTCATAAGAGCTCTTATTCCATCCAACTTTATTTTCATGCATCCAAAAATTTCTTGCTATATGACCAAATTCATAACAAGAATAACAATAACCATGAAAAGAATTTTCAAACCTAGACCTTTGATGTTGTTTTAAATGAAAATATTTTCTAAACTTGTTCTTTTTGGCTTGTGTAGAGGTATTCTCTATTGTCTTCTTCTTGTCTCCAGTATTAGGAGCAGTAAAATAATACTTTAGACCTATTTTCTTCCTTGGTGTTTCTCTGACCTTAGAACTCTGCCCTTTTTCAAAACCTAAACTAGTAGTATCCTTGTGAAATTTTTTCTTGCTTAACATATCATTTAAGCATTCAATGCTCTTTTCAACTTGAAGAATCTTGTGTAACTTAGAAGATGCCTTTTCTAGTTCATTTTTCAAGGAAACTATCTCTTATTCATATCTTTCACAATCAACCTCTTTCTACTTCTTCAAGAGCTAAAAGTATTTTGGCTTTGGACTCCTTTTCTTCTCGAAGCTACAAATTTATATTTGAATCCTCCTTTATATTTTTCTTGACCTCATCTAGAGCACAAGTGAGTTCACCTTCAAGATCAAATTCACATTCATATTCATCATACTCCTATTCACATTCACTCACAATGTGGTCTCCTTCTTTTTCAATATTATCAACTACAAAATCATATTTTCTTTTAGATATATCATACCTTGTTTTAATAGGCAGGGGTGTTTCTTGCAACATCGCATCACTTGATTTTATTGGAACTTGCTGAACAAATTTTTTCTTAGCATTAACATTTTTATTTTGTCCTATTATTTCTTCCATATTACTCCACCACAAAGATCACCTAAGTTGATTAAACTTGTGCAAGGAACCCCAAGGATATGATACCACTTGTTGGAGTACAATACCACTAAGAGGGGGCTGAATTAGTGGTCAAATAAAAAATCCAATTTCAAAACTTCACTCACTTGATTATCTAAAGAGATATTATTGAAAATACTTCTAACAATCTACATATTATATGTTAAGGGAGGCAGAAAGATATGCAAATCAAAATATAACACTTAAATCAAATATGATTAGTAAAGCACAATATGGCACACTGCCAAGAGAAAAAATGACACAAATTTTATGAGTGGAAAACCCTAAAAGGGTGAAAAACTACTTTGATTTTTTTTCCATCAATCCTCACTTGTTAAAACCTTGCTTATTAAGTATTTCCTCACTCACAATACAACAAGCTTCACTGGCTACTCAATCTACCTCACTAGCAATACAACAAGCCTCACTAGCTACTCAACTTACCTCACTATAAAAGCACTATGCCTCACTAGAAAACATCATGCCTCACTAGCAAACATCATGCCTCACTGACAATACAACATCACTTCAGAAGATATTAAGCACAAACAAGAGGGTAACTCTATTTCCATACATATTATTGCTTTGTTAAAACTTCACACTTACCATAACAATATTTTACCAATCTAAAAATTCATAGTTCTGAAATATTACTATCTCCATTAACAATCTCCATGTTCTAATCATAAAAGCATCACACTAAATTCTAGAAGGAATTTTTTTTATATATTCAAAATCATTTCCTTTGTTGATAATCAATCAAACTCAAATTTCAGTCTCATGAATATTTGTATATTCAGAGCACCATTAGAAAAAGGAACAAACTATTCTTTTTTCAAAAACAACCTCCTACAATTGACTCATTCTAGACTACACTCATCCCTCCTTGCATAATAGAATCTCCTTAACTCAATAAATTCAAACTCAATCATACATCTTGACTATTGATCCTTTTTTAATGCACACATATAGAATTATCTCAGTCACACTAAATAGTGAAGAGAGAATACATTTTGTGAGTGCATTCATACAAATTATACTTTTCCATTTAAATATTCCTCACCATTCATTATCTTTACATAGTCATGGTATCAGGGTCTTCAAAAACATACTAACAGAGCTCACACACATGCTGAAATCACCTCCATACACTGGCATAGCTTTTAACTCTACTACATCCTCAATACATTCATTCAAAAAAATTCAAAACCCTTTCTTCAAATTATTAATAATATCTCATATTCTCAATGATATCACTTCAAAAGAATGGTTTCACAATGTTTAACATGCTCCCACCGAGCATCAACAATACTCAAAATAGAATTCAAAAACATAGAGATTTCACCTTCCATCATCTTCATTAGACAGTTGTCAAGACTGCACATTAACCATTCATATTCTTGTCAAAGCTTAACCTTCTAGAAATAATCATTCAAATTTTTAAATTTGAACCTTTGATCCTTTAACATCCACCAACTCACATTTAAATATTATCTATTGATTTACTTTTGAATGACATACTAAGAGCCTTTGACCTACTAAATTGGTAGATCCTAGGTGTAGGGGGGAGTATATAATGTATTTGAGTCCCTTGATTAGTCACTTAAGTGAATTTTAACCCATAATAGCAAGTCAAGTTTAAATTAAAACAAAATAAAAGTTGTCATTTATCTTACATATGATTAGAGTTTAAACCAAGATTACAAGCAATAAGGAACTCTAACCAATCTTAAAAACTCCATAGGTTTTCTAGTATGTAATTGTTCATGATTGATGCTAGTCACCATGAGTTTTTAGATGTAAAGAATATTGTCTTTGACATTGAAAAAGAAGATAAACCATGAAGTGAAGAATCATGTATCTTTTCCATTTAAGATGCCAAAATTTCAACATCGTGAGATGAAAAACAAGATGTTTATCTAACTTGAAGAAACACTTTGGATGCAACAATTATGCAACACTATCAACACCATGAATTGACACCGATGGATGAGTAAAGTGAATCAATACTTTTACATTAATATTAACATCATGAAATCTACAACCCCAAGTGACAATTCTCAATGTCAATGATTCTAACCATGTCTCTACCAATAGCATCTTGAACATTGTCTATTGCATCATGAACATGAACATGTACCTTTGACTTATTACTTTGTCATGAAGAAACACTAGCATACTTTTACATTTGTGAAAAATCAACTTTGAATCACCTTTGTACCAACAACATGAAATTTGAACCTACACCATGAAGTGAACCTTTGGATGCATCAACAAGATGATGAATAAAAAAGTATCTTTGAAAATCATGGTGAACATCAATCCATGAGATGAAGCAACTAACTGAGATGAATATATAATGAGTATCAACATCAATACAAATACCATAATACCATAAACTATGATAATTTTCTCCTTTCCATATAACACCAACATGGATATCTTTGACATCAATGACAAACACCATGCCAACAATTTTTTGGTTGCTCATGTTTCTTATGTGCTTGAGATTCAAAGTTTTCAGTTTGACTTGTCTGAGGATGAGTTTGCCTCTGTTAGTCAACATGATGAAAAGGAATATATCTCTTTGTTGTGTGAATTGGAGGATTTTTCTTTATTCCTTGATTCATTTGAGGAGTTCAATAGGTATGGATGTTCCATGATTTCATATGGTGTTCACTTGAGGTTTCAATTTTTTCCACCACCGACTACAAAAATGAAAAAATTGGTGCATAACAATGTGGTGACCTATGTTATGTGGATTACATGCAATAGAAAGATCAAACATGGATCAAGTCTACATTTGTTTAAGGATAGTTGTGTGCTTGTTATTGTAGGAAAGAGGTCACTTATTCAACTTTGGTGTGGCAGAAAAAAATTTGGGTTAGGGGAGTCTAGCTCCTTTGACAAGGGTGAGTGTTGACTTCTCTTTTCCATTTGGGGCCCTAGGGGAATCAAATGAGGTTTTAAAGATGGGTTGAATCTATAGCCTAGTGGTTTGGCATGGTCTTCTTCTCTAGAGATCTAAATTATCACTCTATTTTGTTAAACAGACATTGAAACTAGAGCCACTAGTGGAGCTTGCAAAATCCATAGCTATTTTTGAAACTCTAAGGATTTTCAGGTTTTTAAAATTCCTCAATTGTATTTAATTAGAGTTGTTAGCTCTGTAATTTAGGGATTTCTAAAACCCTATTATCTTAAAACCCTAGCATCTTATATTTGGTTGTTGGCATTGTTCACTTTTTTATAAGTCTCCAAGTTATAATTAAAGGTATCAATGTCATATGTCTCACATCCCCCTTTTTTTTGCTAGGAAGTGACCCTTTGATGGCTTTATTAAGTTTTAATTATTTTCCTTCTTAAGTATCTATATTGGCCTTTATAAAATTTAGCTAGGTCAAAACTTCATTGGTCTTCCTATATGTTTTAAAAATTACATCGATTTCCACCATCGTTTCTATAACCTTTTATTTTACCAATAGAGTATGCATCCCTGAGTTTATTTGGTCCTAGATTGGTATTTTGGTAAGTTCGCACAACTTGGTCGATTACCGATATGGTTTTATAACCTCATCTTTTTTCGATCAAGTTATACCTTTTCCTTTGATGAAAATGTTATTCATTTATTACCTAGGTGTGGCCTCCTTTAAAACAACTTTTAGCACATGTGAAAAATATCTCACTTAAGTTTTGTTTTCCCTGCTCAGCTTGCACCATGTGGCAGCATGTTATTTCATACTATCATCCCTTTGCATCACATTTTGGTTCCTAATAGCATGGATTGAAGATGCGATGTGTAATGTCCAATGATCAACAAGAATGGATGAAGGGGGGAGATCTAATGGTCAACATGCAAGTAATTCATATTGTAGTTATGAATTATGCCATGCTAGGGAAAAATGTGATGGTCATATGTGTTGCGATGAAGTTTTCAACTACTCAAATTTAAAGGATGGAGATATGATAGTCATCGTACAAGTTATTTGTAGTGCAATTTATGTTTGGATTGGCAAGGTCATATTTATGGTGTGTGCTAGTGGAATATTCCAACATGATAGGTATCCATTTCTTCTTTCATCGCAAGTATTGTGTGCATCATGGTTGTATGCCAAGGAGGGCATGACCTATGTATGATCTGCAATATAAAGGTATAGTGGGGTCCAATTTGAAGGTTGTGACAAGGTGATATTGTGACAAGTTTCCAAGGTAATAGGTTGTTTGTTCTTATTGTATCATGTGAGTAATTCAAATCATTGTTGTGAATTAATTTACATTGGACAAGGTGCAATAGGCATATTCAATGTGATGGAGATGAATGAACCAAATTTGAAAGATTTCTAATTTGATGGTCGTGTTTTAAAATTTGAATGGATGAACGATGGGTTATGGATCTTTGTGTGAAGCACGTGGATTGATGGAAAAAATTCAAATATTTGATTTTCTAACAGTTAAGTGGTGGAACTAGAGTGTGAATGGATGAAACAATTATGAATATACATAAAAGGAAAACTAAATTTATGTAAATATTACAACTACTCACGTTGATTGATGATAAAGGCATGGATGATGGATAGGGTTATGATCTATCAAAGATCTCTTATTTTCCCTAATTTGGCTATTGATTTCTTCAGAGCTCCAAGTCTTCATTCATGTAAGACATCATGGGGTGTCTTCTTGAGGTTTCAAGGTCATTATGGATGGGGTTGTTTCTCATGTTTTGGGGGGAATTTCAAATGTTTTATAATCTGATTTGATTTCATTCTTTTTGTAACTCTAGTTAAGTTAGGGTTAGGGTTTGAAGTCAATTCTCATTTATTCCTACGCTATAAAGGAATTTTTTGTTGTTTTTATTGGGGTTCAGACTTCTACTCTCCAACATAAGGGGTTTGGAGTTGTGTCTTCCCTTCCAAATTCTAATTTTTAGTTTATGTATATCTTTGTTGAGTCAAGTTGAATAGGTTAAGTCCTTTGAAATTTAGATAGGGAATGCTTTAAGTTTTTCTTTGTAATAACAATAGATGAGTATAATACACATTGTATTTATCTCAAATTTGAATGTTAATTTTTTATACTCTCCAAAATTTTATGCATTATCTTTTGAATCAATGTAGTCAAGGGTTATTTAGATTCTTCAAACACATTTGTTGTTTGAACTTTTTTTGTGTTTTCTTTACATTCAAGGAGTGATGTAAATTCTTCCATAGAGATAATGAGGATATTGCCATTGCAGTATTGATTAGTAAGTAGTTTGATTGCATTGTCCTTTTGTTGGTTTATCATTGTACGGTAGTGAGGTTATGAGAATTCATAGTTGTTTTATCATAGGATTTTATTTTATTCCTAACTTTGTATGGATTAGGAACTAGTCAAAGAGACTCGCATAATTTGAAGCTAAGGTAGAACCAATCTTTAAATCATAAAATCAAAAACCATTTCCCTTCTTTCTTAGTTTATATTTTCTTTATGTTTCCTACTTCATGCCTAAACTTAAATGAGAGAAATGGGTGTAACTATCCCTACAAGCCCTTATCATTTGTATGAAGCTTATCTTATTTGCATATATGGATACCCACCTAGGTCCTACAGAGCCTAAAGTGTAGAGGAGAACTTGTATATCTGTCTCATGTTTTTGGGCCCCTAATCTTGAAGTCCTTGAGCATAAGAGTTAGCTATCCTTTAGAGGGTTTTCAAAGTTCAACAAGAAAAAACACCAATAAGTCACTTGAGTCTCTGAAGTTATCAAAAGGGACCTTTCTTATAACTGACATTTCCATGTGATGCACTTGAATAGCCAGATCTTATAGTATTAATATAATAAGAGACATTAATTTGTAGATGGGGTACATGACTTTATATTTTAAATGACATTTCAAATAATTCACATGCAATTTCCTATGGTGGAACCTCATAAATTATAATTTATTCAACATACTCTTTTTAATAATGTGAAAAAATTCCTATTTCTTTATTTACCTAAGTTTGTTCCACAAGACCTTCCATTCCTTCAAAGAATATGAGAGTTTTAATTGTAACATAGCTTGTGTTATTTTTCAAATGCGATGTTAGAAAACTAGAGCTTAATGAATCAACACCATCAAAAACATTACCATCATGTATCAAATTCTTTGAAGTATTTACATTTTCACCCATCTGATTATTATCCCAAACTTTTCATTCACCAACAAATAATTCATTGCTTGTATGCTTCTACTGCTTTCCCTTACCCTAGGAAGAAGCAAAGACTATTTTTTTCTCCCTATTATTTGTATCATTTGCATTCTCTCCTACTATCACTTGTTTACCTAAATTTACAAAATTATATCATGGAGGCATTTTGATACCTCTACAAGCACAAAATACATGATCATTAGAAATCCCAATCCCTTTATTTCCAATATCTCTAGTCAAGAAAGTATAATTACAATCGATTTGATTGTTAATCAAATTTATTCCACCCTTTAAAATTTGTATAGTACCACAATATTTTGCTTCAAGCTAGAAACAATGGAAAAGAATTTGATTTTCAGGACTTCCAACATATTTGTTGATCCCTAAAACCCATTATCCTTTCTAATTTTATTATAAGTGTTGGTATGAAAACCTTGACTCTAGTTGTAAGAATGTCAAGTTGCTCTTACTCCAATTCAACTTTTGAGTAAAGATCCAAGCTATTTTTTTCTCCCTTTCTTTCCTTTCCCATTGGATCTAAGTGAGATTCTTGTTGTTTGATAAGACAATCCTCACAATGAGAAGCTTCATTAGTAGTTGCAATACTTTTACAAAGATGAGATTCAACAATAGTATTTATAATTTTTTTTGTTCTTTTTTTCATGTGAGGACCTAGGTATATTATTTTGTGAGCCTATAACCTTAGAACTAGAAACATGATCTTAAAGAAATACCTCAAAATTAGTGACAAAATTACCTATAGTGTTTAACTTATCATCATTTAGTTCCTCCATCTTATGAGATTGTGATGATATAGGTAATATATGAGGAGTGCTAGTAGCTGCCTCCTTCACGCCAGAGAATATTTCCTTAGGATTCAACCTTCATTAGTGTTATCCCTATACCTCTCTATCTATCTAACCCCTCTTAATCACCATCTAGGTATAGGATATAGGGTTTAGGGTATAAGGTATAGGGTTTAGGGTTTAGGGTATTTATAGAATTTAGGGTACAAGATTGATGGTGCAAGGTTTAGGGTATATATGATATAGGGTTTAGTTTTTAAGTTTTATGGTGTTGGTATATGATTTAGGGTACAAGATTGATGGTATGAGTTTTTGGGTACATAGGGTATAAGGTTTAAGGTATAGGGTCTAGGGTTTAGGGTTTAGGGTACTAGGATAGGGTTTAGGGTACAAGATTGATGGTACAGGTTTTAAGGTACACTATAGGGTTTAGGGTATAGGTTTTAGGGTATAGGGTATATTGTTTATGGTTTAGAGTATTGTATATGGTTTAGGGTATTACAGGGTTAAATAAATAGTTTAGGGTATTGGCTTGATAGTTGAGGGTTTAGTATTTAGGGTTATAAGGTCAAGTGTATTAGTATAGGGTTTAGGGTTTAGGTTTAGGGTGTATGGTTAATGGTTAAGATTACTGATTATAGGGTTGAGGGTATTGGAAGTATGATTGAGGGTATAGGTTAAGGGTGTAGCATTTAGGATTTATTATATATGATATCTAGTGTTGAGCTATAGGGTTTAGGGTATTTAGTTTATACTTGAGGTTATATGTATGAAACTAGGATCAACATCAATATCGATACGAGTTGGAAAATCCATTGAAAGATGTAAGGTAAGGTGGATGATGACACTATGGTTTTGGATTATGAACTTAGGATTGGTTTCAACATGTCCTAGAAATATATGTTTTAATATTCTCAAATATTGATGTTTGATTGATTTAATTTTCAACACTAATATTTGGAAATAAGGACTCAAATTTTTGTCTTAGGATTGGATGCAAGAAGACACAAAAAAAAAAAAAAATACTCTCATTTAAGTGAAAAGGTGTAAGGATAATCATTGGTTTTTCACAAGAACACATATCAAAAACATAAACAACCTATAATTATTCAAGTGGGGTTGACTCATAATTTGGTCTCACAAATGAAATTAACCATTTAAAACCATCTACATATGAATGGATAGTTAGGGAAGCTTGTGTACATATGAATACCCTTACCAAGGGTAGTCAAAGAATTTACCTAAGCTTAGTTCTCTCACCACATGGAGGTACCTATGAGTAACTTGAGGGGGTGATACGCTTCCCTTGCACCACACTAAGAGATGATTAAGAGGTCATAGGATACTACTTACATTCTCTCTAAGGGAGATCCATTAACTAAGTTCTTATCTACATGCATGAAATTAGGCAGCGCTCTCCTCTTTACTTCACCTCACAAGTCTTGATGGACTAAGGGTCTTAGGGCTCTACTAAACATGACGATCACTCATTTTTTAGGTAAATATTTCACTCTCCCTATTTTTATACTCCATAAAATATATGGTTGAGGTCATCCAATAGGGTTATGTAATTCATAAACAAAATTCCTAAAAAAAAATAAACCTAAGTAATTTTGATCCCCTAGATCACTTTACAATGTGAGGAGAGAGTATGTATGCATTAAACCCTTGAGATAACACAAAAAATTAGAACTAGAAGTTTTTTATTGATCTCCAAGATTTTGTTACAATGCAATGATAGAGTATAAACACTCTAAAAATTCTCAAAAATGAAGAAATTAATTCTAGGCTTAGGAAATAAAAATGTGGGCCTACTTTAGTGAATTGATATCAATCTTTGACCAGTGATGTTGCAAGAAAAATAATTAGTGGTTTTTATATTATCTTTGAACAATGTAAAAATATCGTGCTCTCAAAATATTTATATTTGGAAAGTGAGAAAAATACAAGAAAATGTTAGTGAAAATTGATAAAAGGAAAAAATATATATATGTGTGAGAACACACAACATATCATTTCTGTAATGAATTCTCCATAATTTTCTATGCAATTTGTAAAAAAAACACTAAATTTTGATTCCATATTCAAAATTTATGTTAATTCAATGTTTGTAAAGAAGGACTACATTCAAATTAGTATACCATTTAATCCATAAATAATATTTTATAAAAATATGTCACAAAGTAGTTTTGCGAGTCATCTTTCCAGTGAATACAAAAATTAAAAAATCCAATTAGTTATGTGAAAGTTATATGCATTTTCATAAAAATGGTTTGTTATACACTTACAAATAAGAGGGGGATTTTGTAGGCCCCAAATGCCTGGTGCTTGGTCACCCATGTGACCAAGGGATAAATAGAAGGGGATGGGTGTTGGAATGATGGATGCACAGGTGTCCTTGATGAAGCTACAATGCAATCTTCAATGGAGGACCTTTGCCAGGAAGAAATATTCAACCACAAAGAAAGTATGATAATGGCATTCAAATAGAGATTCTATTATGATCTATTAGATAATTTACAAAGATTACATATGACTGATTATATAGGCAAGTGCTAAACCTAGAATGCAAAGGATGTTGCCAAGTGTTCAAATCACACTTCATGTGACAAAAAGAAACGCTAACCAACTACCTAGGGAATGATAACAAGGTAGAGATAAGTTCTAGAAAATACAAATCATCTTCTAGAAGGGAATCTTATCTCAACAACTTTATTAAATGATTAAATGCAACCTAGGAGTAATATGATTAATTAAGACCCAAGTTAACTTATTCTAGTGTAATAATTAATTAATTACACTAACACCCCTACATAAGTGCAACTTAGGGAGGAAATGAAAAATGCAATGATTATGCAAGATGAAGGTGGGTCTTAGTTGATGGCCATTTTAGGTACCCATGTACAAAAGATGAAAATGCAACTATCTCCCACAAACGGAGAAAAGGGGAAAACCCCGTGGGAAGAAAACCCCTCTCCGAAAAAGGAGATGAAATGAAGAAAGGTGATGATTGGAGGACTCAACATTATCCCCCCCAAGGACAACAATCATCACATGGATACAATATAATCAAAATCCCCCCCATAGGAGGGAAATAGAGAGACTAAATAGCCCCCCTAAAATATGTGATCACCTGCAAAAAAGGTAAGTGTATGTAGACAAAATATGATCCAATGTCAACAAACAACTTGTCTCCCTTTCGAAAGAAACAAAACCATGTAGAGATGCAAGGTAGCTTCCCATTCCGGATAGGAATTGAAGGAAGGAAGGATTTATATGAATGCGGATGATGTCTCTAAAAGTTGCTCATGTGTCTCCTTGCTTGATGAAGAGGAAGATGCCACAAATCACTCAGGTACATACCCAATCAATGTAGAAGGTGACAAATCAAGATGATGCAGAAACTAATGCGGAACATGATCCAATGACTGTAATGTGATGGTCCTTCCATCGAAGGAATAGATGGAGACTTGATTGCCCCCCCATAATGAAGTGTCCTCAAAACTAGTGAGAGAAGACTGAATCCAATACAATGGTAGATGTAGAAGAAACTCCGATGAAGATGGAGGAAGTCTCATATATGAAATCTTTGAAGAGAAACCAAGTGCCTCCAAGATAGTCTCGGAATTCCCAATTAAGGTTGAGACAGTGAAATGTGGAGACTCAAGGGAACTCTCCAAAGTAATATCTTAATAGGGGATTGATATCCCCTCAAGAATTTCCTCCAAACCCATAGAAGTGGCCAAGTCATCAATCCCTGAAGCAAAGCCATCTTGTGATGTCAAGTCTAGAAAATGAAATGTAGCCATCCTATGACTTTAGTTGACTGTAGAATATTCTGACAAAAAAATTCTACAAAATGGATTGCGCCACTAGAAAGTAGACCAAATTCTCTTTCCGACGATATCTCGTTTGTCGAATTTTGACACTATGGCGTGAAGATATGGCAATTTGAAAAAATCTGCCCTATTAGGGTCTACAGGCTAATTAGGAACAAAAAATAAGCCCCTCAGGCACTAGCACCTAGTCATTGATGTGACCGTAGGTGTATTTGTGGCAAAAAAATGGGGCCACCAGGCAGAGCGGTGGCTGAGCAGCTGTCGGGCGGTGTCGGGGTGGCACTGCTGGATGGAGCGGAGCCTTCGGTCGTCGATGGCAGTGGGATGGATGGTTGTGTGGTTGTCGGTAGGTGGAATGGCTGACAGGAGTCACCAGTCGGTGGGTGATTCCCCGATCGGCGGAGTTGCTGGAGAAAGGGAAGTCAACACCGATGGACGGGATGGCAAACGACAGTCGGTGGTAGTACAAAGGACGGTTGAAAAATGTACCACCCCTGCCAAATGATAAATGCAGCTGACCACAAAGTTTTTTGAATAATGCCAATATTGGCAATTCAAAATAAAAAATGCCAACGGACGATTAAAAATTGCAATTGCCCTGAAATTTTTTAATTTTTCTGCAGAACTATAGAAAAATACCCAAAATAATAATTTTTTTGCCAAATATGAGCCCAAATTTTTTGAAATAAAAAATGCCTGCAACTAAAAAAAAAATTGTCATGATGGAGGAATGAAAGGGGAAATTTTATTTCTGCAAAAATTGTGCGGATCGTACACAATGCAAAAAACCTTAAATACCCCAAATGGCTCCTGGATAAAATATGCCCAAATTGGACAAATGGGCAGGCAATCCTAAGGTTTGGAGGCCTTCTGAAGACAATGATGAGCTCAGATCTGACTCAATCTACTCCATAAATCAGCTTGGTTCTCGGGTGGAACCAACTAGATTGCAAAGAAAACCTTTTCGCCTGCAAAGAATCTCACTAGCCAAACTTTCTTGATCCTGGGATGAACCTTCACTGGAATAGCTCTGATACCATGTTGGAATGATGGATGCACAAGTGTCCTTGATGAAGATAAAATGCAATCTTCAATGGAGGAGCTTTTCCAAGAAGAAATATTCAACCACAAAGAAAGTATGATAATGGCATTCAAATAGGGATTCTATTATGATCTATTAGATAATTTACAAAGAGTACATATGCCTGATTATATAGGGAAGTGCTAAAACTAGAATGCAAAGGATGTTGCCAAGTGTTCAGATCACACTTCCTGTGACAACAAGAAACCCTAACCAACTACCTAGGGAATGATAACAAGGTGGAGATAAGTTCTAGAAAAGACAACTCATCTTCTCGAAGGGAATCTTATCTCAACAACTTTATTAAATGATTAAATGCAACCTAGGACTAATATGATTAATTAAGACCTAAGTTAACTTATGCTAGTGTAATTATTAATTAATTACACTAACAATGGGAACTTAGGGTAGTTATACTCTTGGTTTCCCATCTGACCAAGGCTTGGTGACACACAAAAAGGAAAATTAGGATTAAAACTATGGTGATTTTAGTTCAATATAAAGCAAAATTAAAATTACTTAAATCACAATAATTTTCACTTTGACTAAAGAACCAATTCCTCAACAATCCATACAATTTGTTGACAGTTATGGAAGTTTTATTGATTGAGGAGAAATTTATTTCTGAAAATACTCATAGTTTTGTTTATAAAACAAGGAAATTTGATCAAATAATTGATGACTCTAGTTAATTAAAAAGTGGTTTTTAAATAACTTGAGTGATTTTGTAAATAAAATTTCAAGAAGTAAATGATTATAATGAAAATTTTAAGTGATACTTGACATTTAAAAAAAACATCATAGTTTTCAATAAAAAGTGATGGTTCTACTATATTTTTATGGTAGTTTTAATTAACTAAAAACTCAATAATTTAGTAATTGGTTGTGTAGATGAGGAAAGTTGATATTTAATGGTTATTCCTTTATTTCTCATCACAAAATTTTAACACACATATGCATAACCACTAAACTTAGTGATCCTCAAAGAGTAGTAAGATACCCTTCAATAGAAAATTCTACTAGCTAGATCTTGCATCAGTTATTAAAAACTAATCACTACTGGCAACACAAGGTTAGAAAACTAAGAGAGGGGGGGGTGAATCAATTGTCACAGACATTATACTTATTAAAATTATTCTCAGATCTGGTAAATAAAAATGAAAGAATAAACCATCACCACATCAAAAACACACATAACACCAATATTTTTGTGTGGAAACCATGTTAGGGGAAAAACCATAGTGGAGGTTAGTCCACAAGTTTATTATCTATTAAAAGTATTATAAATGGGGAACACACATGCATTCAAGAACACTTCCTAGAGCTCAGTGCTCAAATACAAAAAAGGATTACTGCCCAGGGGAAGATTCACTATCTTATAGTCACAATCAGATTTCATCCAAAGATTTTGAATTAAGAAAATAGTATCTTCTAATGTCTAATTATAGTTCTGATTAAGCACATAAACACTTTCTTCTTCTCACTCTTCTTCACACTTCACTTCTACCTTCAAAATATTAGAACATTATTCACATGCAACACACACACATAGCGCACACCATTTATCTCCAATGGTATAAACAATAAATCATATATATCCGCAACTAAGGATGAAATCAACTACATGTCAACCCAACAAAATATGAAATGTGTACAAACTATTGGCCCAAATTAATAAATAATTTATCAATGAAAACCAAAAAATGTCATCCAAAACATAGTAAGGACCCAAAACAACATGTCTTGAACATGAAACAATTTAAACAATTATAGGTCTCGAAGATCCACAACACGCTACAATCATTGTGTTATTCATGATCATGAAAAACATGAACTCGCAAAAGAAAATCACCAATCATGAGAACAACAATCAATGTGAACCAACAACATAGATAGAGCATGATCTAGAAACATCCACAAGCATCATGAATCACCATAGAAGCATTTGCAACAAATCAAATTACTAGAATCATATCATCTTATTTTAGGAACACCAACTAAAGCAAAAAAAAAAACTGTTAGAACACATATACTCATAACTTAATCAAATCTTCATGAAAACCTCTAAAAATTCATGTGGATAAACTAAATATACTTTTCAACAAACCCTTTAATCCACAAATTCTTATCATCAATATAATGAGCTAGCCATCATACTGAACTTCACTGCATCACCGACAACATGTAACTTATTTTATTATAATTTTCTCAATATCCTCAACATATACATCCTTAAATGCATTAATTCTAATAGTGTGGACATCAATGACAACCACATATCGGTAATATCCAATTATATCCCCCTTTGGAATTGATGGCAATACATTATGTGAAAAATACCATCAACGATAATTTCTCTTAGCACGTTCTCCCCCTTAGATTTTGATTCTTTTCTCCTTAACTCTTTCACATATTTTCACATGAATCTTCTCCCCCTTTGACATTAATGATAAAGGTAGACATTATATTTCTCCACACAAGCTCTAGACCACATTTTTAAACATCTAACTACTCCCCCTAAGTAACAACCACCACAACATCAATCCATATCACAAGATATTACTATGAAATACATGGACTGATGCAAGTCAATGCATCTTAATTTTGATTAGGAGGGGTAATCAACCCTAGATTCCCTCTAAGATAATCAAAAGTATCCTTGGGCAAGGGCTTGGTAAAGATATCTGCAATTTGTTCCTTAGTGGGCACATACTCCAATCTGACTTCCTTTTCACTCACCTTTTCTCTCAAAAAGTGAAACTTGATAGATATATGCTTAGTTTTTGAGTGCAGCACTAGATTCTTAGAAATGTTAATTGCACTTGAACTATCACAGAATATAGTAATAGGTTCATCATACACAACTCTGATATCTTTCAACATCTACTTCATCCACAATACTTGAGTACAATTGTTAGTAGCAACAATGTATTCTACCTCTACAGTAGATAAATAAATGGAATTATGTTTCTTACTTAACCATGAAATAAATTTCTTTCCCAAGAAAAGTTCACCACCACTAGTACTCTTTCTTTCATCTACATCTCCTACCCAATCAGCATCAGTAAAAGCACTCAAATTAAGGTCATCTAGTTTAGGGTACCATAGGCCAAAATCAACTATCCCCTTCAAGTACCTAAAAATCCTCTTCACAACTGTCACATGATATTCCTTAGGATCAACTTGAAATTTTGCAACAATGCATACGAAATTCATGATATCAGGTCTAGTTTGAGTCAAATAGAGTAATCCACCAATCATGGATTTGTAGCTAGTCTAATTTTTTTTAGGAGAATCATCATCTTCAGTCAACTTACATCTGATCACCATAGGTGTACCAAATGTCTTTGAATCTTCCTTACCAAACTTCTTTAGTGCAATTCTTTCACATACTTGGATTGAGATATAAATATCCCTTTATCTAGCTAATTAATTTGCAATCCCAAAAATAATTGCATTTCTCCAATCATAGACATCTCAAACTCACTCTACATCTCATCAAAAAACTTCATGCATAAACTATCATCTCCTCCAAAAATGATTTCATCAACAAAGACTTCAACAATCAAATATTTATCATGCTCAATCTTGAAATACAAATTACTATCAACAATACCTTTACTAAATCCAAGCTTCAACAAATACTTGTTGAATTCGACATACCATGCTCTTGGGGCTTGCTTAAGTCCATACAATGCTTTCTTCAATTGGAAAACCATATCTCCCTGACCAATCAATTGAAATCCATCAAGTTGCTCAATATACACTTCTTCATCTAGTTCACCATTTAGAAATGCTAACTTGACATCCATCTAATAAAACTTGAAGTTTTTGTAAGCAACATAAGAAAGAAATAATCTCATAGTTTCAATCCTAGCAACATGAGATAAAGTTTCTTCAAAGTCAATTCCTTTCATGGGTGAAGCCACAATAGTGGTTTACAATTCAAGTGAGGAAGGAAAACTCACAAAAAACAACCCCAAAGAAAAAAAAGTGATTTTAGGGGTTCGTACGAACCTATTGGTTCGACCGAACCAAAAAGGGGTTCACTCGAACCAAGGTTTGAGCAAACCCTTTTGCATATTTTCTGCCAAAAAATCCAATGCAATGCATAGCAAAGGGGTTCGAGCGAACCCCTAGAGGTTTGCTTGAACCCCTATGGGTTCAAACGAACCCCCTTATCCCTCATTCCCCATCTCAAGCACAAAAAAAAATAAAAAATTAGCACTTCAGAGCTCGGGTTGAGGGTGAAAATCAAGGAATATTCACAAACCCAACTAGAATCAGGTAGTCCTTAGAACGAGCTATCCAGCGAATATAATTTTAATATGTTTTGGTTTTATTATGTATGTTTTTTTTTAGTTTTATTAAACATAGGTTTTTCACCGAAAGTCAAGCTCTTTGTTTTGCACATGTGGAAAAATAGCAGATTATAAAAATAAAAAATTTAAAAATACATTGAGGTTGGGTATTGATGTCCTTGATCCATTAAAAAAAATAAAATTGAATTTCGATACATAGAGAAAAAGTTATGTTGTATACAATCCGCCTATGTCTGAATTGCAATTGGTTTGACTTCGAAACTTGATTAAGGAAAAAATATTCAATAAAAAACTATGAGACCAAATGCAAGTGCTAGATATTGTAGTTACAAATCTGAATTTGAAAAAATTAGAATTTTATCATTCATACAGAAAAATTTATGTTGTATACGGTGAGCGTCACTTTTTTAAAATGTTGTTTTTTGAAAAAAACCAGTTTTTGTGGGAGATGGAAAAAAATGCAATCTGATTCCAAAAAAATTGAAAAATATTTTTATAATCTATAGACAAAATGTGATGAGACTCTAGTTTTCATCATCTCCAAATTCCTCACAGTATAGCCGCTATAGGTGCCCGAATATGAAGATTTAGTTAAAAATAATAATTGCAGTGTCCAGTTTGGCCAAAAATTGTAAACCACTATTGTGGGATCACCCTGAATGTGAGAATATACTTTACACACCAGTCTTGCTTTGTTTCTAACAACTTCAACTTGCTCATTCAGTTTGTTCTGAAAGACCCATTTAGGTCCAATTATATTTTTGTCCTTAGGTCTAGGAACAAGATTCCACATATCATTCTTCTCAATTTTTGTAGTTCTTCTTTCATTTCTTCCACCCAATGTTCATCTTTGCATGCTTCATTAACATTATTAGGCTTAGTCTTTGAGATCAAAAAATATTCTTCTACAATTATTTTCCTTGTTTGAACACCTTTGTTCTTATCACCTATAATCTGATCTTCTGATGATTTAGTCTTACATACCTTGGAGTCTTAGCCTCTTGAACTTCAAGCTCTTGTGATCATACTTCTGCACTTTCACTAGTTTCTTCCTCTTGATTTTCTTGATTCACCATAATGATTTGAACTTGATTTAGAGTCTAAAATTTCTTTCCTTTATCTAAACTATCATTTTGATCATCTGAATCATATTCAAAAGTTCTAGATGGAGTAACTGTGTCTTCATCAACCTTTACATTAGCACTTTCAATTACTTTCCTCAATCTCTTGTTCTAGCACCAGTAGGCTTTACTTTTAGTAGAATAACCAAGAAAGATTCCTTCATCACTTCTAGCATCAAAATTTCCTATATCTTCATCTCTTTTGATATAGCATTTACTCCCAAATATTTTGAAGTATTTAACAGTAGGCTTATGACCAAACCATAGCCCATAAGGAGTCTTACTGGTATCACCTTTGACATGTACCCAATTGAGAGTGTAAACAACAGTAATCACAACTTCTCTCCAGTAGATATGAGGAACATTTCCTTCCAACATCATAGTCCTAGTAGCTTCTTGAATTGTCTTGTTCTTCCTTTCCACAACTCCATTTTGCTGAGGGGTGTGCGGGGAAGATAATTGTCTCTTTATCCCATGCTCTTCACAAAAAGAATTAAACTCACTGGAAGTGAATTCAACACCTCGATCCAATCTTAGATATTTAATCTCTAGACCTGTCTCTATCTCAACCATAGCCTTAAAAATATTGAATTTCTCTAGAGCTTCAGATTTTTCCCTTAACAAAGTAACCCACATCAATCTAGAATAATCATCAATAAGTAACATGAAATACATGTCTCCTTGTAAACTTATGATTCTAGAAGGAACACACAAGTCAATATAGCATAATTTAGGGGGTGAAATTTTGGTTCTCTATCCTACATATTTAACATCATTTTTTCCATCATCAAATATCCATTTCTAGGAAATAATTTTTCTATTCCTTAGAGGTGCACTTGATCAAGAAGAATCAGGTCTTTGCAAAAGGTTGAGTTTGGATTTCACATTCCATTATTTATTGCTCCACTACTTAAAGTGTTTCTTGGATGACTAGTAGTTCATCTGTTTGGTGAACCATGTGCATTATTTTCACATTGAAGTGGTTTCGTATCATGATCTACTTGTTCCCAAGAGACATATTTTATTTAAGAGAAAGAATAGTAAAATTTCATAATGAAATTAATTCTCTTGTCGCCCATTTCCGTTAAAGGATTGGTAGTGGATCTCAAGAATAATCCCTTTTTAGTGTGCCATTAAAAAATGTTTAAATTTATTTTAAGATCATTCATCCATTTTCCTCCAAAAAAAAATTGTTCTACTTTTGAGTCTCCCATTCTTTTCGAATAAAAAGCAATTGATAATTGGTAAATGATTTGAAATCATCCATTCTCTCTCTACCTCTCCCCCCTTTATAGGTATCTAAAATCATGTGATACCCAACTGGAGTCTAGCATCTCTTAGTCCTCTAGGATTCTTCATTCTCTCAATCTTTGGCATGATTTATGTATAATGATCTCCTAATGGTAGTATTGTTGATGGTCTCCATTTTATGTTTCATCCTACACTTCCATTCACACTTTTCTTTATCTTATCTTACTTTCCTTCCTTTGATCTTTTACCTTTTTCACTCCATACTTTAATTTCCTACATTATTTATAATTTAGAATGAATATTGTCAAATTTTGACAAAATACTTTATATCAAATTTGAAAAAAAAATATAATAAATGACTTCACATTTATTATATTTTCCGAAAAGAAAGCTTTTATAATGGTTTTTAAATATTAGCATTCCATACATGCTTCATGTTTTATACATATAAAAATTGAGAAATAGATGTGAAAAATGAATTTATAAATAATGTCAAATGTATACTACTTATTTATTAAGTTAAAAATAGTAATAATTAATAATTTTTAGATCCAAAGCTAAGCTCTAACAAAATATTAAATATTTCAATCAATTTAACATTTCATATAAATAAATTATTATTTTAATTGAAATATATGCATTTTTATTTGTCAATGTTTGAAAAAAGATGATTTTAAAAAACACTTATAAATAGTTGAGAAGTCCCATCATTAATTATTAGTTAAAGTCCATTAATAAAGATAAATAAGTGCAAAAATAATTTTCAATTAAAATTTAACTTATAATAATACAAAATATAATTAAAATTCTAAATCATATCTCTAACTTCATTACCTTGTATTCATGAATTTGGTCAACCTTTTAAAATCTAAAAAACTTGTTATACCAAATAATTTCCTTAAAATTTTATAAGAAGAGAACAATAATCCAAACAATCCAAACAATAAAAAGATCATATTTTTTCTACATTAGAAAACAATAATCTTTCACACAATCCAAACAATAAAAATAAAAAGATTATATTTTTTCTACATTAGAAAACAATAATCTTTCACATAATCCAAACAATAAAAATAAAATAATATATTTTTATTTACTAATAATTATTTTATTTCCCTTTCATAAAGCAACATTAATATTTTATCATTCCACTACATGATAATACATTTTTTTTTTATGTGTGCACTAAATTTATTGTGCTAGAATATGATGATGATAACACATTCATGCCCTTTTCAAAAGTGGACCGCACTCCCAATAAGAAAACACGAAGAAAAATTAATAAAATTTTAATCACATAAATAATATAAGAATAAAACCGTTTCATAAATATTAAATAAATATAATATTATAAAGTAATCATCTCCAATAAACAATATTAATATTAAAGGCAGTTAGTTACCTCACTCTAGCTGAGGTGCCGACAAGGATAACGCTATCCCCACTTATGGAAATACGAGAACTAAAAAGAAATCTGATACGATACTCCTGATTTTTAATCATATCAGATTTCTTTATCATATGACCTGATTTCTTCTTTTAATCGTTGAATGGAAAGTTATAATTTTTAATAATTTAAGGTTTGGAGTTCCATTATGGGGGGAACGTTTCCTCGCTAGAGTTAAGATCCCCAGAAGTGGGTCCCTCTACGCCAATTTTAATATCAATTCTTCAGCAGGTCATTACAAACAGATGTCAGTTTACTCCATCGAGATTCGTCAATTGCGTACACATTCACACTTGTAAGATTTTATTTTATTATTGTGTGGAGTTGAAAAAGAGCACCCTATATAAATTTATGTATCAAGACAAACTAAAAATAATAGACGTTCTTTGGCATTCAGCGAAAGACAAGTTGAAATTAGCTGGAGCAAGTTTTGATGGTCATTAAAGTCAATTGCCTCCAGGTGGAACAGTTTTTTTAATTGGAAAAAGAACTTAAAACAGATTACATGCTACAGAGATTACATATATAAGCTGCTGTCCAACAGCATAAAAAACAATAAGCTACAGCTGTATTTTTCTTATTGTTTTGGTTGATGAACAGCAATTATTCTATGTAATCTAGTGCTCTTTTGCTGTTAGGTGTGGAACACTTTTAAAAATGAATATAACTATATCTTCACGTGGTACAGTGTTTGAAGTGATAAGGATCCAATAATTGAGTGGCTTTTAATAGTTGAGATAGTGTTTTCTTAAATGTAAGATTATTTATAGTTTCTTGTAATGTATGAGGGTATAAATAGTAAGTCCTCTTCCCAAAATTGGTGGCAAGACTTTTCGCTTTAACATGAATATTTGAAGATATTTGGATTGAAGAGCTAAAGTAAGAGCATGGATTGATCTGAAAGGAGCTCTGTGCGAAGGAGGAAGATTTAAGGAGATGGAGGAAATGAATGGTGGGCCATCATGTGAAGAGGGGAGTTTTTTTCTTCTATTGTAGGTGTGGGAGAAGATTAGGGGAGCGTCAAAGATAGATAGGAGAATATTTAATTTCAGTTCCATTTTGTGATCTAAGCATTGTATGCAATGAGAATTTATTTTTAAGTGATAAATTGAAGAACTCTTATTTGAAGGTACTAATTTTGTTGTGTTAGTGTGTATGTGATCTTGATCTTGATCTTGATTTTTTTTTTGGTCATATTCTTACATGTTGAATTGTTATTTTTTTGTGTGTTTTCTTTTATTTATAATAAATATTTTTTTATTTTATTTAAATTTGTGATTTATGCTTACAATATTGTATCCCTTCTTTGAGATGCATGTTATTAGAATGGGTTGAATTTCTAGTGAGATAAGTTGTCTATATTGTCATCAATGTGGTATTAAAGTTAGGTTATAGTTCTAGAAAAGGTTATGTTTACATTGGATTAGTGTTGGACGAGAGCCTAACAAAGATAGTGATTGTGGGTCCTTGTGTAGGGTTGTAGCTAGAGGAGTTCTAGAGGTGAGAAAGAGAGAGTTAAGAAAACAAGATACAAAAAAGAAGAAGAGACATAGAGGTTGTAGGAAAAAAGGACGAGGTATTGGAAACCATAAGGGGAATCTAGGCTAGACTAGAAGCCCTCTAGGAAAGTAGGAGAAGAGGGTGAATGCATGAGAACTAAAAGTGAGAGGGAAGAGAAAGAAGGAGCATAAATGGTAAGACATGAAGATGAGGATATAGAATTAGAACTAGGTGTAGGAGAGAGGAAGATGATAAAATCCATCTCAACACCAAGAAAGGAACAAGGCTAGAGCTACCAAGATTTTAATAAAGTTTAGAACTAGATAAATTAATTTATTGGTTGAGAAAAATGGAGTATTTCAAGTATGATGAGGTATAAAACCCTAAGAGAGTGAAGGTTGTCCAAACTAATGTAAAATTATGTGTGAAACTTTGGTGGAAGGATTTACAAGTGAAGATGAGGAAAAATGGCATAGTGAAAATCACTAGGTGGGATAGAATGTGATGTAGGAGCATCTGGATATAGGCACGATCCTGCATCGCCCAAAAATATTTCAATTGTATTTGTAATTGTGGTGTGTGTTTTGGTTTGCATTGGTGTTTTTAGCTGGAATCTACAAATCTGATTGAAATTGCAAAAATCTAAGTTTTAACCAAATCGTTGTTTTAAGGCTCCATATGCAGTTTTGAAAATTATTTTTGAAAAATCCATAAGGAATCAAGTAAAATCCTTTTGCAGGGACATTCTTGGAAGTACCATGTTGAAAACTTGAATATGAAAAAATAATCAAACCTATATCATTAACCGGTTTGGAGAAATTAGTGCTGAAAATTTGTATTTTTAATACTAAAAGCGTGTTGCCAGTATATTAAAAGTTTCATTTTTAAAAATTTATGAAGGCTAGAGTGAAATATTTTTGCATAGGACTTGAGGGTAACATACATTTGGGAAATTTTTTGCATGAATAATAGAACTTTCAATTTTTTCGCCTATCAACAACCACCCCATCAACTAATATAATATTGATATTTTAATTTGTTGATGTGATTTCTCTATTTTGTTCCAGTTGCAATTTGACTTCGTCACTCAAATTTCTAAAAGAGAGATTAAGATATTATTATTTTTATTTATTAAATTGCATAGGTATGAAATGAGAAAAGGCAACCAAGATCTAAAGAAAATTTTAAAAAATGAATAAAGAATGCAACAATTGGAGGGTAAAAGAAAAGAAGTAGACACACAACCAAGAGAGGTGAAGAGACAAGTTGGAGGTGAAGAGGTGGAGCTAATATACCATATGAAAGGAATTTTTTAAATAGAACAAAAAATATGTAAGGAAAAAAAAGGCGTTGCGTAGGAGAAGCTAGTTTAAAAAACAAGTAAAACTTGCAAGGCATATATTAAGTGGGGCTATGTAGAAATTGAAGCCAGTTTGGAGAGCAATCAAAACGTGTGTGTTAGATGAATGTTGTGCGAGTTGAAACTAAGAGAAGGAAACAATGTTGGGACTTCAAGAATTGCAGATTGCATTTGTAACAGAGTACATGAATGAATTTTTCCAATTTATTTTGTAAACTGAAATCAATTTATTGAATTTTTTAAAATTTGAATATAATTCAAGGTTTTTTATATAGGCTTTTGTGTTAATGCAATTTGAATTTTAATTTGATCAACAAATGAAATTATCAAAATGAATTGTTGTTTGGGAAGAGGAATTATTTTGGGGAGTTGTGTGTTTGTTGTGAGAGAGGGGAGTACCCTCTTTGTCAGAATGGTGAGATGGATGAAGACTAATTTTCTATGAGGTTACTATTGTCATGAGCTACTCCAGAAATTATAGAACTTACAACAAAGGGAATTAAGCATTAATGAATATATAGATGTGTTTTACAAGATTTCCATTAGGTTAGAGCATAATAAGTTGGATCACAAGAAGGTAACCCAATATGTCAATGGCTAGAGGATGAACATTTAGGATGATCGAAGTATGATAGAAATGTGGACTAAGAATAAACCTATAAATATGTCTTACAAGTCAAAAAAACTGGCAAGAAGGTAATAGGGAATAACCAAAGGTATAGGTGGATTTAGTAGAACATATGGAATGAAGGTATGGTCATCATAAAGAGCTAAAACCTCCTTGTACCATAGTCAAAAGGAAAAAAATGAAGCTGAGGGAAGACCCTATCTATTATGACAATTCTTGAATATAAATGTAAAAATTAAATATATATAAAACCACTTCAAGGGGGTGACCTCTAATAGTTATAACATGATATAGGAATTTAATATTAAAGTTATGACATGATATGGGAGAGATTTCTAATACTTATTTATAGGAATAAAAATATAGGGACACACCTAGGTAAGTGCATAGATCTGTGACACAATTTTGGTGCCAAATTGGAAAAAAAACCTATAATTGGCCATATTGCGCTCGCTAAATTTGGTACTCGCCAAATGGATTGAATTTTGCAATGAATGAGCTTGTGAACTCTTTCTTTTTTTCAATGACTTTTGGAATCTTTTATTCTAAACTCTTTCATTTTCTCTTTCTCTACCAGGGAAATTATATATACATGAAATATAAGTATAAGTTGACATTTACATATGGACATTTACTTTCTTATACTTTAAGTTGTATTTCATGTATATAGGTAGGATTTTTGAGAGTGGTTATGGATCGCTAGTAGTTATAATGAAAATTATAGTTTTTGGAAGATCTTAAAAATTTTAGACTTAGTCAAATTTTAGTAATCAACAATTCAAATTTCAGTAATCAGGAGGTTAAATTTTAGTAGTCATCAAGTTGTATCATATTTATCTCTCAATCTCTCTTCTCTACTCTCTATCTCTCCACTCCCTCTCTCTCTCTCCCCTCTCTCTCTCACACACACACACCCCTCTTTCTCCTCCCTACATCTTCCTCCCTCCCTCCCCTCTCTACCTCTTTATATCTCTTTTGTCTCTACATCTATTTCCCTCTCTACTTATCTTCTCCCCTCTCTCTCTCTTTACCTACCTCTCCCTCCATCACTTTGTATCTCACTTATGTCTCTCTCCCTACCTCTTTCCCTCTCTACTCTCTATCTCCCATCTCCCTCCCTCTACCTACATCACTCTCTCACTAACTATCCCTCTCTTCCCTTTCTCCTCTCTATCTCATAATTCTCTCACAAACCTCTATCGCCCTCCCCAACACTCCCTCCCTCCCTCCCTCCTTCCCTATCCACTTCTCTCTATCTCTCCTCTCCCTCCCTCCCCTTCTTTTTGATCTCTCCTCCTAATCTCTCTCGCTATTGTCCCTTCCTCCCACCCCCTCTTTCTCTCTCAATTTCTCTTTTTCTCTATCTCACCATTCTCTCTCTCACTCACCCACACACCTCTATCTCCCTCCCTCCCCTCTCTACTCTCTATCTCTCCTAACTCTTTCCCTCTCTATGCCTACCTCTCCCTCCATCACTCTCTCTCTCCACCCCTCTCTATCTCACCGATGAGTCCTTGCCTACCTCTTTCCCTCTCTACTCTCTATCTCTCCTCTCCCTTCCTCTACCTACCTCTATCTTTGTCTCTTCATACCTCTCTTTCTCTCTCACTCTCTCCTCTCTATCTCACCATTATCTCTATCCCTACCTCTCACCCCGTCCTCTCTAAATCACCATTCTCTCTCTCTCCCACTTTCCCTCCTTCCCTCTCACTCTCTCCTCTCTAAATCACCATTCTCTCTCCATCCTACTTTCCCTCCTTCCCTCTCTATGTTTCAATTAATTCTTTCTACCTCTCCCTCCCTCCAAACTCCCTCTCTCTCTCTTTATCTATATTTCTCATTCTATCCTTACCTCTCTACTCTCTATCTCACCACTCTCTCCATCTCACTCTCCCTCCTTCTCTCTCTCCTTCCCTCTCTACCTACCTCTCCCTCCACTACCTACCACTCTCTCTACCTCTCTCTCCATCCCCCTCTTTCTCTCTTACTCTCTCCTTCCCTATCTACTCTCTATCTTTCCCCCCTTCCCTCTCTCCTCTCTTTCTCTCTCCCCCTTCCTCTCTCCCCTCATTTTCTCTCCTCTCACTCTCTCTCCCTCACACACACACTCACCTCTATCTCCTCCTTTATTCTCCCTCAATCCATCCAATGTATAGGGTTTAAGGTTGAGGGTATAGGGTTGAGGGTATAGGGTTGAGGTATTAGGGTTGAGGTTCCAATGTATAGGGTAGAGCGTATAGGGGTTTAGGGATTAGGGTTTAAGGGTAGAGGGTAGAGGGTTGATGTTTTAAGGTTTAAGGTATTAAGGGTTGAGGGTTGAGGGATTAGGGTAGATTGTTTAATTGGGTTTAAGGGTTTAAGGGTTGAGGGTATAGGGTAGAGGGTAGAGGGTAGAGGGTAGAGGGTAAAGGGTAGAGGGTAGAGGGTAGAGGGTAGAAGGTTTAAGGGTTTATGGTTTAAGTGTTTAGGGTTGAGGATTTAAGGTTGAGGGTAGAGGGTTTACTGTATAGGTTCAAGTGTATATGGTTGAAGGATTATGGCTGAGGGTCTAATGTATAGGGTAGAGACTATAAGGGTTGAGGGTTTAGGGTTTAAGGGTTGAGGATTGAGGTATTAAGGGTTGAGGGTTGAGAATTGAGAGTTGAGTGTCTAATGTATAGGGTAGAGGGTAGAGGGTTTAAGATTTTAGGGTCGATAGTTTAAGGTTGAGGGTAGAGGGTATAGGTTTGATGGATTAGGGTTGAGGGTCCAACATATAGGGTAGAGGGTATAGGTGTTTAGGGTTAAGGGTTAAGGGTTGAAGGTAGAGGGTTGAGGGTTGAGGGATAAAGATTTAAGGGTTGAGGGATTAGGGTATAGAGCTTAATTGGGTTTAAGGGTTTAATGGTCGAGATATTAGAGTTGAGGGTAGAGAGTATTGGGTTGATGGTAGAGGGTAGATGGTTTAAGGGTTGAACATATAGGGTTGAAGAATTAGGGAAGAGAGGGAGGGAGGGAGGGAGAGATGGATGGAGAAGTGAGATAGAGAGAAGGAGAGAAGAGGAGGGAGGGAAAGAGATAGATGAGGGTTGAGGATCCAATGTATAGGGTAGAGGGTTGAGAATTGAGGGTATAGGTTTGAGGACCTTTAAGGTTAATGGTTTATGGTATTGGGTTGAGGGTTGAGGGTATAAGGTTGAGGGATTAGGGTTGATGGTAGAGGATATTGGGTTGATGGTAGAGGTTAGTATTGGGTCGATGGTAGAGGGTAGATGATTTAAGGTTTTAGGGTTGAAGGGTTTATGGTTGAGGGTTTAGGGTTGAGGGTAGAGGGTTTATGGTATAGATTTGAGGGATTAGGGTTGATGGTCCAATGAATAGCTTGGTAGAGGGTATAGGCTTGAGGGATTAGGGTAGAGGGTATTGGGTTGATGGTTGAGGATTTATGGGTTGAGGATTGAGAGTTTAAGGTTGAGGATATGGGGTATTGTATTTAGGGTAGATGGTAGAGGGTTTAAGGATAGAGGGTTAAGGGTAGAGGGTAGAGGGTTAAGTGTAGAGGGTTAAAGGTTTAAGGGTTTAGGGTTTAAGGGTTAAGGGTAGAGGGTTAAAGGTAGATGTGAGAGAGATAGAGGGATTGAGTGAGTGAGAAAGAGAGAGACCTGAGAGAGGGAGAGGGGGTAGGAGGGAGAGAATTGAGAGAGGGAGAGAGAGGGAGGGAGTGGGAGAGATACAAATGGAGGGAGGGTTCAAGGGTAGAGGGTAGAGGGTAGAGATTTTAAGGGTTTGGTGTTTAAGGTTTAAGCGTTTACGGTTTAGGGTTAAGGGTAGAGGGGAGAGAGATATAGGGAGTGAGTGTGAGAGAGAGAGACTTGAGAGAGGGAGAGGGGGTAGGAGGGAGAGGGTTAAGAGAGAGGAGGGAGTGGGAGAGAGATAGAGGGAGGGAAGGTTAACAGTATAGGGTAGAGGGTTTAAGGGTTTAGGGTTTAAGGTTTAAGGGTAGAGGGGAGAGACATAGATGGAGTGGGTGAATGAGAGAGAGAGAGAGACATAAGAAGGAGAGGGGGTAGGAGGGAGAGGATTAAGAGAGAGAGAGAGAAGGAGGGAGTGGAGAGAGATAGAGGGAGGGAGGGTTAAGGGTTTAAGGGTTAAGGGTTAAGGGTTTAGGGTTTAGGTTTAAGTAAAGAGGGGAGAGAGATAAAGAGAGTGACTAAGAGAGAGAAAAAACTAAGAGATGGAGAGGGGGTAGGAGGGAGATATTTTAGAGAGAGGAGTGGGAGAGAGATAGAGGGTAGAGGATTTATGGTAGAGGGTAGAGAATTTAAGGGTTAAAGGTAGTGTTAAGGGTTAAGGGTAGAGGGGAGAGAGATAGGAGTTAGTGATAGAGAGAAAGACCTAAGAGAGGGAGAGGGGTTAGGAGGGAGATAATTGAGAGAGAGATATAGAGAGATGGAGGGAGTGTGAGAGAGATAGAGGGTAGAGGGTTGAAGGGTTTAGGGTTTAAGCGTTAAGGGTTAAGGTTAGAGGTGAGAGAGAGAGATACTTGATAGAGGGAGAGTGGGTAGGAGGGAGAGAATTGAGAGAGAGGGATATAGAGAGATATGGAGGGAGTGGGAGAGAGATACAGGGTAGAGGGTTTAAGGTTTAAGGGTAGAGGGTTAAAGGTTAAGGGTAGAGGGTAGAGAGATAGAGGGAGTGAGTGAGTGAGAGAGAGACCCTATAGATGGAGATAGGGTAGGAGGGAGATAATTGAGAGATAGATAGAGAGAGAGAGATAGAGGGAGTGGGAGAGAGATAGAGGGTCAAGGGTAGGTGTAGAGGGTTTAAGGGTTAAGGGTTTAGGGTTTGGGGTAGAGGGGAGAGAGATAAATGGAGTGATTGAGAGAGGGATAGACCTAGGAGAGAGATAATTGAGACAGAGGGGGGGGGAGTGGGAGAGAGATAGAGGGTAGAGGGTAGAGGGTAGATGGTAGAGTGTTTAATGGTTTAGGGTTTACGGGTTAAGGGTTTAGTGTTTAGGGTTAAGGGTATAGGGGAGAGAGAGAGAGAGGGAGTGAGTGAGTGAGAGAGAGACTTGAAAGAGGGAGAGGGGGTAGGATCAAGATAATTGAGAGAGAGATGGAGAGAGATATATGGAGGGATTGGGAGAGATATAGAGGGTAGAGGGTTAAGGGTAGAGGGTAGAGTGTTTAAGGGTTTAGGGTTCAGGGTTAAAGGTAGAGGAGAGAGAGATAGAGGGAGTGAGTGAGAGAGAGATAGAGGGAGTGGGAGAGAGATAGATGGTACAGGGTTAAGGGAAGATGGTGGAGGGTAGAGGGTTAAGGGTAGAGGGGAAGGAGATAGGAGTGAGTGATTGAGAGAGACACATGAGATATGGAGGGAAGGTAGAAGGGAGAGACTTGAGAGAGAGAGAGAGAGGGAGGGAGTTAGAGATGGATAAAGGGTAGAGGGTAGAGGGTTTTGGGTTTAAGGTTTAAGGGTTTAGGGTTAAGGGTAGAGGGGAGATAAATAGAGGGAGTGAGTGAGTGAGTGAGAGACATGAGAGAGGGAGAGGGGGTAGGAGGGAGATACTTGAGAGAGAGGGAGTGGGAGAGAGATAGAGGGTATATGGTTAATGGTAGAGGGTAGAGGTCTTAAGGGTTAAGGGTAGAGAGCTAAGGGTTAAGGGTAGAGGGGAGAGAGATAAGAGTGACTAAGAGAGAGAGAGACCTAAGAGAGGGAGATGGGGTAGGATGGAGAGAACTGAGAGAGTGAGAGGGAGGGGAGATATAGAGACTCTCCCTCCTACCCCCTCTCCCTCTCTCAAGTCTCTCTCTCTCACACACACACACTCAGGTCTCTCTCTCTCTCCCCTCTATCCATAACCCTAAACCCTTAAATCTTAAATATTAAACCCTTAAACCCTCTACCCTTAATCCTCCCTCCCTCTATCTCTCTCCCACTCCCTCCCTCTTGAGAGGGGGTATGATGGAGAGAATTGAGTGAGAGAGAGAGAGGGAGGGGAGATATAGAGACTCTCCCTCCTACCCCCTCTCCCTCTCTTAGGTCACACACACACACACTCATGTCTCTCTCTCTCACTCCCTTTATCTCTCTCCCCTCTACCCTTAACCCTCCCTCCCCCTATCTCTATCCCACTCCCTCCCTCTCTCTCTCTCTCTCAAGTCTACCCATCATACCACCTCTCTGTAAATTAGGTCTCTCTCACACACTCAATCCCTCTATGTCTCTCCCATCTACCCTTAACTCTTAAACCCTAAACCCTTAAACTCATAACTCTTAAACCCTTAACCATCTACCCTTAACCCTAAACCCTTAAACCTTAAACCCTAAACCCTTTAACCTATACACTTAACCCTCCCTCCCTCTATCTCTCTCCCACTTCCCTCCCTCCCTCCCTCTTTCTCAACCCTCTCCCTCCTACCCCCTCTCCCTCTGTTAGGTCTCTCTCTCTCGTAGTCACTCCTTCTATCTCCCTCCCCTCTACCCTTAAGTTTAAGCCCCAAACCCTTAAACCCTAAACTCTCTACCCTCTACCCTTAACCTTGCCTTCCTCTATCTCTCTCCCACTACCTCTCTCTCTCAAGTATCTCCCTATTACCCTCTCTCCCTCTCATAGGTCTCTCTCTCTCTCTCTCTCTCACTCCCTCTCACCCCCTCTATCTCTCTCCCCTCTAACCCTTACCATCTACCCTCTACCCTTAACCCTTAAACCCTAAATCCTTAAACCCTTTACCCTTGACCCTAAACCCTCAACCCTTAACCCTTAAAATCTCTACCCTCTACCATTAATCCTTCCTCCTTATATCTCTCTCCCACTCCCTCCCTCTCTCTCTCAATCCTCTCCCTCATACCCCTTCTCCCTTTCTCAGGTCTCTTTATCTTAGTCACTCCCTCTATCTCTCTCCCCTCTACCCTTAATCGTAAACCCTAAACACTTAACCCTTAAACCCTAAATCCTTAAACCCTCTACCCTCTACCCCCAACCCAATACCCTCTACCCTCAACCCTATACCCTTAGCCCTTAAACCCTTAAACCCAAGTAAACATTCTACCCTAATCACTCAACCCTCAACCCTTAAACCATAATCTGTCAACCCCTATACCATCTACCATATACATTGGACTCTCAACCCTAATCCATCAGCCCTATACCTCAACCTTCTACCCTCAACATTAAACCCTTAAACCCTCTACACTTAAACCCTCTACACTCTACCCTCTACCCTCTACATTAAACTCTCAACCCTCAATTATCAACCCTTAACCATTAATCCCTCAACCCTAGGTAGGTAGGGAAACATAGGTAATAAATTGAGTGATAAACAAAGAGGTAGGTAAATAGAGGGAGAGGGATGATAAATATAGGTGGAGAGGGAACGAGATTCATAGAGAGGAGAGATGGAGAGAATTACAAAAGGGAGGGAGGGATAGGTAGGGATGAGATAGAGGTGAGTGTCTTTGTGAGAGAGAGAGAGAGAGAGTAGAGAGGGAAGGGGTAGAGAGAGATGTAGAGAGAGGGAGAGGAGAGATAGAGAGTAGAGATGGAAAGAGGTAGGGAGGAGACACAATTGAGATATATAGTGATAGAGGGAGAGGTGGGTAAAGAGAAGGAGAGGGGGATAAAGATAAATAGATAGGGAAGGGGATGTAGAGAGAGATGATAGATAGAGAGAATTAGAGAGTGGATGGATTGAGGGAGAGGAAAGGAGGAGATAGAGGTGAGTGTGTGTGAGAGGGAGAGAGAGTGAGATGAGATAAAATGAGGGGAGGGAGGAAGGGGGAGAGATAAATAAAGTAGAGAGGGAAGGGGGAAGAGATAGAGAGTAAAGAGGGAAGGAGAGAGTAAGAGAGAAAGACGGGGGAGGGAGAGAGAGGTAGAGAGAGTGGTAGATAGTGGAAGGAGAGGTAGGTAGAGTGGGAAGGAGAGAGGGAGTAATAGGAGGGAGAGAGGGAAGGAGGGAGAGTGATATGGAGAGGTAGTGGTGAGATAGAGAGTAGATAAGTAAGGAGAGAATGTGAAAGAGAGATAAAGAGTGGGAGGTTGGAGCAAGGGAGAGTTAGAAATGTATAGGTGAGATAGAGAGAGGGAAGGAGCTAAAGTGGGATAGAGATAGAATGGTGATTTAGAGAGGAGGGAGTGAGAGGGAAGGAGGGAAAGTGGGAGAGAGAGAGAGAGAGAATGGTGATTTAGAGAGGAGGGAGTGAGAGGTAGGGATAGAGATATTGGTGAGATAGAGAGAAGGAGAGAGTGAGAGAGAAATAGAGGGATGGAGAGACATAGAGAGAGGTAGGTAGAGGAAGGGAGAGGAGAGATAGAGAGTAGAGAGGGAGAGAGGTAGGGAAGGATACATAGAGAGGGATGGAGAGAGAGAATGATGGTGGGATAGTAGATATAGAGAGGGAAAGATAGAGGATAGATAGATATTATAGAGGGGAGGGATAGAGGGAGAGGTAGGGAGGTAGATAGAGATGTGTGTGTGAGTGAGAGAGAGATAGAATGGTGAGATAGAGAAAATGAGAGAGAAAGAGGGGGGAGGGAGGGAAGGAGGGAAAATAGTGAGAGATATTGAGAGGAGATATAAAAATAAGGAGAGGGAGGGTGAGGTCAAGAGAGGGAGGGAGAGGAGAGAAGTAGAGAGGGAAGGAGGAAGGTAGGGAGTGTTAGAGAGGGAGGTAGATGTTTGTGAGCTCGAGAGAGATATAGAGAGAGTGGTGAGATAAAGAGGAGAGAGTGATAGGGAGGGAAAGAGAATTATGAGATAAAGAGGAGAGAGTTATAGAGAAAAAGGGGGAAGATAGGGATATAGAGGGATAGAGAGTAAGAGAGAGGGATGTAGGTAGAGGGAGGGAGACATGGGTGAGATACAAAGTGGTGGAGGGAGAGGTAGGTAAAAAGAGAGAGAGTAGAGATAAAGATAAGTAGAGAGGGAAGAAGATGTAGAGAGAGAGAAGAGATAGAGAGAAGTAGAGTGGGGAGGGAGGGAGGCAGATGTAGGGAGGAGATAGAGGGGTGAGAGAGAGAGAGAGGGGAGAGAGGGAGGAAGGGAGAGAGAGAGGAAGTGGAGAGAGAGAGAGAGAGAGTAAAAAGAAGGAGAGAGTGAGAGAGAAAGATGATACAACTTGTTGAATACTAAAATTTGACCTCATGATTACTTAAATTTGACATGCTATTTACTGAAATTTGACTAAGTATGAAATTTTTAAAATCTTCCAAAAACTATAATTTGCATTATAAACCTAGAGATCCGAAACCACTCTCAAACATCCTACCTATATACATGAAATATAACTTAAAGTATAAGAAAATAAATTTCCATATGTAAATGCCAACTTAAATTTTTAGTTGATGTATATAGTCTCCCTGGCAAAGAAAAAAAATGAAATAATTTAGAAAATTGCATTCCAATAGTCATGAATGACATTTGGTGAGCACCAAATTTGGCAATAGCCAAATGAAACAACCCATTTGGCGAACACCAAATTTTGGCGCTCGCCAAATAGGTTGCATTGGGAAATACCAACCCAATGGATTATGTGAATGGTGAACCTATACCTACACAAACGCAAGAGAACAAAATTATTTATAGATCATTATGCAAGTTAGATCAACATTCCCCATGAAATTAGATTGAAACATGAAAATAGGAAATGAAATGAAGAACACAACAACAAAAGCTATCAAATCCTATTCTAATGAGAAAACTTTCAATCCCATGGGGGAATTGGTGTCAATTTTATGTGGAAAATGGCCCTTTCCCAACTCCTTGATGTGATTTGATGATCTTTGGTGATGATTATGCTTCCTTGATGCAATTTGACAATAACTTTGATGAAATTTTACAAAGAACTATGAAACTTGAATGGAAATGGATGAAGTTGTGAGTGAAATTGAGTAGAGTAAGCCTGCTTGGATTGTGGATGCCAATTCAATAGAAAAGGCCCTCTATTTATAGAAGAGAATGATGGAAATAGAGGAAAAATGAATGAATGTGGGACAAAAGTCCAACCAATGAGAGAAGGCCACTTGTCCATATCTGATTGGAGGAGGAATGACCACATTTTGATGAATGTGCAAATAAATGAAGTTAGGTGGAATTCGAAATTTGTGAAATGACAAGTTGGAGGGAGAAAGGAATGAAGTAAATGCATCTTGTATCAAGGCAAAGGACATGTAAGAGGCCTTCAATGCCTTGTTGGATGTACTCATCCCTTTTGGAGGGATTTTAAAATCTGAGGAATATTCCCTTATTGATGCCAAGTTGAGAGAAAATGAATGAATTAATAAATCAATTAAATTGATTTATTGTCCAAATTTCAAAATCTAGAGGATTTGATGGATTAGGATTATGATTAATCTTGATTTGATTAATTTAGATGAAGATTAGCTGATTTGAAAATTTTGACTTAGATTTTAGGATTTAAATAAATCAAAGTTGTGAGGAATAATAATTTTGACTTAATTAAATAAAGATTTATTTATTTAACTAAAGAGAATGGTGTTAGATTAAATTAAATAAAGATTAATTTATATAATTTAAAAGAGATGACCTTAGAGAGTAATTAAATAAAGTGAATTATTTAATAACAAAAGGGATTATTAGATTAATTAAATAAAATAATTTATTTAATTAATAGGATCAGGTGACTTAATCAAATAAATTTAATTAAGAGAGGGAATATGACGAATTTAATCAAATAAATATTATTCAATTAAATTGATTAGTAAAGGGGATGATTCAGGAAGAAGTGATGTTAGTGAGATTAGGATCGGATGTGTAAGATCAATCTATATATTTTTTCGTGTCTATATTTTTTCCCTCTTTGAAGGAATGCTCTTGTTGCGTTAGTTCAAAAAATAAACTCCCAAGATCAAAATTAAAAAAATAATCAATTTTTTTTAGATGCCCCACTACTACGCCAACCAGAAGGATTACACTAGTATACTGTCCCCTCGAGAGATGAGACAAAAATTTGGATTTTTGGGTGATCTTGCAAAAAGAAGAGGACAAGCTACCCGATGAGTCCAGAAAGGGTTCAAGATGCCAAAAATGTCCCAAAACATGAAAAAATGATGCAAAACAGCCCCCAATCAAGCAAAAAAAGGATCAAGAGTCTGAAACCCTAGTTGGACGACTCAATAGGGCCAAAACACCCTAACTTTCAAGCTTAAATAGGCCCCAAGGGGTCACTTTCAATTCATTTGCACACAGCCTTTTGAGATTTTACATTTTGAGCTTTGGGAACTGGTTGAGATGGTGCAACAATTGCTTCCATGCCACATGTCTGATCGAGTGTAAGTCCACCAATGACCAACCAGTGTAGGAAAAATGGTATGTGACCCTTACCCACCTTATATTTTCATTTTTCAAGCACATTTAATAGGGTCCAAAGTCAAATTAGGTCAAGTGGCATAGTTTGGCATTGCTCAAGGAGCAGAAGTTGTGCCACATTTACAAACTGCGCCACCACTACAAAGTTTAGAAATTAGGGTTTTGGGAAAAGTTAGGTGCATTTGCAAAGTGCACCGCTGTGGTCCACTTTGGGTTTTAGGTTTAGGGGTGCGATCAAACTACAATGCGATGACATAGTTTGGAATTTACAAATAGTGTTGCAATTGCATACATCGTTGCATTTTCTGTTTCAATTACAAAAACTCAGGGTAGCATCTTGATTTTTTATGAAACTTGACACTGTGGCTTTTCTTGAGCAAGAGGACTTTAGAATACTGCATTCATGGGAGCACCAGTCTCCAGTTCTCAGTAGATTAGTTGGTATGCACAAATATCTCCAGGAGCACCTCAGGGCGATAGGGTTTATGGTACATTGCGTATGCTGCCCCCGTTTGGACACATCTGGGCATGATGACTTCCCTAGCAGAGAGATGGCATAGTAATACATCATCATTTCACCTACCCATAGGAGAGGCTACAATTACCCTCAATAATGCTTGGCACATCCTCCAATTTCCCATCCACGAAGAGAGAGTTATCTATGATGCGGATGCTGGGAGGGATGCACGCTTTGAGGTGATGGAGCTCAATGAGATTTTATTTTTGAGGGTCAAATTGAGCTTGAATGATATAGGGGCACAATGCCCACTTTTAGATTGATTGTAGCTGCCATTATCTCTAGTCTTGCGGTGTCAGATCGGCGCGAGTGATATTTAAGCCCAGGATGGGGTCTTGCATGGGAGCGGATGCTCCACCAAAGGGATTGATTTACATGGGGGTCAATGATGTTGGCTTCACTCTATCGTGACCTTCATGAGTTTTCATATTTGGATAGTAGGGCCATCGAGGCAGGGGTCACAATTTTGTATGTCTAGGATTGGGATCATATAGCAGTGGCTCATCCACATGTTGTATTGATTGCCTTAGAGCTAGATTATCCCATTGTTTGGTGATATGGAGGGGCAGTGACCACTTTCACACATACACGGGCAGGTGGCATCCCTCACTAGAGGAGGATTATAGATGAGATGACTATCTTCATCTGGCGGCCCTGGCTTGGTATGTGTCCATGGTTCGATGATGTACAACAACTATTCTTTGCATGCTAGAAGAGGCTCATGCAAGGTAGGGAGCATACCATGATAAAGAGGTATCTCCCAGAAAGACTTGCCAGATAGTTCATGGACAGGTAGGACCATCTCGATACGAGATGACCTAGTATATGCAAATGTTGATATGTTTTGTGATTTATGAATGTAATGCAATAGTACGAATATAATGGTACAAATGCAGTGACATGAATGTAATCATTTAAGATGATGTGATATGTAATGCAAATGATCATGAGACGATGATGATGTGAGATGATTGTGTGATGCAATATTTATGATGTTTTATGATATGTGATGATTCCTATTTCACAATGATTCATGGATGCAAATGTTATGACTTGAAATAATATTTTGTGATATAAAAATAATATGATAATGTGAGATGATTATGACATGTAAAATAAATGTAAATGATTATGATACATAACGAGATTATTGTGATGTGATATGAATATGGAAATGCAACTATTTATGATGTATAATGATGATGCATGTGATTATGTGATGGATGAATCAATAATTCCTATGTGCTAATATCTTAATGAATGCAAATGAGAGTAATGAATCCATACTAATGATGAAATCTGATGTTTCCTATATGGTATGATATGCATTATACTGGTGATTGGTGGATGCAAGGTGGATGCATTTTAGCAATATTTTTGAGTAACTGTCATGGTACCATGTTAGTATGGAAAGAAGATAGAATAAAATGAAAAGAGGATCCAACATGTACATTACTAATGATAATGATGATTTTCTTACCAGGAATTGGGATTTTAAAAGGGCCATTTACCTTATGTTTGATAATACACATAGGTACGATGCATCAAGGTAGAAAGCACCAAGATGGAGCCATACCTAGTGTGATGGAATTTGACTCGACAATAAAATAGAAGTACTCCTATTCACATCTGATATATGGACCCTAATTCAGAATGTAGTTTAGATATTCTAAACATCTCAGACTAAAACATAGAAAATCAAGCCTTCCTATGTGGTCAACAAGGCATCTAAAACACCCTCCCTACAAACCAAACAAATTACCCATGAAAAAGTTATATTACAAGAATATCCAACAAGAACAGTAGATAAAAAGATAATGATCATTTCCCCATTCCTTTCTCTCTAAATATTTCTATTTAGATATCATTGAGAGGTCATTGGAATGAGCACAAAATAAGATAAGTCAAAAAGACAAAGACAAAGTAAAAAAACAAGCTAATGCTCTTCATACCACTAGCCAAGACTAAAATACGGTGATGCTTGATGCCGATGTCCATTGTAGGAAGGATGCATCATAGGACATGTTTTCATCGGATGATTTTGGAATTGGCTAGATGATAATTTATTAATACTCAGAGTTGATTAACTTTCTTACTTATTGACCTAGACTTGAGACTTTGACATTTGAGCTTTCACTTTTGAACGGGTTAGACTTGCTTCTGACCGATTTACCAAAGAATGAAAGATGATGATGATTTATTATGAATGAGAGTATTTCGGGTGAAAGCGAGATGAGACAAATGGATTTTTTTAAATATTTGGTTTTTTTTCGAATATTTGGATGTTTTTGAAATATTTTGAGGTTGTTTTTGGGATTTTGAGTTTTTTCAAATTGTTTGGTATTTTATGAGATTTTAACTAAGAAACTGACCTAAAAACCTATCCTAGGGGTCTCGAGAGTTGATCAATATATTAGCCTTGCCTATGTTATACATGTAAATACCACGTAGTTCGATTGACATAGACTTGATAATTGATGAGATATGAACAAATGGATTGCCAACTTATTATGGCAGTCTGCTAAAGAACTAACCTAATGTGTCTTGAGGGATGATCAAAGATCAACCTTTCCTATGTTCAAGCTCAAAGACGATGTAGTTTGACAAGATGACTCCACTATTTTGATTTTTTAGGTTTTTTGACACATTTTGAATGTTTTTGGATTTTTTTATTTTTATTTTTTGATGTTTTTGGATTTTTGAAGGATTTTATGAATGTTTTTGGATTTTTTTATTTTAAGAAAGATCACAAGAATTTACACAAATCTGATCCAATGCAGGTAAAAGAACATGCCCCCAACATGATGTGATAGAATAATTTGACATAGGTAGGAAAAAATGACCTTAGGAATGTACCAAGTAGTACTAGGGTGGAACATAATACAAACACAAGATCAAGCTATGATACAAATGTGGATGGATGATGGAAATATTAATGGAATGCAATAATGGAAAAATGAGTGATGTGCAGTCAATCACATAGATCTTGGTGGATGAAGAGTGCTTTATTTACACAAGGCTCCTATTTTCTAGGTTTTCACCAAGGTACTTGCCCAAAGCACCACCAAAGTGGTTAACACTAGAGGACAATTTTTCTCTTTACTATTTTTTAATCCCCCCCTTTTTTTTTTAATTTTTTGTGTTTTACCGGGGCATAATTTTTTTTGAGATGGGAGCTATTCATGGGCTCTTGCAGAGGTTCCCCTTGGAGTATCAAAAGCTGGAAGGCTCTTGATTTGTAGCTCATGGTGATGATGAATGGTCCCAACTAGTTGGGCTCAAATTTTCCCTTCCTCTGAATTTGGCACATTCTCTAATTTTCCTTCAGTACTAGCTCATCGACTTGGAAGATTTTTCTACTGATATTATTGGTTTATCTTTTATCGAGATGGTTCTGATAGACTTGCAAGTGATTTAAGACATCCATACATCACTCATCCAACAGTTCTAGCTCATTCACTTGTGATACCTGGTATTCTTCATCTATTATGAGGTTTCAGAGTGATATTCTCAAGGATGAGAGCTCGATATCAATGGGGAGGATGTCCTTTGATCCATAGACTAGAGAGAAGGGGGTGACACTTGTTGGTGTGTGGATTCTTGTGCGATAGGACCATAAGGGGAGATTCAATTACATATGTCTATCATGACCAACGCCATTGACTGTTTTCTTGAGGATTTTCAGGATGGTCCTATTGGTAGCTTCTACTTGGCCATTGCCTCGGGGATAATATAGAGTGGAAAAGTGATGTTGGATTTTGAACTTTTGGCATAGGTCGCAAACATCCTAATTTTTGAAAGGTGTCCCATTATCTGACATAGTGGCTTGAGGGACACCGCATCGACAAATAAGATAATTCAAGATGAACTTGGCTATCTACTTTCCTATAATGTAGGTCATGGGAATGGCTTCAACCCACTTTGTGAAGCATTATGTTGCGGTGATGATAAAATTATGACCGTTGGATGAGGTTGGAGTGATTTTACCAATGAGATCAAGCCCCCACTATAAAAAGGGCCAAGGTGTGATAATTGGATGGATCTTCTGAGTTGGTGCATGGATGAGGTCCCCATGCTATTGACACTACAAACACCTTTTAACATAGTCATGTGCTTCTATTTCCATGGTAGGCCAATAGTATCTTGTCCTCAATATTTTTTTGGCCAAAGTCATACCACTCGAGTGTGAACCACAAATGTTGTCATGTACCTCAATTAAAGCAATCAAGGCTTCTTCATTGTTTAGCAATGTAAAAGGGTCCCTTCAATACTCCTATAGTATAGGGTATCTCCTAGGATGACAAAACAAGATGGTTTTTTGACAAAAGGATCTTTTAAGGTTTGGGGTTATGTCGGAAAGAAGGACTCCTATTCTAAGGTAGGTCTAAATATCATGGTACCAAGGATCACTGGGACCAACAATTTCACACATGAATTTGAACGTTGGTACCTTGAATGCTGGTAAGAGAAGTTTCTCTACGAGGAATTCCTATTTTGGGACATTGTGCAGGATTTCTAGGAGCAATTTAATTGTAGTCATTGCATTCACTGCTCTATTATTTGCTCTAGGTAGTTGTTCAAATGCGATATCAATGAAGGACTCCTTGAGACTTTCCACTAAATTCTTGTATGCGGTCAAATTGTTGTCCTTTGTCTGATATTCATTGTTTACTTGGTTTATTATGAGTTGTGAGTCTCTGTAGACCTTAAGTGCCATGATCTGCCACTGTACTGCAATCCTTACCCCTATGACAAGAGCCTCATATTCAACGATGTTGTTTGTGCACGGGAATGAAAAATTGTATGATTTAGGTATGTAGTCCCCTTGTGGAGTGATGAAGATATTTCCTACTCCTGACCCATGTTGTGTGTAGGATCCATCAAAGTACATTTTCTAGTGATCTGCTACACTAAGGTTAAAGATTGATTCATCGGGGAACTTTGAAACAAGTGGATTCTCTGCATATATAGGTGCTTTTGCTAGTTGGTCTATGATTGATGTCCTTTGATAGCCTTGAATTATACATACTCAAGGTCATGCTCCATCAAGATCATGACCCACTTCGTCGTTCATCCTGTGAGAGTTTCTTTGGAGAGTAGGTACTTGAGCGGGTTTCTTTTTGCAATGAGCTTGATTTGTGGTGCTAGCATATAATGCCTAAAATTCTAAGCTACAAACATGACTACTAGGCATAATTTCTCAATGGGTGTATAGTTCAGCTCATGTCCTACCATGATCCTACTAATGTAATATATAGCTCTCTCCTTCCCGTTTTCATCATGTTGGGCTAAGAGAGTGCCAAGGGCTAGCGCTATTGTTGATATGTATAAGATCAAAGGTTTGCTTAGAATTGGTGGCATAAGGACTAGTGGTGTGAGAAAATAATCTTTGATCTTGTTCAACGCTTGGTCACATTTCTCATCCCATTTGTATGCTACCCCCTTGTGGAGTAGATGAGAATATGGGATTTCTTTGTCTACTAGTGCTATGAATCAGTGGATGGACTGGAGTCTTCCTTGTAACCCTCTTAGCTGCTTTAGTGTCCTTAGAGCTTCCATTTTGAGGATTTCCTTGAATTTGGTGGGACCTAATTTGACTCCTCTCATTGATACAATGTACCCTAGGAGCTTACCTAACTGTACCACAAATACACACTTCTTTGGATTAAGTCAAACCTTATAATTTTCCAATATGTCAAAAATAGAGCTTAGGGCTGATAAGTGGTCTCATCGCTTCTTTGATTTATCTAGTATGTCATCCACATAATCTTCCATAGTCTTATGAATTATGTCATGAAAGGTTAATATCATGTCCCTCTGGTAGGTTGCTCCTGCGTTATTCAACCCGAATGACATCATATTCCAGCAATATGTCCTCCACGAACAAGTAAAAGGTGTCTTGTGATGGTCTTACTTGGCTATCATGATCTGATTATATCCTGAGAACCCATCCATTAATGATATCATATCATGTCCTACCATCATAGCCACAATCATGCTAATGTTTGGAAGTGGAAAATCATCCTTTGGACACACTTTGTTCAAATCTTTGAAGTGTGTGCAGATGCGAATGCCCCCAATGGGTTTTGAAATAGGTACAAGGTTAGAGACCCACTCTAGATAATCAATTGGCTATATGAACCCTACAGCTAGGAGCTTTTGTAATTCCATTTTGACTAGCAATTCTATTTGGGGATGCATTTTTCTCAGCTTTTGTCTCATAGGCTTTGCTTTAGTATATACTGCTAGGTGATGAACCACAACCTCCAAATCAAGACCATGCATGTCAGCATAGGTCCATGAAAATTTTATCTTTATTTCCTTTAGGAACTTATCTAGGAGTTCCTATAATTCTGTGAGAAGTGATTCGACATAGAATGTTATGTGTGGTAGTTTCTTTATTCCCAAATTGGCTGGATTGCACTGTTCTGCCAAAACTGTTGACTTCTCCTAATGAATGGAATTGAGAGGAAGATTGAATCATTCATCCTCTAGTGCCTCAAAGAGTTTTTCACCATTGGATGTGTCCTTTATTTTTACTATTTTTGGGTCAGAGAGTGCCACAATGTGGTTTTCACTCAAATACCTTGAGATTATTCTCAATTTTTATCTTTTATGACTAAAGGAATCAATTGTTTCCCCATAATAGGCTTGTGTATCCAATATGATGCCGAACCAAAATTTATGATCTCCATATGGTATCGTATCCCATAATCCCATAAATTATAAGAGAGCCTCATCATTTTTTAACGTGTCCAGAATCGATGGTCCTCATTGGTTGTAATCAATGAGTTAGGGATAGATTAGGTTTATTTCATGGGATTGATGGTCAGACTCAAAATACAGAGTGTTGATCATGAATAGGGAGGAATCTTCAAAAAACGTAGGCAAGTCAATTATGGGATCCTCTTCACTACTACACACATCGGTTATGTCAAATGTAAAGTTATGTAAGGGTAGACCTATAGATACTAGTAGTTGAAGGGTGGTTGTCGATAACTGAGGGGGAGTCTGGAATAATTTAACTGGGGAACTTCTACCATGTATGGTTACACTTAGAGGGGTACACTCAAGGCCAAGATTTTTTATACACTTTTCAACAATGATAGATTCCAATCGATCATTTTTGTTCTTTCCAAGACTTTCATTCCTATTATAACCCATGCCCAATGTTGGTGTTTAAAATAACAACCCAACTAGGTTTTGTATTTCTCTAGGAGGTAGCCAACCTCTAGATTGAAGAACAATAAAGTCTAGTGGCCAACTAACAAGATTCAGTCAAAGACTGACATCTCCTACACTTCTGGCTTTGTAGGACCAAGGTGGGTAAACCTAAACAATGCTCAAAACTTAATTCACTCATACACTGACATTGTTTTACAAAGCAGATAATTACCAATGAAATAACACTAAGGGAAGCATTGACAACTTTAAATTTGGCTAAATTCTCAACAACTCAACACTCTCCCAGCCATTGGAAAGTAGGACACACAATAACATAGTAAGATTAAAGTGATTTTGCATTTAAAATTGTTTTTGAGATGCACAAACTAAAAAATAGATCAGTGCTAGTTCTGGGCCATGGAGTCAAACACATAAAATGAATTCTCCAGCAAACAGTCTTCAACCAATGGATTTAACTTGCTAATGCTTTGCATTAACTTTTATTGCCTTGCACCAACAATCCTTCTCTTGATACCAATCATATTCTTCTTATTAAATCCCATTTGCACACCTGAAATCACAATCACTTGCTCAAAGAATTTTAACCATTTCTTTGAAATAGAACAATGAACAAACAAAACAATCTCATGAAACTTGAGATGATAAATTCAAAGACACCTTGTATTATTGAATTTACATGATTGAAAGTGTACAAATGTGGAGACAATCTGATGACATTCATGAATGTGGAAGAACTTTATGATATTAAATGCATAAACTGGCTGTATTTACTTTTGAATTCATAAAATTCTAGCTTACAGACTCAAACAATGACTTAGAAAATACAAATCTCTATCTACCCAGCCCAATACCCAAAACTCATAACCTTTTACAATGACAGAATAATAGAAGATATAGAAGAATGGAGGAAATAGAAGCCCTAAATTCAATCTGTTGCATACACATGGAAGCTCCATTCCCATTGATCAATCAAAAATAATATCTTCTCCTTTGTAGCAACAAACATATTCCCTCAAAAACAACATCATCTCATCATTGGTCAGCAATAGAAAACATGCCCATGTGGAGATTCTTTTTATTTCATCCAGTTGCAAAATATCTCCCTTCCTGTGCACAAACTATTTATGTATTTTACTCTTCATTTGTTGCAACAATACTTTGAAATATTTCCCCACTTTATAATGTTGTAGCTTTATTCTTCTTTCATATATTAAAGTTTAATAACTTTAATATTTTTGCTCTTTAATACTGCTGCATATAAAAACCCAACACATATACTTGTTTATAAAATGAATAAATTGAGTTTATAAAATACCACCAGTGAATATTTAATTCACTCTCCATTTACTTGGGAAAAAAACAAAAATTTACCCCTGGGCATGCTTTACCATTTAAATTTTTGGCATTGGGCCCATCCCATTTTAATCAAAAAAAATAATCCCACAAGGTCATGAGGTCCGTGAGGGCCACAAGGTTAGCGAGGTTTCATTCTTGCCAACCTCACACCTTTTTTATAACATTACCAATAATCCTGCAAGGTCAACGAGGTTGCGAGGTCAAGGAGGTCACGAGGTTCACGAGGTTGCGAGGTCAGCGAGGTCACGAGGTTCACGAGATTGCGAGGCTGCAAGGTTGTGAGGTTGCAAGGCTACAAGGCTATGAGGTTCCGAGGTCCACGAGGTTGCGAGGCTGGGAGGTTGCGAGGTTGCCCTAAATTCATTTTTTGGCATTCTTGTAAAATGGTCAAAACAAGCCAGGTTGACTTAGGAATCAATCTGGGAAACCATTCAAACAACCTCCAGGAGACATGAAAACTTCCAAGAATTTAGACATTTGATCCAAGAATACAGTGCAAAAAACGGTTTGGAAAAATCAATCATGAGGTGAAAGATATTAATCGGCAAAGTTGCCTAGTCAGGCTTTTCTAAAACAACAACTATTCTAAACCAATTGAAACTAATCGAATTGCCAATTTGTAAAAATAGAAACTCAATTCCTAGCGAGCTGCCTTTAGACACATAAGTTCATTAAGGTACCTTGAGAAGTGTGCAAAATGAATTGATTTGAAACATCACCGATCAAAAGTTATTGATGGTCGAAGTTGGCCTCTTAGAATGTCTATCAGGAATGTAGATGTGAAATTGAGCAAACAACATTTGGTTTCGATCTGCTAAAAATAGCAAATCAGATCGTGAGATTTTGAAAACTGACACCTAAGATCATTTCAGTATGGAGGATATGGAAAATAATTCTTTTTGACATGATAGTGAACTGAAGGTGAAAACCAAGCTCAAATAGGATCACCTTTGTAAAACTGACAATCTGCAAACAACAGAATAGTGCAAAAACCTTCTAGCTTCACTTTTTGAAATGCTGTCAAAACTTATTGTTGGAAGCTGAAAATTGATATGCCTGCTCACATATGTCTACTGAGTATGTCTACAACTGGGTTTTGCACGACAATCAATAGGCTTCAAATTATAAGCCTCAAAAATAGGTCAGTCGGAACTGATTCTTTAGGTGCACTTATGAAAGTGTAGAAGCAAAAACTTGAAATAGGCATCTCAAATTTGAAAAATTTGAGAGTGCCATCAGTGGCTCCGATTGGGGATGTATGCCCCTTGTGGGCATAGCAAGATCCCAGATCTTTGAAGAGTAGACCAAAAGCTGAGTCCAACAGGTGCCCTCAAACTGCTCCTCTATGCAACTTTATTTTTTAACTTCATCTAGTGACCCTGGGTCACCAAATGAAAAAATGGGGATCAACATTTACCTTTGTAAAACACCAATCTATTAAAAGAGTTGATCACTCTCCACCTATGCTTGCCTCTGTCAAACCAAAACAATATAGGTGATCCTCTTCTTACAAGCAGAAAAATGTGATGATCATTGAAATCTTCTTGATTACAAAAATTGTCACTACAATCTCTGTCATTCATCATTGCATAATCAGCCATAAATTTCAAGCCTTCATCACCACATGACACATATGTGTTATATGAAAAATGTTCATACTAAAAATAACATTTCCTGTTATTCATCTCATTTTCATGTTCTATTAAAATACCTTCCAACTGAATTGGAAACTGCAAATATTCAAACTTCTCCAAGTAGCTAGCATCATGATGTTCAACCTTACCTACAACATCTATTTTAAATGTAAAACAGTCATAAGAGTTTCCCTCAAGGAGTTCAGAATTTTTTTCATTTTCTTGCTCAAGACCACATTCCAACCATGTGTGAAATGTATCATTGGAACTCTCCATAAAGAGTGGGTTATCTCTCGACCAATAGGTTTCATCATTTCTCATCTCCAATGAAGATGAAGGCTCATCAAACAATGGATTCTCCATTATATTTATTTTTGACATATGAGCCTCAACCTCCTTAACCTGAAGGTCCAAATCCTTCAAGTCATCATTGCACTCAAACTCACTGCAATCACTAGAAGAGCAGGTAGGAACATCTTCAAATTCATTCCCATCCTCAGATTGTTCAGTACACACATCTAACACTTCTGCCATATCCACATAATCTAGGAGTGAAACCATTTCCTCTAACTCTTGCATACTAACATCATCCTCATCTGATATAAAAATTTTCAAGTCTACTTCATTCAAACTAGTATGGCTAGCATAAGAAAAATCAGCATGATCACCATTATGAATTGAATGTGCATGATCACCAAAAGTTTCATCACATGAAGTGATATGCCAAGCATCCGAAACTGTTTCCATCTCTGTTTCACATAAATAGTCATGAGCAACAAAAGCATAAACAGGTTCATTACCTTCTCCATCATTATAAGGGCATTCATAGTCAGCAGAAGAGTAATCAATTTTACCTTCATCAACATCCCCATCACAAGAAAACTTATCACTGCACAAACCATGCTTAGATTCCTTAGAGTAGGTTCTTGATCTTTCATCTTCAATGTCTCAATCACTGATTTGTGAGGAGATGTTATCAACATTTTTATTATTTTCACTGACACAAACTTGACATGGAAAGATATCTTGTATCTCATTCATTTCTTCATCACACAAGATATTGCAAGAAAAAAATTCATGAATATTCACTTGCTCATCAAACCATGTATCTTCCTCTTCATTACTGTTGCAAGGATCAAAACATGTGCTTATTGTAAGCTGATTAGAATTAGTGTCCTCATTCATACAACAAGTGTCTTCATTTTCTGATACACTCTTTTTATTCTTGTGTATCATGTTATGATTTTCTTGAAACAAACAACTACTACCTTCATTTTGAGACACCACATTTTGTGCAGATTGTAATGATGGAGAAATTGGAGTAGCAACACAATTACCCTGTTGAAAAGAAATTTTACGAGCTGATCCATGAGTTCTATTTTCCTGAGGTGTGTTAGGATGACAAACACTCACAACCTTATTTCCTTTCATCATTGAGAACCTCAAGTTGTTCTCAATATCTATAGCCATCTGATATGCTTGGAGCAGGGTTGTAGGTTCTTTATCCCTCAACAAATAACTCATCCTTCTGTCAAATGTTCCTAAGTACACAACCAAAAATTCAACATCATTTGGCCTTATGTTCTCTAAGATCTCTCTAATGATCATTGAAAATTTGAGATTAAAAGATGGGACCAACTCATATTTTTCTTTCTCCATGTTCATGATTTTTTTCCTTACCAAAATAGGGTTAATCCTTTCACCAAATTGCTCCAGGAACACTACGTTGAACTCTTCCCATGAATGAACGAAAGAGGCTGGTAAATAAGAGAACCACTCTCTTGCATCTCCTCTCAAGGAATGAACAAATAACCTCATGATCACATCCTCATGATCAATCTCATAATCATCTATCACATTACTGAACTCTTGCAAATGTTTAATTGTTGATTCAGCCTTATCACCAATGAACCTTGGTAACTTATTTCTGACTTTAGCTGGAATGTCATTTGGATACCCACTAAGGCTACTGAAATTCATGGCTCTATACCTTCCAGTGCTGAAACCCTTTTGACAGTCTGGCTGGGACTAATCACAAACCTTAATTCCTTCTAGAGCCATACTAGGGTGCATGTATTGAGGCATCTTGAATTACCTTTTTCAAATTTTACATATCAACTCTATAGTTGATCATTCATTTTCCCTATTTCTACTTTTCACAACAATCTTAGAATACCATAATGCAATATTCAAATGCATTTACACATAATATCAACTTAGTGGGAAAATTTCAAGAATAAACATACTTCTCCAACAAGATACATAGGCTGCAAATTACAACTCAGAAGTATGCAAATTAAATGTAACTGTTCTTTCCCTCTTTTAGTGCTAATCACTCAATAGGGAACCAAAGTATTTTCTAAGATGTTCAAGTATGGTTTTCATATACAATTTCTTAAAAACCAAGAGTGAAGAATACCTGGATACTTCATACTTGCTGTAAATTGTCTTCCTGACTGGAAATGTTTGTAGATTTGGAACTTTCTTTAAATTTTAACAAGTTCAATCAACCGAGTCGCCACCTCTTTTCATAGAGGACTAAACTTCAATCAGTATGAAGTTCTTTTACATGTAAACTTTTCTCTGAGTTCCTTTCCACTAGCAAAGTACCACAGATTACAAAACTATTCAGGTTCACTACAACAAATTCTTCTCCAGGGTTGAAATCCTTCAAACTTGAACAAATTCAGAATGACAAACAATAATATGACTCTATAACCTTCTGCAACTGGAGATTCAAAATTTCCCCAGTAGAGTCGCCATTCTGTTGGTGACTCGGATGGGAAAATAATTCAATAATTTTTAACCTCTGGTTACATAAACAATTCAAAACTTTAATGACTCTATAATAGCACCGTCTACAACCAAAACTTCCGAGTTCATCCCCAGTGGAGTCGCCATTCTGTTGGTGTTTAAAATAACAACCCAACTAGGTTTTGTAATTCTCTAAGAGGTAGCCAACCTCTATATTGGAGAACAACAAAGACTAGTGGCCAACTAGTAAGATTCGGTCAAAGACTGACATCTCCTACACTTCTAGCTCTAGAGGACCAAGGTGGGTAAACCTAAACAATGCTCAAAACTTAATTCACTCATACACTAACATTGTTTTACAAAGCAGATAATTCCCAATGAAATAACACTAAGGGGTGCATTGACAACTTTAAATTTGGCTAAATTCTCAGCAACTCAACTATCTCTCAGCCATTGGAAAGCAGGACAACAATAACACAGTAAGATCAAAATTATTTTGTATTTAAAATTGTTTCTGAGATGCACAAACTGAAAAATAGATCAGTGCCAGTTTTGGGCCATGGAGTCAAACACATAAAATGAATTCTCTAGCAAAAAGTCTTCAACCAATGGATTTAACTTGCTAATGCTTTGCATTAATTGTTAGTGCCTTGCACCAACAATCCTTCTCTTGATATCAATCATATTCTTCTTATTAAATCCCATTTGCACACTTGAAATCACAATCACTTGCTCAAAAAATTTTAACCATTTCTTTGAAATAGAACAATGAACAGACAAAACAATCTCATGAAACTTGAGATGATAAATTCAAAGACACTTTGTATTATTGAATTTACATGACTGAAAGTGTACAAATGTGGAGACAATCTGATGAAATTCATGAATGTGGAAGCACTTCATGATATTAAATGCATAAACTGGTTGTATTTACTTTTGAATTCATAAAATTGTAGCTTATAGACTCAAACAATGACTCAGAAAATACAAATCTCTATCTACCCAGCCCAATACCAAAAACTCGTAACCTTTTACAATGAGAGAATAATAGAAGATATAGAAGAATGGAGGAAATAGAAGAAGCCCTAAATTCAATCTGTTGAAGACACATGGCAGCTCTATTCCCGTTGATCAATCAAAAATAATATCTTCTTCTCTGCAGCAATAAACATATTCCCTCAAAAACAACATCAACTCATCATTGCTTAACAATAGAAAACATGCGCATGTGGAGATTCTTTTTATTTCATCCAGCTGCAAAATATCTCCCTTCCCATGCACAAACTATTTATGTGTTTTACTCTTCATTTGCTACAACAATACTTTGAAATATTTCCCCACTTTATAATGTTGTAGCTTTATTCTTCTTTCATATATTAAAGTTTAATAACTTTAGTATTTCTGCTCTTTAATACTGCTGCATATAAAAACCCAACACATATACTTGTTTATAAAATGAATAAATTGACTTTATAAAATACCACCAGTGAATATTTAATTCCCTCTCCATTTACTTGGGAAAAAAACAAAAATTTACCCCTAGGCATGCTTTACCATTTAAAGTTTTGGCATTGGGCCCACCCCATTTTAATCAAAAACAATAATCCTACGAGGTCGTGAGGTCACAAGCTCCATGAGGTTTGTGAGGTTTACGAGGTTTCATTCTCGCCAACCTTGTAGCTTTTTTATAACATTACCAATAATCCCACAAGGTCAGCGAGGTTGTGAGGTCAGCGAGGTTGCGAGGTCCGTGATGTTGTGAGGCTATGAGGTTGGAAGGCTGCAAGGTTGCAAGGCTGTGAGGTTACGAGGTCTGTGAGGTTGTGAGGCTGCAAGGTTGCAAGGTTGCCCTAAATTCATTTTTTGGCATTCTCACAAAATGGTCAAAATAGGCCAGGTTGACATAGGAATCAATCTGGGAAACCATTCAAACGACCTCCGGGAGACATGAAAACTTCCAAGCATTTAGAAATTTGATCCAAGAATATAGTGCAACAAATGACTTGGAAAAATCAATCACGAGGTGAAAGATATTAATTGGAAAAGTTGCCCAGTCAGGCTTTTTTGAAACAACTATTTTGAACCAATTGAAACTGATCCAATTGCCAATTTGTAAAAATAGAAACTCAACTCCTAGTGAGCTGCCATCAGACACATAAGTTCATTAAGGTACCTTGAGCACGTGTGCAAAATGAATTGCTTTGAAACATCACCGATCAAAAGTTATTGACGGTCGAAGTTGGCCTCTCAAAATGGCTGTCAGGAATGGATATGTGAAACTGAGCAAACAACATTCTGTTTCGATTTGCTAAAGATAGCAAATCAGATCATGAGATTTTAAAAATTGACACCTGAGATCATTTAGGTATGGATAATATGTAACAACATTTATTTTGACATGACAATGAATTGAAGGTGAAAACCAAGCTCAAACAGGAAGCAACCTTGCAAAACTGACAATCTGCAAACAACAGAACAGTGCGAAAACCTTCCAGCTTCACTTTTTGAAACGCCATCAAAAATTATTGTTGGAAGCTAAAATTGACATGCCTGCTCACATATGTCTTTTGAGTATGTTTGCAACTAGGTTTTACATGACAATCAATAGGCTTCAAATTATAAGCCTCCAAAATAGGTCAGTCAAGACTGATTCTTTAGGTGCACTTCTAAAAGTGAAAAAGCAAAAACTTGAAATAGGCATCTCAAATTTGCAAAATTTTAGAGTGCCATCACCCAACATTAATTGAATTCCTCCCTTGGCATCATCCATAGGAAGGGCTGGTATAGGTCTCTCATCTTGATAGAGGAGACTAGATACGTCTCTCTCGTCGACCACTTCTCGGCCTAGATCCCCCCAACTTTTGAATCAAGAGGGATCTACTCCAAATATTTGAGCTATTGTATTGGCAGGTTGTGTTTGTCCATGGGATATGGGAGATTGAGGTATTTCCCCTACCACAAAGGCTCCTTTGTTCATTTTGTAATCCTCACACCCATTGTCTCGGATTATGATTTTGATTTTAGATATGTCAAGAATGGAAGGTGTCTTTGTCCCAGAACTGGAGGCTATGTTGGCTGGGTCTATATAAAAATTTGAAGGGCCTTCATCATTCTTTGGGACTTGGGGGATTTTAGAGTATTTTACTTCTAGGTTTTTGCAATAGGAAAAGGGCTTAGGATCATCGTAGATTGTGACATATTGATTTTGGTATGAGAACTTGATACACCAATGGAAGGTTGATGCAACTTCTTGCATCCCATGGATCCACAGATACCCCAAGAGGATATTATAAGGAAAATCAAGATCAAGAACCTAACAGGTGGTTTCCATAATGGTTGGCCCTACTTGAAGAGGGAGTTGGATAGTTCCCCAAGACACTCTTTCTTGATCGTCAAAAGCTCTTATTGTGATTCCTTTTCATTTTTCAATAGAATCTTCAAAGAATCCTAGGTTATTTATGAGCTTGAGAGAACAAATGTTTAGACCTGCACCCCCATCCACCAAGACCCTTTTGACCTTAATTTTATGAACCAAGAATTCAAGGTGGAGTGTGTGATTGTGATATGGTTGGGTGGGGAAGTCATGATCAAAAAATGTGAGGAGATTTCAGGTGGTAATTATTCTGACCATAGCTTGGAATTTTTTAGTATCAAGATTGGCAAAGATAGTAGATGAATCCAATGCTTCCTCAAGGATTTCTCTATGGGTGGATGAAATCTTCAGTAATTCCATGATGAAGATCTAAGCAGGGTTTCTTTTCAACTGGTCCAAGACATTGTAGCCTATAGGAGAGGATTTCAAATTTGAGGTAGATGCCCTAGGTGGCTGCGATGTCCCAACAATGGTGACTTTATCAATGTGTGTGGTAAATCCAAAATCAACTTTGGCTCCCTTGATGCTAACAATAGTGACCCATTCATCCAAGGATGTGAAAAATTGATGATACACATGGTTCACATTGGCATACTTTTATTTCCCTTTGTTATTTCCTTGGTTATGGTCTAGAATCGGATTTGTGTAGATCTTAAGATCTTGATTTCCTGCTGGTTGTTCCATATTTATGATCTTGTCATTATTGAGGTCTTGCATTAAAATTTTCAACTTCATGCAACTGGATGTTATGTGCCCCTTGATTTTATGATAATCAGAAAGATAATTTTCATTGTACCATGGTGGTTTCACTTGGGGCTCTTGATAATTCTCATAAGTGGGGATTTTGATGAGATTCTCATTTACCAATTTCTTCATGATGGATTCAACTAATTCCCCAAGGGCGATGAACTTCCTCTAGGGGGGATATTTATTTTGCGGGGGTGGTCCTCCTTGATTATTCATATTGTTGACTTGATTATTGGGTGGTTGTTGTGATTGTTGTTCTACGATTGTTGGTATGTTTGGGTGTTCTATTTTGGAGCACTTACGACCTTGGCATCAACCACACCATCATTAGTGGCATTCCTATTTTTTCCCCATGTGTGAGGTTTTTCATTATAGCTAGTGGAAGGGTGGTTTTCTCGATGTTCTATATATGTGGGTGTACCCCCTTGCGCAATAAGGGCTCATTCTATGTTGAGTGCCTTAAGGATCAATTGGTCATAAGTGGTGATGCATTGAATTTTTAGATGGAATGCCAAGGTTTTCTCAAGATTGGAAATGTTGGTACAAATTTTTTGCTCATTCGGCATGGCCCACTTTCTGTGATTAGCCTTGGATTGCCATCATTGTAGGAAGGAGGTGAATGATTCTCCCTTTCCTTATTTGAGCGCAGATAGTTCATCTAGACTAACATCCATGCCAATGTTGAATGCATAGTTATTTATGAATGCATCTATGATCTATTAAATTTTTTTGATGCTAGTAGGCAAGTGAGAGAACCACTCCATGGTGGGTCCAGCCAAGCTTCAATGAAATAGGTGCATTAGATATGTATTGTTATATGCGACTTCCATAAAATGTACTTGGAATTACCTTATGTGATCCTCAACATTTTCAAACCCATGATATTTGTCAAATTTATGGATTTCAAAACCCTTTGGGAATGGTACCATTGCAAGGCTCCTATCAAAAGGATAAGGACACAAATTGTTGGGTGTCCTCATTTTTTTTCTTGATTGGAGATCGAGCACTTGCTGCAAGAGCAATTTTATTTGTGTTGTCACATCATCTTGCAAATTAGGAGGTGGAGTGAATGTGTTTTGAGGTGGTTGAAATGCATGATTGATGGGTGGAGTGTTAGGTATGCTGGTGGGATTTTGTTGAAAACTCTATTGTGTGATTAAGGCTTGCTGATACACATGCATTTGTTGTTGTGCCAACAATGCTTGTTGTTGTTGTGCAAACAAATATTTTTGTTGGTCTTGTTGATGTTGTGCCAAAAAAAATTGTTGTTGGACTTGTTGTTTGGCTGCTTTCTATTGTGCTTGATACTATTACATGGCTTGTTGATATGCTTGTTGTTGGGTTATTTGTAGTTGTGCTTGGTATTGAGCTTGTGCTTATGCTTGTTGAGCTTGATATTGGGCTTGAGCTTGAGCCTATGCTTGTTGTGTTGCTTGTGTATCATGGGTAGCCTGTGTGGCTTGAGTGGCTTCACCTGCTTGCATAGCTTGGGCATCTTGTTGTTGTTGCAGCAAAAATTGGGCTTGGGTACTCTATTGCGCTTGTTATGATGCTAATTGTTCTTGTGATTGTTGGGTAGCTAGCTATGCAACTTGTTGATTTTAATTTTTTTCAAGTGCCTTTTAATAGGTAGCTCACTAAGCTGCTTGCAACATGATGCTAAATGATTTTTCCATGTTGTGTTTTGATGGTGGTGGTGGTGGATTTGGAATAGTGTTGGTTGTTGTGATGAGAGGGACCATTGTATTGATAATTTGGGTTTGGGTGGTGATTGGTGTGATTGAGATGGTTGATCCTTGGGAGACCATGTTTTGAGATACTTGGGGGATAGTAGAAGATGTGTTAATTATCGGGGTTTCTTGAATAGTTTCCATATGTTGTTTTGATATTGATGGCAAGACGGGAGGATTAAGTATGATGTTTTGATTTAATATTGGATGGTTGCTCGGATTTTGTTGATTGATGGCGGGTAAAGGGGAAAGACCTAACCCAAGGGGTGATGTGGATTTTAATGGTGAAGGTGGAAATGGTGGAAAAATGGTTCATGCATTCCCTTGGAGAGATGACAATGTTGATGAAGGATTGACGATTCCTCCTACTCCAAATAATTCACCTTCTCCTTGTGAGGTCATGGGGAGAGAGGTTTACATGTTGAGAGGATAAACTGGTGTTGAGTGAAAAGAGGATGGATTGGTAGGATCATGAAATGAAAGCACAACATATGGGTTCAATAGATTCAATGTGATGGATTTTCCCAATACGGTGTTTGCATCCAAATCTTGGTTATTCACAAGGGGGTGTGCTTGAAGTGCATGAATAAATGAGCTTCCCTTGTTGACAATTGATGAATTTGGAGCAATGGATGATGTGATTTGTGGATGCTTTGGGTGATTCTTTGATATGGAGGTGTGGGTGGGATTGGAGGCATGATCCCAAGAGGTTTCTCCACAAGGATGCTTACGTCATAATTGAAGGGGAGTTTAACTCCTTATTTTTCCAATTCAAGCATGTATTGGGAGGTATTGAGCCTCATCATGGCATTGACAATTCTGAGTTTCAGGATTTTGGACCATTTCAAGGATTTCATCTTATGTCATCCCTAAGATATTTTTAGTGATTTCCTCTACTTGACCTTCCTCTTGAGGATTTTGTGATGATAGAGTATGATCACTTAGGGGATTGGTTGATCCAATGGGATTCATTTCGGGAGTGTTTTGGCTTAAATCAATTGAAGTTGATGTTTATTTGCTGGTTTCCATGTTCTTTTTGTGTTGCGATCTAGTTTACACCATAAAACAGGGATCATTTTTTGAGAATATGCAAAATGAACCTCTAATCCTTTAGATTGATCTAACTTTAAGCACAAAAGAGAGAAAAACTAAGAAGATTAAGGATCAAAGTGTGATGATGAGAAAAAAAAAATATGGATGATGTAGATGATTGAACTCTTTGAGAAATCTTGAAGGAGATACTAGAGTTTAGGACTTGATTTTATTTTATTTCAACCTTGGCTTGATTGGATTTTGGTTTGGATAGTCAACTTGTAAACTTTAAGAGGTTGGATGTTGTCCTAGAATAGACTTGTACACAAGATGATAATTTGGCTAGGTGTGTAAAGAAGGATTCATCTATACACCCCTAGCCAAACAAAATGATTTTGATTTGATTTTTATTTTGGATAATGAACTTATAAACTTCAAGATGTTGGATGTTATCAAGAGGTAAAATTATTCACAAGGATTGATAATTTGATCAAATACGGGGAGAAAGATCCATCTATACACATCTAACCAAACAAGATGATTTGGATTTTCCCAAAGTCTAGCATGAATGATTTTTTCAAGATTTCCAAGAGTTGTTGGTGAGGTGATTTTGATTTAATGTTCGAGAGGTGGATGAGAATGATGAGTTTGATCCTAGATTAGACCTAGATAGAACTCCTTTCTACAAGACCTTGGTTTTGAAGAACATGCTTGGTACTCCCTATGTGAGAAAAAAAAACTTTTGAAAGAGATTTGGATTTTGTTGACAATAAAATTCATACAAATTTGGATTGTTCTTTGATGCACATTTGAAAAATTTGAAAGTCAATCTTTATCTAAATTCATAAAGCACATACAAACGTTTCTTGCGATCCTTTTGATTAAGACCTTTGGACTTTGGTTTTTGGATTTTTATCTTTCAAGAAATCATTTTAAAGAACACATGTGTGGGGTTCAATTATTTCTTAGCTTTGCTTAATGACTTCCTTTTACCACAAAAAAACCTTGATTAGGTTTTCAAACAAGGTGTCTAATGTCCTAACTTATTCTCATCCCACAAGGTCCATAATGTGAGAATCAAGGAAATTAAGGAATTTTTTTCCTAATGTTAACTTTAGTGGGAACAAATTATGATATAAATCCAAATACTTAGAAGCCTCTAAGGATGAAATCCCTAGGGAAAGAAAGAGCACTTGAATTCATCAAAGGTATTTATTCCCCCTAAAGGGTTTTAAAGTTTGAGGATTTTGTTTTTCAAGCGTTTTGGATCCAAGAAAAGTATTTCAAGTCCAAAATGATGCACAATCCTAGGATGAAAGGAGACAATATTTTTTGAGTTCCCACTGGGATAAATCTAGCTACACCTACTCTTAACAGATGATTAGATGCTTGACCACACAAGCTCCCCCTTACAATTCACTCACTTCTTAGGTTAGACAATCATTAGTACCCATGAAACTCCCATGGCATAATTTTCATCTGTATCAAGAGTCATAAAAATATGGGATGAATTTAGAACAAATGTTCTTGCATCAACAAATAGATAAGGATTTTGGATTTCACACAATTTTGGCTCTTAATCTAGGCACCCATTTAGAAATCCACACTAGAGGAAAGATCAATTCATACAAAGAGTATCACTTGTATGTCCATAGGAGTTCATGTAATGATGAGATTTCCTCAACATTAAAATTTATATACCGGTTGGGAGTAGCTTGGCGTTTAGCTCATTACCGGTTTGAGTCGTTCCCTTAGGGTGAGTAATTTTTCCCACCAAGGCAGGCTCTCTAAGGGTGAACAATAGTGAAGGAGTGTATTTATAGTTTTACCATCTAACGCATTTAGGTGGGAGCACACACAATACCTCTTCTTCACACTCACAAGGTTTGCTCAATTTTAAGAATCCAAATTGAAGTGTGGAGGTAATCACTTATACAACCTAATATCATAAAAAATAATTTCGGTTCTAAACATCATTGTGAGGCACAAGAGAAGTGCATACGTCTTTTTAGATGATATTAATTTGGATAAGGGATTACAAAACAAAGAGTACACACATTCATTTTAACCACAAATCAATGATATCAATTGTTTTTAAGCACCAATTTTGAAGTGTGAAATTTGTTTGTTCATTGATTAAGTCCAAAACAAAATCTAGTAAGTTTGTGTATGATTCTTTTTAAATCCCTTTGTTTTGTTCCTTTTAAGCCCAACTAAAATTTAGTAAGTCCTAAAAAGCAAGAATATAACAAATCATTAGAAGAGGGATTATAATTTCTCCCCAAAGTCTTTAAAAACACTTGATACAATGAGATAATGATAACATAGTGAAATCTTGGTATTCATTTCCTTCCTTCACTTTGATCAAGCCAACCTAAAAAAATTGGTTAATATTGCAAAATAGAGACTAAAAACCAGTTAGAAGTCAAAAATAACCAAAATGAAAAAAGCACATGTTGAAAAGAAACTAAAATTTTCCGTTTAACCAACTCCAGTGGCACAATACGCGGGTGCGGTGTAGTTTGAGAAGGTCATTGATGCTATATAACAACACTTGGGACTGACAGTGGTGATCTACACAAAAACAGTGAGCATGATTGCGACACTATTTTGTGAGTGACGTAGTTTGAGATTTGGAAGTCCAATGATGCGATTTAAAATTCAAATTCTTCAAGCGAGAACACACCAGTGGCACAATTTGGATTTTGGAGCAGTGCTATATTGCATTGTTGGACTAATAGCAGTGGACTTTACTGTAGACAGAAAAATAAATTAAAAAAACCATGGAATTGTTAGAAAAATGTAATGAATTTCTCCAGATGTGCTCTCCTTCTAGCGCCAAAATGTGAATGGTGAACCTATACCTACACGAAAAAAAGAGAACAAACATATAACTAGATAATTATGCAAGTTAGATTAACATTTTCCATGAAACTAGATTGAAACATGAAAATAGAAAATGAAATGAAGAACACAACAAGAAAAGCTATCAAATCCTATTCTAATGAGAAAACTTTCAATCCCATGGGGGAATTGGTGCCAAGTTGTCAAAAATTTCCCTTTCCCAACTCCTTGATGTGATTTGATGATATTTGGTGATGATTGTGCTTCCTTGATGTAATTTGATAATAAATTTGATAAAGAACTATGAAAATTAAATGGAAATGGATGAAGTTGTGAGTGAAATTGAGTAGAGTAAGCTTGCTTGGATTGTGGATGTCAATTCAATAGAGGAGGCCCTCTATTTATAGAAGAGAATGATGGAAAAGAGGAAAAATAGATGAATGTGGGACAAAATACCAATCAATGATAGAAGGCCACTTGTCCACATGTGATTGGAGGAGGAATGAGCACATTTTGATGAATGTGTAAATAAATGAAGTTAGGTGGAATTTGAAGTTTGTGAAATGACAAGTTGGAGGGAGAAATGAATGAAGTAAATGCCACTTGACTTAAGGAAAAGGACATGTAAGAGGCCTTTAATACCTTGTTGGATGTACTCATCCCTTTTGGAGGGATTTTAAAATTTGAGGAATATTCCATTATTGATGCCAAGTTGAGAGAAAACGAAGGAATTAATAAATCAATTAAATTGATTTATTGTGCAAGTTTCAAAATTTAGAGAATTTTATGGATTAGGATTAGGATTAATCAGGATTTGATTAATTTAGATGAAGATTAGCTAATTTGACAATTTTGATTTAGATGTTAGGATTTAAATAAATCAAAGTTGAGAGGAATAATGGATTTGACTTAATTAAATAAAGATTGATTTATTTAACTAAGGAGAATGGTGTTAGATTAGATTAAATAGAGATTAATTTATTTAATTTAAAAGAGATGACCTTAGAGAGTAATTAAATAAAGTGAATTATTAATTACAAAAGGGATTATTAGATTAATTAAATAAAATAATTTATTTAATTAATAGGAGTGGGTGACTTGATCAGATAAATTTAATTAAGAGAGGGAATATGATGAATTTAATCAAATAAAGATTATTCAATTAAATTGATTAGTAAAGGGGATGATTTAGGAAGAAGTGATGTTAGTAACATAAAGATCAGATGTGTATGATCAATCTGTATATTTTTCATGTCTATAGGTTGGATTTTGCATTGGGCATATGACCCAAAGGTTTGGACAAACATTTCATGCAAAAGAAGTGAGTTTTTGAAAGGTTAACAAAATGTGTCATGCTCACCATCACGTTTGCACATCTTTCAATGAAAGTTTATAAAAAAATCATGATGTTGTTAACCTCTCTCTTAGCTATCTAATTATTTTTTTTTTTTTATTTAGTCAAGGTTTTGATCCATAACTTCTCTTGCAAATGGCTCAGGTTTTGGTCAAAATCCAACATGTGCTAGTTTTAGGATAGATTTTTACTCGTTCATTGAAACTTGAAACAAATTACATATTTTAAAACTAGACTCCATTCTAAACATGATGCAAAAAAAAAAAAAAACTGATTAGTTTTCAAAAAAATTAGGGGGATCATGCTCAAATTTCAGATTTTCAAGATGTGTCCACTTTGAAAATAAATAAAATATTATATATTCATTAAAATTTTATCCGAAAGAATGAGGATAAACTACATGGTGCTAGATGATTTCTCACCATTGGGATTTTTGAAATTCTAAAACAAAGTTAATCAAAAAGGGGGGAGCCCTTAGGCATTATGCTATTTTATTTATTTATAAAAACAAAAACTATTTTGGCCCCACATTTTTGAGACCCTTCATATTCATTAATTTAAGAAAAAAATAGTAGCTTAGAAACTGGACTCAGAGCACTTCAACTTTTTTTCTTGTTGTATCTTAAAATTTTGAGCATAACTATCTTCATTTTCTCATGCAAATCAGATTTTTTTGATTTTAGAAAAACAAAGTAGCATCTTAAGAGCCAAAATTGTGTCACAGATCCATGCACTTACCCACCTCTTCATCCTAGTTAAAAGTGGTTAAGCTAGTAACTAATATTAATGTTAAGGTTAAGCATGTTACAAGTGTTTATCATTATTATACTTAGGAATATATTATATTAGTATCATAACACTATCCTTTTAGAGGTATAGGTTTTCCAAGAACTTATTTTACATGTGGAAAATATTGAAATTGATTTTATGAATTCCCACAATACAAAGGAGAAGGTCCAACAAGAAGTAAGGCTACAAGTGGTCATGTAGCTAAAGAAGATGACTAATCTGGGTAGTTTTCTAGCTAGCCAAGTGATCCATAAAGAGAGGAATCACTCATGATGAAGAGGTCTTTATTGAAACCATTAGAAAGGTGAACCAAAATAAAATAGGGTTCCACCTTTTGGCAGATGGAAAAAGGACTCTTATTTCACTCTTAGTTTATTAGGAAACCAAGATCCATCAACCAAGTGACTTGACAGAGGGAAGGGCATTCACAAGGTGGTGGTTTCCTTAGGCGTGATCAAAAGGGCTGGTTCACCATTAAAATGAGGATTCAAAGGAGAAATGAAAACAAGAATGTACTAAACCCTACAAAATTTAGAGCATGAAATCAAATGAACAAACATAAATCAGACAAAACCTGGTAAATTGATGGATTCCAAGCAAGGTCTGCAACTCTAAAACTCTACTTTTAGAAGTGCACTAGGACTTATATGCCAGACTAGGTGATTTAGTCCCAGTCTAGGGATTTTGGGCAGAATATGGAATCTCCCGGTGACTGGTCTGAATATGCAAAAATCTAGCAAAAAGGTTGTACTAGAACTCATACACCCAAACAGTTGCAAAATGTCAAAAATGTGAAAAGTGTCCGAGGAGATATAATTCTAAACTAAAACTTTGTGAGCCTCTTAAGATGGATTAAATAAGCAATTTCTCACTGGTTTCATGTAAATAAGCTGGATATCTTCCCCTTAAATCTAATTTTTTGTGAGCCTTGACAACTTCTTATGACAAATTTGTAATTTAATACTTTTAAAGGCTTAGAATCCTTTTTTTCTTCAACCTATAAACCTGCAACATACAAAAAAAGGGAAAAAAATGTTGTTTGTTAAGGAATGAGGGTTTTCCTTAGTCAAACCCCGTTTTGGTAATCAAACCTTAATGATAAATTAAGCATGAATGAAATGAAACATGAAACATGAGGTGAAACAATAGTACCTTTTTTGATACCTTGTAGATCTACAAACAAGCATGAAGTGGCCTCAATGGATGTAGATCTTGATAATGATTCTTGATGAAAGATAATGTTTTTGAATACTTGAATTGATCTTGAACAATACATCACAATATTAGCTCAAAACCACATGCACAATGCATCAATCCTTTGGTATGATAATTGATCTTGATTTCTGCAGTAAATGACGAAGAAAATTTACCTTGAATACCTTCTTGAACACTCTTGAATACTCTATAATGCACTTGTGAAATCTTAGGATGCTTGACTTAAAATTTCTAGGTGAAACTAAGGGAAATAAGCCTGTATTTATACGTGTTTATGCCAAAATTCCCAAAATTACAACACTAGAAGCTAACATAAGATCTAGGATAATGAAATCCCACCAAGAATTTAGTTCAAAATAGATCTTGGTTAAAGTGGAACTCAAATGCCAAGTTAGTCATATGAGTCCCAATGTCTTAAAGATGGGACACAAACTCAAATAAATGTCTTGTTTAATGCAATATTTAAAATCAGGTCCCGAGACCTAGGTCGGACCCATACAGCCAAGGTGGCATATGAGTCTGAGATCACTAGATCTAGAACACACAACCTCAAACATTTAATTATGATTTTTCATTTATTAAATATTGAGATTATCCTAATAAAATGCATTAAATTAGGCTTGTGGATGTAAAATAGGACCAATTAAGGCATAAATGAACCACATTTTAATAGGGAGGGCCTAAACAAGTGCAAAAATGTAGGGATACATTTTTCTACACTATATTTATCCCCCACTTTAGTGAGAGGAGGAAATTGCATCAGACACACACTAAAGTAGACAAATGCACATCAAGAGGGGTCCAAGTGTACCAATTTGGATGGTATAGGATGAAAAAGATCAAGGAGGTAGCCAGGCCCCTAGGATCCAAGGTCCTACGTCAAACTAACATAAGCACAAAGGGACACATAAAGGGTGTATGATACACAACATCAAGATACAAAAATATACAATGCCAATGACTAAGAAAAATAAATATTAAAAAAATAAGATAACAAAACTAAAAAGGGTTGGATCAAGCCTCGACTATTTTTCCAACATGATATGTATCAAGCCTCAGTTGTTTGTCAAAAAATCATGCTCACTCCAAGGTAGCAAAAGATCAGTTTGTCTGTTGGGTGAGTATCCAAAAAGGGTGGCTTAGTGATAAGTAATTCCATTGTATCAACTTCTCACCATACAATGAGAAATTCATGCCCACGTTTAGGCTTCTTATCATACTAACCATACCAAAGCTATCCCTCTAATAAATTCAATAGTGCACCACAAAATGAAACTTCAAGCTTCAGAAGGCCTAACAAGTTGTGTTAAGCACTTATGAACATTTATGCATGTAAAGGATTATTCAAAGGGATCTTTTCTTAATTCATATAAGGTCTCTTCTTAGGTAAAATCGTGCCTAATGTCTCCAAGAGAGGAAAAATCAAGGAAATATCATGCTCTTGGAGGAAATAAAACCCAATGACACCACCAAGAAAAATACGCATCACAAGAAGAAAGAAAATCACACAATGAAACATGATAAATTTCAAAAGATAATTTCATTGTATGGCCCCACTTTAAAGTGATTTCTAACACCATTTTTGTGAGAATTTTTATTTAAATTGGTCAATGAATAAGACATGAGAGCTTATTTGGAAATCCCTATGCCAAGTCATATGTTCTCGAATGAAACTGCATCATAGATAAGAGATTTCCCCCAAAATGCAACAACTAAAGATAACTTAGTACGTCACAAGTGAGAAAAATTAAGGAATTTCATCCACATCCCAAGATTGCTCTTATATATACATGGAAGGCAATAAACTAGCCAAAAGAGACAAAAAAAATTGTTATACAATGACAAGTCTACCTAACCCCCTTGCCCCCACTTAGTGCAAGACAAAGGTGAACTGAGGTGATTGATGAAAAAAATGGAAATCAATAGCAATTAGAGGAACTAGGTTCTTCAACACAAGGAAGAGAAACACAATACTTAAGATGTTGAATTTTATTAGTCAAAGTTCTACATTCATTAGTAGAATGACCATGAACTCTATGATATGCACATAATGAATTATTCTAGTAAAATTTATTTCATGTTCTTGGAGAGAGGGATATAAAATGATCTTGGAGGAGTCTCGACAAGATACTATCTTGATCAATAGTAGAGGATGTTCCTTTATTTTGTGGAAAAGATATCTCTTTCTTAGTACAAGGTGTCACACTTACACAAGACTCTTTATATTGTGAGATTTTTTTCCCTCCTTGAAAGGAGGGTGTAAAATATAATGAACTCCAATTGTTACTAAGAAATTTCCTAGGAGTGCTTTGTGTGATGAACTTAATATTAAGCAAAGACATCTTTGTTTCTTTCATTTCTTTCAAAGGACAATAACCAAGACCACTATTTTCTATCAATTCAAGATGAACTAATGTTAAAGTTATCTTAGAAGAATATTTTGTAATAGTGTTGGTATTAAGTGAATGTTTCTTTCTTTCTAGGGACAATAACCAAGACCATTAGTCATTTATTGCATGTTAGGATCTATAGGGACAAAGATACCTTGTTCTCTAGCACCACCTCCTTTTCCACTATAACCAAGTTATTTCATAAGTTCATAATTTATTGCATAAACTTCTTCATTTATTTTGGATTTTGTAGTTGCTTATAATAAACTTCATAAAAAAAAATTGTGTAATTTTCTTCTTTTTCTAAAGTGTTTGAAGCAGATGCTTTCGAATGTTCTTTTGAATTTTATGTTGACATTATCGCTTTTTCTTTTCCCTTTTCATACTCTTTGTTTATGATATTTTATTCTCCCATGAATGTAGGTGTTAAATCTAATGAACCCCAATCATCTTCCAATAAATTTGTAACTTCTTGCATGGGTTCCACTTGTGTAGTTGCTATCAGTGTTTTAAAATGATTTTCCTTACATTTCTTAATGTTCAAACAATGGTTTGGTTTAGGGTTGGCTTTGATTGTATACATTTTATTATTATAAAGATAATTCATTATATGATGAGGATTTGAAGGCACCGCATGCATCTTGTGAATCCATGGTCTTCCTAAAAGGAGGTTGTATGAAAGATAATGAGGCATAACATGGATTGGGGTTTGTAATGAAAATTTCTCAGCTAAATAATAGGTAATGTGATCACTCCAAGTGATTGTTTTATGAAATTGTCAAATCCTTGAATTGATAAGGAATCAAGTTCAATTCTTGATTTATCTATGCCAAGCTTATCCTAAAGGGTTATACTACACACATTAAGGGTTGAGCCATTGTCAAAAAGGGTTTTCTTTATCCCTATCCTATTATGTTGAGCTATTATCATGAAAGCTTCATTTTGTTTTTTACTTCTAACGAAGGTAAATCATCTTGATGGAAAGTGATGTCTAAGTTGACTAGACTTATATCTTAAATTTGGGCTGCTACTTCATTTGATTTCACATTATGAGGGGTATGAACTTGTTGTAATACACTTTGAGTCATGTTATGATAATGATGGGAGGCTTGAATAAGGTCCCATAATGATATCTTAGTAGGAGTGTTCTTAAGTTGTTCAACAAGGTCATATTCCTTTCCACTTTGTAGAGGAAAACAAGAAGCACTAAGCAAGATAGGATGAGGTAATGGGAGTGATGTTGGAGTTTTTTGTCTTTGTTGCAAATTATTTCTAGTGTTATATATATGAGCAATAGTATTGTAACTCGACTATTGCGATATATTATTCTTATGTGGTATGAGGATGAGGGTTTGTTTTGATTTTGTAGTTGGTTTGAGGGTGGCTAAAGGATAAGTTTAGGCTCAGGTGAGTACTTCAAGGGATACCTAATGTGCATAACCTCATAATACGTATCCTTATTTTCATGATTTCTTAGTGAAGGGGAGTCTAATATCACTTCATCATCTTCATCTAAGGAAGCCACATCACTATTTTTTGAAAGAAATGTGTTAATGTTGTCATTTTATTTTTCCATGATATCTTCCCTAGTAGGATATTTTTTAGGAGAGCTACAAACTAGATGTTCATGAAATTCAATTTTTGGTTATTCTAAAATGACTTCATCATAAGTGAGTATCAATGGTTGTATTTTCTTGATTATCAATGATGAAATTTTCTTGTTCAATAATGTTTTCCCTAGAAGAAGAGAGAAAAATAGGATTCTCATAAATTTAATTGGTTTGATCTTCTAACTTCAAAGTATCTTGTTCACAACTACGAGAGATATTAGGAGAAGGCCAAATATGATTTTTATGATTGTCCATGATTTCATCCTTTTTTCCTAAGGTCTCATTCTCTTGTGGCATAATATCTACTCTAGTAGGAGAACTTTTAGGAGAGGAGAAAACAAGAGGCTCATCACATTCCATGGTTATATTTTTTAAAGTAGCTTCATCAAAAATAGGGGAGGCATCAACAAAAGGACAACTATGATTTTCATGATTACCAATGATTGGATAATTTTTTTGAATAAACCTTTCCAAATGTTAGGGACATTAGGAGGGAGAAAAATTATTCTATAACTATCTATCATTGGATCTCATACCACCAACATATCCTCTTCACAAATGTGATTTTCATGATTTTCCACTATTACATTCTCTTTCACTAAAGTAGTCTCACAAGTAGGGGAGGTGTTAAGAAATTTTTCAATGATCTCATCTTCCTTGTTTCCTAATATCTTCACAAGGGGGAGGAAGAGAGGGAAAAACAAGACTTTCATTATTATCAATGATTGTACCTTCTTTCCCCAAGATACCTTCATCACTAATAGGAGAGGTATTAGGAGAAGAAAAATTATGATTGCCATGATTGTCCATGCTTCCATCCTATTGTGTTATGAAATTCTTAGAAATCCAATAGATGTTAGGAGGGTAGCCAACATGATTGTCAAAGGTTTAATTTTGTTTTCCTATATTATGCCCATGAGTAGGGAAAATAAAACCATACAAGCCTTTTCATACTCTATGAACACTAAATGGTTGAAAACGAAACATGATCACATGAAAAGTAAGCTATCTAAATTATTAAATTCTTTTGAAATGTCAACAATTGTCTTGCAAATCTAAATATTGAAATGATTTATGAAATGATTTTTTTAAATGACTACACTAGATGGATGATTTGACCTAAATATATAAAATAGAAATTCCCAAAACTTTCCAAACTAATACAGTAGGTTACCAACAAGCCTAAGAAATGTAGAAAACCACAAAAAGGCTCAAAAATGTTGGTTTTTGTAGGCCATTAGGGACTAATACGCCCATTTGGATAAATTATTCCCACCTAGGGTTTTTGGAGGTTTCATATAGTGAAAAAAAAACAACACAAAATTCCTAGAAATCGGGAGAAAAGACCTATACAAAGAATAAATCACCCAAATGGGTGAATGAGTCCAATTAGGGTTTCTAAACCTGAATCAACACATATTGAGTTGATTATAGGGTTTCTAAGTTGTATGTTGACTTGACTATTTGTATGATAAGGCTCTTGGGATTGATGGCTTTCCTTGTGAATTTTACAAAGCTCTTTGGGACTGTGTTGGGAGTGATTTGCATCATGTTTATCTTGAAGCCTTTCAAACCAATTCTCTAGGTAATTTAATAAATAAATACAATATATTAAATTAATACCTAAGCCTGGGGATCTAGAGGATATTTGCAACTAGCGGCTCATCATGCTTCTCAATGTTTCTTACAAAATCATTGCCAAAGCCTTGGATCTGAAAATTCGCCACTTCTTGCCTCAGGTTGTGTGTCCTGAGTAGACTGGTTCCATTAAATCTAGGTTCATTCTTGATAACATTATTGTAGTTTGGGAAGGCATGGAGTGGGCCCAATAGTCAAACCAGAAAGCGATGTTCATTAAAATTGATTTTGCCAAAGGTTATGCCCGCATTGAATGGCCTCTCATTCTTGCGATGTTGCAGGCCTTGGGCTTTGGGCCCAATTTTATGCAATCTATTCGTATGCTTTTTTCTGATGCCTCAACTTGCATTTCCATTAATGGCCACCAGTCTTCTACTTTTTGTCTTTTCCGTTCTATTTCCCAGGGATGCCCTCTTGCCCCTGCTTTGTATGTTCTAGTTTTTGAGAGCTTTGGATATCTCCTAGTTAATGTTATTTCCCAACAATGTGTTAAAGGGATATCTCTCCTAGACTCTCAAGATCAGCTTGTCAATGGCCACTTTAGGATGATTCCTTTCTCACTCTCTTAGGGGATGAAGGTTCTATCACTTATGCCCTTGAATGCCCTGATACCTTTTTTATTTCTTTCAGCTTTGCAATTCAATGGTAGAAGACCTTGTGCTACAAGCAATCGGTGCTCCCCACTCATGCATGACTCCAAAATTATAACTAGAAGTGGATTGGGTAGGGATAAATATTTTGATTTCTGGGCATCCCCTTCGCCTTTCAGGCTTCCCCTTGGGAGCTCTGGCAAGTTGTGTTCACTAGGGTTGAGAAGAAGCTGGCCTATTGGATTACTAAGCGTCTTTTGCTAGCAGGAAAATTCCAAGTGTGCTCTAAAATTTTGGCTGCCACCCACGTCTACTATTCTTCCTATTGGGCTCCTTCTAAAGCTGCCTACAATAGGCTTGAAAAATTGCTCCGCGATTTGTTATGGGCCTCTTCTGAAACCCACAAGAGTTTTCATTAGGTCACTTGGGAATTTTTTTGTCTCCCTAAGGACTTGGGAGGGCTTGGATTGCTCTCCACTCAATGACAAGGGACTGCTCTCTGTGTCAAATGGATTATCCAAGCTCTCACCAGGGATGAAGCCTGGAAGATTATCCTCAGGCATTTTATTCAATCTAGCTTTCCTGTTCACAAGCCCACCTAGAAAGGAATCGGTCTCCAAACCCTCCTGGTTATGAGGGAGCCGGTTCAAATTATGGGCTCCTTTGTGGCCAAGAGCATTTGGCACTCTTGGGAAACTGTTAAGCCTTTGCTCTATTGGGTCGGGGCTGGATTTTGTGATGGGCTCTCCATCAACCAGCATAACCTTCGGTGGTCTCTCCTTTTGGATTAGAATGGTCTACCTCTAGCCAAGTCGCCTTGGCTCAAGGCCCTCAGATTTCATAAGAAGGGAATTCATACACTGCATCAACTCTTTCACTGGCCTACCATGCATCTTTTCCAATGGGATGCTTTTAAAGCCCAATACAGTCTTCAAAACTAGGACCATCTTACTTTTGACAGGCTAGTGAGTGCCATTCTGGTAGAAATGCTTCACAAAGTTGGCATTCATGGGCACAAACCTTGGTGGAAAGATTGGAAATGGTTTTCAGATACTTGTCTCCAGAGCTACAAGCCACAGCTTGGTTATAGGTGGCTTTCACCCCATTTTCCTATGATCAACTCTGTGAACCAACAGTGGCTTCTTAACTCCTCAGCCCATAATTGGCATAGGAGTTTTGATGCCACTTGGTCTGCAATTGTTAATCCAAAGTTGGCCCACTTTGCTTGATGTAATATTTTCCAAGGCTTTCCTATGGGTTCTTGGCTTGTTCATTTGGGGGTTCCTGACCCTCGCTGCCCTTTTTGTTGGTAGTTTGAAAGCTTTAAGCACCTTTTTTGGTTTTTTCCCAGAGCTCAATAGCTTTGGACTTGGATTCATGACTTCTATTGGCCTTTTAGGCTGGAACCCTTTTCGTGGCATATGGTTCTACTAGAGGACCCGCTTGGAACCCCGACTAAGTTCACCCACCTTTGGCACACTTTTAGGGTGGAAATCCTCTTCAATATTTGGAAAGATAGAAATTCTTGTATATTTTCTCATTCTCATTTAGATGTTAATGTGTCTCTTTATGCTAAAGAGGTTATATGTTCTAATGTTCTCCTACAGATTCAAGTGCAAGCCAACAAGGTTGCACTAGAAGTGGCTCATCTACAGGTTCTCGTGGACCACTAGGCAATGCCTCTTTTATTGTGGCTCAGATCCCTGATTCACCCTCCTCCTCTTGCGGCCAAAAGCAGAGTGATTCCGTGTGATCCCGCTCCCAGTGTCTTGCTCGACGTGATTCTTGGCCTCCTAGGCAGGCTTGTTATCCCCTGCCATGTCCTGGTCAAGGCTGGCACTCTAGTGGTGCTCCAGCGAGTGGTGGTGGTGGTTCTGGGTGGCCCTCTAATACTCTGCCTGCTTTTGGCTTTGGTTGGCCCTCCAGTGGTAAATTTTTTCCGTGGTTGGCTCTTGCAATCTTGCCTCGGTGCAAGGAAAAAGAAAAAGATGAAGATAAAGTTGATGATGGTTGGGGTGCTCCTCCTAACGTCACTCCAAACCCCACTGATGTATGGGAAAAAAATATTGATGACAGGGACCCCCCAGGATCTACTAGCACTGCCTTGGCTGCTTAATTTTTCTTTCTATTATTAGACTTTTGGGCTAGGCCCATGTGATATTTTGGATTTTCTGGGCTAGGCCCATGTGATATTTTGGCTTTGCTGGGCTCTTCCCATGTGACATTCAGGGTGTACCTTTTTACCACCTGCCCCTTTTTTGTGAATTTGTAACTATACCTTTATAATTAACATAGATATCTACCTATTCATAAAAAAAAAGTAAAAAAAAATGCAAGCTATATGCACGTTTCACTAATGCAATGTTTAGAAGCCCTAAATGAAAATTAACTAATGTAAAGTTAATGTAAGATAGATATAGGACTGCAATTTTCTGCAAATCATAAATGAAAGTGTCCAAAGGTTGGGTTCACCAAAATGAACTGAAAGAAAATAGGGTTCCCTCAACCAAGTGACTCGATTGAGGGAAGAACACATACAAGGCGGTGGTTTCCTTAGGTGATTAAAAGGGTGGTTCACCATTAAAATGAATCTTAAAAGGATAAATGAAAACAAGAATGCACTAAACCCTGGAAACATAAGAACATGAAATCAAATGAACAAACAAAAATCAAACAGAAAGGAACCTGGTAAATTGATGGATTCCAAGCAAGGTCTACAACTTTAAAATTATAATTTTTGAAGTGCATTGGGACTCATATGATAGACTATGTAATTTAGTCCTTACATAGGGTTTCTAGGAAAAAATATGAATTTCCTAGTGACTGGTTTGAATATGCAAAAATCTTGCAAAAATTTTGTATTGGGACTCATATGCCCAAACAGTTGCAAAGAGTCTCGAATCCCAAGAGATTTTTTTTGAACTGAAACTTATTGAGCCTCTAAAAATGGATTAAATAAGGACTTTCCCATTTTTTTCATGTAAATAGGTTGGATATCTTGCTCTATATCTAAGTTTATATGAGCCTTGACAAATCCTTATGACAACTTTGCAACTTTTTTCAAATTTGCAATTTTGATACTTTTGAACCACTTTATCTTCAACCTATAAACCTACAACATACAAAGAGAGGGAAAAAATATTTTTTTGTTAAGGAATAGGAGTTTTCCCTGGTCAAACCCCATTTTGGTAATCAAACCTTAATGAGAAATGAAGTGTGAATGAAATGAAACATGAAAAATAATATGAAACAATAATACCTTGTTTGAAGCCTTGTAGATCTACAAACAAGAATGAAGTGGATTCAATGGATGCAAATCTTGATCATGATTCTTGATGAATGATAATGCCTTTGAATACTTGAATTGATCTTGAACAATACATCACAATATTAGCTCAAAACCACATGCATGATGCATTAAGCCATAGACATGATAATGGATCTTGATTGTTGTGACAAATGATGAAGAAATTTTCCCTTGAATACCTTCTTGAACACTCTTGAACACTCTATAATTCTATTGTGAAATCTTAAGATGCTTGAATTAAAATTAATAGGTGAAACTAAGTGAAATAAGCTTTTATTTATACTTGTTTATGCCAAAATTCTCAAAATTACAACACTACAAGCTGACATCAGATCTAGGATAATGAAATCTTACCAAGAATTTGATTTAAAATAGCTCCTAGTTAAATCAGGAATCATATGCTAGGTTGGAAATATGAGTCCCAATCTCTTAAGCATGGGACACAAACCCCAAGAAATATCTTTTCTAATACAATATTTAAAATCAAGTCTTAAGAACTAGGTCAAACCCATATGCCCAAGGTGGTGTATATGTCCTAGATCACTATATCTGGAATACACAACCTCAAACATTGAATTATGATTTTTCATTTATTAAATGATAGGATTATCCTCAGAAAAATACATTAAATTAGGCTTGTGGATGAAAAATAGGACCAATCAAGGCATAAATGAGCCACATTTTAATAGGGAGGGCCAAATAAGTGTGAAAATGTAAAGGGATACATTTTTCCACTACAAAAGGAAAGATGAACTCATCCAAAGGATAATTTTTTTTAGAACAATGTGAATGGTGGATAGTAAATCTTGTAAGGTCATAATAGATAAGAAAATTACAAAGCACCTCATTTTAATTGAAATGGTGGACACATTGGAATTAAAAAAATAGCTCACTTAACTCCATATAAGGTGTCTTGGCTATGAAAAGGGTACCATTTTTTGTTGATTAACAATACATAGTAAATTTCAAAATGGGTACTTATGAGAATGGGATGTGGTGTGACTTCATTCCTATGGATGAGATTAATTTTCTTCTAAAATGGCCATGGTAATTCTATAACAAGGGATTCCATGATGGGAGAGAAAACACCTAACTTGTAAGTGAGTAACCTACTAGGAGAAAATAATGATATTATTTCCAAGGATTTTCTAGAAGGACTAAAACCTATAAGAGGCATGTCAACTATCATATTTATTTGACTTTGGGAGTGATTTACCTAATAAACCTACTTATATATTGATCTTTCATAAAATGAAGAATTGAATAATAAAGTGTGCGAGTTGTTTGAAATAGGAATAATTAAATAAATTTTTATCTCATGCATAGTATCATCCATGTTAGCCCCCAAAAATGATAGTGAAGGGTAGATACACAATATCTCATAGTCCATAGAAAATATAACTATCATGTATAAATCTATTTTACATACAATTTATGATCTCATGTAATGCTTAGGGAAGGGTATGTAGTTTAGTAAAATTGATTTAAAAAGTGGATATCACCAGAAAAGGGTAAGAGAGGGGATGAGTAGGAAATAAAATTAATACTAACGAGAGGTTGCATGAATGGTTAGTAATTCCCTTAAAATTGATAAATGTGACTAACACATTTTTGTTGCTAACAAATGAAATGTTGAATTTTTTGTGCATATTGTTATATTTTATCTCAATGATATTTTAAATTTTGGATAAATAAATGAAGAAAAAATGTTATATATTAGGTGGGTCTAGATAAGGCTCAAGGAGGAGAATTTATTGATTAAATTGAATAAATACAATTTCATGAAAAAGTAATTGATCTATTTAGAGATTTTTATTTCTTCTAAGGGACTACAAATAGATTTGAATAGGGTAAGAGAAATAATATCTAATGACCTACTAATAAGAGAGTGTATAAATTTTAAAGTTTCCATGGTCTATGAATTATTCATTAGAGGCTTATTCAATAGTTTTTGGATTTATCCACCCATTACCAAGAATATGAGAGGTTAGATGAAAGACTTTAAGTGAAAATAATAGTTAATAATAATTCTACACTTATTTGTTTTCATGTCTTATTATTATTTATGAATTATTTAATATATCATCTCAGAGCCTCATATTTAAGTGTTTCCATAAAATTCATAAAATTCATACAATTGAGTTTGTTCCTCATCAATTTCATCTATGTTCTGGTTAGATTCCAAGATGATGAGATTCTCACAATCATTTTTAGTATCTTTTCCTAACACATGGAGCTTAATTAGCCATTTTTATGGGATTTAAATTTATTTTTAATATTAATTTGTTGTTTTAAGGTTTTATATTCCTCCCAATCTTATCATCTCTTAACTCTATCTCTCTTTCTATAATTTTATCTATCTATTTCTATATTCCTATTGGTTGAATAATTTACGTCCTCTTATCTCTAGGCAATTATATCTTAAAATAATTCCATAATTATATGTCTATTAACTTTTAGAGCAACACATGAATAATCATCATTTTGTATTCATCTTGTAAATCATTTGGAATAGTATAAGTATATAGGAATAAATCTTCCTTAAATTTCTCTTGTATAGTTCCACTATATTCTAGAATTAGGGAACTATTAAAACAACTAATAACACACACTTTTAGTAATTTCAAACATTCCCCCCCTTAGTGTGAAAATGGTAAGAACACACACTTTAAACTATAGTAAGCCCAACCCTTGTGGCTCATGATATCGATTCAAAAAAAGGCACCTCTCATCAACCTTCCATAGTTTTCACATAGGTTTACTACAAAACTGGACACAAATAGGACTACACTCATTTGTTCATCTCATATGGTTTTCTATATTAGCACTAACCTTTTCAAGATCCATGAACTGCATTACACTAGTGCTTTTGTTCATTAAAACATTTTACACTAGGAGGTTATATAAGGAAATACCACACACATGACTAGAAATAGAGATTGTTGTTGATCATTCCACTTGATCTCCAACAACATAGGAAATTTTCATTGTGAACATTCCAATAATTAGAAACATATAAAATAGAAGTGTACATCACAAACAAAATGGGCCACCAAAGTTGATAAGTGACCCTGTAATTGGTGATTGCCAAGAGGATGCTAAGTGTCCTCCTTCCTCCATTGCCTCCTACCCCCAAGCTTGAATTTAGCTAAAACACATATTCTTCATCACTAGGACATGATAACTCTTCATCATTGGCATAGTTTTCCCAATCAATTTCTTCAACCAAGGAAGCATGTTGATCTAGTTTGTCATCTACTAGATCTTGTGCCTTTTTCTTATAGTTAAATATTATATGTCCTTCTTCATTATAATAGAAGAATTTAATTTTCCCTTTCGAAGAGAAAAGCTTGAAATTATACATTTCCTTTCTTGAAAGTTAACTTGTTTTGTTATGTACATATAAGAATTCTTTAGATTCTGAGTCTTCATTAATATAAACACCATACCAGACATATTCTTAAGAAAACCATTTAAAATTATTAATTTGGCATCATCATCTTTTACCTTTTCATTAATTTGAGTTAGTTGATTAATGAGAGAGTGAAACTTATATGATCTCCCATTTTTGCACTTTTATCCATCTTCAAACCATAGTCTTTCCTTCAATGTTGTCTTGGCACTTTCTACTTCAAATCCAAAGAAGTTGTTTAATGAATTTCAAATCACTTTTGTAAGCTTCATGAAATCCACATGGTGTAAGTATTCTTTTGAAAAGCCAAGGACAATAGTCCCCAATGCTTTTTTATTTTTGATAGTCCATTTGGCAAGTTCATTCACATCAGTTGGAGAGATAGAATTAGGTTTAACAACATCCCAAAGATATTTTATATTGAATGTAACTACATCTGTATTTTCTATGTATGAAAGTCTTGACATTCAAATTTCTCAAAAAAATAAAATTTATCCATGATAACCTCCATAAAACTCCACAAAATCTTACTTCAACATAACACTGAAAAATAACTCTGCTTGAAAGAAAATAAATATATCCTCTTTTATTTTTAAATGAGAAAGGAAAAAATTCTCCTCACAAGGGTATATCTAGTCAGGATAGGAGTACCTTCAGCAAAAAAATTCTCTCAAAACCTACATCAATTCCTCCTATGAAATTGATCATAGAAAAATCCATGAATGTTAGATTTAGAAGAAAAAAAAATCAAAACAATGGACACATTGTTTTGGATGCAAAAGCACCACAAAGACTGTCATTAAAAAAATATCACTCTTGGCATGAAAATCGTCTGCACCTTTTTCCACTAGCCCATTGAAAACTAAAAATAGAAATATTGGTGTGATAAAGGGTCGATAACTGCCTATAGAACTCAATCCAATGAATGAGAAAGGTGCACCATTCAAAACAATTATTTGATATTTTGGTTCATTAATTTTTCTCACACCACCCAATGTTATGTCTCCACTAAGAAACAATGGTAGAAAGAAAAAAATGGTAGTAAGATAATGCTCAGGTACAAATTGTGTAGGTGAGAAATTGTACCACCTCTTACTTTTCTCTATTGTAAACCCAACAAAATTCCACTACAAATCCCACTCTCAACACATTAAAAACATGTTGATCCAAATACAAAGTGGCATATTTTCACAAACCAAATATAATCTCCACCAAGTTGCTACTTCATTTCTCTAATAGGGGAGAGGGGCCCATAGTGGAGTAGGGTTCAATAGTGGGGATAAAAGCAATCTTCAGTGGGCCCCAAAATAGAGAACATTAATATCCAATTGTAAAATACTTTTTATCCATAAAGTACACAAACTAACAAATCATGTGATGCCACATCAGTGCACCAATAAAAAATGGCAATGCACCACTATCGGTCTCACCTTTTTTTGGGGCCTTTTTGGATATCTCAACAAAAAGCATGTTGATGTGGCATCATATTTGATGATGTGGACTTAAAACGGAATATAGAAACACGTGAGTGTTCAAATAAATTTTTGTACAAAATTGGGAATGATTTGAAATGTCCACATAGGATTTTAAGAAATAGGAAGTTAGGGTGCTCCAATTGGGCCCATCTCCCCTATCATATTAACTTTTAGAGCGACACATAGATAAGCATCATTTTTTATTCAAATTGTAAATAATTTGGAATAATACAATTATATAGGAATAAATTTTCTTAAAATTTCCCTCGCATAGTTGCATTGTATTCTAGGAACTATTAAAACAACTCATAAAAAAAATATAACAAGTTGAGCACTAATAGTAATTTCCAACAATGTCACTCTCAATTTATTTATCCTAAGAAATAATCTAATATTTATCTCTTCTTTGGATACTCTTCTCATCATATTTGGTATGCGGGTTGACTTTAGGTCCAAAAGGGTCACCTCTAAAAAGTGTCTCTTTAAACTTGGGGGATGTAGGTTTTGCTAACTCTTCATTTTTTAGTGAGTTATCTTTATTAATATTTGAACATTATTTTTCCTTATCATTATTTATTTTTTACATGTCTAACAATTCTAATTTTTTTCATGGCAATTTCAAAGCGCATGATAATATTTCTCATCATTTATTCATCTATTTCATACATTTTACTAAATATAAACTTTTAATATTCTTCCCTTCTTTGCATCCCATAATTCCTACTTAGTACATTTCACTAGATATAAAATTTTAATATTCTTCCCTTCTTTGCATCCCATAATGCCTACTTAGTTTGGTATTTTGATGGTCAAACATTAAGTGATCTACTTTATAGAAATTAGGGTTACCAAATCATCAAATACTTAAATTTATTATAATCTTGTGTTGAGACTAGTTAAAGTCTTCATTAGAAAATGAATCTTGGGTTCCCTACTATGTAGGCTAAGAAAATTACTTCTAATCCTTTCCTTTTTCTAGTATATCTGTAGTTTCTTTCATCTAATTTTGTAAGTAATTTACACTTGAAAGTTCCTCATTTTCATTTAACTCCCTTATCATTATAGTTACATTTTCTCTTGTAGTTTATAGTATGGTTGTGGACCACTTTAATTATTTAATACTTTTGAGGTTTCATTTCCATTGAGAATCAAATTTTATTTATTTTGGGGGATTCATCAATTGTATCCCTCTTCATGCACTCTAGAGATACATCTTGCATCTTACTTATATGCATGCAAATGAAACAAAAATAATAATATTAAAATTAAATCAATCAAATGAGCAAAACAATACATGCATACCTTAAATTGAGCATATGTGAATATCTTATCATTTTGGAATGTATGTAGTCAATTTATTAGTATAGCCTTAACATCCTCTAGATATAAGATTGAAAAAAAATAGTGTATGAAATTGTATGCTTTTGAAATGATGAGAAAAGGCTTTGATTTATGGAATTTCAAGAGAATTGGATAAATTGATAAGATTCAATCTAGAGTCAAAAATTTGATTGGTGATTTGGGGGATTGGTGAGGAAAATTGGCAAGCATGGGAGAGTCACATATTATTTCAATTTAAAATTAAAATAATAATTATTCACCATATCAAATTAACTTAGGAGTTACTAAATTTAATTGATGAGTTAAACTATTTCATGGAGTTAACTAAGTAAACAAGAGAATCAACAATAGTTAACTATTTGTATATATTAATTAATTGATTGCATGAATGAGTGAAGTGGATTTGATTCAATGAGTGGGAAATGGAGTAAGATTGAAGCCTTTTCTCATAATTTCAAAAGCATACAATTTCATACACTATTTTTTTTCAATCTGATATCTAGAGGATGTTAAGGTTATGCTACTAAATTGACTACACACATTCCAAAATGATAAGTTATTCACATATGCTCAATTTAAGGCTTTCATGTATGTTTTTTTCTCATTTGATTGATTTAATTTTAATATTATTATTTTTATTTCATTTGCATCCATATAAAGAATATGCAAGATGTATCTCTAGAGTGCATGAAGAGGGATACAATTCAGGAATCCCCCAAAATAAATAAAATTTGATTCTCAATGGACATGAAACCTCAAAATTATTAAATAATTAAAGTGGTCCACAACCATACTATAAACTACAAGAGAAAATGTAACTATAATGATAAGGGAGTTAAATGAAAATGAGGCACTTTTAGGTGTAAATTACTTACAAAATTAGATGAAAGAAACTACACATATACTAGGAAAAGGAAAGGATTAGAAGTAATGTTCTTAGCCTACATAGTAGGGAACCCAATATTCATTTTCTAATGAAGACTTTAACTGGTCTCAACACAAGATTATAATAAATTTAAGTATTTGAGGATTTGGTAACCCTACTTTCTATAAAGGAGATCACTTAATGTTTGACCATCAAAATACCAAACTAGGTAGGCATTATGGGATGCAAAGAAGGTAAGAATATTAAAATTTTATATCTAGTAAAATGTAATAAGTAGGAATTATGGGATGCAAAGAAGGGAAGAATATTAAAAGTTTATATCTAGTAAAATGTATGAAATATATGAATAAATGATGATAAATATTATTATAGGCTTTGAAATTGCCATGAAAAAAATTAGAATTGTTAGACACATAAAAACTAAATAATGATAAGGAAAAATATAGTTCAAATATTAATAAAGATAACTCAGTAAAAATGAAGAGTTAGCAAAACCTACATCCCCCAAGTTGAAGAGACACTTTTTAGAGGTGACCCTCTTGGACCTAAAGTCAACCCGCATACCAAATATGATGAGAAGAGTATCCAAAGAAGAGATAATTATTAGATTATTTCTTAGGATAAAGAAATTGAGAGTGACATTATTGGAAATTACTATTAGTGCTCAACTTGTTATATGTTTTCTATGAGTTGTTTTAATAGTTCCTGTTATGTCTTGCATAACCACCCCATCTTTTGCCTTGGTCAAAATGGGTCCCCCTTTGTGTTTTTTGTACTTAGTTGTTTTTGAAACAAAGTTTGGAGTCTACTTTTGCCAATACTTTGTTTTTCTTTGGTTTCTCTATTGGAATCGGAACCGGAACTGAATCGGGTTCTAAAAGTTCTTTTGAGGCTTGTTTTTGGTTCTATCCCAACGGTCTTTTCTTTGCCTTTGTTTTTGGTCTTTAGCGGAAGCAAAGCTGGAGTGGGAATTGGGATGGTTGTTATCAAAATTTGCAAAATCAAATTCAATTCCGATCCCGCCTCCTCTACTTTTTAATGTTTGTTTTGTCTCGGTTTTTGTGTTTTGTTTTATTAGGTTGGTCTTTTACTTAACTTTTTGTTTTTGTTTTTAGTTGTCGGACGCGGAGCCAGAATGGGAAAAAAGGTTTGGAAATTTTATGAGTTTAAGATGATGTTTCCATTTTAGTTCCACCCCCGCCAATTTTTGTCGTTGACTTTTTGACTGAGGTTGCACTGTAGACCAGTGTTTGTTCTCTTACAGTTCTGACTCCGTCTTTACTGCGTTTTAATGTATTAATGGGGGTTGCCGGTGTAGGTAGAAATTCACATATTTTTCTTTATTAATTGTTAAAGCTGATCATTATTGTTATTATTACAAGTCTGAGAGTGCGAAGAGCAATAGCAGAGTTCATTTGAGAAAATTGATCGAGATAGAGAAGGGATATTGTGTGCGAATCGATTTAGAAAGTTAGGGTGGCTTCATTTGCGTTTGAGGTAGGTCTTTTATCTTTGTTGTTCATTGTTTATTTGTAGTTGTGTTCGTTGTGTTTTGCTTTGTATCTGCTCGCGTGTTCAATCATTGTGTTTTAAAGCAATTTTATGATCATCGATGTGATTGAATGAGCAGGTTCTTGTTTTGGCTTGTTTGTTTTGCTTTAAATCTTTGTTGTCTTGTTTTATCGTGTTGTTTCTTTCTATTTTAGGGCATTGTCGCTTTCACGTCTTAATCGTGATTACATCATGTCATTTTTGATTTGAAGTAGATTAGATTAGATTAAAGGTTTTTAATGGCATGAGTTAGATTAAGAATTTACAGTGAGTTAGGGTAGATTAGATTTATTGTTTAAATTAGGGTTTCGTCGTTTGGTAGAATGGCAGGGTTTTAAACTCGTGCCCTAATTTTATTAGGTTTGTTAGATTAGGGTTTCCTTGGTCTTTGCAATTACTTTAAATAAGATTTAAATAAATGGCCCTAAAATACAATTGTTCCCCATGGTCATATGAGTATGGTATTTTTAAGGCTCCTTTGCCATTTTATAGCGACCTAGGTTTTAAATCATGAAGTTATGTTGAAAATGAATGAATTTGATGATGTCATGATTAGCATAGGCGGAGGCGGGATTCAAATGGATTATGGACATAAGAGTTTTGTTTTACAAAAGTTATCAATTCCATTTCTATCTCGTTTTCGATTCCAAGTTCTAAAGGGTTTTTCTTCGAGTATGTGGTAATTGGCGGAGGCGTGATCGAAACTGATCTTGGACTTAAGAATTTTGTTTGTGAAGGTTATCAATTCCATTTTTTATCCCGTGTCCGGCTCCGCATATGATGGAAAGTATTTCTTCAAAGTAACGATGATCAAATCGGAGGCGGAGGCGGAATGGAAATAGAATATGAAAAGTAAAATTCAAAGAAAACCAAATCCGATTTTTGTTCCGATCCCAGTTCCGATAACCTCCCTGACTTTGACTCCGAGCCCGTTTGTTATTAGGTGAAGTTCCTATATTGGTTTTTGCTCCGAATCCTCCGGTTTTGTGAAAGAGTTTTTTTTATGCTTCTGGTCTAGTTCCGACTCCGATGTATGTGTAACAGGTATGTTTTAAAAGCATGTTTTATGATGATTTATCTAAGGTCTAATTAGAGGTTTGCTTGCAAGAGATTTGAGAGATGTCAGGAACATCAGGAGAGGCTACTTGAAGGAATCAACCGGCTGGAACATCAAAGACAGCACCGAAAATCAAGAAGGTGAAACCAGAATAGTTGCCTTATACATTGAGGTATGATCATAGGAATCCAGTGGTGAAAGTAAGCAAGGTGGAATCAGACTAGTCAGTTATCACAGATACTAATCTGGGCCAGTATAGCTTTGAAGAATTACATGAAGAGACCTTTGCAGAACAGGAAAACTTGACAGGGAAAACACAAAGGATTGTTGACTTCGGTCTTGCACATATCAGTGTGTTTCCTTTATCAGTTCAGTGTCCGGAGTTGATAGTGACAGTGGCCAGTACTTATAATCTAGCTACAAGATTATGCATGGATTCACAGAATAATGTGATCATAGATCTTACTCCACAAATGTTCCAAAGCATATTTAATGTTCTTGATCCCAAGAATTTGGTGCAGCTAACTGAGGTAGAGGCATTGGAGAAATACAGTAAGCATAAAGACTCCAATAAGTCTCACTTAAATAAAATATGGTTAAGCATGGAGAAGAAATCTTTAAGCAAGCTTGCAGACCAGCCAAAGAGTGCAGATTTCAAGAAGGAGATATTTGATTTGACATTGATGTTGTCCAGAGTGTTTGGAAAGAGGGATGCCTTCCACTTCAAGGAATGGATGTTTCATTTTATTCAAGTAATCTTTCAAGGTGATTACCAGTTTGATTGGTCAATGATTATTTCTGATGCCATACATGATCAGCTCACAAGGGTCAGATAGACCAAATCTTTCTTCATGACTTCATATGTGGTCTATGCTACAGCAAGATTGGGGATTTTCCCAAGATTAAATAGAGTAGGTATAATGGGAGTCTTGGATGGACAAAGGAAGGTATGGGAACACTACGATCAATTATCTCTTCAAGTGGCTGAGACTCACTTCATGAGAGTCAATGATGCCTTTTTATATGTGGTTATCAACCAGTTAAGTGGAGATGCAGGATATAGATTAAGTCAAGAAGCTATGGCTTTCATTTCTGAATGGGGAAGTTGGTACATCCAATACCCCAAATTTACATACTTCAGATTGTTTGGTTTTGAAGGTCATCCCCATTTGCTTCCAAGATGCTGCAGCAATAGAATAGTGCTTATGGAATTTGTATATCAAGCCATTGGAGTTAATGCTAGATTTGGGATGAAGCACAAGATAGTATGCCATAAATTTCCCATGAAGTTGGGGGAATATGGCTGTCAAAATTTGAAGGGAGCAAAGGTGCTTTGTAATGAGTTAATACAATTGAAATTGGGATTGTATATAGCTCGTAAGTATTTTGATCCAAAGAAGAAGATGTATGCTTTATTACCTTCAGTGTTTACTAGACATTTTAATTTGTTAGAGGATTTTTGGTGTGATTGGCAGGATGAGTATGACTTGAGGAAGAAGAATTATGAGAGATTATCAGTCTCACTCATGTCAGAACTTGGTAGTAAAGAAAATATTCCTGACACTTTGGTGGATGATGGAATTGTATTAGATCCCTCATATGAAGCTTTGAATATTGGCACTAAAATCTTAGATCCAATAGACTGGAATGAGGAAGAAACAATTGATATTAAGAAAATTGGAAGAACAGTCTTGGATAGAAGTGTGCAATGGTTGATGATGAGAACTCAAGCTCCTCAGGGACCAATCCTAAAGAAAGGTCAAGGGTACAAAAGGATTAAAAGGAAGACACCTCCCAAAGAGCCATTGGAATTCTTTCCTCCTGATGTTGAAGAAATAGAACTTGAGGTGGTCGATGAAGAAGAAGAGACACCAGAGGGAGATGTTCCAATTGAATCTATTGTTTCTACGCCCGCATTGGGTGAGTCATCTGCACAAGCCCCACTCACAAGAAGGAAAAGTAAAGAAGTTCAAGGAGTACTTTATGCCATGGCTAAAACTACTAAGGGGAAAGAATTAGGTGAAGAAGTTATGGAAGTTGAGACAGACTCAGATGAAACTCTGTTAGAGAAGGACTTGCAAGAAAACATGCCTCTAGATCATACTATCGAGCAGATTCTTACACAGGAAGAACAATGGAAACAATTTGAAGATGCTACCAGAGAATCTGATGCAAGGGCTGTTGCGGAGAAACAAAAGGAAATGGAGGCAAAGTTACAAGCTGATGCTCTACTTCAACAACAACAATTAAAGGTAAAAGAAGTTGAAACAAGGACATCAACTGATGAAATGGAGGAGCAAATGAGGCTACGAGAGCATGAGATCAAGGTCAAGGTAGAAAATGACAAGCTAGAATTAATACAGAAGATCCATGATCTCGATGAGGAGAAAGCAAGAAATCGAAGGGAAAAGGAAGCACTGGTTGCTAGACTAAAGCTTGTAGAGGAGGCTCGACAGAAAGAACAAGAAGCTGAAACTCTAAGGAAGGAGAGAGATGCTGAAGAGTTAATAAAGAAACAGCAAGTTGAAGAAGAAAGGGAAAAGGCAGAGAAACTCATAGCCTTAGAAATGGAAAGAATAGAAAAGGAAGAATCAGAAAGGATAAGGAAAGAAAAAGAGGCTGAAGAGCTAATCATGAAGCAAAAGGAAGAAGAGGCCGAAGCTGCAAAACTTAAAGCTTTGGAGGCAGAATAGTTGGAAAAGGAGGCCTTAGAGAAAGAGAAGTTAGAGAAGGATCAGATGGAAGAGGAGAGATTGAGAAAAGAAGAAGAAGACAAGAAAGTGCAGGAACAAAGAGATAGAGAAGACGCTGAGAAGTTGGTGCAGATGCATGTGCTGCAAGAACAACAAGAGAAAGCAAAGGTTGATTTTCAACCTGAGGTAAATGTTCAGCCATCCTCTACAGTTGTTGCTTCTTCTTCCATGATGATGACTCCCAATGCTCCTACATGGTTGAAATTAGATTTGCAGAAGAGATCTAGAACACCTCCTCAACCTCTTAATTGGGAGGACATGATGAAGGAGATTGAACATGAAAGGCCTAAGAAGAGGGCTAAAGTTTTGCATTCTACCAGACTCACAGATAAAGGGGAGATAGTTGTTGAATGTGCCATGCTTATGATTGAAAAGGAGGTAGGGGATATGCAGCTCATAGACTATCAATTGAGTACGGTTAATTTGGGAAGACCCACAAGAAATCAACAAATGAATCTGATTGATGTGGTGGCTTCAACGACTAAGTCAAGAATGATCAAGGACAAACAAAAGAAAGATGAGCTTAAGGCTCAATTGGATCAATTATATTCATTCTTGAAGAGTGTCTCTTCTCCAAGGTCACAACAGGTTGCAACAATTGAGACTCCTGTTTTGCTAAGCAAAATGGAGGTTGATGATTTGGTGCAGGTTAGAGGTAAGGTGGAGATGGTTGACAAATGGATAGACAAAGTGAACCAGGAGGTAGGTGAGGTTTTGGAAAAAGGGTTTGAAACTTACAAAGAAGCAACAGGAGTAATAAAAGAGATGAATCAATACATTGAGGCATCTGAAAAACTAGAAGAAGAGTATAAGGAGTATATTGAAAAGTTAGAGAAGATAAATACATTGCCTCTAACTACTCTTCTAGAAGAATCTATACTTGAAGATGATAACAAATATTTTGTAGAAAAGACTTCTTGCATACTTAAGTTTAGGACTAGCTTTTTAAGCAAGCATAAGGATGAGATTCAGGAAGCAGTTAATAATTTAACTGAGCAGTTGGAAGAGTTGGAAGTGGTTATGGCGATAATTGTAGATGTGAATGTAATGAATAAAGATGGCATACCATTGAGTTAGGTTAGAGAGAAATGGAATGAAAGATTCCAAGGACTCATGCAGGAGAAAGATGATGGAGGAGACTTAGTGATAGATCGGCTTGTAGAATTCAAAGAAGAAATAAAAGCTGCAGGGAGAGAGTTGATCAAGGTAAAAAGTATGAAAGAGTTTGTTGTAGTTGAGTTGGATCACATCAAATTTGAAGATGATTGGATTGATGGGCCAAATATGGATATGCTACAACAAGTCTTCACCAGTTATGATGAGTTCATAGCAGATCCAGCTTCACATGCATAAAATTTGGCATGCATGATGTTCTTCTTCCTTGCATGTCGCATGATGATCTTCTTCCTTGCATGTTGCATGCATGCAGCACTGACAGTCTTAAGGGCGCATGATTTCTTTTCTTCTATTTCTATCTTCTATTGTTAGATCAAACTAAATGCATAATGTAAGAACTCAAGATCAAAGTTGATATGAGTTTCCAAGAAAGTTGATTGTTCCTAAAAAGGTGGAAAGCCTAAGATAGAAGTGAAGTTCAAAATTCTTTTGTAGATCTATAAATACTAGATGGGTATCACACTGTAAGGATTGGCTAATTGAGAATTGGATTGGCTTACCTAGTGCTAGGAGATAGAATTTTAGAGAGTTTTGCAGAGATACATTGTACTAGATCTTTTGACAGTTAATAGAATTGCAGGTTTATGAAATATGGAGTTTACATTGAATTGTGTTGTTTGATAAGGTTAATGAGTTATAATCCACCTGAATGCCAGTGATTGTGCTGAAGCATGATAGTTTCTTATGTGATGAAATTCATTAGAAGAAACCAGGTTTAAAGATTATCTTGTTAAATTGTCATTGAATCAAAGTTATTGAAGTTTGTTGATCTATAGTTTTTATGATGAATGAATGTGTGTTGTTTTGAAATCTTGGAAATACTTGTGATATGTGAATAGTGGAATTGAATTAAGCACCTAAGATGTATATGATGGTACAGTTATACTATGGGTTGTTTCATGCTATGGTTTTTGTGATCAGTTGAGAAAACATTCATTGTTAGAAGTATATGTCTAGATATTAGATAAATTTAATTCATACTTGCTGATTTACCCCTTTGATCTATCTTTTCTTTTATTTAAAACCCATTGATTTACAGGAACTATTTTGATAAAGAGAGTCATAGCTTGAATCCTTTGTTACCAGCACAGGCCCCTTGAATATTACAGTTGCATGAACCAATTGAGTGACATTAGACAGTTGAGAACCAACTACCAGGACCTTGGGAGTTAGGCCACTACATGTTGTCTTTCTCTTTCAGGAGAAATAGAGTAGAAATATTCTGTTTTAATGTTGTTTGTGTCATTTTAACCATCAATAGTTCCCTAATTCTAGAATACAATGGAACTATATGAGAGAAATTTTAGGAAAATTTATTCCTATATAATTGTATTATTCCAAATGATTTATAGTTTGAATACAGAATGATTCTTATCTATGTGTCACTCTAAAAGTTAATATGGTAGGCGAGATGGCCCCAAGTGGAGCACCCTAACTTCACATTTCTTAAAATCCTATGTGGATATTTCAAATCATTCCCAATTTTGTACAAAAATTTATTTGAAAACTCATGTGTTTCTATATTTCGTTTTAAGTCCACATCATCAAATATGATGCCAAATCAACATGATTTTTGTTGAGATATCCAAAAAGGCCCCAAAAAAAGGTGAGACCGACAGTGATGCACTATCATTTTTTATTGGTGCGCTGATGTGGCATCACATGATTTGTTAGTTTGTGTACTTTATGGATAAAAAGTATTTTACAATTGGACATTAAGGCTCTCTATTATGGGGCGCACTGAAGACTACTTTTATCCCCACTATTGGACCCTGCACCACTATGGGGCCCTCTCCCCTATTAGAGAAATGAAGTAGCAACTTGGTGGGGATTATATTTGGATGGTGCAAGTATGCCACTTTGTGTTTGGATCAACATGTTTTTAATCTGTTGAGAGTGGGACTTATAGTGGAATTTTGTTGGGTTTACAATAGCCGAAAGCAAGAGGTGGTACAATTGCTCACCTACATGATTTGTACCCGAGCATTAGGTGTGTGCAAGAAGTTGAGTCCACTTTTTGGCCAAAAAGTGGAAGTATTTTCCCTAATTTTTAGAAATTGTTACATTTGACCTTAAAATTTGAATCACTTAGAGATTAAATCTTAAAAAAAGTCACTCATAATAAAATTTAGTACTCGAAGTCTAGTTTCCAAATATGTAATTTATTTTAATACCTAGATGATACAAATTGATTCTCAATAGGTGTTTCTAAAAACCATTGTTTAAAAGTCACTTTTTTTAATAATACCATGCATGTGTACTTCATCCATATTTTGACCTAAATAATCGTAATTTTTTAAATCCTTTTGGGAAAATATTTGTCACTCATTGAAGCATGCTTTCGATATTTTTTAGTAATTTTTTATTGGATGTTTTTTTGTTAATTTTTTATTTTCCATATTTGTTGTTTTGAAAAATCGTCGTGTATGTCATGCATAAGATGACCTAAACTTACCATTTTTTTACTGTTTTCAAATTGAAATGAATTGTCTAAAGTACGCTTTCGTACAATTTGTTTTGAAAAAAAATATGTTAATAAAAAGTTATTTAAATTTAAAAAAACCCTATTATTTCAAGTCTATAGACCCATTTCATCAGAAATTAATTGAAAAATAGAAAAAATAATCCAATTGTAAAAAAACTTACATATTTGGAATCTACACTATCTCATCTATAATGGGTTTTAATTTCGTTAAAAATTTATACAAAAAGGCCTTAAGACATATGTCAAAAGTTATTATTTTCTTGTGGCATTGACATGACCTTCAAGTTGCAGGTCAACCTAGGTCCAAAGCTTAGGTTTGGGTCCCCAAGCCTTTTCTTGAACCGAAAAACGAACCAAAAATTCAAATTTTAAAAAACGGGATCCTATTTCATACTAAAAATGCTTTTATTAAACGAAATCCCATTTTCAAACGAGATCCCATTTTCAAACGAGACCCCATTTCAAAAAAGCAAAAAAAATATTTTTTTATTCTTGTAAGAAATGGGATCCCGTTTCAATAAAACATTATTTTTATTTTTTTTATGAAACGAGATCTTGTTTTAGAAAAACGGGATCATGTTTTAGAATGGGATCCTATTGTTTTAAAAGATGGGATCTCATTTTTGGATCGGGGCCCCAAACCTAAATGAGATCCCATTTATTAAAAAATGGGATCTTTTTTTGGTGAAGTTAATTTCAGGTGTTTTGCAAAGGAAAAAACTTCCACATATCGTGGACTCATCTTCATGCATTTATCGAATTAGACTTGGTAATAAACAATGTGAGATAAATTTTTATAATTTAATAATTAATTAATTGAATTATTGGTGAACATGACATGGAAATTAATATTGAATTAATTTATGAATGGATAATATGTTGATACATACATAAATATGGATAAACATGTGGATAATTAAATGGATAATAATTTATTAAACTAATGAATTATGGTAGGCTAATTTAATTAAATAATTCTATGAATTATTTTATTAAATGGTTAGGCATTAGGAGTCCTAGGTGATAATGTATGTTTGATTTTATGAATGAGAAACAAGGTCCTAAATGATGAATGAGTGATAAGGTCCAAAGTTATGAATGAGTGAAAAGAGGTCCTATGTGATATAAGGATTAATTAGGTGATGTGGGGAATGACTAGGACAAAAAGATGAAGGAAAAGGAAACATTATTTAACTATCTACATTTATCCCCTCTTAGATACAATATTCAAAGTAACATTATTTCAAAGAAAGGAAAAGTAGATAAATAATGTGTAACCATATGAATAGGATGAAAAGATTAAGGAAAAGGTGATATTATTTAGTTTTCTACATTTTTCCCCTCTTTGAGACAATATTCAAAGTAAAATTATTTCAAAGAATGGAAAAATAGCTATGAAGAAATAGATGAGATATGAGGAAAGTGATAATATGCCCCAATCCTATGGATAAACTCATAAAATATTGAATGAGGAGATGATTATGCCCCTCAAGAGGTAAACCATGTAAAATGTGGAAAACTAATATCTTAAATGATAATTGATGAAGAGATGAATGGAAGTGAAAATGAGAAAGTGATGAGATGAAATGAAGAAAATAGATGATTAGATATGAAGAAATATTTATTTTGAATGATTTATTATGCTAGAATATACAACAAAACCTTTTTTTGATATAACAATGGATGTTATGCACCAAGGTATAGAAGACCAAGGTGACAATGTATCTAGTGCATGACCTAGTGGTCAAGAGAAAACAAACAATAAAATGCCCCAAAAATCTCAAGGAATTTGATGCACTTGGTGGGTATGTGTAGCAACAATGATTAGAAATGGAGATGAGTACCCATTGTATGTCAAGGTGATTTCCATTAGTGGGTCTTATGAGAGAACATATAAAAAACATGACACATAGAAATAATAGACCATTTGTAGTGTCACAAATCACATAGCCATTCAATTTAACACTATTCAATGTTCACGTCTCTTAGCTCATGATATAAGAATTTTATAAATATAAGGTGTTAACACCAAATTATCTTTCGTATGAAATTTTTATAACAATTCAATATTTCTAATTCTACTTTCCCAAATGAGAGCACTATGTGTGGATGTCCTTATGGTGTGCTATTATCCTAAAAAATATATGATTCTAAAGGTTGTTGAAGCATTACCTTACCTTGAATATTATAGAGGTAACACCTATGTGTGACTGCCATATTGAATGCAATGATGTGACTTTTTATTTTGTTAAAAAAAAGGTGGAAAAAGAAAGGAAAGAAAGTCTTGATTTTTATTGTATGCTCTTATACACTCACACTAAATTTTTAAAGAAACACTCTATAGATTTTGAAGAAGCCTTGAAGTTTGTATGAACAAAAATCTCTCTAGGTATTGCATGTGTTATTTTCAAAGTAGGGTTTGTAATCAAGGTTAAAATTATCAAGGTTGGGTTATAAAGCATATAAATCAAAACATAATAAAAAATGAAGTACAAATAAGCATAAAGACATAAAACATAAAGAAATATTACCAAATCTTCATACCACCATTGATTCACCTCCATTGCACTTCTCCTTTTTTCTTGAATATAATAATTGCCCTCATATTTTTGAGTATGCAATAATGACCTATGACAATGACAAAGCAAAATATTGAAGACTCTATATGACTATGGATGCACTTGACTTGATGTTGATAGCAAGATGGAAAGATGACTCTAGATAGCTTGTGGATGGATGAAAAATGACAATGATAGGATCTTTTATAGGGAAGTCAATTTCAAATGAAAGGCTAATATTGAAAGATAATTAATCAATGGACAAGATTAAAAGATGAGATATGAAATAGGATCAGGGCTAAATTAGGGAAAATGATAAGGATTGACGATCAATATTAAATTATAAATAATTTAATCAAGGGTGGAGGTTAATTGAGACATGGATAGATAAGGATCGACGCTGATAAAGAGGAGGGGAAATTAAATAATAAAAAATTATTTAATTTAGGTGGCCAATGAATAATTATTTAATTATAGAATAATGTGACAAAGGGAATATTTTGAATTAAAATAATTATTTAATTATAGTAGAAAGTGGTATAAAATTAAATAAATAAGAATTTATTTGATTTTAGAAAGATTGGGACTTAATTGGTGACACAATTAAGTAAATAAAATTTATTTAATTAATCAAGGAGGAATAAAGATAGAAATGAAATAATGAAATAATTAAAATGATTTAATTAATAAAAGACTTATGACTTTAGGAAATAATTAAATAATTAAAATTTAGTTAATTATCAGAGACAAAAGAGGAAATTATGGAGAGTTTAGAAGTCGCAAGCCTAGTACAATTATTAGTGTCTACATTTTTCCTCTCTTTGATACAATGCAGTCTATTACATTGTGTCAAATAAATTTGAGTCGAATGTGCCCCAGTGTAAGTAGGGTATACCTATGCCCCCTTAAAAGAATTTTACAAATTTTCCAAATTTTTTAAAAAAAATTTGAAAATTGTTCCGAAAAAGTGAAATTAATAGGCAAAAAATGCTATGGTGATTAAGAAATAAATTTCAAGACCCTCGGGGTATATAGAATGTGGTTTCAAAGCTTAAGGAAAGTGCATCTGGCACAAACCCTATAAAAACCCTAATTTTTAGGAGCTATAAATAAGAAATTGGCACGTCAAACGCTCATTTTGCACATTTGGGGTTTGGAGATTAGGAGCTCTGAATGAAAATTGAGCACATAGCATATTGAGTGTAAAAATTTAGACAACCAATGGGTACAATAAATCTGGTGAGTGCCTACAAACCCACTTTGCCAAATTTTGATTTCACACATTTTTAGGTAGGTTAAAATTTTAGCAGTCAATTGTGTCATTCGGGGATAGCTACAAGTGCTATTGCATTCGACAAAATTTTGTGTGATTCAATGCAAGTGATAAGAACATGCCCATGGTAGGATAGGGATTTGATTTTTTTTGACACATTTGTTGGGGATTGATGTATCTATGGGTTGCTTAACCGCAATTGTGAATGCACGACACAACTAACTGTAGTTATGCATAATTGTTAGGTCTTATACACAACCTCCTTAGGAATGATGCAAGTGTAGGTATAGGTCGTAATTGATTTAGGTGTTCTACGCAATCGAGCTTCTATGATGCCTGTGTGAAAGAATGCGATGCAATTGCCACTACGCGATGCAACTGAGAATTATGTGACACAATTGAGTGCTGGCAAAGTTTCCCTAGATTAGGATTGACTTGATTTTATGAAATGTGCTAAATATGTTGAGGTAAGTTTCTTAACTAACTCAATGTTTTTTTGTGTTGGTCATAGGTTTATCTAGATCCAATTTACACATGAGAGTCACAGCCACCAGAAACTTATCGGTTGTGGGGCCAATTGACTAGTGTTGGAAAGCATAGGTTATGGAATCTTGGTTTATATCATGTTACCTTCATACCTATCATTAGAGAAAACAAGGGGACATTGAATGCACTTACTAAGAGATGGTATTTAGATACATGCTCATATCATCTTCCTACGAGAGAGGCTACTATCACATTAGAGGATGTCTACAAGATCCTACGACTACCTATCTGAGGTGAGTGGGTTAGATACAATACAAGCTAGGGATATTAGGCTTTGACCACCTACTATGTATATGAGGATGTTAGGTATTTGGGGACTGACATATATGAGATCAGATGAGAGACATTGGTCGAGTGATACGAGTTGTTTGACTGCATATTGTGTACTCTAATAGCCAGGGTAGTCATTTAAGACCATCGAGGACATGAATTTCCAGTTGGATGGGGAGAGATGTTAGTTGGGATGATGGCCAATGACACTTTATATGCATGGGGGACATGTTTTCTAGTGATGGTTTACTTTCAGTTGCATGATATAGCATATTGGTGAGGACAATCTATGAGTTGTTGAGTCACTCTTTTCATGGTATGGACTTGGGAGCACATTATAGTGTTACGTCCACCAATTGGTCACCATTTGGGGGCCAACCTATTATATGTATATATATACAGAGTAGTAGTCATGCAAAACATGTCAAAAATATTGGTTATTGGTGACATGGATTGGATACTTTGGCTAGCTTCATATGGAGGCCTTGGATGGATTGTGCTCAGTGGCCTAATGAGGATGAACATCTATAGTGGTGTTAATAGGAGAGATATATTATTGGGTGGACTATTTAGATAGTATATTATTGATATGTATCTGGTAGATTAGGTTTTGAGTTCGGTAAGTAGCAAGGAGAGCCATGGGGTTTAGTAGTGTTCGTTCGGTCATCCAGAGATGTGACACCATGGGGCCTAGTGATTACAATAGCTATAATTGAGCAGGCCATGGATGGATTACTAGCATTATCGTAGGCATGGAGAAGGGGTCTAACAGATGTAGGAACCTAGACAGAGTATGATGCATGGTGCAAAATGCATAGGCCTATTCCATTGATTGATCTAGATCAACCAACTCAAGTGGTTTGATAAGGACGAGGTCCTTAGGGTAGGAGAGGGAGAGGATGTGGAGGGAGAGGATATGGAGGGAGAGGATGTGGTGGATGAGGTGATGATGGAGGAGATGGTGGTAGGGGTGAGAGAGGAGGAGATGGTGGGAGGAGGCAATGACAAAGACTATGGAGGAGGGGGAACAAGTCACTTTATCCTATCTGGGAGGAGGGAGAGGAGGAGGAGAGATAAGAGGAGGGTATATAAGGGGAGGCCATGCTAGATGTGGAGGTAAAGGGAGAGCAACCCAAGGTAAATCAGTTGGATGTGCTATCAGATGTGTATATTATAGATGTGGAGGTGGTAGGGCATGAGAAGTAGCCCGAGGAGAAGGCGATGGGTGAGGAGTGGATCCTATGTGAGGATTCTATATGGGGATGGGGGGTTTGAGAATGTTCCTATCAGAGGCAATCCATAGGACAAATATTAAGAGATGGCGAGTCTACAGGCCATAGTACATGCATTAGAGGTCAAGCTTCAAGCTTTATGGATGGAGAGGGATGGTTTATAGGTAGAGAGAGACACACTACAGTCTAAGAGGGACACAACCATAATTAGGGCACAATAAGCATAGAAGAGGAGTATAGACTTTATTGCTACCTACAGTGGGTCCTCAGTTGATATGGTCCAAGAGGTTTCTAGGATTTGGTGTAGAGATCAGTATTACATGCAAATATATGAGCAGGCAGTTCCACCAGAGTGGTAGGAACCTAGCGCTTAAGAGGTTATCAGAAGTGGTTGGTCTCATAGAACACAATCTTAGAGTAGATCTAGCTAGGGTGAGAGAAGCAACATGGGCTCTAGGGATCATGGCAGCACTAGATATACTCTATTTGATTCATGTATTTTGAAACTTGTATTTTTTTCCATCAAGCACGTGAGCTCTTTCTTGGTAGATACATTATGACATTGTACTGTGACACTCTTTTAGAGATATATATATATATATATATATATATATATATATATATATATATCATTTTTGGTGGCAATTATATGGTGTGTAGTTCTTTATATGATATATAGTCTTTTATTATATGTTTTTTATGGATAATAATTTATGCTTTATGGTGTTCATACAACCTATGATGATGTCCTAATTCTATATGATGATGTATGCAATTAATTTTATAGTAATATGGATGTCATGTATTGATTTTATGCTTATGATTATGAGATGCAATGTTATTTTATGTGCAAATATATACAAATGTATGCAATGTCATAATGATTTATGAATATGCCATGTGGTTCATGATGGTTATGAAATGGGATGATAATGAATGTATTCTATGTTAATGCAATGGATTCCTAAATGCAATATATATATATATATATATATATTTGTATTTTCAAATGCAATGTATATGTACGATCTAACATGTATGCATGTATGTATTTATGTATGATAATTCTTATATGAATATGAATATGCATATGAGATATTTATTTTTTTATGTGTCATAGGATTTTGTCATAATGCAAGAAAGAAGAAGTGTTAGTGTGGAAGACATGGATGTTAGTATTAGAATGACTTCAATATTTTGCCAAAACAAAATAGGCCTTGCATTAATCATCATCGGGCATTAAAATGATACATATGGACAACAAAAAACATGGTATGAGATAAAACAAGGTGTGAAAGTTCATCCAATTGCAAGGCAGACAATCATAGACAAGGAATGTCTTGACTCATACTAAGGGCCAAGTTGCCCCAATCCTTTTTCCAAGGCAATCCACAAAAAGTAGTCAAAGAAAAGAGCCATGAGACATCCTTGCTCCTCTAAATACTTCATGGGAAATCCTTGAGGAACTAGTAACATGACACAAAGACAAATCAAGAAAAATATAAGACAAAATAAACCACAATATCAGCAACCATTCAATGTGTTTTCCATAATTTTGATTATTTGATGTTTGGAAGACTAGATAGTTGACGAGTTGATTGTTTAACAGATCCTAGTTTCAGGAAGGAAACATGTCTTATAATTCATCGAGTCTAGTTTCAACCATGTGACCACTTGTATAAGGAAAATGATAATGTTTGATTAAATGACAATGTTTGGTTTCAGGAAGGACACATCCTATATAAGACATATGTTTGACTGTTTTGACTGTTTGGTAATTTTTTTGGTTTGACTAAGTGAATTTTCTGACTTGTTGTCTTGTTGATGTGTGATTTTTCTTAATTTTTTGACAAATATTTGTGTGTTTGGTGAAAATTTTTGACTTATTTGACTGTCTCGATGAACCCTTAAGGACTAACCTAGGTGGCCTTGGGGGTTCATCGACATATGACCTTGCCTATGTAACAATGCATAGAGACCTTGTAGTTTGAGATGACTTGATTGACATGACTGAATTTGAATCTATTTTTGGAATTTTTACAAGTTATTTGGATGCTTATGTGTTTTTGACATGTTTTGATTTTTTTGGATTTTGAGGTTTTATAATTTTCTTTTATGTTTTTGTCATTTTATCATTTTCTTTTGTTTTTTTGAAGTTTTGTGATTTTTTTGTGTTATTTTAAAATGTTTTGAATTTCAATGGATTTAAAACTTGGGTAGCCTTTGTGCTAGATACCAATGACGAGGGAAAAAAAATCTAGGTAAAAGAATGCATGTAGGATTGGCTGAATGGATAAAATGATGATAGTAAATGGGATGGAAGGCTCATTATAGATGGATCGATAAAAGGATAGGCTATAGGGGATGGAAGAATCATGATATATGGATGGATAAAAAGGATGGCCATGAAATGGAAAACTAATGATAAATGGATGGGTAAAAGGATTAGATATCAAAGACATTAGATTTCCACAGTCTATATCTGTAATTTTGTTGCTTTTGGATTAAGATATAGTGGATGGGATGGAAAGTTCATGATAAATGGATGGATAAAAGGATAATATATAGTGTAATGGATTTAGGAATCATAAGGATATATTTTGTGATCTCCAAGGGCTATGTTGCATAGGAATAACATGCCTGATTCTAGGTAGTAGACTTATAATTTTTTATGACAAAGCTTTTGACAAGAGGGAATGATGGGATGGATTGGTTTAAATAGGATGAGGTATATCAAGAGATATACCAGACATTTTTCAACATTTTCCCCCCATGTATTTATCAAGATCAAAGGAGGAAGGGAGGATCGATGGATTCAATAGGATAGGTATGTATGTGGGTGTATGGATAAGGATGGTAGGATAGGATGGAAATGGTGCGATGGGATAGATAGTTTGGACAAGAAAAAGTGCCCCCAAGTGTAAGTGACATAGAATATCAACCTAAACATGACTCCTATTTGCTAGGTTTACATCATGGTACTTACCCAAGGCACCACAAAGGGTGGTTTTCAATATTGGATGAAGGGATTTCTCTTTACTATTTTGATTTTTTGTATTGGAATATTTGGACAAGATAGGGATATATGGATAAGAGGGACTCAAGTGTCTAGTTCCATGAAAATGATAGTCCTATTAGATAAATTTCCTTGCATATGGACCATGTCAAAATGTTCATATAGGTGTTGGTAAGGGAATTGCATGAAAAAGGGATATGGATTAGGTACATGTAAGATTTATGATGTGGATTATGGAGGCAAGATAGTGGATTATGTAGGATTTATGGAAAGGGATAGATGAAAGGATAATGGAAAATCATGGACCATAGGGACATGATGGGGAAGATATGTAGGATAGTGTATGGGAGATGGAAAGATGGAGGTATGTGGGAATCGAATCATGACCAACAGTTGCACGTAATGTGATAAACTTTGAAGGTTTTGATGGGAAGGTGGTGTAGGAATCAATGGTGTTGTTTTATTAGGAGATGCTGGATGTAGTGCTTTTGGAACCCACATAGACATTGTATTTTTATGATTTTTGTTTGGATTGTGGGATTTTTTAAATGTTTGAATAGAATGTGCATTTTTAATGGAAGGGGATGGTTGGGACTTTTGAAATGTGGAAGAGGATGCCTAATTTGATTTGATTGAATTTTTTTTAGGGACCCAAACCATTACATTTTTGATCTTTTATTTTGGAGGTATGAGCTTAGGTAGGTTTTTGGATGGATTTTTCTTTGACTCTTTGCATTGATGCCCTAAGGCATGAGGATTTTTAGGATTTTTGGCTTTATTAATAGAGGCATCCAAATTTATTTTTTTTAATTCTATGGGATAGGTAGAATGAGTGGAAGCTTCCTTTTTAGATAATGTGTGCATTTGTTGGTCATGATTAGGAATGTTAGGGTATTTATGGATAAATGGATAAGAGGATTGGATGGTAGGGATATTCGGTTTTGGTAGTAATGGTGGTAAAGTGGATGGAGGGATATTAGGAGTTAGAAATAATGGTGATAAAGTGGATGGTGGAAGGTGTATGGTCACATTATTTTGACATTTGTAAGATAATGGAGGTGAAATTACAACAAATGTTTTAGGGATATGATAGGATTTTATGATGGAAAGTGGACTTAGGAGGCATGGAGGAAGTACCAACATCTTTAGATTTTTTACCTTGGGGTTTTTATCCAAGGCCATATGAGCGTGGAGGGACCTTGACATGGATGGAATCCAAAATACCTTGTTCATAAAGGCCTAAGCATTTACCTTGATAGTTCATGTTTTGAAGCATGCAATGGATAATGGGACTAGGTGTGTTTTGGACACTAGAATTGAGTTCATTATTAGATGAAGAAGGTGAAGTGGATAAAGGTTGTTGTTTTCCTAAAGAATAACACTCATGGATGAAGGTGCATAGAAAAATAGGATATGACAAAGGACTTGCAATGGGGTTAATAGTGGGTGATGGAAGATCATTAGGATTTTGATTATTATTGTGTTCAATTAGATCCAAGTTATTTTTTTTTATATTGTATGTGTTATTGGGGGGCACATGTCTCATCATGACAAGTGGGAGTTTGTGCATCATGGATAGGGATAGATAGATGGGAAGTTTCTTCACTTTTAAGGAAGGCCATGGAACGAGGTGAATGTTCAAGTAGGTCAACAAGACTTTTATTATGTGTATTTTGGGTGTCTTATTCATGAATGGTAGTGGGGGTATGGATAAGATCAAGTTTCCCATGGATAGGTTCTTCATCATGAATAGTGTCTTGATCATGGAATATATATATATGAATAGGTTGAATGTAAATTATTTTATCTTGATTAGTAGGAGGTATTGATGTTCCCCCATGCTTAGGATTAGGCTCTTCACATACCTCTTGGCTTGCTTGAATGGAAGTGGATGAGGAAGGCTTTTGGAGGGGCTCAACATGTTATTGGTGATCAATATCATATAGGTATGATGGAGGTTGACCTGGAATCATGGGGGGATACTCTAGAATAGGTTCAAGAGGTTGTGGGTGACATGATGGAATTAGAATACTTGACATGGTTTGAGAAGAATGTTTTGTAGGCTCAAGGATGAGAAGTGGTTGACATGGTTGAATCCCTTCTAGTAGCCCTTGGGTCACATCCTTTGTAGTTGGATGGATGGATTTTTGTTTTCTTTTGTAATGTTTGAACTTAGGGCATGTAATTTATGGAGGATTGGATGATGGTGTGGGTAATTAAGGGTTTGATGGGTTGGAATGTGTGGGGACCAATAGATTTGGACTAGGACATGGTGGATTTATGATAGGCCTTTGATTAGATGGTGGCATAATATATTTGTAGGATGCATGAAATAGATTGCCATTTCCCTTATCAAAGGTGGCAATAAAACTTAAAGGATTTTGATCTTGTTGCAAAGGTGGAATTTGGCTCAAATGTGCTTGTTGTGGGATGAATTGATGGGTTGATGTAGGATTGACATAGAAAGAGGTGGGATAAGATGATGTAATTATTTTTATAGGTGGATGGATTAGATTTATATGAAATGGAGGGAGATGCCACATAGGAATGACGTAGAATTGAGTGGCGTTGAATGAATAGAGGATGATGTGCTTGTTTGGTTTGACAAGTGGCTATGAGATATTGGGCTTGCACTATGAGATGTTGCATTTGAGTTGATTGGATTGTTTAAAATTTTTGGATCATGTTATGGATTCCTTGAATGATTTTTTGGTTTAAAGGTGATTGGATGGTTTTAGATTCGTGAAGTATGTGAACGAGCTCTTGTGCTAGGTCTTCTAATGTTGGAATGGTGTCACTTTTGGAAAATATTTGATTAATATTACAATGATGATTTAAAATGATGTGGTTGATTGAAGAAATAGGATGATTTGGCTTGGAAAGATTGGATGATGTGGAAAATGTTTATTGAAAGTTTGACTTGGGAAATATCAAACACAAGATCTCACATGTAAATGCATGAACAAACACACCAAAAAAAATGATAAATTTTTCTTTCAATATTAAATGTTATGATTAAGAAAACACTTGAATACAAAAAAAAAATCCTAATGTTAATCAAGTGGATATTGCCAATTGGGTGTTAAAATAGGATGAATGAGGTTGACTAGGGATCATTTGAAAGAAAAATCTTGCCACACAATTGGGAGAAAGGGGTAACCCGCCCTTCACCTTCACTTCCCAAAGGTATAAAGATCTTTGGGGCTTAGCCAAGAGTGACAAGATTTCAACTCCCAAAGGAGGGTGTCTTTTGATTCACCTCTCGATTGAGGTCATCCCTTGGAGTGGTGTGTCTCCAAGTAGGCCTCCTAAGAAGGGTATTGCAAAAGTGAACCAAGTGAGGATTTTTTGATTTCCAATATCACCTTGCAGTGTGAGGAGAGATCATACACACACACACACTTGATTCACACGCATAGTTGTTAATTGACCCTTAGAAATGAAATGTGTGTAAAAAATTCAAGCACTTGTTCTTTTTAACCCCAATTCAAGATTTGTGATTGAATACAATGGTTCATTTTAAATCGATTTCAATGATGTGACAACAAACAAGATTAATTTTAGACCCCAAAATCCAAATGTGTGATTAAACAAATTGCTCTTTTTAAGCCCCAAATTAAAGTGTATTGACAAGCAATGATTAGAGATGAAAGATGGAATGTGTACACCTAGACTTTCTTTAGCTCCAAATTTTTGTCCACTTGATCCAATTTTTCTCTTAAAAAGTTTTTATTTTTTTGCACATTCACAAAACCATCAACAAAGCCAAAACCCTAACAAGATAATTGATCACTAATATTAGAGGGTTTGCTAGTCAAAACAAATATAATTTTTGAATTTTTTTTTGGCATAAAAAATAAAAAAAACAAAGAATAGAACCGTACTAAAATTTCAAGATATTTCCAAAAATGTAAAGAAATCTGAAAAAATTGCTGATTTGCACCTAAAATTATTTTTTCATGAAAAATCATTCAAAAATTCAAAAAAAATCAAAATAGGTCCAAAAATTCTGATTTTTTTTACTAAAATCTCCTGACATAATTTTGAACTTATAGATTTTTTTTGTGAAAATATCTGCAACTGTTTGTGAGATATAAGCAAATCTTTCAAAAACCCTAAGTTTCAAATATCTTATTTTTATCTAATTATTTTTCATCCAAATTAAAAACATAAAGAACAAACCCCTATTAGAATTTAGAGAAATTTATAGAAATATAAAAAAAATTGAAATTTTTCCTAATTTTATCTCAAAAATGATCTATCATGAAAAATAACAAAAAAAATCTAAAAAATTAAAAGAAAATCCAAGAAATCTGATTTTTGGATTGAAAGCTCTTGATATTGTCCCCAACTTGTAATAAAAATTTGTGCAAACTTCTACAGCCTTTTGAGAGATATGGTCTAATATTTCCAAACCCTAGGCTTGTGTCTCCAATCCTACCTGCAAAATGTTAGTCTATAATTTTTTGCACAAAATAATAATATAAGATTAGGGAGATCTGTACAAAATTGTGTTCATGCCAGGTTCAACAATGCAATAAGGGTTAAAATTATCAAGTTTAGGATATAAAGAATATACATCAAACCCTAATAAACGATGAAGTACAAATAAGCATAAAGACATAAAAAATACAACAGTATTACCAGATCTTCATGCCACCATTGATTCACCTCCATTGCACTTCTCTATTTTGCTTGAATATAATAATTGCCCTTAGATTTTTGAGTATGCAATAATGAACTATGACAATGACAACACAAAATATTGAAGATTATATATGACTATGGATGCACTTGACTTGATGTTGACAACAAGATAGCAAGATGGCTCTAGATAACTTGTAGATGGATGCCAAATGGCAATGACAAGATATTTTATAGGGAGGTCAATTTCAAATGAAATGTTAAGATATAAAGACAATTAATCAATTTCCAAGATTAAAATATAAGGTGTGAAATAGGGTTAGGACTAAATTAGGGTAGATGATAAGGATTGACGATCAAGATGAAATTATAAATAATTTAATCAAGGGTGGAGGTTAATTGAGACATGGATAGATATGGATCAAAATAGATAAAGAGGAGAGGGGAAATTAAATAATAATAAATATTTAATTTAGATGGCCAATGAATAATTAAATAATTAAAATAATTATTTAATTATAGAAGAATGTGACAAAGGGAATATTTTGAATTAAATAATGATTAATTAAAAATTCAAGAGAGTGAAATTTAGGAGAGAAAGGGTTAATGAATAATTAAATAATAAAAATAATTATTTAATTATAGTAGAAAGTGGTATAAAAATTAAATAAATAAGAATTTATTTAATTTTAGAAAGAAGGGGACTTAATTAGTGATGTAATTAAATAAATAAAATTTATTTAATTAATCAAGAATGAATTAAGATAGAAATGAATTAATTAAATAATTAAAATTATTTAATTAATAAAAGACTTATGACTTTAAGAAATAATTAAATAACTAAAAATATATTTAATTATTAGAGAAAAAAAAGGAAATTATGGAGAGTTTAGAAGTCGTGAGCATAGGATAATTTTTAGTGTGTATAGGGTTAAGCAAGGTAGAATTATGGGGGATTTTACATTTCTTTTGGGGGTTCTTGAAAACTTATATTGGATAAAAAACCATTATGTTTCTTCTTTCTCATTTATGAAATTTCTCTATGTTAGCATTGAGATACATTTGGTGTTAACATAGTACATTCTATATTATCGTATATTTCTAGTATTATAATTTTCTTCTTATCAATATTTTTTATTTATCTATCAATAATATAATTATATTAGCTATCTATGGAGATCTAAAGACCCAAACATGGGTTTGACTTGGAAAATCCCCTAAAACAACCCAACCTAATCATTTTTCTCTCTTTCTCTATGTACAAGTTTCATAGGTAAGAAATAAATAATCATCCTAGTGATATGTACTTACATTTTTTACACTCTTTGTTAGATTATTGTAACTTAAACATAATATTATATGTCATTTATTATTCTTATTTTTTATTATTCTCATACAAAGTGATTTCACATAATTTATTCTTTGCATGTAGGAACCAATTGCACAACATTTTTAATTTTCATTTTTTGCATATGTGGTGGACGACAACATATCATGAGGAAATTTATACCATGCATTTCAATATATGGTTGAGGCTCTAAAAAATCTATAGAATCAATTTTACTACCCTATATTTTTGTGAACATGACATTCTTGAGCATAAAATTATTCTTTTCAAAAAATTATAAAAAAAAACTCTTACAACCAAACATCTAAATCTCTTCTTCCTTTTCTACTTTAACAATATTTAGTTTGAGTGTCATAAATATTCTTATGAGCTTTATGACCCAATATATTTCTCAAAGTACTATTGTAAGAAGAAGCATTATTCATTACAAAATTTTATAATCAAAACATTTTAACATGCCTATTTGGATTGGGCTAGATTTCTCAAAAGAACAATTCACAATGGGATGCCAAACTCTCCAAAATATTACATCTCTATTGATCCTTCTTTACCATCTCATAAATCTTGTCCAAATGATGGGTTTGATAATGATGTTATTGTGTGTGATCCATTTTAAAAATAAAAGCACTAGATGATAATTTACATAGTTTCCAAACTCTTCCCTCTAATGATACTCTTACATTAGTGGTTCCTAATATGGATATTATCCATAATATTCTAATCTCCAGTTCAAAAAGAGTTGAATTCCTCTATGGACTAGTACAAAATATGCATAACAATGTATCGTTCTATACCTATGTTTTGAAAAACCCACAAGATGCACAATCTAATGTCATTGGTACACAAATTTCTATGTCAATTTTAGTGCCCACTATACATATGGTGACCACAAAACCTATTGCTACAATGTTTGTTGCTTTTGGTGGTTTTTTCTTAGGGTTTCTTAGATCGAACCTTGGTTCTTGTCAAAACCTTACCTCTACCACATTCACATATACTAGTCCACAAAATTCTACTATCCATATGCACACAACCAACCTTGTCCTAAACTAACTTCCACTAGCTAGCAACAAAGGCAAATTTCTCACTTAACCAGTAGCTCTTTGCAACTTCTCATTATCACTCATCATATATACATTCCAATGGAATTATATATTCTAGATACACCTCTTTCATGGGGTTTTCAAGCACTGACATTTAAAAAATATAATACAAAAGGTGACCCTCAAAGTCACATTTTTTCTTTCACTGCAAGTTATGTAGCAATTTTATTTTTCATGATGCACTATTGGAAAAACTATTCCTATAGTCTCTCAAGGATAAAATGTTGGATTAGATTAGCTCATTAATTAAATATTATATTCACACATTCAAGCAACTAAATAATCAATTTCTCTAGAATTTCCAACTACACATTAGACTACAAGTCATGTTCATTGATCTTTTCCATTATAAATAAGTACTTACTAAAATAGTTACTAATTTTTTTTTCCCAATATTAATCACTATTTTGTCAAATCCCTTATGTGTTCACCAATTCAAATGTGCAATGATTGTTCATTGGAAACTTATAGCCAACATTAAGGGACAAAATACTTTTAATAAAATATAAATCTTTTGAACATATTTTAACTACTCTACTTGATTATCAATAGACTCTTAGCTAGTATGGAGGCTCATCTTCACTGAATCACTCTAATAACTAGGGTGGTCCTTCATCTTTTGTAACTTATAAAAAAAATTCAATTAATTGAGAATCAAAATCAATGAACCAAAGGTTTATAAGGTCTCAGTTATAGCACCTAAAAAACACAAAAGGTTCAAGTAAAATTACAAACCTATGTCACACTTTCGACCAAATAAATAGTTTCAATCAAAATAGTTTCACCCAAAATTATGTGGCCTATACATGGCACATAAAGTTTCAGGTGAAAACCTCACTTGAAAAATAAAATAAAAATAAAGAACATTTTTTTCCCTTTGTCACTTTAAAATGCAATTCAATTTTTATGTAAGTTTTGAATAGAAGGGTTTTCAACATAAGGGTTTTAGTTGAAACAATTTCACCTAACACTGTCTATGTGGCGTAGCCACCTCATCTTTCTTAGAAATTTTTGAAACTTTCCACTTGAACATGATATTTCTTCAGTCAAAATGATTTTTAAAAAAATGAAAAATATTGTTTTGTAGAGCTCGAAGTGAAAAATCCAAATAATTTTTAGTTTTTAATTAGTATTAATATGTTTTTTAAATAATGCAATTAGGTTGTTAAAATAAAAAATGAGGTTGATTATAAATTTAAAAAATACTTGATGCAAGAGCATCGAGTGGTGTAGGGGCAATCTTGCATCACCCCAAAAAAATGTTTTTTTCTTATTTTCTTTAGTTGTTTTGAGTCCCATGATGGCACTTAAGGGGTGTAAGACAACCATAAGTCAAAAATAACAGAAATAAGTCACTTATTATTTTTAGGAAGTCAACCTAAATGGGCTCATATGGACCTAAAAATTTACCTTGGGGACTAGAGCTGAAAAACATTGTTGGTCGCGAAAGAATCCTCTCAATACCCTACATGGTTTGGGAGATATTAAAGTTTCTGTCTTGGGAAATTTCTCCAATGCAAGTACAAATTCAAATAGAAAATCTTTGAGGCCCTAATACAACTTGAAAATTTGACGAACTAACCTCTGATGGATTTGGTGTTGTAGATATCTTTGAGAGCTTTCCAATGATATGTTATATTAGAAAATTCAACAGCTGGATCAAAATTTATTGCCCCATGAAATTGACCCACTAAAAAGTGAATTTCATTAAAATTTCTTCCTAGGCAAGAAATCAATCAACAGGACTTTTGGTGCCAAAAAAAAGGGGAAAGTTGAACTTTCTAGAACATTCTAGGGTGGTAATTGGGTACAATAAAAAGGGTTAAGTGGGTGTTGTAGAAGGTGGATCCATTAGTGTAGATTATGGCTCTAAATAATTTTATTTTTTTCAAATTCAATTCTATTGTAATGAATCAAGCCCATGAGGTTGTATCATGTGAGTTTTGGATTTGTAATTTCATTTTCTGAAAATAATTAAAAGCGAGTTATTTTTCTATCTCCTATCTTCTATGTTGGTATCTATTGTTGAGGTTTTTGCGGGTTTCGGGTGGTGAGGCCCTCATCATGTGGTATTAGATTTGGTTTTCTTGAGTGTGTAATCAGATCACCAAATGTGAGGCAGTTATCAATAGGACTTGCGGTTGTGGGTTTCTATGAAAAGTGATCAGCATGCCTCCACGAGGAAACTGTGGTGGTGGAAGAAATGTTATTGTACTAGAAGAGGGTTGAATATCCCTATAGAGAAAAGTTGAAGCACTTCAAGAGGAGTTATGTCAAGGGTTTAAGCCAAGAAGAGGAGATGAAAGTGAGGATGATGTTGAAAATGAGGAACTATTCAAAGAAGAACAAGAAGTAGAAGACCCAACACAAGTCAGATTATTTAAGGCCATCTCTAAGATTGGGAAAAGGCCAAAGATTGATGTTTCTATATTTTTTGGAAATCTTAACCCAAAAGAGTTGATTGATTGGATCAACACATGGAGGAATACTTTGAGTATGAAGAGGTGGAATATCTTGAGAGGGTCAAATTTGCAAATACCAAGCTCAAGGGTCATGCAAATACTTGGTGGAAAGAGGTACAACTAGAAAGAAATCAAAGAGGGAAAGAGAAGATAACTAGATGGGATCGAATGGTGGGAAAATTAAAAAAATAGTTCATTCCTATGGACTATGAGATAGATTTTTTGAACAAGATCCAAGGGTTGAAACAAGAGGGAAAATCTATCAAGTAGTATACATAAGAATTTGACCATGTCTTGATCAAAATGGGCCACTCTAATGCCAATAAGGAGAAATTTTTCCATTACATAAGTGGGTTGAAGCTGAGTATTCAAGAAGAGTTGGGTCTAGTAATAATGTATACAATTGAAGACACATATCAATTTGATTTCAAGGTAGAAGAAAATTTTAATAGAATATTTGAAAGCAAGAAAGGAGATGGGGGTCATGGTGAAAAGACTAGTGGATGATCATATGGAGGTAAAAATGAAGATCAAAACAAGGGTGAAGGATCTAGTAGCAACTAGAATCAGAAAGGAGCTACCACCTACTATCCTCGTGATTAGAATAATGGAGACCAAAGAGGAAGAGGAAGATTTGGATGAGGACTAGGAAGAGGAGGCTTTCATGGAACCTACTTCTAGTGTGGAGAAGAAGGACATAGAGCCTATGAGTTTCCTCAACATCAATGAAGGAAAAATAGAAGACTTGAGGGTAATGCACGAGTTGCACATGCAGATGAAGATGTTGAGTCTTCACATTCTGAGGATGCCAAAAGAGGAGAGGTTCTTGTTAATAGAAGAGCCTTACTAAATGAGGAGAAGGAATCAAATCAAAGGAAGAATTTTTTTCGCACTAGATGTAAGTGTGAAGGTAAAGTTTACAATGTTATTATTGATGGAGGTAGTACTGATAACCTTGTTTTAGAAGAGATGGTTAGTAAGTTGTGGTTGGAGAGAAGAAGCCATCTGAATCCATATTGGATTGCTTGGTTGCAGAAGGACAATAAAGCTTTGGTAAATGAACAATGTTTGGTAAAGTTCAAGATTGGAAACTACCATGATGAGGTGTTGTGTGATATTATGCCTATGGATGTTTGTCATATGTTGTTAGGAAGATTGTGGTAGTTTGATCAATAGGAAGTACATGATGGACATGCCAACATCTATTATTTGAAAAAGGATGGTATTTGTCATAAGTTCAAGCCCTTAAAAAAGGCATAGGAACAGGTATGCAATAATGCAAGAAATTTTTTGGTTGATGGAAGAAAGCTCCTAGAAGCTATATGGCATAAGCATATGTGTTTTTCATTGATCCCTAGAGTTGATAAAGAAGATACTATTGAGGTACCTATAGATGTTTCAATTGTTTTGAAAGAATTTCAAGCTATTATTTCTGATAATGTACATGAAGGTTTGCCTCTAGTAAAAAAGATTAGTCATCAGATGGATCTGATTCCTAGAGCTAGTTTTCCAAATAAAGCAGCTCATCATATGACTCCAACGAAGAGTGAAGAGTTGAACAAACAAGTGTAAGAGTTTTTGTAGGAGGGATTGATCAGAGAGATATTGATTCCATGTGTAGTAGCTATAGTACTAGCACCAAAGAAGAATGGGGAATGAAAGATGTGTACAAATTCTAGAGCCATCAACAAGATCACCATCAAGTATAGATTTCCCTTGCAAAGAATAGATGTCATTATGGACTGCTTGAGTAGAGATGAGTACTTCACGAAGATAGATTTCAAGAGTGGATATCACTAGATCCAAATTAGAGAATGAGATAAATGGAAGATAGCCTTCAAAACCAAGGAGGGATTGTGCAAGTGGTTAGTCATTCCTTTTGGGCTAGCCAATGTACCGAGCACATTTATGCGACTTATGAATGAGGTATTGAAAGAATTTTTAGGAAAAATTGTTATTGTTTATTTTGGATTATATTTTTTATTTTTAGTAAGACACTAGAGGAGAACTTGATGCATATTTGAAGAGTTTTTGAGAAGCTAAGGGATGAGAAGCTTGAAGAAATGTAGTTTTTCTAAGAGAGAGTTGGTGTATCTGAGATTTGTTGTTTCAGCAAAGGGTTTTAAAATGGCTCCAAAGAAGGTGAAAACTATCATTGAATGGCCTACCTTGAGGAGTGTTACAAAGGTAAGATCATTTCATGGTATAGCAAGTTTTTATTGAAATTTTATTAAGATTTTTAGTAGTATTTATGCACCCTTAACTGAAGTAATGAGAGGGGATAGAAAATTATTTTAAATAGACTAGAGGAGCAACAAAGAGTTTTGATATGTTGTAGAAGAAATTCATAGAGAAACTTGTTTTGGCACTTCCAAATTTAAATAAGTTCTTTCAGGTAGATTGTGATGCTAGTGACACTACCATAGGAGTTGTTTTGAGTCAAGAAGGTAAGCTTGTTTCCTATATTAGTGAGAAGTTGAATGATGCTAAGAAGAAATATTATGTTTATGATCAAGAGTTTTATGCTATAGTTTAGGCTTTGATGAAATGGATACAATATTTTTTTTCCAAAAGAATTTGTTTTATATATTGGTCATTAGGATTTGCAATATCTCAATAGTCAAGGAAGGTTAAATGTAAGGCACTTAAAATGGGTTGAGTTTTTGTAGAGCTATACTCTTTTTTGAAGCATAGGAGTGGAAGGTCAAAAAAAGTTGAAAATGCTTTAAGTAGAAGGAAAAATTTATTGATAGAGATGAACATAGAGGTTGTTGGGTTTAATGAGCTCAAAACTTTGTATCCTTGAGATCCAAAATTTTCAGAAGCTTGGAAGGATTATTTGGAACCTGTTACATTGGATAGGACAAGATGGTTGGATTTCTTGATCCAAGATGAGATTTTTTTTAGAGGAAGCCAATTATGCATTCCAAGGAATTCTATGAGAGAGAATCTAGTCAAGTTGAAGCCTAGTGGAGGATTGGTTAGATATTTCAGTCGAGATAAGACCATTTCTCTTTTTGTGTGAATTATTATTGACCACAACTACAACAAGATGTGAAGAATTTTGTACAAAGTTGTAGAGTTTTTCAGATGGTGAAAGGAGAAGGTCATAATATTGGATTGTATCAAGCATTACCAATTACTTGAGAGGCCATGGGAGGACAGTAGCATGGATTTTGTTCTTGGATTTCCAAGGACACAGAGAGGGCATGATTCCATATTTGAGGTGGTGGATAGATTTTCAAAGATGTCATATTTCATTCTATGTCATAAGACCAATGTTTTTTTTCATGTTGCAGAGTTGTTTTTTAGAGAGGTGGTGAGACTACATGGTCTACCAAAGAGTATAGGTTCAAAAAAATATACCAAATTTGTTTCTTATTTCTGGGGGACATTATGGAAGAACTTGAAGATAAATTTAAAGTTCAGTTTTGCACACGATCAACAAATTGATGGACAAAATAAGGTGGTGAAAGGAGTTTGGGTAATCTTATAAGATGCTTAATAGGAGATAATCCCAAGGGATAGTATTTGTCTTACAAAAATTTTGTCAACATGAGCACTGGTAAATCACCATTCTAGATTGTGTATGGGAGTAGTCCAAGAACTATTTATGAACTGAGAAAGATGGATAAGGGGGAGAAGAGTATTGCTAAGGCTGAAGATTTTTCTGAGCTCCTAAAGAATTGCATGAAGAGGTGAAGAAACATATCAATAAGATGAACTCACAATATAAGGCTAAGGTAGATAAAAAAATGACGTATAAGGAGTTCTAGGTAGGAGATGAAGTCATGGTTCATTTTTCAAAGGAGAGGTTTCTAGTTGGTACTTACAAAAAGTTAAAAATGAAGTTTGGACCATGCAAGATCTTGAAGAAGCATGATTCAGGAAATGCATATGAGGTAGAGTTGCTTGATGAAATTCATATTTCACCCATGTTTAACATTTCAGATTTAATAAAATATCATGAAGGAGGAATTGATGAAGAAATAATAGAAGCACAATGGAATATTCTAGCACCTTCTTCAAAAAAGGAGGAGATAAAAGAGATTTTGGATAGTCACATGGGTAGAAGCATAAGAAATAGAAAGTATGCAAAATACTTGGTGAAATGGAGAGGAAGACCTTTTGAAGATTCATCATGGTTGTCTAAGGCTAAGGTTAACCATATTGGTTTCACTATAACCCCTAAGAAGTGATAGGGTTAATTTTCAAATTACCCTAGGTGTCTGATGTAGGAGCATCCAGTGGTGTAGGGACAATCTTGCATCACCCAAAAAAATTGTTTTTTTTCTTATTTTATTTAGTTGTTTTGAGTCCTGTGATGGCACCTAAGGGGTGTAGGATGGTCAGAAGTCAAAAATACCAAAAAATGACCACTTACTATTTTTATTATATCATCCTAAATGGGCTCATATGGACTAGAAAATTTACCCTAGGAAGTAGAGCTGAAAAATATTTTTGGCTGTGAAAGAATCATCTCAATACCCTATGGTTTGGGAGATATTACGGTTTTCATCTTGGGAAATTTCTCCAATGCAACTTCAAACTCAAATAGAAAATCTTAGAGGCCCTGAAACATCTCAAAAAGTTGATGAACCGACCTCTACTTGATTCGGTGTTGTACATCTCTTTGTGACTTTTCCAACGATATGTTATAATAGAAAATCCGACACCTAGATCAAAATTTATGGCCCCACGAAGTTGGCCTACTAAAAAGTGAATTTCATTAAAATTTCTTCCTAGGCAAGAAATCAATCGATAGGGATTTTGATGCCAAAAAAATAGGGAAAGTTGAACTTTCTAGAACATTCTATGGGGATTATTGGGTAAAATAAAAAAGTTTAAGTGGCATCTGTAGAAGTTGGCTCCATTAGTGCAGATTGTAGCTCCGAATAATATATTTTGTTTTCAAAGTTGATCCTATTTTAATGAATCAAGCCCATGAGGTTATATCATGTAAGTTTTGAATTTGTAATTCATTTTCTAAAAATAACTGAAGGCTATTTTTTTTGTCTCACATATTTTGTGTTGGTATCTATTGCTGTGGTTTGTGTGGGTTTCAAGTGGTGTGGCCCTCATCAATACTAAAACATATTAAATAAAGTAAAAGTATATGGTACAATAGAGGAGAGAATCCTCTCCAAACAGGTATATATTTTTTTTAAAAGGATAAAAAAATTAGACAATTTTTGATGCCAAATGAAAAATATCAAATTCTAGTATGTTTGACTTCAACACATTATTATGAGGAAAATATACATCAATTTTTTTAAATTTTCTTCCATGCACTAGATATTGAAGTTATCTATTTGGGAAAACCTTAGAAAAAACAACGTTGTTTTCTATTTTTTCTCGACATCAACTCAATGTCACTTTTTCCTAAAAAAATTCAGTAATTCGAAAACTGCTCTTAAATTCATAAAAAATAAAATAAATTGATAAAAAATAAAAAATTGAAAAATTACTATGTAAGGGGGAAATCAAAAAGATGGAAATGCAACAACAAAATAAAATGAATTGAAATCAAAACAAGATAAATCCCAACCTACTCATGAAATGTGATTGTAAATCAATGAGTTAAACAAGAAATGTTAGCATAAAATGAGAACATAAACAAATTCAAAGACTACAATTTTACCATCCCATGCCAGAGTGTATTTGTATTATAACGAATGTTGGATTGTTGGATCAATATGAAGCCTCCACATGCAAAAGCTTCAAAATTAGTAATAATGGTGATCTCAAATGTAGGAATGTGCTCAATGTGCTTCAATAGTCAATTTTACATGCTCTCCACAAATTCTCTAGATTATCTGATCCCTTTTTAGAAGGAAGAAAGTTGTTTTATACATTTAAGATTTTTAGATGAATGATCGAGATTCAACAATGAAAGACCAAGATCAACAACTAAAAACCATTGAAAGGAAATAAATTGATCAATTAACTTAGTTGATTGATCCAATTAAGGGATTTAATTGAATAATTAATGGGATTAGATTGGATGATTAGTGGGATTAAAGAAATCAAATTAAGTGTTTAGTGGAATTAGAGAAATTAGTGGGATTGTTATCAATACCGAAGTTAACCTTGCCTAGATGTGGACATCATGATAGGGTTCCCTTAGAGCCATTACGATAAAAAGTTTCTACCAAGATATGATCAATGTGAGATTTGGATATCATGGATGTCGAATTGGATGGAAAAATGCATTGAGGGATATGAGATTAATATGTATTGGTTGATAGTTTGGAATTTTTGACTTTCCAAACTTGGGATGATGAACATTGATGGGTGTATATGGAGATTTGATCGATACCAACTTCTTCATATAGTTTGTAGGTTTCCCTTGAATCTTTCTTTTGCATCATTGGACATTTTTTACATGGATGAATTTACATTTATTATTTTTCCCCATATTTTCTCTAACTAATAGAGTTTGATAGGGATGATTTTCTTTCTTTTTCTTTAGTATCCATTTGAATTTTTCTTGTCCAATTTTTTTTTCTCATTCTTTTTCTTCAATGACTTGTTTTGTTCTTTGATATAATTTTTTCTCTTATTGTTGGTCCCAGTTAGAGGGTTGAAATAAGTTTGGATGATGGTTCATGATATGGATAGCTATAGCATTGGTAGAATTTTAATCATAAGGACTCTTTGTGCTCTCTATGTTGATGTTTGTGTTAGATAAAGTTACCCCCGATATTATAGAGGTATCATTACTATGCTTATATTCCTTAATTGTTGAATAACCAAGACCTTGATGTTTAGGATTGTCAACAATATGCACTCATTCTTGGATACCCTATTCATGTAGGCCTAATCCCCTACCTTGATAATGCATCTTTTGAAAACTTTTATTTGTAATAGGATATAATTTATTTTGTAAACAAGGTGGTAATCTTTCTCTACTCTATTGTGGATCTTAAAAGGTCATAGATTCTTCATTGGTAAGATAAATTGCTCTGAAAAAGGTAAGTGATCCAAGTTTATAAGTGACAAGTCCCTCAATATGTAGGATAAATTCTTGATTGATATCTTTGGCTTGATCTTCAAAGGATGTTTCTGATTCACAATCCACACAAAAGGCTTCTTCATGATCCATTTTTTCTTATTCTTTAAAGGATGTTTTTGATTCACCATTCATGTAGAAGTCTTGTTCATGATCAATTTCTGGTATGTCTATGGATTCTTCTATGCCTTGATCATGTGCAAATATGTTAAGAGTAGGAGACTCTTGTTCATTGTTAATGAAGTTGAGAGTAAGAAACTCTTTTCCCTTGGTAATGACATCAAGATTATAAGACTCTTGTTTTAGATAAATATCATCTACATGTCCTTTAGGAGTAAACGTCTCATGGGTAGAGATAGGAGAGGGTGATATATGGATACGATCATTTTTTATTGAAATATTGTATGCATTGGAAGATATGCATTAAATCATTGTAATATCCTGGATATGTGGATCTTTTATCTGAGCTTTTATCAGATTTTTCTTCTATATTAGTTTGGAATAGTCCTATTAGATCTTGAGAAGACCCAGATCCTTGATCTTGACTGGTTTAAAAATTTATTTTGATATGCTTTGGATCAAATTCTTGATATGGGTTAATTTCAAAGGATGGATTGTTTGCAAATGGTTCTCAAATGTCTTCTCTAGGCATGGGTATTGGTTTAAGATTCTCTTGATCTTCAAGTGAATTTGGATCAAGTGTTGAACTAAGGATTTTTTCAATATTGCTAAACATTACTTTGTCTCCATGAAGCAAAATAAAAATCATCATTTTTTACATATCATCAATCATCAAATTTATTTTATCTTCTAAATCCTACTAACATTTTCTTCTAGTCAACATTTCATCTATTAGTCCTTGCACTTAAACACATCACATCATCTTGTCAAAATTTTTGGTTCATTATCCAAAATTTTCACCAAATTTATCAAGGGGCACCATGATATCCCATCATCACTGAGGAAACTCCTAAGTGAGAATTTTTGAATTTTCTTTGACATAATGCTCAAAATGGAATTCTATCAAAGAAAGGAAAAATGTAGATACCTAAAATTATCCTAGAATATGAACTAGCAATTTAACACTAATATTCATCTTCTCCGAGTGATTAAATAATGTTCAATTATTTAATTATTTTCTACAACCATATTTCCATTATTAATTAGATGACTTTATGTTATTTAATTAATTCATTTCAATCAATCTTCTTGATTAAATAAATAAATCCTATTTATTTAATTATATCTTTAAATCTTCCTCCTAGTTAATTAAATAAACTTTAATTATGTCACTAACATTTCTCATTCTTCTAATTTAATTAAATAGATACCATTAATTATTTAATTAATCTACTTTCTCTCTTCCAAATTAAATAACTAAATCAATTATTTAATTTCCTCAAAAATCACTCAACATGGTCAATTAATAAATATATTTTTATTTATTAAATTCAAAAAATCAGCTTGCATGTTCCTCTTAAGGATGTTTGGAGGATAATTCATAAAGTCCTCCTTTCATTTTCCTACAAGGGAGGCTATTGTTACTCTTGAGGATGTTTGAACGATACTTCACCTTTCCATTCATGGTGAGATCATTACTTATCATGTTCGATGAGGTACCCATGTTATGCAACATGTGTTAGGTGTTGCACACTTGGATGTGCACCAATCAAAGGTTGATCTATCTGGGTTTTCTAATAGTTAAAATCCCATTGTACTTGTCCTATGTGATCTGGTATTAGGATTAGTTGTTCCTAATAGGTAAGGTCGATAGTTTGTTGTTGGTTAGGGTATATGTATCGAGAGTACACTAGAGAATGGGATGATATATGCCAGGGGTGCTCATTTGTTGGCTCATCTTTACTGAGATATGCACGAGGTGGTGTATCGAGGTGAGAAATATATTTTTATAGTTTTTCACTATTGCATGTTTGGGCATGGGAGCATATTGCAGCGACTCATCTGGATGGGATACGAGATCATTCTCTGAATGATCCATACTCTTATTGTTATAGGGATTTTATGCATTACACCTTGCTTGGGGACCTTCCTTATTAGCATCATGTGTTCGATGAGATGCTCGGTTTTGTGTAGAGAGCTTATATGGGATGCGAGGTTTTTTTAGAGGATGGTAATAATCTTGTTTATTCATGAAAAACCCATTGGTTTATTGGTCATTCACCTTCTATGATAGATTGTTATCTACTGGACCGAGTCTATTGTTAGTTCAAAGAGAGACAGGGGTGGGTTCCTGATGTGTATGAGGCTCAGTTTGTTCAGACTACTTCGAGAGGTCCATGTATGGGGTCTCCAAGAAGATATAGATACTATTGTTTCTGAGTTCAGAGAAGTTTCCCTAGTTAGTTGGGGTTGGCTGGCTGGTTTGGTAGATCCAAGTACTACTCATGATTATGATGAGTGGTGGGCATGACATAGGCATTTGAGGTTCATTGATCCTATGGGTGATCCCATCATGAGTAGAGAAGGTATTACAGGTCATCATAGGGAGAAATAATGCATTGATATTCTCACAGAGTAAATGGATCGAGCCCAATGTGATGAGGCACAGGGTATTCAAGATGAGCATATGCCTCTTGCATAGGGTCAGGGACAGGTTTATGGTCCTCCTCCACTAGCTAGGGATGTTGAGGGCTGAGAGAGATAATGAGAGCAGTCATCGACATGTTGCAGAGGCTAAAGTACTATTGCTTACCATAGAGAGAGATACTCTCCAAGCATAGCATGATAGTATTTGATTTGAGCGAGATTGGTTTCTATAGATTTCCACCTATTATTAGACCTTATATGATGCTACTATTCCTATGGATTCTCAACATCCATGGTTTGAGGAGCCAAGTGCTATGAGTAATGGCGGTGGTGGTGTAGGTGTAGGTGTAGGTGATTATTCTATGAGACAACCAAATCATTTTGATGGTTAGTAGGGTTTTGTCCTTCCTATCAAGGTCTTACTTTTTTTTGTACTTGATCTTCATGTTGTTCCATGGTGTAGAGGAATTTTGTAGACATGTGCTATATATATATTCATTCATCTAGTCGAGACCTCGTACATATGTTATGATTCTGTATTATCCTATCATACTTGTGTCATTTTGGATGTTGTTCTTATGACATGTTCCCTTTTTAATGATGATATATATGAGATATACCTTCTTTGATTCAACCTCATTTTATGTTTATGTGATGACGATATATCATGATGTATGCTTATATGTGTTTTTTGTGCTTTTCTGATGTATGAATTTTATGTGGATGAATGAATCATACTTTATCTCGTTATGATGTGGCTTATGTTGATATATGATGAATCAATTCCTCATACATGATAAATGATGTTTTTTATTGGTTTATTATTATCATCATGATATGTATTGACAACATTTATGGATGTAATATGGATATGGTGCTAATGATGTTTTATGTTGGATGATTGTTAATCAAAAGAAACATTGATGATGGATAGAATTATGATGTTAATTAGAAGAAGTATTGATGATGGATAGAAATGTGATGTTGTTAGTTGTTGATGAGTTTCTTTTTCTTTTCTTTAGAAACTTCATGGTTTGAACAATCCTCTTTGATGTAGGAAACAAATACAATGCACCAAGGTATGAGTTCCCAAGGTGACTTTGTATCTATTGTGTGGGATTTGACTCTACAAAAAAGAGAGCATTTTTTTCTCATACCAAACATATGGAAAATTTGATTTAAAATATAGGGGGATTGCATGAAAAAAATTTGGACCATTCACACAAAGAGGTATAAAACACTTAACATGTAACTACTTCATGAAATTTTTTAAATAAAACTTCCATACTTAATAAATAAAGTATTCACCATGGTAGTATTACAAAAATATCTTACAAAAAGAAAATCAAAATAATGCTCAATTTCCCCCATTACTTCTTCTCTAAATCCTTATTGACATCCTCAAGAGATCTTGGGAATGAGTCAATAAAATAAATCACAAAATTAAGACCACAAAAAGATAAAACAAAGTTGCAGTATCACTTGCCATAATTTTTTGGGGTGGGGCTATTATTCATTTTTTATCATGTGTATCATAGGAACAAATCCATTAAGGCATATCTCAAGATGTTGTTGGGACTTTTCAATAAGATAGGTAGTTAATAATTTGGCATTGTTTTTGTTTGTTCGTAGTCAAATCTTATGTGATTATTTTTCTTGAAAGTTCTAGATTTTGATGTTTTCTTTGTTTTTTTGTTTTTTTGTTTCGTCAAAGGATTATTGTGATGATTTGTTTATTATGGGTGAGTTTTTTTATTGTATTTTTTGATGATGGGATGGGTCTTTTTGATTTTCTAAGTTTTATGATGTTTTTTTTGTTGTTTTTAGGGGTCTAGCCTAGGGCCTCAGGGGCTCATCAAATATAAGCCTTTCCTACATTGTACACATAGAGGCTCGTAGTTCACTTGGTTTGAGTCTTTTTTACCTTGTCTATTTTGTGAATGTTTTTGGATTTTGTATGTTGTCTATGATATTTTTGGATTTTGGATTTATTGACTAAGTTGAAATAAATCATGTTGGAAAGCTAAGGGGATTGACCTATGGTCTTAAGGGATATAAGCCTTGCCTACATTGTACACACTGAGACCACATAGTTCGAGCATTTGACTCAAAGAATGAATTGTTATTGGGTAAACAACATTGATAATCTGGATTGATATTCCTTTTCTATGTCTAGAGGATATGTTGTGGGGAGTCTACTTGAACTAGTTGTGAGATTCAAGAAAATGTTGATATCTTAGAATATTTGAGTGAAGGAATAACCCAACGATGTTTTGTTTTTTGATGTTTTTCGCATGTTTTTTATTTTTCTTGTCTTCTAGTATTTTTGAATTTTATTGTTTTATGACCATGATTGGATGTTGCAAGATCTAATCTATGACCAGCTTCAAGAAGTTTCCCCCAATAAAATGACTTTCCTTAATCAATGACAAGACATGGTTGGATATATGATTTATGAAATGGATGGGTGGATGCTATGAAAAAGTACTGATAGATAATGATGCAAGTTTTTTTCACTCATAGCGCATGTTTGCCAGGTTTTCACTATGGTACCTATTCTAAGAGTGCCACAAAGCGGTTTTCACTCAAAGAAAATTTTATTTCTCTTTACTATTTGTCTTTCTTTTTATTTTATTTTTATTTTTATCTCTTTTATATTTTTTTGAATTTTTACCCTTTTTCCTAGGGTATTCTAATGTGCTTCATGTATAGAACTTCGTGAAGTGGCTACTCTTAGTGGTTCAGCTAGAGGTTCTCCTTCGGGAGTAGGAAATTGATATGCCCCAGAGACATAGCTCATTGTGATGATGAAAAAACCTAACTATTTGGGTTCAAATTTTCCTTTGTTGTCTTGATTCAATTATATCTTTTGATTTTGCTTGAGGACCAAGTCACCAAATTCAAAGTTCTTGTTTTTGATTCTCTTGCCATAGCTTCGTTTGACCTAATTATGATAAAATTATAGATGGTTTAATGAACTCAAATACCTTTTATCTTGGATATCTAATTCATTCATTCTATATACTATTCATTCTTTTCTATTGACCATCCCTCTTAATGAGATTCATAATGAGGGGATTTCAATCTCGATAGGTAATACAATCTCTAGTTTGTAGACCAAGGAAAATGTTGTGGCCCTAGTAGGTGTGCGAATGCTGGTTCGATAAGACCATAAGGTTGGGTTTAGATACAAATTCCAATCATCACTAACATCATTGATAGTATTTTTTAGTATTTTTCAATATTTTATTATTGGATGCCTCATCCTGACCATTTCCTTAAGGATAGTAGGGTGTGGAAACTATATGTTGGATAAAGAACTTGGAACAAAGATCTTGTAAATCTTGATTCTTGAATGGGGTACCATTGTCAGCTATAATTTTCTGTGGAATTCCATACCTACAAATAAGATAATTAAAAATGAATTTTGATATGTGTTTGTTGGTGATATAGGTCAATGGAATTGCCTCTATCCATTTAGTGAAGTACTCTATTGTTGTGATAATGAATTTATGACTATTGAAGAAAATGGCTGATATATTACTTACCAAGTCTAATCCCCATTACAAAAAAGTTCCATGGTATTGTGATGGGTCTCAACCCTTGTTCTGGTGCATGAACTAGATCACTGTGTTGCTGAAATTGTCGACACCTTCTAGAATGTTGAAAGAATTCTTGCTCCATGGAGGGCCATTAGTATCCTATTATAAGAAAATTTTGGACTAGGTTAGGTCCACTAGAGTGGGATCTACAGATACCTTTGTGAACCTTATGTAAGTTCATCTATGCTTCTTCTACATTAAGGAACCAAAGTATCATACCATCTAGACTACAACGGTATAGGGTTTCTCCTAGAATCATAAAGTGAGAAGTTTTATGGATGAAGGTTTTCTTCTGAGTAGTCACTAAGTCAAGTTGTATGATATTGTGCTAGATAGAGTCAAAATTATCTTGGTATCATGAGGAGTTAGGACCAACAACAACACATACCATTTCTGATTTGAGGATTTTGAATGTAGACACTAGTAGTTATTCCATGAGGAAATCATACTTAGTCATATTTTAAGGAATATCTAGGAGTGAGCCTATTGTTTCCATTGCATCAAAAGATTTGTTATTGATCCGAGGAACTTTATCAAAGGTTATTTTGATGAATTACTCCTTGAATCTATCTACCATCGTTTTATATGGTAGAAATTTGTCATCTTTTGTCTGGTGTTCATCATTCACTTCTCTAATTACTATCTGAGAGTCCCCAAAGACACATAGCTCTTTTATTCTCCATTCAATAGCTATTTTGAGCCTTGTGATAAGAGATTCATATTTTGAGATGTTTCTTGTGCATGGGAATGTAATCCTATAGGTCTTGGATATGATATCTCCCTATAGTGAGAGAAATAGAATACCTTCTCCAGAACCATGTTGAGTATGGGACCCATCAAATTATAGAGTCCATTGGCCTATCTATTCTATTATCAAGACACTCTTATCTAGAAAATCCACTATGAGAGGCTTTTGATCATCTAAGGGTGCTTTGGCCAACTATTCCTCTATAATTTGTCCCTTGATAGCTCTCACATCCATATAATCTATATCAAACTCTATGAGGATCATCACCCATTTGGCTATTCGACTTGTTAGTGCTGGATTTTCTAGTAAGTATTTGAGTGGATCCACTTTTGAAATCATCTTAATGTTTCTATTTAAGATGTAATGTCTTAGCTTTTGTGTTGAAAAGACAACTAAGAGACATTTTGTTTCAATGGGTGAGTAGTTTAGTTCATAGCCCACCAATGTTTTTATAATATAGTAGACTACCCTTTATTTATTGGTATCATCTAGATGGGCTAAGAGAGCTCCTAAAGTTTCTTGTGTGGTAGACACATAAACTATCATCTTCTTTTCTAGAATAGGTGGCATAAGCACAAGAGGAGTAAGTACGTACTCCTTGACTTGTTGGAATTTTTGGTCACATCTCGCATCCCACTTGAAGGTGATGTCCTTATGTAGGGGATGAGTTAAGGGGTGGCACTTATCTTCCAACAGTACAATAAATCTCCTGATGGATTGTAGCTTCCCTTATAGGCTTCGTAACTATTTTAATATCTTTGGAGGAGGCATCTCTACTATGGATTTTACCTTTGCAAGATCTACTTCTATACCTCTTCTTGACACTATGTACCCCAACAACTTTCGAGATGTTACTCTAAAAACACACTTCTTACGGTTCAGTCCCAGATTGTACTATTCCAGTCAATCAAACACCCTTGCTAGATTTTTCAAGTGATCCAACCTTTTGACTGACTTTTCTAGGATTTTGTCCACACAGTCCTCTGTGATTGTGTGTAGTATATCATGGAATATGGTTGTCATCATTCTTTTAGGTCTATCCTACATTATTTTGAACAAAAGCCATTGCATTCCAATGGAAATTACCCCAAGCATAAGTGAATTTTGTTTCATGTTGATCATCTAGATAAATCTTTATCTGGTTATATCCAAAGAAGCCATCCATTAAGGATAGCATTTCATGCCCTGCTATTAGATCTACAATCATGCCGATTCTTGGCAATGGAAAGTCATCTTTTTGATAGGCCTTGTTCAAGTCTTTGAAGTTTGTACATATCCTTATGCTCCTAGTAGGTTTTCACAGTGGTACTAGATTTGGTACCCATTGTGGATAGTCAATGGGTCTTATGAATCCCACATCTAGTAGTTTATTTAGTTCCACCTTTACCATTAATGCTATTTTAGGATGCATTTTTCTAAAAAATATCTTGATAGGCTTTGCTCCACGAATGACGACTAGATGATGTACCACTAATTCCATATCTAGTGTAGGAATTTTAGTATAGGTCTAGGAAAATTTTACCTTTCTCTTGTTGATAAATGCTATGAAATTTTCCTTTTCCTCAGGATCAAGTGGCACTGCATGGTATGTTATCTTTCGCTCCTCTATTGTGCCAACATTTATGGAATTTGTTTCTTATACAAGGAGTGTTGATCTTTCTTGATATTCTGATATGGGGAGATTGAATCCTCCATCCTCAAATGCCTCTAGGAGGTTTTCACCTTTGGATGCATTCTTTATTTTTCTCTTTTTTTGGATCCGATAGAGCCACAGTGTGGTTTTCCCTAAGGGATCGTATTTTTATATTTTTCTTTCATTTTTGTGACTAGAAGATTCAATCTCTCCACCAAATTATGTCTCCTATTTGAGCTCCATGATGAACCCTAATTTGTGATCTCCAGCTGGTATATCTATTTTAAGCCCCATGAACTTTATGATTTCCTCGTTGTTCTATAATTGATCCAAAATAGGTGTATGTTGTTGTTGATCCCAATCTATGAGTTGTAAGTAACAGAGTGGGAGGCTATAATTTTGGTCTACAAAGCTTACAAAAGTAGGTGAAAGCATCAATATGGATTTGGTGTCTTTTTCCCATTGATTATTTAGGTCATCATTAAAATAAGTGGGGGAATCATATCTGGTGATGAAGGAAAGAGAATACCATTCATATTTATTAGAGTTTATTTCAGAATGGTAATAGATGTTGGGAATCATTCCCATGTATTGGTGAGGGAACCTATAAATTCTTTTTTTTTTTAATAAGTCTTTGATGGGTAACTCAATTTCCATGACATGATAGATATCCAGTACCTTAACGCTAGCAAAAGTTTCTCATTTCTTCCAAGAGGTTCGTTCGGTTTTTGGAATGACCACATCTTTTGGTTTAGAACCTAGCCCCATATTTTTATTCCTTTGTTCGACTATGATAGGCTCTGACCAACCTTTTTCATGTAGCCCAAGGCCACTTGTTCCATTGTATTCCATTTGTTTAACTAATTGATAACCTCTAGTGTTAGGATCAATTAAAATGGGTTGTGGCTTTTCTGGTTCTTTTTCATCCTCCTTTTAGATCATGGATGAGAGGTCATCGTCAATTTTTTTTCATCTTTCATGTCTCCCCATCTAGTGAAGATTGTGGGTTTGGATATCTTATGTACTATATTGATCTCTTTTGTACCTCCATATACTCTAGGTATTGGTGGAAGAATGTCGATGCAAAATTCTTGGTTAAAATGGTAGTTCCCATTACCCTTGTCAAGTACTTGAACCTTGGATTATGTTTTTTGTTCCTCACTTGATGTGTTCTTAGTAGAGGTTGACGAAGGCATGGAAGGGTCAAAATAAGAAAAGGAATGTAAGGCTATATCATTGGTAGGAACACATTTGATTTGATTTTAGTTCTCTTTGAACTTTGAAAAAAATGGAAAGGCTCAAGATCGGCATATTGTGTTACTTCCTTTCATTCATGGGGAAAATTTAGGAATTGATGAAAAGTGGAAGGGACTGCTTTTAATGCATGGATCCAAGGACATCCCAAGAGTAGGTTGTATGGAAACTCAAGATCCATTACTTGACAAGTAGTTTCTTTGATGGTTGGTCCTATCTATACTGGAAACTAGACTGTTCCTTCAAAATTTATTTCCAAGTCGTTACAGTCCCTTATGGTGACACTCTTGCCTTTTCCAATCACATCATCTGAATACCCCAAAATTTTGATGAATTTTAAGGTACATATGTTTAAACTTGCACCATTATATATCAATACTCATTTGACTATGGTCTTGTGAACACCAACCTTTTTGTATAGAGCTTCATTGTGGAATGTTCTTTGTGGTAGATATTTCTCTACAAATAATAAATGATTACTTGTGATTTTTCCAACCATGGCTTGGAACTGACTGGGATTGAGTCCATTAGAGACTGACATTTCCAATTCTTTTTTCCAATATTTTCCTATGTGGCATGACATTTTTAACAATTCTAGGATTGAGATTAGGGCAGATGTCTTCTTCAATTTCTATTCCAAAATGTTGTAGTCACTTGGTGACTTTATTGTGGGTTTGGGAGGGTCTCCTTGTATTGTAAGTCTTCCTCAATGGGTAGTTATGTTACAATTGTTGTCTCCTCCTTGTATTGTTACTATGTTTTACCTATTGTCATCAACTTGTGAGAGGGTTCCTAAAACCATGTCTCTATATGTGTAATTAACATTGTGGTTCTCTTGTTCCTTTCCTTTATCATTCCTCTTAGCATGGTTTGGGATTAGGTTTGAGTATATTTGAATATATTTTTTTTCGAGTCAATTCTCAATGTTTACTTCCCCTGTATCTATTAAGTCCTAGATGATGTGTTTAAGGCACATGCAATTGTTTGTTGTATGTCCTTTGATATTATGGAATTCACATAAGTCTTTCTCATTGTACAATGGTGTATGAAATCGTGTTTCCTCATAGTTTGGGTGATCAATCATTATTATGAGGTTCTATTGTACTATTTTTCAAATAAATGTTTCAAGTGACTCACCTAGTATTGTGAATTGCCTCCTTGGTTGATCATATTTCCTTTATTGGCCTCCCTAATTTGTTTGTTGGTTTACAACCTGATTGTTCTTGGGATAGGTGATTTGGTTTCTTTGAGTGTTATTGGGACCATAGCTTGTTTGTGCCACCTATAGTTTTTTTTGATGTGTGTTCTATGAATTTCATACCATTCTAGTGTTTACCACTCCATCATTTGTGATGTTCTTGTTTTTGGCCCATACTTTAGGTTTCTCATTTAAGCTAGAGGGACTATCTTTTGAGTTTTTTGTTCTAAGGTCCCTCTTGTTATGAGGGCTCTTTCAATATGTAACCATTTTTTTATTGTTTCCTCAAAGTCTACAAGACATAACATAGTGAGTTGGTAGTTTTTTTTAGGTAGTACATTCATGATGAAAATATCCACCAACTCCTTTTCTGGAATGGGCTAAATTTGTATTGACTCACTTTGTGTATCCATGCCTATAGGTAAGAGATAAAGGACTCTCAAATTTTTTTTATTGTGGACAAACTCATTATGGTGATATATTTTTCTATGTTAAACGAGAAGTGGCTTATAAATTTTCTAGATAGCTCATCAAAATTTTTGATTCTTGGTTGTAGATGGGTGAACCACTCCATAGAATGACCTATAAGGCTACGTGGAAAGATCCTCATGAGATAGGAATCATTTTTTTGTACCTCCATACATGATATTGATAAGTCTTGTACATTCTCTAATAGATCTCCCACTCCTTTATACATTTTATCAAACCTGGGTAGCTCAAAGTTCATTGGAAAGGCTAGTACTGTGATGGAAAGATCGAAAGGAAATGAACAAATTTCTTCAAGAGTTTAGGTATTTTTCTATTTTCATACCTACATATCTGCTATTTGTTAGGTGACAACATATAGCTTTATTTCCATCTCAATTTTTGGTACATGTGTTTTCAAACCTTATGTGTAATAACCTTGTTGCCCTACTAGGTTTTGCTCATATATCGGGTATTATGAAGGTACAGGACCTTGATATCCATATGGTATGTAATGAAGGTTAACTCTTTGTTGTGCTAAAGGAGGGTTAGCTCCTTTTTGTTGGGTTGGATTATACTGAAGGCTTTCTTGATGATGCATTGATGGGATGACTGAATAAGGGTTCTCTATGGCACACCTTGCTGGGTAAGACTATAATGAAGGTTACCCTGATGATGCATTGGTAGGATACCTTGTTGATGAGATGACTAAATAGGGGTGCTCTATGGCATACCTTGTTGGGTAGGACTAAACTGAAGGTTACCCTAATGATGTGTTGGTGTGATACCTTGTTGATGTCATGACTGAAGAAGGTTTCTCTATGGCACACCTTTTTGGGTAGAACTAAACTAAGGGTTACCTTGATGATGTGTTTTTAGGATACCTTGTTGATGGGATGATTGTAGGGTGCTTTGTGGCACACCTTGTTGGGTAGGACTAAACTAAAGGTTGCTCTGATGATGTGTTTTTGAAATACCTTGTTGATGGGATGAATGAATAAGGGTTATCTATGGCACTCCTTCTTGGGTAGGACTAAACTAAAGGTTATCCTGATGATGCATTGGAAATATACCTTATTGATGGGACGATTGAAGAAGGGTGCTATGTGGCACACCTTGGTGGGTAGGACTAAAATGAAGGTTATCCTGATGATGTGTTTATATGATACCTTGTTGATGGGATGATTGAATAAGGGTACTCTATGACACACCTTTTTGGGTAGGAGTAAACTAAAGGTTACAATGATGATGTGTTAGCGGGATACCTTGTTGATGGGATGGCTGATGAAGGGTGCTTTGTGGCACACCTTGATGGGTAAGACTAAACTAAATGTTACCCTGATGATGTGTTTGTGGGATACCTTTTTGATGGGATGATTGAAAGGGTGCTCTATGGCACACCTTTTTGGGTAGGACTAAATTGAATGTTACCCTGATGATGCATTGGTGGGATACCTTGTTGATGGGATGAATGAATAGGGGTGGTCTTTGGCAAACCTTATTGGGTAGGACTAAAATGAAGGCTACCTTGATGATGCATTGGTGGGATACCTTGTCAATGGGATGACTAAAGAAGGGTGCTCTGTGAAAAACCTTGTTGGGTAGGACTAAACTGAAGGTTACCTTGATGATGCATTTGCAGGATACCTTGTTGATGGTATGAATAAAGAAGGGTGCTCTATGAAACACTTCTTTTGGTAGGACTAAACAAAAGGATACCTTGTTTATGGGATGACTGAATAAGGGTTCTATGTAGCACACCTTATTAGGTAGGACTAAACTGAAGGTTACCCTAATAATGCATTAGTGGGATACCTTGTTGATGGGACAACAAAAGAAGGGTGCTATGTGGCACACCTTGTTGGGTAGGACTAAACTAAAGGTTACCCTAATGATTCCTTTGTGGGACACATTGTTGATGGTACTTATTGTTTGGAGGGGGACCCTATGTTTCACCATGTTGATGGTACTAATTATTCAAAAGGGGGCCCTGTGTTCCACCATGTTGATAGTACTAATTGTTTGGAGGGGGGCCCTGTATTCCACCCTGTTGATGGTATTGATTTTTCTGGGAAAGGTTGAAACTTGAAGTGTTCTAAGGTATATATTGCTTAGGAGGTGGATTTTTTTTGTGAGGTTCATACTGAGATGGCCCTCCTTGATACATTTGTGCCATTACTACTTGTTCAATCTAAGTTGGTTTTTTGAACAAGCGGTTCTCTTTGGGTTGATCATTGTTTTGTGAGAACATGGGTAGCATGTTCAAAATATCTAGGGGTTGGTTTATTTATATTACAACCAAGTTATCCCCTAAGGGAATAATATTGGGATCTTTGAGAGCCTCTACATTGAATTCCACTGGTAATTTAGCACCACTTTGTGCTAACCTAAAGAAATAGGAGTTTGGGTCCTTTCTCAACAACCTGTCCATTAGTTTGAGAGCCTTGGGGTTGTTAGAAAGTTGAAACAGTTCCTCCTCATTTATCTCTTCCTCACTATCTACCTCCTCTACAACCACTTTGTTTGGATCCTAGCTTCTTTGTTCTATCACCTCCTTCTATTTGTGGTTCAGTTCTTCTTCAATGAAGGTGTCTCTGTACACCGGTCTCCTCTAGGGATTTTCAAGGTCACTTGGCCTATAGCCCCATGGGATACTCTCATCATTCATTGTATTTTCTAGTGGGTTACTAGTGTTGTTCCTACTTGGTTCCATTTTCTTCCTATGTTGTGATCTTGTCGTTGTCATAAACAACTTGGGTTCCTTGTGGGCGAATGGGATAACGTTTGAACTCTCTAAGAGAATGAAATCCTAAAGACCCGACGTTGTCCTAAAGGATAGGATACAAATTATGTGAGATATTGGAACTATTGGAAAAAACTAGGATTCTGATAGTGTTAGAAGGAATACAAGTTGGGATTGTTCCTTGAAGAATGTTTGTAAAAGTTGTATACCAGCCAAGTTCTAGTTTCATGAAGTGCCCAAAGGTGTTTCTTGAGAGCTTTTGGGCTAAGATGCCTAATTTTGAAATGATTTGTAGACTTTACCTTAGGGATCTTGACTTTGTGTGAGATCATAAAGAGGATATTTATTGCCACATGGGTGGTGGTAATAAGGGTCTTCCTATTGCTATGTCATATTTCTCTTCCTCTTCATCTAGTATAATTGATGCAGTGAGAAATTGGCATGGTGTTTCATTCTTCTAAAAAATGAAGGTTCTTAGGCTGCTTATGATGTCAGTTTGCTTACCTTTGATGTAAGTGATACTAGGTTGAAGGATCAGTGCTATAAGATCCAATTGCTAAACTAGGGCAGTTGGTCAGTAGATGGTCATAAAGTTTGATGGTTGTTGTGAAGCTCAAGACCCTAGGGTTTGAGTATTGTTTTGGGATGTTACTAATTTTTAGAAATCAAAATCTTGAAGAACTAGGGTCGATATTCCACTTCCTTTTCTACTTGTACTATTCACAAGTCCCAAGTAACTATTGATATCATAGATGTTTGAGTGGAGGAATGACCCCAATGTTTTTTGTTTTTTGTTTTTTATTTTAAATAGGCGGGATGGAAATAATGGATGTGGGACTATCTAACCTTTTGGATTTCTGATTGATTTGGTTCAAACAATGATCCTATAAAAAACTCTCTCTCAAATTTTCTCCATATTTGAAGTATGGAAACTAATAAAAAAACACTTGGACTATGTCAACAAGCATGGACTTATGTGACCTTAATGTCTATAACTTAGGTTGTGAAATTACAACACCCAAGCCATAGTTCCCAAATGTTTACCTTGATTAATGTAACCTAAAATAAAAGCCAAAATGTTCAAAAACCTTTAAGGAAAGATCCTTTCAAGGGGACAAACATAAGACATATTTCACAAGTATGCACTAAATCAAAGGGTTTGTGATTCAACCATCTCATTCAATGTTTTATTGAATTGAGTTCTTTTTCTTTAAATCAAACACAAAATTTTATGTCAAATTGTTTTGAATGTATTCCTGACTTTAACTTAAACAATAAATCAAAACCCTAGGGGATATAAACCATTCTCTTAGGTAGGCTTGCCTTATGCTATGAAGAGACAATTTTACATGCAACGTATGGCGCCAGCCTATAGTCGGACATGGAAAGTAACTTCTCAAAAATAAATTTTGATGCACCACTTTCAGAGAATTTTTTTGGATAATAGTGTGGCCTCTAAAAAATTTGGTTCTTAGTCACAACCGTGAACATGAAAATTTGACACTCACCCATTGGCCACCTAAGGCTCTTTAACTGTTCCAATTCCACTTAAGGTGTGGGGTTAGGTGCAGTATGTTGTTAGCATGGCTTGAAGATACTTTCTTATGATTTCACAACCTTTGATATAGCTTGCCAGTAAACATACTTCGAGAACTTGCAATGAGTTCTCCAGCATGGGATGTGTCTCAAAGAAATCCCCCTCTTTAAGGTAATCTTAAAAATAAAGTGCCAAGGTCAAAAATGTTCTTTCACTCACCTAAGATCACCAAAAGGTGTGAGGGGAGAGGATAAAACACTTCAACTTTTCCAATCACTGAATGCATGATGAACAATCCATAGAAGATTAATTCTTTTTAAACACCTTGAGTAGTGTTATCCCCAAAAATATGTGAATAACATAAAAAAAATGTTCTTTTTATTTGCACCAATAGGAAGTATTCTAGATATCAATCAAAAATAGCAATGGTGCAATACAAAAGATTTTTTTTTTCATTTTAAGCCCCAAACTTGAGTGTTTCTAAGAGAATAGTCCTAGTTCTAATTTGGTCAACAAAAGTGAATCGAGCATGCATCAACAAAATGGAAATTGTTTGCACTCTCTTTATGCACCAAAAATAAAGTTCCTAATTTATGAAAAGATGAAATGTATTCATTTTTAGATCCCAAAATTGAATTGTTTTTTCTTATTTTTATGACCACCAAAATGAGAGTTCCTAAGTTAAGAAAACATGAAACTGGTTCAATTTTAACAACACTAAAATCAAATGTGATTTTGTATTTGTTCTTTTTAGAGCACAAAAATCAATAGTTCCTAAATTAAGAAAGCATGAATTTAGTTCAATTTTAACAACACCAAAAAAAAATGTGATTTTGATTTTTTCTTTTTAAAGCACCAAAATCAGAGTTCCTAAGTTAATAAAAACTGTTTGTGGATCTAAAAATCTTGAACCAATCATTTTCCCTACAAAAAATTGAGTTAATGTCACTTGAATCCTACATAATACCTGTTTACACATTCAAAAACAAGAAAATATTAGTGGAGAATTTCATTACAATAGTGTAGGATCCATGCACTTGTCTATCAGAATAATTGCTCAGTTCCTAAAGAAAATTCTTAGGAAAAAAATGCAAAAGCACCCTATTAGAAGAAAATGCTCAAATATGGCAATAGATGCTATCACTATCAAAAGGTGTGCAATTTTTGAAGCAAAAGTGTTGATCTTGGTGAAAGTGCACCATTCCCATGGAAACTGCATAGTTCTTGTTGCAACTGTTTGGTTTTCTAGGTAGTGTGTGAAAAAATTGTCAAGTGTGCTTTTGGGACCTACAACTTCAAAAATAACTCAAAAAAACATTAGAGGAGGGGACAAGGGTCCCATCGGGCATGCTATAATGTGTGAGGGGGAGAACGTTAGACTGAAAATGAGATCAAACATGTTCATATAAGAATCTAAACTAAGATCAAACATATTAATCTAAGATCTAATCCTACACATACAAAGTGAAACTAAGCTATTTGAAGATACATTAAAGAATCTATGATTATAGAATTGAATGTAAAAAATAAGGATAGTGTTACCATCCCATAGTGGAGTGTATTCGCCTAATGTTAGGTTTTTCTTATCACTATGAAGCCTCCAAAGTTCGTGTGTAACAACTTGATGAGTGAATTCTTTGGTTGGTTGACTGAAAAAATGAGGTATGAAGCACTAACAATACTGGTTGTGAATGTCAGTAGTACTTCATTGTGCAAATAATGTTGATTCTTTGATCCTTATTTGTGAGAAAAGGAGTTTTTTATATACAAAATGAGATTTGAAATGGACGATCAAGATCGTGTTGGAGAATATCTAGATCAATAGTCAAAATGTGTTGAGAGGATTTAGACATGAGAAGATTGTGCAAAGTTGATTGCGTAATTTGGGTGATTCAAAAATAGATTGACTAGTCAAGAATTAGATTGATTAGTCAAGATTTTAGATTGATTAGTTAGGGGTATGTGCAAGATCATGACAGGCCAAAAAGTGGTGATATGAAAAAAGTAGCATTTTTAATTCACCCAAAAATGCAAAAATCTCGAGTTGATTTTTTTTTTTGGGTTGGGTGTTAGTACATTGCTCCATAGCAATGCCCAAGCCAAAGTAATACATATCGGATATATGTTTTTCATTGGGTAATATAGCTTCCAAAAGCAACCATTTTAAACCATTTTGGCAATAATATTTTGGTGTTATAAATCAGTTATCCAATTTTTGCACACATAGATCCAAGAGTAATTAGGAGGTGGAGGGTGGGAAAGAGAGAGAGGGAGAGAGAGAGAAAGGGAGAGACAAAGAGAGAGAGAGGGAAAGGGAGAGAGAGATAGAGAGAGAGAGAGGGAAAGGGAGATAGATATAGAGAGAGGGGGAGAGAGAGAGAATTAGGAGGGGGAAGGGAGAGGGGAAGAGGGGAAGAAGGGGAGAGGGAGAGAGAGAGAGAAGAGAGATATATAAATGAGGATAGAGAGGGAAAGAGGAGGAAGAAGGAGAGGAGAGAGAGAGAGGGGGAAGGGAAAGGGGAGAGATAGGGGAAGGAGGGGAAGAGGGAAGAAGGGAGAGAGAGGGAGAGAAAATTAGGAGGGGGAAGGGAAAGGGGAAGAGGGAAAGAAGGGGAGAAGGAGAGAGAGAGAGGAGAAGGGAGAGAGAAAGAGATGGGGGGATGGGGAGAGAGATAATTATAAGGGGAAGGGAGTGGGGAAGAAGGGGAGAGAGAGATAGAGAGGGAGGGAACGAGAGAGAGAGAGGGAAAGGGAAAAAAAAAGGGAGAGAGAGGGAGAGAGAGAGAAGGGGAAGAAGGGTAGAGGGAGAGAGAGATGGAAAGGAAGGGAGAGAGAGAGAGAGAGAGAGAGAGAGAGAGAGAGGGAAAGATATAATATTTAAATATTTTTTATATTAGTAATATATATATTTATACATTAACTACAATATAGAAATAATATATAAATATTATACATAATTCTATAAGAGATTATCATAACTTGTATATCATATATTAAATTATAAACTATATTGTATATTCTAAACTAGATATATTAAAATAAACTATAAACTATTTATTTCATTTTTTAAATCATATATTATAAACTATATTACATTTTTTAAAATCATATATAAAATATATCTGATATCTGATTCAAATTGGATATCTGATATTTCTAAGACAAACCTCACTACCTAGGGGTTAGCCTCGGGCTTGCTTTGGAATTTGGCTAGGACATGCCAATCCTAAGAAGTCAACGCACAAAACGTGTTTAACAACTTAACTTTCTTTTCTAGACTTCAGCCATGTGGTTGACGACTTTTTTCTTACCCAAAATTGATGAAACGAAAAGGGTTTTGAAACGATATACTCAACTTTCCACCAATATAAATTATTCTTTACTTTGATTTTAATAAATAATTATTATTCATTTTCTCTTTGAATTATGACTAAAGTCTTGATTGTTAGGTTGATTGAAAAGCATCTATAGATTTCAAATGGTATCACATTTTTTGAATCCAAAAAATGTGTCACATTCTATGCTTCACATACTATAGGATTAAAAAACATTGAATTTCATGAAGTTTTGACCAAGTTAAGGTGGCCAAACATACAAGTTTTTATGTTTTTTAAAAGTTGTAATAAAAAATTCATAATTAATTATTTACTTGGGAAAAAATTACAAACAAATATGTATCACATCAGGACATGAGTCCTCTACTTATATCTCAAATATTATAAAAAAATATTATCATTTTATTGTGGTTAGGGTGGTTAGATAGACACCTATTTATTAATTAACCAAATAATTTTAGTACTACTGCATTGAAATTTTCAATTTTCACCAAATAGATTAAAAAAAAAAAAAACATAGTAGTTTAGAAACTAAATTCAATTTGCTACAAGTTCTATTCTTACATATTTTTGAAATACTATAGATAACTTATTCAAATGTTTACGTCAAGTTGCCTAAATCTGATTTTTCTGAATTTTCATCACCACTTAAGGGCCTATTTTTTCCATGATGATCCTGCACATACCCTTAGGATTTAGATGGCTTAGTTAGGAAATTGATGGCTTAGTTAGGAATTTGATTGATTAGTTAACAACTTAAGTTTCTAGTTATAAATTTAGATTGATCAATTAATAAATTAGATTGCTCAGTCAATAATCGTAATTTGCTCAATCAGAAAGTGGGTGAAGAATATGAATTAATTGATTTAGTTAATTAATTCCATTTTAGAATTGAATGTGCAAATAATGTTTGACTTTTGCAAACAAAGTTGCATTAGTCTGATTTATTGTTGATAATTGATTTGATTATTCAAATTTTGGAGGGAAAGTGTAGTAATTAAATTATTATGATTTAATAATTTAATCAATTTAGAGGAAGAAGGTGATTTAGCGATGTAATTAAATAATTGGTGTTATTTAATCAATTAGGAAAAAATAAAGTGAGATTAGGAATTTATTAAATAAATGTGATTTATTTAATTGATTGAAATGATGAAGCGTGAATTAATCAAATAATGTTGTTTTATTTAATTAATAGTAGAATTACTAGTTTTAGGACTTAATTAAATAAATGAAATTTAATTTGTCAGAAATGATGAAAACGTGAATTAATTAAATAATGTTGTATTATTCAATTAATAGAGGAATTAGGGTTTTGGATGTCGTTTCGATGTTGCGAGACGTTACAGGATGATTCTGAGATGTTGTGGGATGCAAGGAAAACTTTAGTGGCAAATTTTTGCCAATTGGCGAATATTTGAAATCAGGACCTCCAAAAATGGAAAATAATACAAGTTAGAAAGGATGTTGAATCGCTAGGTTTTTACAAAAAAAAAATTGTCTCGATTAATTTGCCAATGCATTATTTTTTAAACAATACAATATTGGAATTGATTCACCAGTAGTTTATATTGTAATTACAGATATTAATTATATTCGAAATTAATTTCATATTCCTACAATTAATTTTTGGGAAATATCACCACTAATAATAATTTACTTTTTAATTTTAGGGATATTTCAGCCTTGAATAGGTTTTTTATTTATTGTCATCAACTAGCTTTTTAATCGAATGGCTACAAGTCAATTCCGTGACTTTATATGCACATGCCTTTTAAAAAGGTTGTTGAGGCCCAAAATTAAATCTCCACCATTTACTGCTGCCAATAGTTCATGACATACGTCATCGTCATTGTATCAGTGGGACATCGCTAAGTGTTCCACTGATGATGTTCAGTCAGGCTGATAAGGCTTCCATACTCCACTTGGGGTCCACCAAGGCATAGGTACACCACTTCTATAATTCTAGAGAATCATGAAGGGAATCTACAATATTCGTGCCAAGCTCCTCAAAAGACATCCTATCAAAGCTCTGTTTGATCTCCATTGTTCATTGTTGCCAATAGTTCATGACATACATCATCATTATTGTATTGGTGGGACATCCCTAAGTGTCCCACCGATGATTTTCACTCATGCTGATATTCGCTCATGGAATGAACTTGCAGTCATCCAATTTAAAAGATACTCGACCCCTACAAGGGGCATTGCCCCTTGATCCTGCCGGTGGCTACCACCCTCGGACCCCTACTTCAATATTAAAAAATAAATTAAAACATGGAGGAACTGTGTCGAACAACTATGAATTTTTTAAAGGAGAGATTCTCCAATATAATTAATCATTTTAGTGAGTATTCACTAGGATTCACCACTGTGATTACTTTTTTTACCAATTATTCATTAAGATTCACCAGGATTTTACACCTTTTCTCAGGGGGGGGTTTCTTAAAGTTATCCCTGGTGGGATGATTCTAAGATGTTCTAAGACATTACACGATGATTTTGAGATGTTGCAGGATGATTCTACGATGTTCTAGGGTAATTTTGAGATATTTCGAGATGGTTCTAAGATGTTCTAAGAAATTCTAGGATGGTTCCAAGATAATTCTAATTTATTTTAAGATGTTACAAGATGATTCTAAGTCATTCTGAGATGTTACAAGATGTTTTGAGATGATTATAAGTTATTTTGAGATGTTATAGGATGTTTCAAGACCATTCTGAATCATTCTAAGATGTTACAGGATGTTTTAGGATGATTTTGAGTCATTCTGAGATGTTACGGGATATTTCGAGATGATTTCAAGTCATTTTGATATGTTACAAAATATTTCGGGATGATGTTCAATGTTGTTTGATATTGTTTGAGGAATTTTTATGTTATTTGATGTTGTTCAATTTTGTTTGATGATGTTCAGGGTGTGCGATATGTGTTAAGTCAATTTTACATGTCTATAGTTTCAACTCTCTGATTGATAAAAATCACATCATTACCTTAAATAATCATATACATCAATGTTAAATGTGTCTTCGATATATGAAATTCCATTCTTATACATCACATTTTATATTGTTCCAATTTTATCTTATATATTGTGTCTTTCATATATAATGTTTCATTCTTATTTGACCTTCTATATTATTCCTTTTATCGTATAAATTGTGTCTTCAATATAAAGTTTGGTTGAGTAATAAATTAATTATAATATTCTAAATGGCTCATTTTATATTTTTTTTCACATGAGGCCCTTTTCTCTAGGATCCATTTCTATATTTTTTTCTACAGTAGAAGCTTAAGTATTGACCTCATAATCCTTATGTTACTTAGATGAACCCAACTCTAATGCACTTAAAAAAGGAAATATGGACCTCACACAAAGGTCACATATGATGTTCAACTTCCTAGAAGATAATTGTAATAATTTATGGAAGGTGAAATAAGAATGAAATAATATATATTGAAGACAAAATTTATAATATAAAATATAGGAGGTGAAATGAAAATGAAATAATATATATTGAAGACATAATTTATAGTATAAAATATACAAGGCTTTTCAAAGAAAATGGAAGGAGGGCTCTATGTACGGAAGGTAGGCTTCGAAATGGATTTAAGTCATTAAGGAAGTATTGTTCCCTTTTGTAAGATCTCTCTCTCTCTATAGTTTGAATTTATTTTATTTTATTTTAATTTATTGTACTCAGAAAGAGTTTATATTATGATTTACCTTTCTTGCATTTGGTGTGTTATACCTAGTATTGTATTGGTAAAACCCTAACAGGAGAACTCTTCCAAAATCTCCTATTCACTTCTTCTGATCTGAACTAGACATCATCAATGGAAGTGAGTGGACCAGTGCCTAGAAAACCTCTGGATAGTCTTAAAAAATAAATTGAAGGGCATAGGCATAAAAAATGGTTAATAATGGTTCCAAGTTCTTTAAGGAAGTCATTGTTGGAAATGAAAGGACTAGGGTTCTTGTGATGGCTACCTTAATCAGGGTTAGCGATGAAAGTTAAAAATGTACGTAAGTCTCAGAGGCTGCAAGAGGTAAGATCTCTTCCATAAGTGCTAGGGTAGATTTTTTAATCCCAAATGACGATATGGTGAAGGTTCTAAATAATGAAGAGAATAGACTTAAAAATACTACATTTTTTTTCCTACTTTAGACTATAATAAAACTTCCTCAATAAAATTCTTTGATGAGTGGCTATTGAATTTCTAGAATAAAAAATGGGGATTCAACATGCATTTTTTAGGTTAATTCAAAAATGGATTTTTCTAATATTCTTTAAGGATAAGGAAATGCAAAAATTGGCCATCGAAAAGGAATTTTGGTCTATTCAAAAATAAGTGTTTAGGGTAGTTTCTTGGTTACCTAGTGTTTTAATGAGGAAGTCTTAGAATTATCATACCCTAGATGGATAAACATTAAAAATGTGTTTCTTATACTTTGGATGGTTATCTCACAACTTCTATCACATTATGGGAGAACCATTAGGGCAGAGGAAACAAAAAAAAACTCTCTTGTGTATGGACACTCACATCCTGCTAGCTATCACCCTCGAGGTGGAGATCCTAGATGAAATTGAACTCAAAATAGAAAACAAAATTTTAAACTGTAATATTGAAATATTAGGAGGTGCCAATGCATTCTTCCACTACAAAAAAGAAGGGCATAGAAGGAAAATTTACTCATTCATAAAAAATAACAATGTAGGGTGGGCTTGAATCTAGAAATTTATTGAGAATATACAAAATCTAACCCTAGAGTGATGCGGATTCCTATGAAAACCATGCGCCCCACCACAAGATTTTAGGGTGGAAGAACCTTCCAAACTGGTGTTAAGCAGAAAAATAGCGATCTTCGTAAATTCCCCAATTCAAGGGATGTCAGAGGTGGAAAATAAAAGTCATGAGAATAGGGAAGATGTAAAATCTAACCCAAAAGAAAGTGTGGGATCAATCCCATAACAAAACTATTCTTGAGAAGGACCACAAAAGAAGGGGTGGCAACCTCTCCCTTGGGGTAAAAATAAGTTCCCAAGAAATGGTCGTGCAACAGATGAGAGAATACACAACAAAAAATCAAAAGATATTGAGAGACCTAAGGTCAAATGGCTATATTACTAAAGAAGAAAAGCTAGCTCAAACCCTTAAAAGGAACCTAAATCTTACAAATGCCTCTAATATGGAGGAATATGGAAGGGATGATAAGGTAAAAGATTTATAGGATACATAATATAAAATTCTTAAGCTAGACCCTTCTTTTGGGGTAGCCTATGAATATTTTGAACATAAAAAATCTTTCGATACTCCTATTATAGATGGGGATGAACCCCCTTTTCTAATGATAGGACTAGGGGATGAAGCTAACTCCCCTAGTAAGTCCATGAAAAAGGAGGGTATCTTCAACCATAATAGCAGTAGGATAGTTAACATTAAAAGCTCAAAAATCAGATAAGCAAAAGGGGGCTAGTAAAAAAGAGAAGAAAAAGGGGGCTTTAGACCTCTTAGATTTCAATACTTTAAACTAAGATACCCTACTATAATTTTTCCAAGAATATTTGAATAGTTTGAACCCAAAAGGGGATGTTGCAACCACAACCAAAGATGAAGGCACAAAGGGGAAGTGTAGTCAGGGTGGATGTGCTGACACACCCCAACCAAAGGAAGGTGATGAATAATATGAAGAAGGAGAAAGCTTGGTGAATAAAATGATTTAAAAAAAGGAGGGGAAGAATGAATACTCAATCCCCTACTAGAAGATTAAACTAGGAAAAACAACCCTCCCTAAGTGTTTTGACTCCTTTAGGAGTTCATATCATAGGCTCCAAACAATGAAATTAGATGACTCTTAATTTCTTGTCCTAGAACATTAGGGGGATTGAGTCCCCAGATAAGAAGAATAATATAAGGAGATTCTCAAACCAAGTCAAGAAAAAGGACATTTTGATGCTCCAAGAGCTCAAATTAGTAAGCTTCCAGCTAGAGACGAGCCTAAATTTTATCTAAAAAATTTCAACACACTTTGTTATGAAACATGAAAAAGGGAAAGGAGGTGCTGCAATATTGGTTGCAAATAAGTGGACCAAATGGGTTACTAATCAAGGCCTTTCTCCCTATAACAAAGCGATGTGAATCTTGATTGAAAAAGAACCTAAAATTTGGTATATGCTTAGTGTACGCCCCTAATGACTATAGGAAAAGGTGTATACTCTAGGATTGGCTAAGTGAACTATAGTAGGTCCCTTTGATAATTTGAGGAGACTTCGATATGATAGAAAACACAGAGGACAAGTTGGGTGGGAGTGATATGGGCTAGAAAGGAAATGAGAAATTCTTTTGGTATAAAATGAAAAATAAACTCCAGCTCTTCAACCCCATAGAAGGACTAAGAAAATAAAAGAAAATTATATGGTTCACATGGTGCAACTTCCAAAAGGGGGAGAAAATAATATACTATAGATTGGATAGATTTTATGAAAATAAGAAAGAATTTAATTTTGATAAAGTGGATGAGTCTAATACCAAGGTAAAAGTGACTCCATGGACTCTCCCAGACCACCACCTAGTCTTGGTCAAAGTAATACTGAAAAAATATCAACTTTCCACTATGAAAAAAGATGCAAAATACCTATTGAATACAAATCTATTGGAGGATGAGGATTGTTGTGATGCCATTTTTAGAGTTAAAAAGATTAACAACTGGGTGGACAAGGGGATTTTGTACATTGGAAGATGGAATACTAATGTGGAATCTTGGAAAAAAACTTCCAAATAATTGGATAGAAGAAGAAAGAGGACCTAAGGAAAAAAGAGGGTATATTACAAGGGAACCTCAAAAAGGCTAAAGCTGCCCTACAAGAGGAGCCAAAAAATACAATCATAAATGAGGTTCTTGTAGCTATGAAGGGTGAACTAAGAAAAAATAGCCGCTAAAGGACTAGGGCATCAGAACTCGGGAAAGACTAATCTGGGCCAGTCAAGGGGATAGAGGTACAAAATTATTTATTAAATTCCTAAAAAAAGGAAGGAAACAAGAAGGTTAATGTGATTTGGCACAATGAAAACCAAAGCAAGGATCTTGAGGATATCCAAAGTTGCTTTCTCCAATTCTAAAAATAACTTTTTACCTTAGAAGGAAATAATGCACAAAGCCAAAAGGAAAGAGATGATTACAAAAAAATAATTCCAAAGAAGCATTTTGAACAAGAAGCTAGCCTATTGGACAAACACCTCTCCCTAGAAGAGGTTTAGGTAGAAATCCTAGCACTAAACAATGACAAAGCCTTGAGGGTGGATGAAATCTCCATTGAATTATATAGAAAGAACATAGATTGGGTGAGTGAAGAACTCATCAATGTATACACAAAATCAATTGAGGTGGGATCTCTAGGAAAAAATAATAATAAAGCCATTATAAAATTGATCCCTAAAGAGGGAGACAAGGCACTTGCTAAACATTGGAGACCTATAACCATGATGAATGTCTCCTAAAAATATTTGGTGAAGGCTATATCCCTAAGGTTGGTAGGACTACTTCCAAAACTAATCAACAACAAACAAACAAGTTTTATCAAGGGGAGATACATCCTTGAGAGCCTCCTAACAAGTTGGGAGGCAATGGAATGGGCTAAAAATTCAGGGAAAAACATAGGAATTCTCTTAGTTGGCTTTGAAAAGGCATATGATAAGATTGAGTTTCCATTCACAATGATGGTCCTTGAAGATTTTGGGTTTCCAAAGAAACTCTATAGAATGATTGAAATACTTATGAAAGATGCCAATGCAAAAATAGAGATAAATGGTTGCTTGATAGACAATTTTGATTTTCAAAGATCTATAATGCAAGGCTACCCACTAGCCCCTACATTATTTGTGATAGCTATTGATTCTCTACACTACATCCTCAGAGATAACCATCTAAACCCCAAATTGAATGGTCTTATCCTTCTAGATAAAGAGGAGCTAATAAACCTCCAGTTTGTAAATGAAACAACCCTTATTATAAAGATGGAAGAAGAGAATGTGATTCATCTCATGGGAAATATTGAATTCTTGGAAAAATTTATAGGCTCTATTATCTCAAAAGCCAAGTATATCATGCTAAGTTAGGAAAATTGATGTCCTTGGTTTGAAAGGTTGGGATGATAATGGGGGGACCAAGTAAAATAGTAAGATACCTATGGATCCCTTTTATAGTCATCCCCAACCAGGGAGACATTTGGGAGTGGGTGAAGGGAAATATTGAGAAAAATTTAAACAATTGGAATAAAAAGTACCTCTCATTGGCAGGAAGGGCTCAAGTGTGCCAAAAAGTCCTAGCCTCTTATAACATATACTAATCCTTGGCTTGGCTCTTCAATAACTATCAAGTTGATGAAATTAAAAGGAAAATCAGACAAATCTTACGGTCTAATGGAAAAGGTAATAATAAAATGCATGCAATAAAGAGTGATTTTTTTGTATGGAAAAGTAGCTAGGGGGCCTAGGTCTCAAGAACCTAAAATAACAAGGCTTTTCCCTAGCTGCAAAGAGGATCTACAAGGCTCTGACTTGAGATGAGCCTTGGTATGTTTTGGTTAGAAACAATATGACATTGGCTACACCAAAAAAATACAAAAATTAGAAGCACTTACATCTTTGTGACTTGATCTTTGGAAAGTTTGCAACAACCCTGTTGGGTCCAGGGTGTTTAAAAGCTTGTGGAAAGCTTGGGAGTCCTCCAAAGATAAATTTATAAAAAAGTGTCAAATTGGCATTGATATCAACAAGATCTTCTTGGAAAGATCCATATGGTGGACTGTTTTCCATAATGACAAGCCATTGTATTTATTAAAGGGGCATCCTGGTAAATCCTAGAATCAAAAGGGTGTATCCCACTTTGACCAAATCCTAATAGAGGGTAGATTGAAATATTGGGATACCTTGAGAATTGAGTTTGACTTGCCACATACTTAGAAAAGAAACTTTCAAACCATTAAAAAAAACATGGTAATTCCCACAACCAACATGAATGGTAGGAAAAGTAATGTGTATGATCTTAATTTGATGGAAAATATCATTATTTTAGATTTAAAAGGAAAAGAGATTTATGGTATAAGGAACAAAAATCCAGAGCTTGCAAAAGGCCTGAAACAAAAGTGGAGGATAAATTTAAATGATAAAGATTGGATCATAATCTTTAGAAATAATTGGAATAATACATTTGAACCCAAGAAGGCAACATTTAGATGGTTTTTTTTTATGCATAGACTACCAAATGTGGATTCCAACAAGAATCCACTTGTCTACAATATTTGTAAAAAATATGATTCTATAATGCATATATTTTTTGACTATTTGTTTGCTAAAGAAATTTGGAATATATTTAAAATTGACATGTTAAAAGATGGGAGGATAAGAGAGAAAATAAAATTAGAAATTATAATGGGAAAGTGTAATGGATTTTGAAAAAATAATAACCCATTATGGTTAATTCTATCAACTAAATTATTGTGGTTTATTTGAAAGGCAAGGAATAAAGAAATCTATCAAGGTTGTAGAAGAAGTCTTATTGAGTTTTATAGGAAGATCACTCTAAAATCTATTTATGTGTAGGTATCCATCATCATCCAAGTAGCCAAGGAGAAATTCCAATAATTGATGGAGGAAGACAAAACATAAAGCAATAACTAGGAAGTGGAATTTCCAAAGTAGTGGTTGTAACATAGAGTGACTTGCAATCCTAAGAGAAGTGGCTACTTGAAGAACATGTCCAAATCATAGAAGAGTAGACAAAAACAGGAAAAAAAGGACAATAGCACTTTTGTATAAAGATTTATATACACTTGTGTAATGTTCTAGGCTGGGAAAATCTAGCTAACATAGAAATATAGCAGATATACAATGGTCTGAAGTAGTAGCTCCATATGTAATAAACTAATGTACTAACAACCACTGATGTTGTTAAATTATATTTTTATTTCAATTATAATGAGTACAAATATATATATATATATATATAGAAGGTGAAATGAGAACGAAAGAATATATATTGAAGACATAATTTATAAGATAGAAGGAATAATATAAAAGGTCAAATAAGAATCAAACAATATATATCAAAGACATAATTTATATAAGGTAAAATTGGAACAATATAAGAGGTGATTTATAATAATTGAATCTCATACATAAAAGACACTTTAATAACATTGATACTTAATACAAATATAACATGATGAAATACACATGTATATAAATAAAATTAGCTTGTCTACTTTTTGTTCAAGACTACAAAAATGATCTAACATAATGTATATGATGAAAAATTGTTATAGTGACAATCATATTGGATCTACTTGTAGGTAACCTAAAAAAAAGGAGTGTCAATAAAATAAATATATATTTTATGATTCAAAACTCCAAGTCATGTGAGAAAATTACAATTTAAATAAAGTTAGAAAATCATATCTTAGAAATTCCTTACAAATTCAAATGTCATCTAGTTGTGGGAAACCTAAAACAAAAATTATTAGCTATATAATTAGGAGATTAATTAATAAACCATAAGAAGATGGATTAAGTGGATATACATCCAAGCATTTACTTTAAATCATGTGAGAAATTTAGCTATAATTAAGAGATGAATTAAGAGGGGGCTAAGGAGATGGCTTAAGGGGAGTTAAGAGGATGACTAAAGGGGATGTAAGAGGATGGATTAAGGATAGATAAGAGTATGAATTAAGAGTTCCTAAGGGGATAGATTAAGGGGAGATACAAGAGGCTAGACTCAAAGTACGTGTCAAGCAAGAAAATTAGTTCTATAATAAGGAGATGGCTTAAAAGGGTAGGTAATAGGATGGCTTCAAAGGAGATAAGAGGATGACTTAAGGGGACATGTGATCACTTCTACACTTTTTAATACATATTAAAATTAATTAACTAACTATATATTGAATATTAATTAAATATATACAACCATATACTTACCTACATATTTATTCAAATTCCATTGTACCATATGTATCCTCTCTTTTTTGTAATGCATCTACGATGAAATTTTTCAATGATAATAATGGTGGATCTATTGGTAGTGGAACTAAAATAATAATGAATGTAAGTAAATTAATTATAAATTTTATGAGTAATAACTCCAAGTCATGAAAGAATATAATTTTAATAAAATTAGAAAATTAAATCTTAGAAATTCCTTACAAATTCAAGTGATGCCTACCATGGGAAAAATTATCTACTATATTTTATCATGAGTTCTTGAATACACAAGTAGTGGTCACCAATTCCATATAGTTATGGGAGACTTAAACCAAAAATTATTAACTATATAATTAGGAGATGAGTTTAGGTAACATAAGAGGATGGATTAAGGGGAGATACATTCAAGCCTTTACTGTAAATCATGTGATAAATTTAGTTATAATTAGGAGATGAATTAAGATGGAGGTAAGAGAATGAGTTGTAAGGGGACGTAAGAAGACTAATTAATGGTAGATAAGAGGGTGACTTAAGGTGTCTTAATAGGATGGCTTAAGTTGAGCTAAGAGGATGTCTTAAGGGGACATGCAATCACTTCTATACATTTTTATAGAATGGTAATAAATTAATTAAATCTATATTTAATATTTGACTATCAATTAAATATATAGAACTATATAATTACCTATGTTTATTGAAATTTCATTGTACCATTTCCATCCTCTCTTTTTTGTAATGAATCTATGATGAAAAAATGTATTGGTAATCATGGTGGACCTACTAATAGGGGAACTACAAAAATAAATAATGTAAGTAAATAAACTATAAATTTTACAAGTCATAATGATGGCACCTTCAAATTTGCAAATTTGAAGTGCCCATGATGAAAAAATTTGCTTTGTACATTCAGAAATGCACTTGAAAAATCTACCCCAATGACCTAATTCGAAGGGTCATAATTTGGAGTCAGCTGAAATTCATCCCAAATACCTTGGTGAGTGTATTCATTTGACATATGTTAAAATTTATGTCAAATTTCAGCTTCCCATGATGATTTTTGAGAGGGTTTTGAAATGCAAAGCTAGAGGGTTACGAGATTATTTTGATTTTTGTAAACTTTGAGGCTTACGAAGTGGCCTCTTGTTTAGTCTGATATTTCAAAGTTGGATGATTGTCATGGAAAATGGATTGGTTCTCTACATTCATGTCATATTCATATGCTCCCTGGTCTAGTTTTAGAGCCATAGGATTAAGTTTGATAGTTTTACCAAGTCAAAAGAAAATGCAGTTTGTTCTATTTTTTCGTTTGCATTTCCAGATTGTTTCAAGGTCAACTTTGACCCCTAATATTTTGTGAAGAATGTTGATTGAATGAAATCCATCTTTCATACATACTCAATTGAACTAAATGATTTAATTTTTCTACTAGTATCTTCCCAAGAGGTGACTTGATATTTTTTCAAGGATGTGACTTGGTGAGCGTTAATTGGTTTTTGACAGGTGCGGTTGCAAAAAAATTTGAGTGAGCCACTTTGGCATTAAATATTTTGCACCTCAATATGAATTTTTCCAAATTTTTTGTTGCAATAAGTTCTTGGGTCAAATTTTCATGCCTATGCATTTTCATGACTTTAGGAGGTTGTTTGATTGGCTTTCTAGGGCGATTCTAGAGGCCACTTGACCTGTTTTGATTATTATGAAAATATGCTAGTGTAAGAGAGGTGGACCAACCACATCAAGGCTCTAGGTCATGAAGAGAAAAGAGCAGAGGGCTTCCCTAACTTTCCTTACTCTAAAGGGGTGTTTCAAATACAGGTCGAGAATGATGAGGAATATAAGGCACTTCTATCACTCTTCAAACCCAAAATCCAAGTTTGGGCTAGGCAAGCTAGTTTTTGAAGCTCATACTACACCTCAGATAGCTCTTTGTCTGAGGATGACACCATAGTTCTGGGGCGACAATGTGATGCACTAGTTTCCATATGGTCAAGAAGCAAAGAGTATAATATAGACTACCAAAAAAAAAACTAATAGCCTAACTAGTTATTCTTAAATGAAAAAATAGAACAATAAAGTATGAAAAGTACAAATGAAGATGATAAAGTAGATAGATAAAGGCTAACATGATGAATATTATCTCACTAAGGTGCCAATTCACTAGCTAGCTCCAAATGAACAATCACCTACACACAAGAAAGAAGGGAAAATGTTAGGGATTTATAGGGATCTACCTCAATCAGACCCCCATTTTGGTGTTTCCATCTCCATGGAAAACTAGATAGCAATGAGATAGAAATACCCGATAAAGAAGTAAAGAAAGTAGAGATTGCAATAAACACTACAAAATAGTAAAGTTCTACTCAACCAAATAAAAAATGAGAGGAGCGAAATGTTACTACCTCCACCCAAAAGCTCACGTCAATGGAGGAGAACATAGAATTGACAATCTCAATATAGCCTTGACTGTGATGAAGGGAGGTCTCACAAGACTCCAAGCCCATGATTTTGTAGCTTGCTTCACACTTGCTATGTGGAGCTGATGGAGTGCTACTACTATAATAGAGTGTTGAAGTGCTACAAATGCTAAGAGATGGCTTGAAAATGTGTGTAGATCTTGAATGAATTGCTAAGAGGATGAGTTGAATGAAGAATGTATCAATTTCAAGGAATAATGAGAAAGAATAAGGCATTTCTAGGTCGGTTGTTTGAAGAGGGGCATTCAAATTCATCCCCAATCAAGAATGTAACGCCTCTGCCAACTTCAGACACAACAATATTTTAGGGATGATAGTGCACCATGAAAATGTCTATATCATACATGCATCCCAAACAAATTTTATCCCATCGACACAATAGATAGATGCCAAGTTGAAGGAAGGAGGTTGGGTGATGTGGAAATTTCCCTTCAAATTTGGTTTCCTAAGGTGAGGGTGTGCGAAAGGGGAATTTGTGTAAGGGGTGCAAATTCACTCCTATATATTTTTCCTCCACTTTAGTTAGCACAATTACTAATGATTTCTTTGGTAAAGTAGATCAAAGAGTTAGTAGGGTTAGATATTTATACCTAAACTGTCAAGGAAGCAGACCATGATATAGCGAGCTTGAAAGTGCAAGACAAAATAAAAGACTCCATAGCCTCACAGAACTGTGAAGCCACTCAAATTACAACGAAGGGCCTCAGACCAACGATGGACAAATCATGCAGGATGAAAGTGTCTCATAGGACTACAAACCTAAAAGGAGGTAGCCCCCAAGATCTCTCACATGAAGGAAGCCCCATGAAGTAAGCGCCTTACAGGTCCGTAGACGTACAAGAAGGTATCCCCCAAGATCTCTCACATGAAGGAAAACTTGAGAAAAAAAGCACCTTACAGGCCCGTAGACCTATAAGGAGGTGTCCGCCAAGATCTCTTCCATGGAGGAAACCGAAAGGAGGGGAGACCAAAGAGTCAAATTGGAAAGCGACTTTATAGGTGCACTTGTAAAGAGACATGTTTACCTATAGATAAAGCATATAACAAAAAAGCAACCACACACGAAGTCAAGTGGACAGTCACACAAACCATCAAAAATTAGAGGGATTTAAAAGGGGGTCCCTCGATAACCCAACATGAAGAGAGATCCACTCAAGGGATGCACTATTTAGAAGTGCAACAAATATTTTTTCTCAAATTGATCCATCTTCACGAAATCCTTTCAAAATATGTTCAATTCATCAAGGAATTTGAAAGGAATAAAATGGCCCCTCTCGAGGGGAAGGCCAAAGCTGCTTCCACCTCAAAGGGAAGTTCTCAAGTTATTTCTTTGAGAACCCATGATGAAGGAAACGTTTTTTGTTAGGGGTCCTAGCTATGAATGCAGTTTTTGAAAAATAAATGTTTGTGAGTATCTTTAAGAAAATACTCATTGGTGATGAATGTGTTTTTTTAAAATTGAAGTATCATAGAAATGGTGCTGTCACACATGAGAGGGACAACATAAGAAAATAAGAGAAAAAGATAAGAAAAGAGTGAAAGAGAGGAAAATAGAGGACATAGGGGGATATCGTTTCATAGGGTCAGATCTGATCATGCTTATATAAATAATAGGTAACCACATTGCAAGGTGAAAGATAATAAATCCCCAACCAAATCAAGAAGAATGCATGAAAAAAAAAAGTAAAAAATAAAAAATTGGGTCAACATGGAATGGAAGCCTAAATACCCCCAACACTTTGCATCATCCCTAATATTTCGAAAATCAAACACAAACATGGAAGAATGATGATACATATATAAGAAGGTTTACGTCACTAAATCACTCCTCTATCCAAGTACCAACAAGTTTGATAAGGGTCATCCAGGAATACATAGCACAAGTATAGGGGAACACATCACAACACACACACATCTAATCTAAAGATAAAGAGGAGGCCTCCCCCTAACACTCATCGAACAAGAGTTCATCTGCTTCCAACTCTTGATCATCATGAGGGGAAGGAGGATGAGCATATAGTGGTGGAATATTAAGGGGAGGCTCTTCCCATCCTCCTACAACAAGGGATAAGGAATAAGCCCCCACAAGATCCTCTTTGTTGGGCTCTTTTGGAGCTATGTTCAATGACTTTGTGAAGATCACTGATAAGCCCATAACTTCATCTAGAGAGTTAAACATGCACTTTATTGGAGTACTATGTTGTACCTCAACCGACTAATAGGAATGTTCCTCAGATTGACCACATAGCTCATCGAGGGACTCAAGAGTGGTGATGAACTCAGAGGAAGCCAGAGTTGGCTCCATCACTAGGATGGAAGAATCTAGCGCAAGACCACCCTTCGGAGAAGGTGGGCTCCTCTTATGCCCTCAATTTCTGGAAGGACCCACTTCTACCTTAAAAATTTTCGAGGGATGGGAACTCCCCACAAATGAGGCAAGAGGTGTAGAGGAAGAGGAGGAAAAATTATGGTAGACACCACCAAAGTATTCGAAATGTCCACATTTTTTGTGAAATGTGGAATGTCCAGAAGAGACATCAAAAAGGACAACTCAATCGAAGGAGCAATGAATGCCTACACCTTTTTTGGATGATGCACATTCATACTCACAATGAAAGAAAGAAGTGAGACTGATCCAGGTTGAACAAAAGAAAAGGGGAGGAGAGAGGAGGACATAATAAAAGGTTATGATATAGGGACAGTCGACTCCTCACCCTTTCTCTGCAAACCGGCTTATTCAGCTGCTAGAGCCTTTCGTCGGTGCTTGCACTCATGCACAAGATGGTTTTTGTGAATCTTTGAACTAGAAGTCAAAATTTATGATGGGATGAAAGACTCTTGCTTGGACATAGGAGTGTCCATTATAGTCATTTCTAGCAGAGGGATAGGATCTTAAATGGGAGTAGGAGGAGAAGGTTGAGAAACAACATGGGTTGAAAGCTCTAGTGCCTCGATAGTAGGCCTCTTTCTATTTATTCCTTTTAGAGTAGGAGTGGTAGGAGGTCGCAGAGGCTGGGACATAAAGGATTCCCCATGAAGACCTTGTATCCTTCCATACAAATAGTACCAAGGTCTAAGTGGTTTGGTAGAGAGATTCCATATCCAAACCCTAGGTTTTCGCCAAGTTGATATCATTGGACTTAGAGGGTAAAAACAAAGAATATTCATCTAGAACTATTCTTTGGAAAGGAGAGGAGAGGCATCCTAAGGATAGGTATAATTATCCTTCCCCTTTCAATAAAAGGAGGTACCTTGCTCTAGTACACTACTAGAAGGGTCAAATTCGGCTTTCCTTTGCTCCTGATCTTATACTTCACATAATTCTTATAAAAGAGGTTTGTTCTTGGAGGAAGCAACCTAATTGGGGAGGGCCAAATTGATCCAATGAATCTACCCCATGGGATACCAAAGGCTGGCATCAAGTTTCATGCACTATCTACACAACACCTTCATGGGAGAGCTCTAAAAATTTGTGAATGATAGAGGCGATTCCATTCATGGAAGCTAGTGAGGGTATGCCTAACTTCACTCTGAACAAATTTGACTTTTAAATATCATAAAATACTATGTCTATGACCCTAGGTTGAGCTAGGATGGATAGTGTTATTGAACCATAAGGTTGAAGATAAAGGCCATCATGTGTATGGATGATGAACGTTGTTTCTTTGTAGTCCCCCTTATATAATGAATTTAGCCACAATGTCTGCTCAATAACAACATTCACTCGGCTTGTAGAGTCAACCAAAACCCCTATCACAATGTTCCCATTGAGATTAGTAGGAATATAAAGGGGAGAGGACTTTTTGTTCAAGGGTATATCCTATGATGTGAATGTCACGTCTGGTGAGTTGGTTGCAGGTTGCGTAGAAGGAGTAATTGTAACCATGTTAATATACACCTTGGGTCCTATCATAGAATTGGAGGGATTGATAATCATGTTGGTAGAATGCAAAGGAAATGGGTTCATGTATATCTACAACTTACTATTCAATTTTTCCACAATTTTTTTTTCATTTTGTTTATTTACATCGAGATGAATAGTACCATCCTCTATGTGATCTTGTATCTTGTGACACAGGTGTATACAGTGTTTGGTATCATGTCTGTTAACTCAATGGTACTAATAGAAGGTATTCACATTATACCAACTAGGGTAAGGTTCTTTGAGAGGCTTTCGGTTCTCTAAGGTTATGATCTTGTCCTTCAACAACCTTTATAAGATGGAAGAATAAGATTTTGTTAACTTTGTGAACTTTTTGTTGCATCTAAGGCTATTATCATTCATAGCGGCTAGTACATTGGCAACGGCCTTACCCTTCCCAAAAATAGATACTATGGATTTTCATTTTTAATGGGAGCACAAGGAGGATCACCTGAATTGAACTACCATTTATTGATATTCTCGTAGCACTACACACAAATTCATGAAAGAAGGGTATTTCATAAGGGTAAAATTTTCCTGCCAAGGTCTTTACAAGTTCCCTATAAACACATTCTGCATGTCAGAAATGAGTAGTCGGTATGATATTTTTGAGAATAGATCTTGATGCTATACTATGAAGTAATTAATCTTATCATTATCCCCTTGTTTGCATAGAATGAGATTCAAAAGGTTCATCTTCAGTCCAATGTTAGCTTGCAATTGTTTGAGAAATTGATTTAGAAATTGATCAAATGAGAAAATAGAGTTTTGAGGAAAGGAATAATACCACTTGAGTGTTGTGTCCTTAAGAGTGTTTAGAATATGTGTCTTAAACTCACTAATATAAAAATTGATACTTTCACCAAGAAGAAAGTTTTCTTAAGTGTTATGTTTATGCTTTTACCTCTATAATGCCAGGTGATAGAGAGAGAGAGGAGTGGTAGCATGGTTACTGCCATACCACAAGAGCTCATTGCATGTGTAGTAGTAGAGCGGTTACTGCCATACCATGGGAGCCTCTCATCTATCAAGTGATAGTGTGGTGGTTACCACCATACTGCAAGAGTTCACTGGTCATGAAATGGTAGTGCGGTGTAGACCACCATAGCATGGAAGTTTGTCGACTGTTTGGTGGTATAGACATTACTGCCATATCTCGGGATCCCTCAACTTGTCTAGAGGTAGTACAGTTACCGCCATCCCGTGGGAGCATGTCGACTGCTTAGTGGTAGCATGTTGTAAGGTGAAGAGCATGGACTTGATGAATCACTAAGATGTAAGCCATTAATTGGAGGATATTGTTGACTTGGAAGGAGTTTGTTTGAATTCCTGGGAAGTTCAATGGTTTTTCAAAAGAGGAAGTTGAACTAAATCAATTGTATAAAGAAGGAATTGATCATGGTTGTTGCTATACATTGCAATGTATTGTAATTGTGAATTAGTTTGAGAATTTGATGGATTAGAGGTTGGATGATTGAATGATCTATTAGTGAATTTCATTGTATACTATTTTGAAAGAATTGGTATAGTGTTGTTTTGTAAGAGGTTGATCAGGGAAATGTTGTTCCTATAATATTATCATCTGAAAGGAGAGTTTGTAACTTATATGTAATTCGATTATTATAATACAAGTAATTTTCTTTGGTGTGGTAGGTTTTTCTCCCATAAGTGTTTTCCCACATAAATTTGGTGTCAATTGTGTTTGAATTTATTTCTTTTTTCTGCTATTTCTTCCATGTGCATCTTAATGAATTGTAATTGTGAAATTTAAAGCCATATATACATTCTTCTCTGAGTATTGACATTAAGAGAGTTAGTTCCATGCTTTAATTTTCTTAACAAGTGGTATCAGAGCCTAGCCAGTTGTGTTATCCTTGTGGGTAGGTTGGATTTATTGTGTCAATCCTATTCAATGGGAGTTTTGTAGAAGTCTAGTAATTTTCAAATTATAGATTAAGATGGAAATGGCGACTACATTAGGAAAGAATGAAATTGATAAATTAAATGGAAACAATTTTGAGTTGTGGAAACTTAAAAAGGAAGACTTGTTGGTGGATCAATATCTTTCGCTTGTTGTGTATGGAATGAAACCTTCTGGCATGAAGGAAGAAGATTGGGACCTCATAGACAAAAACTAAAAGGGGCTAGTAAGGCTCTATCTGGCAGACTTTGTTCTTCTAAATTTTCATGAAGAGAATACTGCATCTTCTTTATGGAAAAGAGTGTGAGATATTTATCAAGGAAAGTCCTCGGTGAATAATTTGTTCTTAAGGAATAAGCTGTACTCTTTGAAAATTCAAGAAGGAGCATATGTTCCTGATCACTTGAATTATTTTAACATGATGATTGCTCAGTTAGGATCTATGGGTGTGAAAATTGATGATGAAGATCACTGTATGCTTTTGTTGTGTTCTTTGCAGGATTCTTGGGACCATTTAGTGATGGTGATTGGGAGCACAAAAACCACTTTCAAGATGGAAGATGTGGTTGCTTCTTTGTTGTCTGAAGAAATGAGAAGGAAATCTTTTGAGATGGTTAAGGAGGCTCTTTTTGTTTGAGGTAGATCAAAATAAAAAGGAAAGAAGAAGGACAAGAAGTCCAAATCAAAATCAGAAGGGAGATCAAAGTCTCCTGGTAAGAACTCAAAGGTGAAATGCTAGAATTTTGGGCAACTTGGTCATGTCCGAAGGGATTACAAAGAGGATAAAAAGAAGAAAAAGAAGAAATATTCCAACAATGATTATTATTAGAGTGATGCAGATGCCTTAATTGCACCCTTGGAAACACATGCATCTGATGATGTCTGGCTAATTGATTCTAGAGAATCTTTCCACATGAAATCTTATAGAGACTAGCTCACAAAGTATGAAAAATATGATGGTGGAAAGGTGTATTTCACAAGTGATTCATCTTTGGAAATTGTTGGTCATGGAAGAGTTAGAATTCAATTTCCTAATGGAAGAATCAACATAATTAATGGAATAATGCATATACTAGGTCTGGCTCAAAATTTTCTTTTTGTAAGAAACTTGAATGATGTCGGAGTGCAAGTCTCGTTCTTAGGAAATGGCTGCAAAATTACTAGAGGCTTGATGGCATTGGCTAGGTGTGCTCGAATTGGTACTCTGTACAAGCTGGACACACTCACAGTTCAATGTAATAGTGTCTCTGTAAAGTCACAAAAGGTTGTCCTTAAAGAGGAAAAATAAAATGTTCCTATTGGGGAAAACTCTTTGGAAGTTAAAATTCTAGTAGAGAATACTATTCCTTGGCATCAAAGGCTCGGCCACACTGGTCAAAAAAGTTTGAAAGCCTTGAAAACTAAAAACCTGGTTGGGGGGCTTGATGATTGTAATCTGGAATTTGAACTATGTGAACATTTAATATATGGTAAACATCATCGTGTTTCTTTTTACTCTAGTCCTCACAATCTTTTAGTGTTATGGATTATATTCACTCTATTTTTTTTGGTCCAGTGAGTGTACCTTCGTTATCGAAATCAAAATATTATGTTTCTTTTATTCATGATTATTCGAGAACGGAATTTGTGTATTAAAAAAAAAGTAAATCAAAAGTGTTCATTAATTTTAAGGAATTTAAAAACCTTGTGGAAAACTAGACTGGAAGAAAAATAAAGTGTTTAAGGACTGACAATGGCATTGAATTTTGTTTTGATGATTTTGAAAGGTATTACAAAGACCATGGGACTAAAAGGCATAAAACTACACCTTATACTCAACAGAAAAATGGAGTTGTTGAAATGTTGAACATGATGTTGATGGAGAAGGCAAGAAGTTTGTTGAGAAATATTGTTCTGGAGTAGAAGTTCTGGGCTGAGGCTATGGCTACAACATGTTACTTGATGAATCAATCTCCTTTGTCAAAACTTGTTAAAAAAATGCTTATGGAAGCTTGGTCTAGCAAGAAGCCCTCTCTGAGACACGTTTGTGTCTTTGGCTACAAAGCATATGTTTATGTACCTGATGTGAAAAGATATAAATTGGAAAATAAAGTTCTTAAGTGTATCTTCATTGGCTATGAAATTGGTGTGAAAGGATACAAGCTTTGGAATCCTGAGATGAAGAAGGTATTGTACAATAGAAGTGTAATATTTCATGAGATGAAACCTTCTACATTAGATCTACAGTGAGAGATGAAAGATCAAGAAGATAAAAATGATGTTGAAATGCCTCTAGCTCCTGAAAAAGAGGAATGACACATTGATAATGTTCCTAAAACTGAGGAGAGTTCTAGCAACTCTAAAAGTTCTAAACAAGAAGAAGAACCACAACCTCATCGTCAGCCTGTGAGGAGGTCTACACATGAAAAAAGGTGACCTAATAGGTATGGATTCTCTATGTTGGATTCTAGATGTGCCTATGCTTTGATTACTAACACGAATGAGCCTAGGACTGTAAAAGAGGCAACTGAAATGTCTGATTCAAATTCCTAGTTGGAATCCATGAATGAAGAAATGGAATCATTAAAGAAAATGAAACTTGGGATCTGGTTCCATTACCTGAAGGTATGAAGCCTAAGGGATGCAAATGGGTTTTTAAGAAGAAAATTTGTCTAGATGGTTGTGTTGAAAAATATAAAGTGAGGTTGGTTGTGAAAGGATATTCCCAGGTAGAGAGAGTTGATTATAGGGAATTTTTTTCTCTAGTAGAAAAGATAACATCTATCAGATTTATTTTGTCACTTGCAACAACATATGACTGAGAGATTGAGCCGATGGATGTGAAGAAAATATTTCTTCACGGTGATCTTGAAGAAGAAATTTATGTCTCAGCTAGAGCAATTTGTGAAAAAAGGTAAAGAAAATCTAGTTTGCAAGTTAAAAAAATATTTGTATGAATTAAAACAATATCCTAGAATGTGGTACTATAATTTTGACACATTTGTTTTCTTACTGGGTTTTTTGTAAGATTGAAATCAGATCATTGTGTGTACTTCAAAATTGAAAATGATTGGGTTCTTATTATTACACTCTATGTTGATGATATGTTGTTCATAGGGAATAGTATGTCTATGATTTCTAATCTAAAATCTCAGTTGTCTGCAAAGTTTGAAATGAAGAATCTTGGTGCAACAAGGTATACTCTAGGAATGGAAATAACTAGGGATAGAAAGATTAGAAAACTTTGGCTCATTCAAAGCAAGTATATTAGCACTATTCTAAAGAGATTTTGTATGACTGATTGGAAGCATCTAGTTGTTCCAGTTTTGCAATGAACAAAGCTATATGTTGAAGATTGTCCAAAATCTTTGTACTAAGATGGAGGACATGAACAAGGTGCCTTATGCAAGTGTAGTTGGAATTTTAATGCATGCAATGGTCTATACTAGGCCTGACATTGCCCAAGTAGTGGGAGTACTTTTTTTTTTTTTGAAAATCTAGGAAGGACACATTCCGATGATGTGAAAAGAGTGTTTAGATATCTTAAGGGAACTTCAAAATATTCTTTGTGTTACCATGGTAATTTTGTTGAATCACAGAGGAATATCAACATTCGTGGGTATGTGGATTCTGATTGGACAAGGGACATTGACAACAAAAGATCTACCAGCGGATATTATTTCAGGATGAATGGTTGTGCAGTTATTTGGATAAGCAAGAAACAAGATATAGTCACTTTATCTACTATAGAGGCTAAGTACATGGCCAAAAATCATGCTTGTAAGGAAGCCATTTGTCTTAGAATATTGTGTTATGATATTGGTTTTTATGTAGGGTAGATTATTATTTCCTATGATAGTCAGAGTGCCATTTGTCTGGAAAAAAATCCTACTTTCCATGCCAGAACAAAACATATTGATGTGAAGTACCATTTTGTATGAGATATGGTGGAGGATGGAAAGGTCTATTTGGAAAAGGTGGATACTTTGAAGAATCTTGTTGATGCATTGAAAAAGCCAGTGCACGAAATTTTTTAGATGGTGTGCAAGTTCGATGGGCCTTGGGCCCCAGAATATTCAATGAATTCAGGAATTGAAAAGGGTTCAGTGAGTTCTTTGTCAAGTGGGAGATTGTTGAGAATATGTGTCTCAAACTCACAAGTAGAAAACCTAATACTGTCACCAAGCAACAAAGTTTGTCAAGTGTTATGTTTATGCTTTTACCTCTATACCATTAGGTGATAGAAAGAGAGGAACAGTAGTGCGTTTACCACCATAATGCAAGAGCTTGCTAGATGTGTAGTGGTAGAGTGCTTACCACCATACTATGGGAGCCTCTCATCTATCGAGCAGTAATGTGGTGGTTACCACCATATTGTAGGAGTTCACTAGTTGTGTAGTGGTAGTGCGATGTAGACCGCCATACCATGGAAGTTTATTGATTGTCTAGCAATACAATGGTTACTACCATACCTCGAGAGCCCTCAATTTGTCTAGAGGTAGCACAGTTACCATCATCCCGCGGGAGCCTATTGACTGCTCAACAATAGCGTGGTGTAAGGTGAATAGCATGGACTTGATGAATTTCTAAGATGTAAGTCATTAACTAGAGGATGTTGATGACTTGGAAGGAGGTTGTTTGGATTCTTGGGATGTTCGATGCTTGTTCACCAGAGGAATTTGAACTGAATCAATTTTATAGAGAATGAATTGATTATGGTTGTTTCTATACATTGCAACATATTGTAACTGTGAAGGGGTTCGAGAGTTTGAGATTTCAATGGTTCAGAGGTTGGATGATCAAATGATCTATTAGTGAATTTCCTTGTATGTTGATTTGAAAGAATTGTAACAGTGTATTTCTGTAAGAGGTTGATCAGGGAAATGTTGTTGTTTTAATATTGTCATCTGAAAGGAGAGTTTGTAACTTGTATGTAATTTGATTACTATAATACAAGTGATTTTCTTTGGTGTGGTGGGTTTTTCTCCCGTAAGGTTTTTCCCACGTAAATCCGGTGTCAACTATGTTTGAGTTTATTTCTTTGTTCTACAATTTAAGATTGCTATAGATAATGGGTTGCATTGGAAGAAGGGTTGAAATATAGGTTAGGTAGAGGCTTAGGAGAAACTCACTAGTTGGCCTTGCATTTTTCCCATTTTCTGAAGAAGAGTGTTAATAATGGGGTCATTGGATGTCATATGACTAGTGGAACCTCCTCCAGAACCACCTCCAGAACCATTGACATGGATTCCATCAAAACCATTGTCAGGGGCATCACCACTGACAAGGCCTCCAATGAAGCCACTTTTGCTACTAAAGCCACCACCATGGCCTCCACTGGAACCATCTCCACTAGCACCACCTCCACTTCTAGAGCTACCACCACTACCAAATCCCCCACCACTCAATCCGCCAAAAAATCAACTACTAAAGGTGACAAGAGGGATAAAACTAAAAGCTAAGGGAATTATGTTTAATTTGATAGTTTCAAATCTCTCGAAGGTAGGGGAAAATTGATTGAAGAGATTATGTCATCCATGTACATGGACATGGGAAGCATCAAAACTCCTAGCTCTCTCTCATGTTCCTCAAAATCGGCCCCTTGTATAATGTTTGCATTGTTTGAAGGGGCACACACCTCGGTTAAACTAGAGAGGATAGCTAGAATCTCTATACTTTTTTAGTCATTTCCCACCATATGCTTTATCTCACTAATAAACTTAATGGCCCTAGCCATCATTGGGTCATTCTCTAGGTGATTCTCTAGGTCGCCCAACCCTTTGTTGAGGGTGGTGATATATTCTAAAGGAATGTGAACAACTTCCTTCTTGTCTACTGATGATGGTGTAGGAGACACATGAAGATTGGGGATGTGGTCAGTTTCATTTAGAATCCTACCTCGCCCCTCGAAAACTGATCTTTGGTAAAAAGACCAATGATAGATGCAGTAAAAATATCTATAGAGAAAATAGAGGTGACCTTCATATTCTCCATTAGAAGGTGTCATATACTTCTTGTAATACTCTACTATTCTATAGTTTAAGAAAGGAATCTAACTAATAGATTTCAGCTGAAATGCAAATAACTTCTTTTCATGCTAGGGTTTCCTTTGCAAATTGAACAAAAAAGATAATTTTTTTAATTAATTACGTCATATTAAACTACTCAACTAACTTTCAAAATTTTAGTTTCAGTTGAAAAGGAAACAACTGACTAATTTCATATAATTGAAAATAGAAAAGAACATTAAATAAATTTTCTTTGCATTCATAATGTAAAAGCAATAAATACACTATGAAACAAACATGCTAAATATTTTAGTAATTTAAAGAGAGAGAAAATGTACAAGAAAATACACCTTTGATGGTTTCCTATTGGAATTATACATATAAATATTTTGTATCCGAGGGAAAAATAAATATCATCAAGGGATTTTCTTCCCATCCTAAGACCTACTAGCCTCCCATGTTTCTTCAACTAAATAGGCTTGTCCCTTCATGAGGGTAATCAACAAGGAACAAATTATCATCATGCCTTTGATCTTGGTGTCAAGGACATATACCACCTAATCGATCCTTCACTATGGGTAACTCCCAACTAGAAAGATCACTCTGACGAGGGGTATATCTGGTACTTGCTAACTAAAAAATTCTTACTCTAGCATCGTACCTTGGCCAAGGATTTTATTATTATTGGCACTCCTGTGCCATTAGCACTCTCACCCTTGCTTCACATGATTACCTTTATCTCATGGTCTAAATTACATTGACAGTTTTTTTATCATTTCCTCTTAGTTCAAAGTTATATCTTAACCATAAAGTTTTATAGATATAAAAAGAGATGATACAACATTGGGGATTTTTAAGACCTAGATTTTTAAAAATCCCTAAGAAGACTCAGGTGAGGAAAGGAAAAACACTAGACCAAATTCTAATTAGAGAGGAGAAAATTTGGCTTAATCAAATAGAATAAGTTCTTCAAGTAATTTTCTAATAGTTCAAACTGAATCTAGATTTAGAAGCATATCATAGACAAAGGTAGATTTTATTGCTAGAAAAGAGAAAGGTTTGAGTTATCTTATATAAAAATCCTTTATCAGACCAATCCAAATTGATAATATAAGACCCGATTTCATCTTACTTTCATTAAGTCAACAAATATTAAAGAATTTTACTTTTCTGTACATTAGAGATTCAACAAAGAATGAATCATCATTGCAGATATACTTTGAAGTAATTATACACTTTACTTGGCTAAATATGAAGATTCAAACTCGAAGATCCAAACTCTTTCCCTCTAAGAACAAGAATAAGCTACAAAGCCACAAGAAATTTTTGATAAGAGTGATGGAAACGATGAATTCAAAAAGTAGAAACCACCTCCTAAAAGATTGAAGATGTGAAATATTCACCAGAATCAACTACCTACAACTTCAATAGAAGGTAATCAAGAATAACAATAAATTAAGACGTCAAAAATAATGGAGAAGAGATGGAAATATGGAGTGAGTATAGAACTAGAAAAAGTGGTATGGTGAATGTTTCCCAACAGTTATAAGAAGATAGAATGAGTTGTGGTAGATGAATAATTAGACAATGGAGAAATAGTAGCTTAATTTTTAGTGCTAACAAGAAGCTGATTCCCCATCAAGTGCACCCAATGTGATTGAAAAAAAATATTTGAGAAAAACTACAAATGAGAGGAGAATGAAGAGCTCAAAAAGAAAGCTGAAAAATGAATTATACAACTCAAAACTAGATGAAATTCATCTATAGAAGAAGTGAGAAGAATCAAAGAAAAATAAATCCCTCCATAATAAACTGAAATCCCAAAGAAACCTTCAATAAATATTGCAAGAACTCCGCGGTTGCATGGCTTCCTTCTTGGTCATTTCTCTAGAGGCGCGATGGAAAGATGGTGGGGGAAACTTCTACGTTCAAACCACTGACGACTCCCAAATTTTATCTCATTAATTTTTGACTTTAATCCTTACGAATATTTTATATTTAGATCAATGATATTGGAATTATATCTATTATTGTTAATTTAATACTTTAAATTAATAGCAATTCTCTTAATATATATTCCAAGAATTGGTTCGCTCAACTCCAACAGGAGATTATTAATATATAATTTAAATTGACTTCTTTAACAATAATTAAATTAATTTACTTATGGACAAGGTTATGCATTCGATGAACCATTCTTACATTGACTCAAGGTTTGATGATAAATTTTATCCTTCGTTAACCATGACCTCACCTTGATGATATTTCCCTTTCCTCTTGAGTGTTGATCCTACAACCACTTGACATAAAGACTAGGGTTAGACCATTATTGACACGTATATATATACATGTTTAAATATAATATTACCATCATATACATTTTTTCATATAAAATAAAATCATTCACATTTACAGTTATAACATACAAAACAATTATTTTATCCCCAATTTCACATTTACATGAAAAGTAGTTACTTGCAACTAACATAAGGACCATAATTTCATTGTCACAAATATTTTTAAGTTAGAGGGGATGTAACATAATCCTCCCCTTAAGAATCATTCTCCCAAATGATTATTTATTTATAAATCCAAGTCTAAATCATAATTATATATATAGTCTTAATTTTTTGAAACAAATATGGGAACTCCTAAAGGATTTCATTGGTCGCGCCCACAAAAGGATATAGAAGTCACAATAAATCCTAACCTAGGAATTGGAAATTCCAGTAGGTCACTAATATCTTCTCATGGTCATTCATTTACTTGTCAAACCAGGGAACATATACTTGAAATGGAGCGGCACTGTATGTGCACTAAGAACCGGTTTTAGCCATAACTTTCTAGAAGTAAGTGCTTGAAAGGAATTCTAACTCTGATGCACATACAAGAAATAAAGTCTTACTAACTTAATCATTACTTTAACTAAAGCATGAATCACAATAACAATTACTGGGAAATAAACCATGAACTAGCCTTATGCTACAGGAACAGACATAGGGATGGACTCCTTATGCTGCAGGAACAATTTAAGACTGAGTTTGCACTAAAACTTACTAGAATGAAATTATAACAGGTAAATAATAGAAAGAAAATAGCTAACTATAGATACTTACTAAGTGGGCCCCCTTAGCAAGCATCAACCAATTATGCAAGAATGGAACTCAAAACTTCATCAACTTCTTATTCATAATTCAAAATCACATACATGGTTGTTTGCTTGTAAGAAAGCTTAATACAAAGCTTTGTCTTTCATTATAACTATAAACTCATTACATTCTATTCGATCTCTACTCTCTAGTCTAATCTCTTCTTTATCAACCCGTTCACTCGTGCAGGAGGAACCTTTATTTAAAGAGAAACAACTAACTAACTAACCAACTAACAAAGGAAGACGTGGATATAAATATCGCCTGAGACTGAGGAACAGACTTCATTAATGCAAGTCTATCCTCGAAATAGATTAAGAGGAAATCTAGAGCTCCACTCTTCCTAGATTGATGATCCATTCGGTTTCTTCCCAAAGACCTGGACAAAGAAGTCTTGCTTGAAATGACTCCTTCGATGGTGCGTTGGAAACAACTTATTCCACGAGGTCGTGTTTTGTTGTGTATTGACTTGTTCATACTAGCTTCAACAGCCTGTAGAACACATGGCAATAGAAGCAAAAGAAGGCATGCACTCATAATAGCACGACATTCCTCATTAATCACATGCATCCAATTCATTTTACTTATCCAAAAATCACACGTATCCTATCAGTCAATTGGGAAGTCAAAATAGGGTAATGATCATAGATATACTAAGATATTTATGTTGCAAGTTTAGGGGTGCTTGTCATTGAATATTACCCATTACCATTAAAATTTCATAACCCTAGAGTTTAAAACATTCATAAAATGAGAGAAAGAGTTTTAAAACTTATAACATGATATCTAATTTATAGCCATATTCTGGGCTCATCATTTTCCCCCTACTTTATCTAATGCTGGTCCTCCAGCATTAATCTTTCTGGTTGTGTCTCTGAAATCAATAGGAGTCACATGGCCCTGTAATGCAGTCCCAAACCTATAGCAGAAACCCTTGCAGTTTTTCCATCTTTCATATCTTTGGGCTTCTGTATCTTCATTGATATTCGTGGCCTGATAAGGATACAATGGCCATATTAAGGCAGGAGGCCTAAATGTTAGAGGCAACCATAATTCAAACCTTTTTTGAAGACATATCAACATATATCTCTTTGACCTCCTGACAGTTGCTCTTAAGTTTAAGGGACTATGGGGTTCAAACTTCTTTAAACCAGTTGTTAGCTTTTCCCATCCTGTTTTGCTTCTAGAATCTGAAATCTTTCAGAACGAATATGGTTGGCTTTTGAACTCGTCATAGACCTATTTTCTAAGATCAAATATCCTTACCCTTGCTGTAGGGTCATAAAAACCATATGCTACAGAAAACCAGGCCCTCAGAAATTCTTGGGGGTTTGTGCTTTCTGATCTTAGTGGAATAGGTTTTCTTCACTTGGCCTCCTCATAGTCCTCAGATTGTTTCCCATAATTAATTTCATTTACTGTCCAAGACATCAGTGATCTCAAATATATGTCACCAATAAACAGAAGTGGATTCCACTCAGTTTCACAAGGAATTAATAAGCCATGCAAATAAAACTCACACATGGAATTCCTTAGCTAGTCAGGTGCCATTTGATAAGCATTATAAAATTCTTTAGCAGTATTAGGAACAGGGTCAAGGTTTTTAGAAATCCTCATCAACTAAAACCACATAAACTACCCTTTGAGGCACATTGCATATACTCTAGGTGGTGGCCTACATTCCATGATCTGCCCAACCACCTTCATCATTTCATTCATCTTTTCCTTCACCTCTTAGAGTTCCTATTTTTGATTTTCAATCTCTTTCTTTAACTTCTTCTTTTCTTCCTTCCACAGACTCTGCTGCATTTGAGTTTTAGCCAGAAAGCGGAAACTCAAGTCTGAAGTGTCATAGGATTCTAGGTTTCTTAAAGGTGTTCTAAGCATTCATTTAGCAGTGGTCTCTTATATACAACTAATGCTTGACATGTTTCAAAAGGTAATGGAATTGCATGGGATGTCTTAGGTTGCTCTTGTTCTTGCTGTAGGACAAACCCTTATTGCTGGTCAACAGGGGACTGTGCTTCCTCAAAAATTCTTTCAGCTGCCTCAACCGAGTCATCAAGACTCGAAATTCTCCCCTCATTATTACAATCTTGCTGCCTTTCCCCAATTCCCTCTGTTTCTTCTTGTATATTATTAGAAATTTCTGAGGTGCCGAGTGAGAAATTCTTAGATATACTCTGAGAAATTTCATGAATGAGTTCCTCAGATTCCTCAGAAATGATAATTATTTTAGGTTGGGTAGAAGAGGGTGGAGTAGTTTGACTTTGTTTTCTTGCAGAAGTTCTCCTAGGTAATGCAGGTGAGGTAGGAGATTCATTGGCAGCTTTTCTCTTCTTAGATTGCCTATGGGTTTGAGAATCAGTAGGAGAGGATGATGAAATTGTGGTTGCATTAGGTGTTGCTGCAAGAGAAAGCCAAGTAGCTCATTTTTTCTTCTTGGTTTGAGGGTTTTCTCCTAGGGTATGCCCAGTGCTAGATGGTTCTGCTATCTTGGTTTTCCCTTTTTCACTCCTTGTACCAGACCTGGTTCTAACTCGGGTAGAGGGCTTAGTTATAATGGCTATAGGATTAGGTGTTGTAGGAGAAGTAGGGGATTCTTGTTCAGCTTCTCTACTTGAAGACTCTACTCATTTTCTCTTTTTCTTGGGTCGTGCAGGCAATGTTCTTGGAGGTTCAAGAGGCTACAACCCTTTCCGAGCAACAAATTCTTGCCATGAAATGGGTGATATGTCCCTCAAGGAACGTTCAGTCAGTAGTTTTATGAGGGCATGATGGGAAATTGAATTGTCTTTTCCTTTTTGAGTTTCACAGGCACTGCATTCTAAAAGATTTAACAGAATGTTCAAGACATTGATAGCTAACCAGTGCCTTATATGACTTAGCAGCTTAAAATGATAGGAGTGCAAGTAAGAAAAGTGTCCTTCACAAGTTAAGTACTTGATTATAAAGGAGGCATATTCCAAGTAGGGATATGGAAATGACACCCTCTTGCACCCTTGATTTGAAACTTCCAAGGGTCTGTCAGTCGACAATGTGAACTCTGCCCTGGCAGAGACAACATCCCTTCCTAAAGGAAAATTTTCTCCCGCTTTAGGAAGCCCTGTTATCTCAGCAATTCGTTCCTCAGTGAATACTACTGCTAAGCCCCAAATTGTAGCCTCTCCTTCAGAGAGAGTTCTTAAGAACTCACCAGCAATTTTGTCATCAAAAGAATCGATGCTCAAAAAGTAGTTCAACCATCCGCACATGCTAAATGCTTGAACTATCTGTGGGTCCTGTGTTAAGGCTTCATGAGTTGTTGGTTCGTGTCGCACAAGATGACCACCCATTTTCTCAAATGTTTCTGCTAAAAAAACTAGAATCTCAACCTCTTCTGAATATTTTAAAAACTCTTTTCTCTGTTCTGCTTCTTTTTTCGGCTTCTTGACCTTTTTGCTTTACCAGAAAAAAAATATAAAAGACAATTGTAGCATGCAATGATTTCTAGGAACTACTTAATTGAGTAGTTAACTTGCTGATCTAGAAAAAGCATGCATTCATTTGGTGGCATGTTACAATAAAAATTGTCTTTAATAAACGTGGCAATAGAAAATTATCCCTGCCCCCTACTTAAAATTTGACATGTGTCCACACATGTGGGAAAGGATCGGCGAGGTATGGGGAGTAATGACAGAAATGACTGATAGATATATTGCAATAAATGAATAAATAAAATTAATGAAATATGTGACGAATAGAAAGAATATCACGTATATTTAATTAATGCCTGCAGATATTGGTAGATCTCACAGCACAACCAGAAATGGTGGCTTGAAAAGAAACCAAAAATGAATATGGTACGATAGATGGATGATGTGGATGGGTGACATAGAATAGAAGAATGGAATGGATGGATGATGGTGATGAATGGTGATGGAGAAAGTGGCTTTCATAAAAAGAAAACCTTTATTATGGATGTTCATCCTAAATCAAAGAGATATTGTAGGAAGAGGACCGAAGCCCTTTGCTGCATGATGATCATTGGCTGCAGGTGAAACAAATTGCTACATGAAATCTTTTTTTGAAACCAATTTATGGTACAACTGTAGACGGTGTCCATTAACCAATAGTTTGAAGCGGACATGATCAATTGTCACCAACTATACCGAACCATTCTCAAATACATTCTCAATTTCATACAGACCCAACCACCTTGTTGTAAGCTTACCCTGATTTTCTTTATATCTAGAGTCGTAGAGTAGGGCCCAATCACCAGTAGAAAATCATTTTGTCTTGATACGGTGATCATCCCACTTCTTCCTTTGTTGTTGCACTACTTCCATATGTTGCAGGGCAACCTTCTGCATCTCATCCAATGCATTCAATTGGAGGAGGTGTTCCTTTTGCGCTTTAGAAAGATCAATCTATAGCTGCAAAGTAGTCCTCAAGGTTTTATGTTCAAATTCAATTGGCAACATAGCAGTCTTGCCATAAAGGAGCTCAAAAGGTGTGAACCCTATAATGGTCTTCTGGGTTGTCCTGTAGGCCCAAACTACTTTCAGAAGATGGCTGCTCCAATCCTTCTTATGTAGCTGCACTGTTTTGGTGATGATTGCTTCCAACTCTCTATTAGTCACCTCCGCCTGGCCATTGGCTTGAAGGTGATATGGGTTTGATTTCCTATGTCTGATCTTATAATCATTCATCAATGTTGTGTTCAGTGTTGATGTGAATTGAGCTCCCTGGTCAGTGATGAGTTCCCTTGGAACTCCAAATCTAGTAAAAAAAATTTCATATAGGAATTCAGCTACTTTGTTGTCCCTTGCATGTGTCATTGCTTTTACCTCCACCCATTTGGTTACATAGTCAGTGCACACCAAAATGTAGGACTTTCCATTGGATGGCGGGTCTATAGGACCAACAAAATCCATACCCCACTTGTCAAAGGGGGTGACTACCACTTGAGGATGTAGAGGAATTTCATCAGTCTTTGTTGGTCATCCCATTTGCTGGAATCTATCAAATTTCCTAGTATATGCTACTGCATCTTTGTGTAAAGTGGGCCAATAATACCTGATGTTAAGCACCTTCATTGTTTTTCTTTTAGAGGCAAAATGCCCACCACATGGCTCGTCATGATAAGCATGCAGTATGTCATATGTCTCATCTTCCCTCACACATCTATGCATTACTTGATCTGGTCCAGTATAAAACAAACAATTTGTTATCCAAGAAAAGTTGAAACTCATCTCAATCAATAGCTTTCTTTCTTTTGGGGAGAAGTGAGCTGAAATCCTATTAGCTACCAAGTAGTTTGCAATATCTGCATACCATGGAGTGTGAGTAGCAATATAAAATAGATGTTTATCAGGAAAAGTATCATCAATTACCTCAGATGTGGCAGGTGTAGCTGTTTGAATTCTTGACAGGAAATCAGCCACCACATTGGCCCTGCGTGGCTTGTCAATAACTGTGATATCAATCTCCTGTAACAATAGTAGCCACCTTGCTAACCTTCCAGAAATGGCAGGTTTATTCATAAGGTACCGTATTGTTGCATGGTCAGTGTGAACAAATACTTGGTAGCCAGTTACATAATGCCTAAACTTATTCAGAGCATACACTACTGCTAGCAACTCCTTCTTTGTGACAGTCTAATTCAATTCTAGGCTTTGTAGATTCTTGCTAATGAAATAGATAGCATGTTTAATGGAATTCTCCTTTTGTCCTAACACAGCCCCTATGGCATAATCAGATGCATCTGTATGTATGTGAAAGGACAGAATCCACTTTGGTCCTTGAAGAATATGTGCTTTAGTAAGTAGGTCCCTTAGTTGTAGGAAAGACTTGTCACAGGCCTCAGTCCAGTGAAATTCAGAGTCCTTAGTTAATAAGGCATACAATGGACTGGCTATTTTGTTGAAATCCTTTATAAATCTCCTATAATATCCAACATGTCCTAAGAAGCTTCTAACATCTTTATGTTTTATAGGTGCTGGAAAGGTTAGAATAACTTCAATTTTTGCAAGATCTACTTGGATTCCAGTCTGAGAGATGTGATGGCCCAAAACAATGCCTTCTTGCATCATCATGAAACACTTTTCACTATTCAACGATAAATTATGCTCCTTACACCGTTTCAACACCTTTTCTAAATTTGCTAATGCTTCTTCATAGGTTATTCCATAAGTGGTGAAGTCATCCATGTAAATCTCCATGGAGTCATTGGAGATGTCAGCAAAGATACTAATGACTGCTCTTTGAAATGTGGCGGGAGCATTGCACAGACCAAAAGGTAGGACAGAGTAAGCAAAAGTCCCTCATGGACAGGTAAACATTGTTTTGTCCTGGTCAGCAGGGGCAATCTTGATTTGGTTGTACCCACTATATCCATCCAAAAAGGAGAAATACTTCTTACCAGACAATGAGTCCAACACTTGATCAACAAATGGCAGTGGAAAGTGATCCTTTTTAGTTGTAGTATTCAACTCCTTGTAGTCTACACAAACTCTCCATTTTCTATTTTTTTAAGGAAAAATTACCAGCTTTGATACCCATTGACTATCTGAAATAGGATAGATGAAACCAGCATCAAGCAATTTTTGGAGCTCATTTTTAACTATTTCCCTGAGTGCTGGGTTTATCCTTCTTTGGGGCTGCCTAACAGGTGAAAAATCCTCCTTAATGTAGATCCTATGAGTACAGAGCTGAGCATCTATTCCCTTCATATCCCCATAGTCCTATGCAAAAATTTTGTGTTGATCTTGAAGCATTGTGACTAGGGTAGTTTGTTGAGGTTGAGGCAGCTTACTATTGATATTTAGATAGTGGCCTGGGGATAGCTCAATTTTCTTGGTAAGATCATTCATGGAATTTACTGACAAAGGTGGTGTCTGTATTTCTTAAGGAAGCAAATGTTGAAAAACTATAAGGGCTTTAAATGGCAAGCTCTCAGGGCTCAGCTGCTGCAGGAAAGGTTGCTCATTAATAGATTGGCCACTCATATCAGATTTAGACTGCAACATTTGGAAAAGCAAGTCATCCTCACTCTGAAGTTGTGAAAATGGATTAGTTTGCAGCATCATTAGCTGGACCAATGAGTTAACATCTTCTGCTTCTTCTCCTAAGTCTGGCCGAATTGGTTTAGACAAGTCTGGCTAAGGCTGGGTAGGTGGGTATAAGGCCAGTTTCTTTGTTGACTGACCATTAGAGATCATCATATCTCTAGAATGACATCTTATAAAGGCATCAATAGTGGCTAACCATGGTCTACCTAGGATAATAGGATATCCCCCCAAAGTTGCCTTAGTGGACAATATGGTGAAATCTGTAGGGTACTCCCAAGACTCAAGGTTGATAATGATATCTTCTATCATACCATCAGGTGTTACAGTGGAACTATCAGCAAGCTACAGGATGGTAGGTGTAGACCAAATGGTAAGGATATTCGAATACTTCATAGTATGCTGGGTCATTACATTGATGGTTGCACCAAGGTCAATCAAAACATTTTTTACCAGCTGGCCATTAATATTGATTTGTACCACAGGACTACCAGGGTCATCATATTTTGGCATGACTACCTTTCCTAGCATAGTATCTGCCAGCTTCCCAAGAACATAGATAGTTTCGGGATCTTTTTTCTTTCTTCCTGGTTTCCTCAAACAAGCTTCCTCAATGGCTTTTCCATAAAGTGGGATTTGGATGTGTACATTCTTTAGCTGATCCAAAATATCAAAGGTAGGCTCTCCCAAAGGCTTGGGTGTAGTAACTTGCAATCTCTGAGCAAAAGGTGGTTTGGCTTGATGCTACAGGACAGGCTCTTTAGAAGCAGTATCTGACATAGGTATATTGGTTGTAGGATCAGCGAGTTGTTTAGTAACAAAATCTAGAATCTCAGTAATTACTGGTGGCTGTGGAGCAGGAAGGGTTGTTCCAGATCTTAGATGGATGTCATTAATATGCAAGGCGTAAGCTAGATAATGATTGGCTTCTACAAAATACATAGGTTGTTGCTGCAACTGCTTATTATTAGGATTTGGCAATGGTTGAGCAGGCATAGACGTTTGTTTTGGAGGGCCAGTATGTGCAAGAGATTCTGTAGGAGGTGGCATGAGAGCCGAAGGTTGTGGTTGCTATGGCTGAATGAATCCTGGGGATTGGTTCTGCCATTGTTGAGAGCTTCTCCATTGAGGATTCTGCTGCCAGTTTCCTTAGGGTGGAGTCCATTGTCCTTGTGGTTGTTGCCAACCTCCTTGAGGAGATTGCCATTGTTGACTCTAATGGCTAGGCCATTGGGATTGAGAGGTATTCCAAGGTGGTGGTGGGTCATATGTAGGTTGCCATTGGTTATTATAATTAGAGTAAGAATTACCAAAAGTCAAAGGATCTTGAGGCATACCTTGTCTTTGAGCCCATGGGCGTCTTTATGCAACATAGAATACTTGGTCGTCATCACCCTCAACTGGCCTAAAGTCAGTAGGTTATTGCTTAGCCTCCATATTAGCCACCGTCCTGCATCTACAGTCACGCTTCCTCTATCAGCAATATGGACAGAACTCAGCCAAGATTACTTCAACTTCCTCATGCTTCTTCCAAGCTTGTAGAGTATCCAACTGTGTAGCCATATTGGGTGATCCCACAATAGTGGTTTAGAATTTTTGGCCAAACTTGACACTAAAATTATTATTTTTAACTAAATCTTCACATTTGGGCTCCTATAGTGGCTAAACCATGAGGAATTTGAAGATGATGCAAACTAGATTCTCATCACATTTTTTCTCTAGATTCTAAAATTATTTTCTTCAATTTTTTTGGAATAAGATTACAATTCTTTTTCCATCTCCCACAAAACTAGTTTTTTTCAGAAAACAACATTTTTAAAAAGTGACACTCATCGTATACAACATAACTTTTTTTTGTATGAAGGATAAAATTTTAATTTTTTTGAATTTAGATTTGTAACTACGATATCTAGCACTTTAATTTGGTCTCATAGTTTTTTATTTAATATTTTTTCTTTAATAGAGTTTCAAACTCAAACCAATTGCAATTCAGACATAGGCAGACTGTATACAACATAACTTTTTTGTATGTATCAAAATTCTTTTTTTTTTTTAATGGATCAAGGACATCAATAACCAACGCGAACATATTTTTTTAAAAATTATTTTGATAATTTTCTATTTTTCCACATGTGCAAAACAAAGAGCTTGATTTTTGGTGAAAAACCTATGTTTAATAAAACTAAAAAAACACATACATGATAAAACCAAAACATATTAAAATTATATTCATGGGATAGCTCATTTTGAGGACTACCATAATCATTTAAAATAAATTTTAAATGAATTCATTTGATCCCTCAAAATTTAAATGAAAAGTGATTTATATCAACATTTTGATAGGTGTAAAGGAGATTCATTTATAGGTATGGTTTAAATTTAGTGAGGTTCTATCCAAGGGGGTTTGATCTAAGGTGGTTTGATCAAACCTTCATCAATTGGAATCCTTAAATTGAAAATATTAAAGTCTTAAATCATTATATTTTTTAAAAATATGTGATTTCAGCAAAAATCAGTTCCTCTCAAAAATTGTAAACCAGCTTTGTGGGATCACCCTATTATTAATGATATCTTGCTTGAAATCAGACAACAAGTTTGAAATCTCCATCTATGACACTCCATTATTAGAAAATTTTCCCATTGTGGCTTGATGACCTCTTCCTTTCTTAACACTTGCTCGAGATTAATTGCGACATATGTCCTTAATATCACACCAAGGAACTTGGGATATATCTCCTCCTCCCATTAGATCCAGAGCATCAGTACATGAGTCATTGATTCCCCTCAGAAAAAGTAATTTCTAAGATTCTTCATTGAGAGTATGGTCTGAATTCTTTTTCAAGGAAAACAAAAACCTTGAGACATAGTCTTCCAAGTTTTCATCCTCCTTCTGTTGAATTCAGAATATATCATCACCTTTATTACCACTCTTGCAATATTCCTTATATTTCTCAAGAAACTTGGCTTGCATGAGTGCCCAACTATCAACAAAATTTCTCCCCAAACTCATGAACCATCTTAAAGCACCCTCTTTCAAAGTGGTAGGAAACAGCTTAAGCTTATGAAGATTCGTGGTATAATCATAACTTCGACAGAGGATGTCAAACTCAAACAGGAAAGTGTCTAGGTCTTCAGTAACTAGTCCATAGAACTTGGGAAGTAATGAGGAAGGAATATTTTTGAGGTTATCATTACCTTGCTGGTCAATGATAGGGAATTCAAAAGCAGGAGGAACATTAGGTGGATTTTGTGCCATATTGGCCTGATGAAGTATCAAAGCAAATGGATTTTCTGGAGGTTCCTCGACGGCAAGGTCAAAGGGAAATTCAGCAAGTGGGTCTTTAGCAAATGGATTGCTATCTTGTTTTCCTTCTTCCTCAAATATATTGTAAGCTGGTTCAAAATCATTGTTGGAAAATAGAGGATTTGGTAGGAATCTTCCTAGAGCGTCTCTTCTTCTATGCATGTAATAGATTTAACTGAAATGAAGAATTTCTAAAAATGGTTAGGACAAGTTCTCAGCTTGACACCATCCCCGGCAACGGCGCCAAAAATGATCACACCCACAAAAGGATATAGAAGTCACAATAAATCCTAACCTAGGAATTGGACATTCTAGCAGGTGACTAACATCTTCTCATGGATGTTCATTTACTTGTCAAACCAGGGAACGTATACTTGAAATGGAGTGGCACTGTATGTGCACTAAGAACCGGTTTTAGCCATAACTTTCTAGAAGTAAGTGCTTGAAAGGAATTCTAACTCTGATGCAAGGACATGAAATAAATTCTTACTAACTTAAGCATCATTTTAACTAAAGCATGAATCACAATAACAATTACTGGGAAATAAACCATGAACTGGCCTTATGCTGCAGGAACAGACACAGGGATGGATTCCTTATGCTGCAAGAACAGTTTAAGACTGAGTTTGCACTAAAACTTACTGGAATGAAATTCTAATAGGTAAATAATAGAAAGAAAATAGATAACTATAGATACTTACTAAGTGGGCCCTGTTAGCAAGCATCAACCAATTATGCAAGAACGGAACTCAAAACTTCATCAGCTTCTTATTCATAATTCAAAATCACATACATGGTTGTTTGCTTGTAAGAAAGTTTAATACAAAGCTCTATCTTTCATTATAACTATAAACTCATTACATTCTATTCTATTTCTACTCTCTAGTCTAATCTCTTCTTTATCAACCCGTTCACTTGTGTAGGAGGAACCTTTATTTAAAGAGAAACAACTAACTAACTAACCAACTAACAGAGGAAGACGTGGATATAAATGTCGCCTGAGACTGAGGAACAGACTTCATAAATGCAAGTCTATCCACACAATAGATTAAGAGGAAATCTAGAGCTCCACTCTTCCTAGATTGATGATCCATTTGGTTTCTTCCCAATGACTTGGACAAAGAAGTCTTGCTTGAAACGACTCCTTTGATGGTGCGCTGGAAATGGCTTATTCCACGAGGTCGTGTTTTGCTAGGCATTGACTTGTTCATACCAACTTCAACAACCGATAGAACACAAGGCAATAGAAGCAAAATAAGGCATGCACTCATAATAGCACGACATTCCTCATTAATCACACACATCCAATTCATTTTACTTACCCAAAAATCACACATATCCTATCAGTCAATTGGGAAGTCAAAACAGGGTAATGATCATAGATATACTAAGATATTTATGCTGTAAGTTTAGGAGTGCTTGTCATTGAATATTACCCATTACCATTAAAATTTTATAACCATAGAGTTTAAAACATTCATAAAAAGAGAGCAAGAGTTTTAAAACTTATAACATGATATCCAATTTATAACCATATTCTGGGCTCAGCATTCATCACAATCCTCCCAAGTGGAATTTTATTTTGAGTACTGGTCCCACTGGACCTTGCATTTTACCACCTCGTAGTTATGTAAATGTAGATTATGTACCTTGGGCACTCTGAGTGGCTCTATTATGATAACCCCACGATCCCACACTTGCAAGGAATTCTAGTCAATCATATGATCAAAGTTTGCACAATACTTCTAAAGATAGGAGACATGAAACACATTGTGCAATCTGGTGAGAGTCAGTGCTAGAGAAATTAAATATGTTACTAGGTTGAAAACTTCCAAAACATCAAAAAGTCCCACATATCTTATGGCTAGCTTAGAAGCTTTTCCAAATTTGATAGAACTTTTCCACGATTTCACGCGCAAGAGAACTTTCTCTGCCATCACAAATTGTCTCGGGGTTTGATTTACATCAATGCAACTCTTTTTTTTATCATTAGATTCCTTCAACCAATGTATGATTAGTTTTACTTGTTCTTCCATTTCTTGAAGAATTTTGGGTCCTAAAATTAGACTATTCTCCATCATTTTCCAATTGATAGGAGTTATGCATTTCCTGCCATATAGTTCTTCAAGAAGTGACATTTTAATAGTTGATTGATATGAGTTTTTATAAGAAAATTCTACCAAGGTTAAGTATTCTTCCCACTTATATTGCTGATCCATACAATAAATCCTTACCACTCCACCTAATCCATCCCCAAATTCATATGTTATAATTAAAAAATGGCCATTATGGTCTGGTACTAACAATATAGGTGCAATTGTTAATCTCTCCTTCAATATATCAGACACTTCCTAGTATTTCTCAGTCCATTAAAACCATTTTCCTTTTCTCTGAAGAGAGGTAATAGGGTGAGAAATTCTATAAAAATCTCCGATAAATCTTTGATAATATCCAACCAATCCCATGAAACTTCTAACCTCATGCACATTTTTTCGGTACTAGCCAATCCACTATAGCTTTTATCTTAGTAAGATCCATTGCTATTACATTAGTTGATATTATGTGTCCCAAATATTATACCTCTTTCTAAAATAAGGTGCATTTTGATAATTTCCCATAAATCTTATGCTCCCTTAGTCATTGAAGGACTACTCGAAGATGCTCTTCCTCATTTTTGGAGTAGATGAGAATGCCATCAAGGGAAACCGGCACAAAATTTTCCAAACAATCTTGGAATATACTATTCATCAGGTTCATGAATGTAGTTGGGGCATTAGTGAGTCCAAATGGAAAAACTATAAATTCATAGTGACCATATCTAGTCCTAAATTTTTTTTTTTGAATGTCTCCTTCTTTTAATCTAAGTTGATGATATCTCGATCTTAAATTTATCTTAGAGAACAATGCTTCCCCTTTCATTTGATAAAATAGATCATCTATTTGAGGCAAGGGGTACTATTTTTTATGGTAAGCTTATTCAACATTCAATATTCTATACACACACAAAGAGTCCCATCCTTCTTTTTAATAAATATCATGGGTGCTCCCCACGGTGATACACTAGGTCAAATCAAACCATTATCAAGTAATTCTTGTAGTTGCACCTTTAGTTCCATTAATTCTATGGTCTTCATATGGTATGGTTCCTTAGAAAAAAGCTTGGCCCCTTGACCCAAGTCTATGGAGAAATCAAACACCCTTCTAGGCAGTAAATAATGTAGTTTCTCTAGAAACATGTCTTGGTATTCCTAAAGATTGGGGTATTTTCAGCGAAAGTCTCTTCCTTAAAATAAATTTCCAATTCCCCTTCCCTAATCTAGGCGTGCATTAACATATCATCAAAATATGTGCTTTCTTTGTATTCTCTAACTTCTTCCATTTTAACTACAAAAAATTGACATCCTTTCCTTTTATTTCTTTCTAGTTGCATAGCTGAAATTTTTCATACATTAACCTCTTGTTGAACCCCTTGAATTACCATTAGTTTTCCTAGATCATCTACACACTCTATTGACCTAGCAAAACAATCAACCTTAGCTTTGTGTTTGCTTAACCAAATCATTCCAATGATCACATCATAGGAACCTAGAGGTTCCACATAAAGGTTAATCTCTATGGAAAAGCCTAGAAGTTCTACCCTAGATTCAAAAAAACACTACTCTACTTGAGCTCTCATTTGATTAGTATATTCAATTGTCCATGATTTAGCCATGAACCCAATTATTTTAGGAAATATACCCAATAAATTAGAAGATATAAAACTTCCAGTGGCTCTAGTGTCTATTAAAATAGTTATTGGGCTCCCAAAAAGCATACTTGGAGTTTCTATAGGAGTGACTTGGTGTTCAGGTTGCCAATTGTCAATTGTTGCATGGATTCTCTATTGGAAGGTTGTCTGCTAAGGTGCTAGAGCCTTTCAGTGCTACTGCCCCTATTGATTCTTAGTAGGTCACTGATTGGTATAATGTTCTCCACCACAATTGAAGCATACCTCAGGTGGTTCCCTCTTTTTCGAACCTTTTCTTGTATTGGTTTCATCCTTCATGTTATTATTATAACCCATTTTATCTTTCTTGTAATCAGACTGATTATTCTTAAAGCCCTTCTTCTTGAAATTTTGGTGTGACTGATTCCACTTTCCTTTGTTACGACTTTTATCTCTGAAAGAATCATCCTTCTTCAACCTCTGTTCTTGTCATACAACTTTTTCATAAGCTTCATCCATAGTCTAGGGTTCCAAAAAATCCACTGGACGCCCTATACAATTGTTCAAACCCATTATGAACATCTAAACTCAGAATTTTTCATCTTGTTGATACCGAGGAACATATTTTATTAGTCAGGTATAATTTTTGCAATACTCATTGACATTTAAGGGTCCTTTCCTAAGGTTTAAAAAATACAATAACTTTTGATCATAATAGAATTGTGGATGCCATCTTTGATTAAATATTCTCACAAACTAATCCCATGTTACTTTGGTTTCCGCCAAACCCATTTCAACCCTTTTGTTTTCCCAACATGTGGAAGCTTCTCCTACCAACTAGTAGGCTACCCATGTTGCTTTGGAATTATCTGAATAGTACCTTCGCTCAAAATATTTCTCCATTTCCGTTAACCATGCCTCTGTGGCATCTCTCGAAGTGGAGCCTTCAAACTTAGGGGGTTTTATCTTTTCATGTCCTTAGCAAGTTCATTAGCCAATCTACTTCTCTTGTTTCACAAACTCATTGATTTATAATTATCCTCATGTTGCTCACTTTGGTTTTTAGACCTTTCATCTCCCGACTTCGATTGACCTTCTACCTTTCTTTGAAGGTTGGCTATTCAAGCTTGGGTTGCATTCATCAGATTCAATAACTGATCTAGTTTAGCAATGGGATTATTCTCCTGATCTCCTCTAAACCTATTTCTAGAATTTTCCATTCCAATGAAGATCCTAGAGATATTAATGGTTTTGATTAGTCTTGATCTTTATTGTTACTTAATAGTTTACATAGCATAATTTTAAGGAGTTTTATTTTGCATCTAACTATCAAATATTCTCAAACTCAAGTTAAATTAAATTTCAGGAAAAATAGCTCATAAAATTTGATATTGATTCAATTTTCAATTATTTAAAAATAGACTATCACTTCCTATGATAGGTTAATTAAAAGTTACAAAATTACTATCACTACCTATGATAGATTCAATACATAGATGATACAAAATTTCTATCACTATTTGTGATAGATTTATTACATAAATAATACAAAATTTCTATCACTACCTATGATAGATTTATTACAAAAGATTACAACATGATTATCGATTTTCATGATTGATTCATTTTAAAATGTTCAAGAGTCATTTTCATTGTCAGTGATAGGTTCCTCCTAATCACTAAACACTGAAAACATAATGATTTTATATCCAAGAGTTGGAACTTGATATCCTTCAATTGGTTTTGGTTTGGTCTTGAAATTTGAAAGGTTCCTTGTGTTGGTTTTGTTTATCTCAGCAAGTATGGAAAACTTCACAACTTCTTTCCTAGAGGTTGTTCATTTTATTCTTTCCTTCTAAAGTCTCTTTAGATATTTAGTCATCGTATCTTAATCCAAAGGGAAGGAACAACTTGAGTAGTCATATTAAAGCTTGATCTTCCACAATTAGATGGAAACAAGGTCTCAGATCTTCTTCTGGGGTGTTTTTTGTATCATCATCCTAGAAAAACACCAATAGTTACTTCAGTTTTCTAAGTTTGCAAGATGAGCCCCAAGGTTTAGTGTCAAACCTGGTAGCTCTAATACCATGTGTAATACTCTACTATTCTATAGTTTAAGAAAGGAATCTAACTACTAGCTTTTAGCTGTTCAATGCAACTAACTTGTTTTCATTCTTGGGTTTCCTTTGGAACTTGAATGAAAAATATAACAATTTTAATTAATTACATCATATTAAACTACTCAACTAACTTTCAAAATTTCAGTTTCAATTGAAAAGGAAACAATTAATTGATTTCATATAACTGAAAATACAAAAGAACATTAACTAACTTTTCTTTGCATTCATAAAGTAAGAGCAATAAATACAACTATGAAATAAACATGCTAAATATTTCAATAATTTAAAGAGAGAGAAAGAGTACAAGAAAATATAACATTTATTGTTTCTTACTAGAATGCTACACAAAAAATCTTCTATATCTAAGGGAAAAATAAATATCATCAAGGGCTTTTACACCCATCCAAAGACCTACTAGCTCCCCATGTTTCTTCAGATGAAGAAAATCATCCCTTCAAGAGGGTAATACAAAAGGATCAAATTATCATCATGCCTTTGTGCTTGGTGTGAAGGACCTATATCACCTAATCAATCCTTCACTATGGGTAACTCCCAACTAGAAAGATCACTCCGACCAGGGGTATATCTGGTACTTGATAGCTGAAAAATACTTACTCTAGCATCGTACCTCGGCCAAGGATTTTATTATTATTGGAAATCCTATACCATCAACACTCTCACCCCTTCCCAACATGATTACATTTATCTCATGGTCTAAATTACATTGACAATTTTGTTTATCATTTCCTCTTAGTTCAAGGTTATATCTTAGCCATAAATTTTTATACATATAAAAAAGAGATGATACGTCATTGAGGATTTTTACGACTTAAAATTAATCATCCATTAGAAGACTTGGGTGAGCAAAGGAAAAACACTAGACCAACATCTAATTAGAGAGGAGAAAATTTGTCTTAATCAGACAGAATAAGTTCTTCAGGTAATTTTCAAATAGTTGAAACTGAATCGAGATTCAAAAGCATATCATAGACAAATGTAGTTTTGATTGCAAGAAAAGAGAAAGTTTTGGGTTCTCTTATACAAAAATCCTTTATCAAACCAATCCCAATTGATAATATAAGACCTGATTTCATATTACTTTCATTAAGTCAAGAAAGATTAAAGAATTTTACTTTTCTATACATTAGACATTTAATAAAGAAGGAACCATCGTTGTAGATATACTTTGAAGTAGTTACACGCTTAAATTTCTTGAATATGATGACTCAAACTTGAAGATCCAAACTATTTCCCTCTGAGAATAGGAATAAGCTATGAAGCCACCAAAACTTTCTAACAAGAGTGATGGAGACGATGAATTCAAGAACTAAAAACCACCTTTCGAAAGATTGAATATGTCAAATATTTGCAAGGCTCGACCACATACAACTTCAATATAAGGTAATGAAGAATGAAAATTAATGAGGATTTCGCCAAGAATGGAGAAGATATGGAAATATGGATTGAGTATAGAAATAGTAAAACAGTATAGTGAATGTTTCCCAACAATTAGAAGAAGAGAGATTGATCTATGGAAGATGAATAATTAGAGAATGGAGAGATAGTAGCTTAATTTTTAGTGCTAACAAGAATTTGATTCCCCACCGAATGCACCCAATGCAATTTCCAAGAAAGATGTGAGAACAACTGCAAATGAGAGGAGAATGAAGAGCTCAAAAAGAAAGCTAAAATCTAAATTATACGACTCAAATATAGATGATATTTGTCCCTCAAAAAAGTGAGAAGAATCAAAGAAAAAGAGAGCCCTCATAATAAATAAAAATCCAAAAGAAACCTCTAATAAATATTACAAGAGCCTTGCAACTGCATGGCTTCTATCTTGGTTGTTTCTCCTAGAGGAAGGATGGAAAGATGGCGGGGGAAACTTCTACCTTCAAACCACCGATGACTCCCAACTTCTATTTCATTAATTTTGAATTTAAGCCTTACTGATATTTTATATTTAGATCGATGATATTGGAATTATATCTATTATTATTAATTTAATATTTTATATCCATAGAAATTCTCCTAAGATATATTTTGAGAATTGGTTCACTCAATTTCAACGGGAGATTATTAATATATAATTTAAATTGACTTGTTTAACAATAATTAAATTAACCTACTTATGGCCAAGGTTATGAATTTGATGCAAATTTCTTACAATAACTCAAGATTTGATGATAAATTTGATCCTTTTTTAACCATGACCTCTCATTGATGATATTTCCCTTCCCCCTCGAGTGTTGATGATCCTACAACCACTTGAAAAAAATACTAGGGTTAGACCATTCTCGACACACATATATATACATGTTTAAATATGATATCATCATCATATACATTTTCATATATAAAATAAAATCATTCAAATTTATAGTCATGACATATAAAATAATTATTTGATCCCCAATTTCACATTCACATGAAAAACAACTACTTGTAATGAACATACCGACCATAATTCCATTGTCACAAAAAAGTTTTAGCTAGAGAGGATGTAACACTTCTCCTAACAATGTACTTGAAGGTCATCGATTGGGTTGTGATTATCATATAATTTCAAAACACTCAAGGGTTTAATGATCACAAGGTATAAGGGAAAATCCTCAACACCGACGAATGAGAAAATTTCTTCACATCAAGTTCACCAAATACGTAAGAGAGGGGGATAATCCATGTCAATTCTCTGGGTCAAAAAGAGCCAAGAGTGAAGGGCTGCCCTAACTTACCTCACTCTAAAGGGGTGTTTTGAATAGAGGTCAAGAATGATGAAGACTATAGGGCACTTCTATCACTCTTGAAAGGAAAAGAAACAGTGCGGAAATACTTTCCTAACGCTAAAACCATAGAGGAGAAGTGGAAAGACCAGTTTTAAAAACTTCATACACTTAAGATGCACACATATAGGATAACTAGAGTAACATAAATAAAGAATACACATAGAGAAGATATAAAATTTACGTGGGAAAACCCTCTCGGGAAAAAACCCACCACACCAAGAGAAATCAATTTGTATTATAGTAAAATGTTTATATACAAAGTTGACAAACCTCTCTCAGACTTCCCTCTCTATTACAATGCTTACTATAGCATACATTGAGAACTTATAGAACATCACCCCTTAATGAATTCTTACAATGCGTTGAACTATTACTAATCTTACATTCATCATGCATCTTCACCAACCAATCGGGTACATTAATTATACACCTTTTTCTAACACACAAATCTAATCTCTGATCGAATGACCGCCCTACAATCATGCATCAAGCTACCTAGGCCATTAATTATTCTTGCTATAATCAGATCCTATAATCTACCAAAACACATATTTTAGTTAGTGCATGAACCACTTTCAAGAATTCATCTAATCAGTTGTTGATAACTCGCCATATGTCACCTTTCCATTCATTCACCGCTTTCAGTCGAGTCAGATCAATCAAACTATTTCTGCAAGCACTTTATCACATCACTGCATGGAGCCATTGAGACCACCACATTATGAATGTTTCACCGCAATACCGCTTCAAGGTTGACAAACGTTTGTGGTATGGCTGTTCTACCACCCAACAACGAGTATTTACAAACACCCTCACTGTACAAAGGTAATGGCTTGTTTGCTTGACCGTTACCCATCATCATGCCACTTTTGAGCATTGTGAAGCTTTCCACGGTATGGTGGTGCCACCACCCAACTATGAGGTTGAGCAAAGACTCCTACGATATGGTGGTAACCGCTGTGTCGGCTATCGATCCCACCACGCCTCAACCACAAGACCTCCACTGTATGGAGGTAAGCAACTCCACTGATTGTCATGGCTTACCGCACCATCACGACATGGCTAAAAGGCCATCATAGTATGGCAATAAGCGATCTTTGTTGACTTTCACCCTTCACCATGGCCACTGTGCCACCTTCGAGCAAACTCCATGATAGGGAGGTAAACATTTTGTCTGACTACCCAGACCACTGCGGTAAGGCAGTGACACTGCCCAACCACTAGACCAAATAGAGAGGCCCATAGTAAGGTGGTAAACCACACAACCATGCCTCTAAGAAGAGCTCCTAGTGGTAGAGTGGTAAAGGAATGAAAAGAAGATAATTCACCAAGTATTTTATAGAGATTCCCGCCAGTAATTTGAGGCACCTTTTCCAAAAAGCTTTGATTTGATGAAGATTTATTGGCTTTTGTAGACTTTGAATTTACTAACAATCATAGGCCCTAAGGCCCATCGAATCTATTCACCATCTAAAATTTTCCATGCTTACTGGATTCGTTAATGCATCTGCAACATTGTTCAAGGTGTCAATATTTTCTAAACAAACCTTTTCCATCCTCCACCATGTCTCTAAAAAAGTGATACTACACATCGATGTGCTTCATCCTGGGACGGAATGTAGGGTTCTTCACCAAAAAAATGCAACTCTGGTTGTCACAACAAATTGTAATCTTCCCTACATTAAAACTAGTATTAGAACACAAGTGACTAACCCAAACAACTTCCTTGCAAACGTGTCCTTCTGCCATGTATTCTTCCTCTATAGTGGACAAAGTGACTATAGCCTATTGCTTGCTCATCTAACTAATTGTACCGCTATTTAACATGAAAGTGTATCCATTGGTGGATGTCCTGCTGTCAATGTACCTTGCCCAATCAGAATCCACATATCCATTAATTTTGAGTGTTATCTATGATGCAACCAAATTGCCATGGTAACATAGAGCATATTTTGAAGTTCCTTTCAAGTACCTAAACACTCTCTTCACATCATCCCAATGTGTCCTTCCTATATTTTCCATAAAAAAACTTAGTAATCCCACTGCTTGGGAAATGTCTAGCCTTGTACAGACCATTGCATACATTAAATTTCCAACAACACTTACATAAGGAACTCTTGTCATGTCATCCATCTCAGTGGTAGATTGTGGACAGTCTTCAATAGATAGCTTCGTTCCCTGCAAGACTAGAACAACTAGTTGATTTCAATAATTCATACCAAATCTCTTCAAAATAGTATTTACATACTTACCCTGGCTAACCCAAAGCTTTCTACTCATTTTTTCCCTGGTTATTTCCATCCCCAAAACATACTTTTTTGCACCCAAATCTTTCATTTTGAACATTGTAGACAACTATGATTTAAGATCAGAAATCATAGTCTTACCATTTCCTATGAACAACATATCATCCACATACAGGGTAATAATAAGAACATGATCATTTTCAGATTTATAATATACACAGTGATCAGATTTTGATCTCACAAATCCCATAGATAACACAAAGGTGTCAAAATTTTGGTGCCACATTCTAGGAGACTGCTTCAAACCATACAAAGATTTCCTTAATTTGCAAACCATAATTTCTTTACCTTTTTTAACAAAGTGCTCAACATGGGACATGTAAATTTATTCTTCCAGCTCTCCATGGAGAAACGTTGTCTTCACATCCATTTGCTTGATATCTAAGTCATATGTTGCTTCTAGTGACAAAATAAATTTGATAGACATCAGCTTTTCTACAGGGAGAATTTTTTCTCCATAATCAATTCCCTCTATCTGGGAAAATCCCTTTGCAACCAACCTTGCCTAATATTTTTCAACATTGCCATATAGACCAATCTTCTTCCTAAATACCCATTTACAACCAACAGGCTTTCACCTTTCAGGAACAGGTACCAACTCCTAGGTTTTTTTTTTCTTCAATGATTCCATTTCTTCATTCATGGATTCTGACCAGGATTTTAAATCAGACATGTTAATAGGTTCTTTTATAGTCCTAGGCTCATTAGTGCTAGTAATTAAAGCATAGGCATAGTTTAAATCCAACATAAAGAAACCATATCTATCAGGTTGTCTTCTTTCACGTGTAGACCTTCTTATTGGTTGAGGTTGTGGTTCTTCATCTTCAGAACTCTCAGAGCTGGTTGAAATCTCCACAGTTTTAGGTACACCTTATAGTTCCTCCTTTTCTAGCATTTGAGGAATTTCAATTACATCATTCTTCTTTTCTCTTTTATTTGTCTCTAACTATGGATCAACTACTGAAGGTTTCAGCTCATGAAATATTACACTTCTACTGTACATAACCTTCTCAGTATTAGGATTCCAAAGCTTGTATCCCTTCACACCAATGCCATAGCCGATGAAGATACATTTAAAAACCTTGGTCTCCAACTTTGATCTTTTCTCATTTGGCACATATGCATATGCCTCACAACTAAAGACACGAATATGTCTCAGAGGGCTTCTTTCCAGGCCAAGCTTCCATAGGTGTTTTTTCAATAAGAGAAGAACAAGGTGAAGGATTTACCAGGTAACATGTTGTAGCCATAGCCTCAGCCCAAAAATTCTGCTCTAGACCAACACTGCTCAACATACTTCTCGCTCTCTCCATTAATGTTATGTTCAACCTTTCAACAACTCCATTCTATTGTGGAGTATAAGGTGTAGTTTTATGCCTTTTAGTCCCATGGTCTTTGTAGTACCTTTCAAAATTTGCAAAAAATAACTCACCACCATTATCCATCCTCAAGCATATAATTTTCTTTCCAGTCTGATTCTCTACCAAAATTTTAAATTCTTTAAACTGACTAAACACTTCTGATATACTCTTGAGAAATTATATAAATGACCTCGAACATTCATCAATAAAAGAAATTTAATATCTAGACTTCGATAATGAAGGAATATTAACTAGACCAAACACATTAGAATAAACATAATCCAATACACTAGAATATTTATGAGGACTTGAATGAAATGAAACATGGTGTTGCTTTCCATAAATACAGTGTTCACAAAAATCAAACTCAAGGTTACAATCATCAAGCCCTTCAACAAGATTTTATTTTTCAAAGTTTTTAAACCTTTCTCACCTATATGACTGAGTCTATGATTCCACAACATGGTCTTCTCTACTAGGAGTTTCACCTCTAAGGCATTTTCACCCAAAGAGGCTTCATCATCCTTCTCTACAGGAGCAAATTTTCTTGAATTTACAGAGATGTTACATTGAACATGACGTGCATCCAGCTTGTACATAGTTATAGTATGTACACCCTTAGCCAACACCATTACGCCTCTAGCAATCTTACATCCTTTACTCAAGAAAAAAACTTCCACACCAACATCATTAAACTTACATAACAAAAATTAAGTTATGATCCAAACCTGGTACGGCTAGTACACCACCAATCCCTTTGATTCTTCCATCTGGGAATTGTATTTTGACCCTTCCATGCCCAATAATCTCTAGTGTTGAATTACTTTCCAAGTACACCATTCCACCATCATAATTTTCATACTTAGTGAACCACTCTCTATGAGATGTCATGTGAAAAGATGCACCTGATTCAACCAGCCAGACATCATCTGATGCATGAGTTTCCAAGGCTGCAATGAAGGGATTTGCATCACTCTGAGAAGAGTCATTGTCTGAAGCGCTATTCTAATTCTTTGTCTTCTCCCTAAAATTATTTTGGATAGGGATAGGCTACCCACAATTCTAGCATTTCACCTTGGACTTTTTACCAGGATATTTCGATCTCCCTTCAAATTTAGATTTATAGTTCTTGTCATTCTTCTTTCCTTTCTCCTTTGATCTACCTCAAAAAACAAGGGCCTCTTTGGCCATCTCTGAAGACTTCCTCTGCATCTCTTTAGACAATAGTGAGGCAACAACATCTTCCATCTTGAAAATAGTGGTCATTCTTCTAATAGCCATTACAAGATTATCCCAAGTGTCAGATAACAAACATAATAGGAGCATGCAACGATCCTCCTCCTCTATTTTCACACCCACAGATGCCAACTGAGAAACACTCATATTAAATGATTTTAGATGGTCTACAAAAAATGCACCTTCTTCCATCTTCAAGGAGTACAACTTCTTCCTCAGGAATAACTTTGTGGATGCTAAAATCTGCAAACAAAATCATCTCAAACAATTTCATGTTGTTAGCACAAAAGTTAGTTTAAAACAGCAAATTTAACATCCCTATGAGATACTTAATCATGTCTAAATATGCAACTAATGAGCATAAAAATAAGTTAAACTAGAAGCATATAAAAGGAAACACGATTAAACCTTCATCCCATAGTGGATTGGTGCCACCATTGTTGTGTAGTAAGCAGCCCTTTCCCAATCCTTGAACAAGCTAAATGATAGTATGAGTAAGATTAATTCTCCAATGAAGAGAATAACCTTGCATGAAGATGTGGAATGTTGAGATGAATTTGAATATATTGAGTATACTTAAAACTGTTTGAGGATGAAATGAACTATAGTATACTTGTTTGAATTGTGGATGGACGAATTTTGAGTATAATAAGTTTACTCAAAATTGTGGATGGATAATGAGGAGACAAGCCTCCAATTTATAGATTTCTAAACTAGAAAAGAGAGTAAAATAGAGCAATGTGGGATCATTCAACATCCAATGGCCAAGTGCCACTTGTCAAGATGTGAATGGTTAAAGGTTGTGCACATTTTGGCCAAAGTGCCAATAAATGCAATTAGGTGGCATTTCAAATTTGAGAAATGACATGTTGAAGAGGGAAAAGAAATGAATTTAATGTCACTTGGCTCAATGCACAAGGACATGTAAGAGGCTTTTAATGCCTTGTTGGAAGGACCAAGTCCACTTGGACTTTTTGAATTCAAAAGAGGAATATTCCCTTTTTGATGCTTTGTGAGGGAAAATAGGAGAATTAATAAATCAAAGCAATTGATTTATTGTGCAAGTTGCATTCTCTAGAGGATTTTAGTGAGAAGGATTAAGTTAATCATGGATTTGATTAATTTAATGAGGAATTAGGTGATGTGACAATTTAGACTTAGATTTATGAATTAATTTAAGTTAGAAATTGAGAGGAAATGATTCATTAAATAAATGATTTGATTTATTTAATAAAGAAGGAATGTGTTAGATTAAATCAAATAAGGTTTAATTTATTTAATTTAATGAGGAGACTTTAGAGATTTTAATCAAATAAAATGATTTATTTAATTAAACAGCAATGTAAGGTTAATTAAATTAAATTGATTAATTTAATTAAAGGAGGTGATAGACTTAATCAGATAGATGATGATTCATTAGATTAATGGATAGAATTATGATGAAATGTTGAAGATTTGATCTAAGAGGAAACGTTGTTAGTAATCAGGATCAGGTGTGCCAAGATGAGCTTGCACATTTTCTATGTCTACATTTTTCCCCTCTTTGAAGCAATGTACTTGTTGCATTGATTCAAAGAATAACTGTTGTAATCAAAGTTCAAAATTTCATCGATTTTCAGATGCCCCACTATTGCCCCAGTGGAAGGATTACGCTAGTATACTACCCCCTCGAGAGATCGAGCGGAAATGTACAATTTTCCAATCGAGATCACGATAAAATGAGAGAGGAGTGGTTTTATTGATCAGAGGACATAAGATAATTTTTTGATGTAGACAATTCTGATGATGTATAGACAGTCATTGACCATGGGCAGCCTCGTGTATATTATGATACAACGCACCGATTTTAGATAAAAATGTTAGTAGAGATAGAAGAATAAGAAGAATAAGATGGATGGAAGGAGGATCCACACAAGTTCACATTATTACCGATGGTGATGATGATATTGCTTACCAGGAGTTGGGATTTTCAAAGGGCCAATTGCTTTATGTTTGATAACACACATAGGTACAATGCATCAAGGTATAAAGGACTAGGATGGCGTTGTACCTAGTGTGATGGACTTTGACTTGACAATCAGATAGGAATATTCTTGTTCACACTTAGCATACATACTTCATTTAGGATATAGTTCAGACATTCTAAATATCTCGGGCCAAAACACAAGAAAGCAAGCTCTCCTATGTAGTCAACAAGATACCTAAAATATCTTCCCTACAAATTGAACAAAACATGCACAACTAAGTTATTTTACAAATGTATCCCACAAGCATATTAGATAAAGTAGACAATGATCATTGCCCCATTCCTTCTTTCTAAACCTGTTTTGTTTAGGCATCATGGAGAGGTCCTTGGAATGGGTGTAACATAAGATAAATCTAAAAGACCAAGATAAAGTAAACAAACAAGCTAATGTTCTTCGTACCGCTAGCCAAGACTAACTACTGTGAGGAGTACCTGATGCTTATGTCCATCGTAGGAAAGCTTCATCCTAGGACATGTAGTGATCAAGGTTTGATGGGACTGATTGGGTGATAAGCTATTGATATTCCAAGTTGACCAACTTGCTTACTTACTGCTCTAGACTTGAGACTTTGATGATTAGGTGCTTACTTTGAGACCTACTAAACTTGCTTTTGACTAACTCACCAAAGGGTGAAAGTGATGATTGACTTTATTATGAGTGAGACATTCATAGGTGAAAGCGAGATGAAATGGATGCACCATTTTGGATTTTCAGATATTTTGAGGTTGTTTTTGGTATTTTGAGATTTTTCAATGTTTTTGGATTTTCAAGATCTATGACGAACAAACTAACCTAAAGACCTATCCTAGGGGTCTCGGGAGTTGATCCGTAGATGAGCCTTGCCTATGTTATACACTCAAAGACCATGTAGTTCGATAAGGTGAATGACTGACAAGACTCAATTTGATGATTTTTTGAAGATTTTATGATATTTCGACATGTTTTTGGATTTTTTTGAATGATTTGGATGTTTTTGGATTTTTGATTTTTTGAATGTTTTTGAATTTTCGCATGATTTTGACAATTTGGATATGAATGATATCAGTGCTTTGTTTTGAGATTTTTTGTAAACCAAGCTTAATGTTGATCAATCAGATTGATGGATTGATGATTTGACTAAGTGTGTTAAGTCAAACAAAAGTGATAATGCACTCATAAACTTTAGGAAGTTGTGTTATTCCAAAGTAAACTCGTACAAAAAGGATAATTTGGCTAGGTGTGTTAAGCCAAACAAGGTGATTATGGATTTGATAATTTGGCTAAGTGTGTTAAGCCAAAAAAAGATGATAATGAACTTGTAAACCCAAAGAAGTTGTGTTATCCTAGAGTAAACTCGTTCACAAGATGATAGTTTGACTAAGTGTGTTAAGTCAAACAAGGTGATGATTGATTGGATTTGATTGATCAAGATTGATGAAGCTTGATTTGGAACAAAATAGTTTTGATGATTTCATGTGATGTTGACACACAAGTGCGCATTAGATGCTACTGATTATGAATTGCTTGGATTGATGTTCGACGAAAGATAAAGCTTGATAAGGAACGTCTTCCTATCAAACCATGCCATGGGCTAGTGATTTAGGATTTTTTTTTTGGCTCGCAAATGCTTTAACCAATTTGATTTCACATTTTCCAATGCTCAGATCACCACATAAGTTAGAGGATATATATCAAGATTTACTCTCCAAGTAAAATGCAAATATTTGCCCCTAGTGTCTAGCAATGTTTGAATGACCATGGGTGAATACTTGAATAGGTGTATGGATAGATACGGTATGCATGCAAAGGATTCCAAAGATTATCTTGTGACAAGATAAGGTGTTCGAACAGAGGAATGCTCATTCAGATGGTGCTTCAAGGCTCAGATAGCATTGGATAGGATGGGATCAATGAAAATGGCCCATGTCAATATGTTTACCATAAGCAAGTATAAAGTATGCACCAAATTTTCATCATGATCAAGGTAACTTTGACCTTGGATGTATATGGATAAAAATGGATTGGATAAACAGTTCATGGATGAATGAATGATATGGCTCAAATCATGGCTCTATTGTGAATGCGATGAGATGCTTTCTCTTGAACTGATCCATGTAGATGCTCAATTCTACACATGATGCCTGTTTGCCAAGTTTTGATCATGGTACTTGTCCAAAGTGCCACCAAAGTGGTTTTCACTAGAGGACGGTTTTTTTCTTTATTGTTTTCAATCCTTTTTTTGATTTTTTTTGGATTTTTTGTATTTTTTTGATTTTTTTTGTTGTCGCCAAGATGCCTATTTGCTAGGTTTTCATCAAGGTGACCATTTTTTCAGGACATTTTTCTGATTTTTTTTTTTTTGTATTTTCTGAGAGATTTTAAGCTGATGTTAAATCACTTGGTGGTGTTGATGTTGATGCTTCTGTCATAACATGCCATCGATATCCTCCTTGAAGAAGTTTATTTACCAAGATACGTGCACTTGAATGCAACTTTTGAGATCCCTGATCTACTTTGTTGATACCGTAGTTAACTCTGTCTTTGTGCGTACATCGCGATAGAGCGCCTTCTGAATCCTTATGATGAAGGGTTGTTTCCAACACATGGTCAATGTGAGAATTGGATATCATGTGTGGAGGCGTGAATGGAGTGTATTTAGGGATAAAAGATGGATTGGTTGAAATTTTATAGCATTTGACTTTCCAAACTTGAGAAGATGAGCAATAATGAGTGGATATGGAAGTGTGCATGGAATTAGGACCAACCACTTGATATACTTTGTATGTCGCTTGAGAAGCCTGCTTTTTCCTTTGTGGATCTATTTGATGGATACTTTTCCCTTTTTTATTTTGCCCCATAGTTTCTTTGACTAATGGAGTTTGATAGGGATTTGTATTCTTTGGTATCCACTTGTATTTGATTTGTCCTTCATGCTTCTTAGCTTCTTTTTCTTCGATGACATTTTTTATGCTTTGATTCAAGTATTTCTTTTATTGTTGGTCCCAAATCATGGATGGGGTGATGGGTGGATGGAGATTCATGACACGGTAGGTTCTAGTATTGGCATCGAATTGATCATAAGGATTATTCCTACCCCCTATGTTGACATTTGCTCGAGATGAAGTTGCCCCCAGTTTTGTGGAAGTATCACTTATATGTTTATATTCCTTGATTGTTGAATAACCAAGGCCTTGACACTTAGGATTGCCAATAATCTGCACTGGTGCAAGGATACCCTATTCACGTAGGCCTAATCCTTTGCCTTAGTAATTCATCCGCTCAAAAAATTTGTTCACAATGGGATATAATTTTCCTTGGAAACAAGGTGCTACTCTTTCTCTGCTCTGTCGTGGACATTCAAAAGTGTCAACTTCTTTATTGATGAGATAGCTTGCTCTAAGAAAAGTAAGTGATCCAACTTTATAAGTAATAGGATCCTCCACATGTGGGATGAATGTCTGATTGATATCTTCGTCTTGATCTTTTGAGATATCAGATTGTATAGCTTCTTCAAGGAGTGTTGCTGATTTATTGTCCTCATAAAACTCTTCCTCATGATTCAATTCATAGGATGTTTCTGATTCATGATTTCTATAAAATCCTTCTTCATGATTTGCTTCTGATATGTATCCAAATTTTTCCATATTTTGATCATGTGTACCAATGTTAAGAGTAGGAGAATCTTGTTTCTTAGTAATGATTTCAAGAGTATGAGACTCTTGTTTTGAATGACGATCATCTACATGTCCATCCAATGAAGGCATCTCATGGGTAGATGGAGGAATATGTGCTATATGGATATGATCATCATTTGTGACATCTTGTATAGATAAAAGAGTACCCATTAGATCATTGTAGTATCTTGGATATATGAATTCTTGATCTTGAGTGATTTCAAAATCGCTTTCGACATGATTTGGCTCAAGTTCTTGACATGGGTCGATTTCAAAGGGTGGATTGTCTACAAGGGATTCTTGGACATTGTCCTTAGGCATGGGAAGTGGCTTAATTTCCACTTGTTCTTTGAATGGCTTTGGATCAAGTGTAAAGTCAAAGATTCTTTCGCTATTCTCAACCGTGAGGTTGAAGGATGTCAATATATCTTGGGAGAGACCATTGCTAGACTTAGGTGATAGATGTTGATCACGCTTGGGAATAAGTTCTTGAGATATGTCCTCTAACTCATAAGGCAGTGTAGAGACATTTTCAATATGATAATTGATTGATGGATTGTGCATTATGTCAGTGGGATCAAATAATTCCAACACTCCTTGAAATAAATCATTAAAAAGTGGCTCTTGATGAATTATGATTTGATGACTAGATAAGATAGACATATCTTCAAAATGCTTATTGATGGATCGATTGTTTTCCACAATTTTGGCAGAGAAATTGACAATGTCTTCAACCATAGGTTCAAGTGATGTTAATGTTACTTGGATTAGATCATTGTTGTGTATCGTTGGTGAGTTTTAATCATGATTGAAAAGTGGCTCTTTGTGTGTGTTGATTTGATCATTCGATGAGATGGAAACATCTTTAGTGTGTTCATTGATGGATTGATCTTGATCATTGTTTTCAACAATTGTGGAAGGAATTTGTTGCAAGCTTTGTTGATCCAACAATGCTTGTTGTTGGTCATGTTTTTGTTGTGCCAACAATGCTTTTTGTTGGGCTTGTTATTGTGTGACTTGTTGATGGACTTGTTGATGGATTGCTTGCAATAGTGCTCAAAATTGTGTTTGTGTCTGTCGAGCTTGGTGCTAGGCTTGAGTTTGAGCATGTGTTTGTTGGGCTACTTGAGCTGCTTGCACAACTTGTGCGGCTTGTTGGGCTTGGAGTGCCTTTTGGCGAGCAACTTGCAACATGATAGAGAATGAATTTGTCATGTTGTGTTTTGGCAGTGGTGGTGGTGGTGGTTGAGTTTGTTGTTGATGTCATTATCCAATTTCTTGAAATTTGAGATATCATTCTTGATGTGGTTGTGGGGATAACTCAATGCTTTGATGACATGGTTCAACCAATGGAAGAGTGTATTGATTTTGGGGTGGAGATGTCTCTTGGCGCAATGGATCAACTACTTTTGAAAGTAAAGCAACTCTACTAACAAGGATAACACAACTCGCCCAGCTCTGATACCACTTGAAAGGAAAAGAAACAGTGCGGAAACACTTTTCAAATGCTTAAACCACAGAGGAGAAGTGAAAATACTAGTTTTAAAAACTTCATACACTTAAGATGCACACATACATGATAAAAAGAGTAACAAAAATAAAGCATACAAATAGAGAAGACAAAAAATTTATGTGGGAAAATCCTCTAAGGAAAAAACCCACCATGCCAAGAGCAATAACTTTGTATTATAGTAAAAAATTTACATAAAAAGTTGATAGACCTCTCTTAGACTTCCCTCTCTGTTATAATGCTTACTACAACATACATTGAGAACTTATAAACTGTCACCCCTTAATGACTTCTTACAATACACTCAACTATTACTAGTCCTACGTTCATCATGCATCTTCACCAGCCAATTAGGTGTCTTAATTATACCTCTGTTTGACACATAAATCTGATCTTTCACCGACCAACTGCCCTACAATCATGCATTGGGTCGCCTAGGCCATTAATTCTTCTTGCTAAAATTGGATCCTGTCATCCATTGAAACATGTCTTGTAGTTAATGCATGCACCACTTTCAAAAATTCAACCAATCAGTTGCTGATAACTCACCATGCGCCACCTTTCCATTCATTCACTGCTTTCAATTGAGTCAGATTATTCAAACTATATCCGTGAGCTCTTTACCATGCCACCACACCAAACCAAAGAGACCACCATGGTATGGCGGTGTCATTGTGGCACCGCTTAAGGTTTGATAGACCTCCACAGTATGGTGGTGCCACCACCTAACTCTGAGTCTTTCCAAATACCCTCGTAGTACAGAGCTAATGACTTGTCTTCTTGACCATTGCCCATCACTATGCCACCGCCAAGCACTGTGAGGCCTTCCATGGTATGTTTGTGCCAACACCCAACCATGAGGCTGAGAAAAATCCAACCTTGGTATGGTAGTAACCGCCTGTGCCAGTCATCGAGCCCATCATGCTACTGTACCCCGACTGCAAGACCTTCATGGTATGGAGGTAAGCAACTCCATTGACCATCATGGCTTAGCCTGCCATCGCGACATGGCCAAAAGGCCATCAAGGTATGGCATTAAGTGATCTTCAATGAATGTCACCCTTCACCATGGCAACCACGCCACCTTCGAGCAACCCCCATGATAGGGAGGTAAGTATTCCATTTGACCACTCAGACCACCGCATTACCGCCAGCCAAGGAGAGTGACACCACGGTATGGAGGTGAGACCACCCAACAATCAGACCAAACAAAGAGGCCCATGGTAAGGTGGTAAACTACACAATAATGCCTCTAAGAAGAGCTCCCAATGGTAGAGTGATAAAGGCATGAAAAGAAGATAATTCGTGAAGTCTTTTACAAAGATTCAAGCCAGTAATTTAAGGCACCTTTTCCAGCAACTCTTCAAACCCTAAATCAATGTTTGGGCTAGGCAAGCTAGTTTTTTGTAGTTGATACTGCACCTCAGATATCTCTCTATATAAGGATGACAACGTAGTTCTAGGATGATAGCGCAGTGTGCTTTCGTCTCTCAGGTGCGTTGGCATGTGCACAAGAAGGAAGTAAAGAGTACAATATAGACTACCAAAAAAGAAACTAACAACCTAGCTAGTTATTCTTAAATGAAAAAAATAGAACAATAAAGTATGAAAAGTACAAATGAAGATGATAAAGTAGATAGATAAAGGCTAGAGTGACGAAGATGATCTCACCAAGGTGTCAGTTTGCTAGCTAGCTCCAATTTCATGTTCACCTACACACAAGAAAGAGGGGAATTTTTTTGGGTTGTATAGGGGCCTTCCTCAGTCAGATCCCCATTTTGGTGTTTCCACCTCCATAGATAGCCAGATAGAAATGAGATAGAAATATGTGATAAAGAAGTAAAGAAAGTAGATGTAACTATGGATTTTCCATGCAAGATTAAATGGTTAGCATATCACACATGAAAATACATTAGTCCATAATAAACAATGAAAAGCATAGGAATAAACAAAGGAATAATTGAAATGAGGTCACCCGATTCCTTCATCCTCCATGGCTGACTTCCATTGTACCTACTAGTTTGCTAAAATAATTAAGTTCCCTTAGATCTTGATGAGAAAATCTAAGATATTGACTAGTCCTAAGTAAATTTTGAAGGATTTTTTTATCAAATTGCAAGAATGCAAGATGAAGAAGAAAGAAGAAGTGTAGATGCTGAGAGATAAAATTAAGAGTTGCCAAAATGATGACAAAATTGCCATTTTATAGAAAATGCAATTTTGGATGAATGGACAAGATTGAAGATTGACAAGTGCCCTAGAATCAGTGGTCAAGATTCAAAATAACCTCTTAATTAGGGTTAGGGAAACTGTAGGGTGATTCAAATTGAGTGGAGAAGATTTAATTTAAGAAATTAAATCAAGGAAAGAGAATATTTGTGAAAGTGAGATAAGAATTAGTAAGTGAAAAAGGACGAGTTAGAAAGTCAAGTTATTTTATAAATAACTTAATTTGTGGAGAGAAATGCTATTTTGAAATTAATATTTTAAATTAATTCCAAAATGGTGAATTCATGTGACACTAAATAATAATACTTTAAATTTATTTACTTGGAAAGAGGGAAATTAATTATTTAAATAATTATGAGGAAGTAATGGACTAATAATAATTAAAGAAATTTAGGAATTTATTTAATTATAGAGTGACATAAGCAATTAGCAATGTATTTAAATAATAAATGTAATTTATTTATTTAAATAGCCAGGAGGAATAAAAGACGTGAATTAATTAAATAATTAAGAATTATTTAATTAATAGTTGACATTGGACTATAGGACATAATTAAATATTTTAATTATGTTGAGATGAAGCATGATAAGATGTATACAAATGTGATTTGTGAGTCGAGACCATTTTTATGTGTCTACAGTAGAGATGGCAATAAATGTTGCAAAACAATAAACTGCTACTCAACCAAATCACAAAGGAGAGGAGTGCAACATAACCACCTCCACCCAAAAGCTCACTAGCCAATGGAGGAGAATACAGACCTGGTAAGGTCACCACAACCTTGACTATGATGAAGGTATTTCTCTCAAGACTCCAAGCCCACACTGTTGTAGCTTGCTTCACACTTTCTATGTGGAGTTGATGGAGTGTTGCTGCTACAATGGAGTGTTGAAGTGCTAGAAATGCTAGGAGATGGCTTGAAAATGTGAAGAAAGATCGAATGAATTTCTAAGAGGATAAGTTTTTTGAAGAATGCATCAATTTGAAGGAAGAATGATCAAGAATAAGGTATTTCTAGGTCAGTTTGTTGAGGAGGGATGTTATAATTCGTCCCCAATCAAGAGTGTAATTCCTCTTCCAACTTCGAACGTAGGAATCTGTTATGGATGGTACTACATTGTGTAGACGTTTGTACACCATGTGTGTTTCCTTGAAAAGTGTTCACCCACCGACACAACATACCGATGCCAAGTCGAAGGATGGAAGCTGGGTGATGTGGAATTTTTCCTTCGGATTTGGTTTCCTAAGGTGAGGATGTGAGAAAGGGGAATTTGTCCATGGGGTGCACATTCACTCCTATATAGCTAGAAACAAAATTTCAATGACAAACCACTTCAATTTTCCTTCCCAGAAGCATGTTGAGGAGGCCTCAGATCAATTCAGGATGAAATTTGTTCCAAATATAGAAAAAATTAGCAGAGTTCACATGGGAACCCGACATGCTTTGTACAGTTGTGAAATTGTAAGTATTGCAATGTTGTAGTCACTTCAAGAGAATTTATTTGAATGGGGCAGCACATGGAGGGGTGCACAATCATAATTCCGTTCAAGGTTTAAAATGAAAACAAGATTTGTTTGACATAAGGAGATTCATTCGAGATTCAACATACTCTTTGTTTGCTAGATTCTTAGATGCCTTCTTGCAAATTATGATGGTTGCAAGCTTGAAGAAGATATATGCCTTGACTTGTTTATCGATATATAAATCAGGTTTATGTTCATTGCCAAAGTAATTTAGGCATCAAATCCTTAATTAGGTGTGTGAAAGGATATTAATTTCTACCATCGACTAGAAGGCGGTGGTGTTTCATTTGATTCATTATGGGATCAAGTCACAACACTCTATAACATTTCTTGACTATTTGGATAGTTGCATGATACTAAAAAGGGCACAAGCTAATATTGTTCAAGTTTTACTATTAATGAATATTTGTACTTATAAGAAGCAGCCATGGAATGAGCTCAAAATGGGCTCCAACTAAGCTTTGAAATGAATTGGATGTGACTTAAGGTGGATAAAAAAAATTCAAATGCTTTGTTTTTTCTATGCTGCATGGAATTGAAAATGGTGATTGACTTAGGGCAAGTAAAAGAAACATTTAAAATGAGCTTGAAGTAAATCAAATGCAAATAATTCCTAGAGGGATCCAAAGAATGTGACTGCATATCTTGTGAAGGCTAAAAAGCCACCTTGTAGATTGTTGCCACCAAGATCAGGAAATGTTATGCAAAATGGAGCGACCATCATGATGTTGAAAGTGGTTTCTATATAGAAGCTAGAGGCTTGAACTATTTGTAGAGTGTTGTGCAATGACCATGAAATGTATGTGTTGTGTGTAAAGGAAACTACTATGCTAGTTGAAGGTAATCAATTTGATATTTCAAAGGCTTGAGAAGCTAATATAAAGGATTCAACATTGCATTTGGGAATTCGAGTCATCATTCATGTTTTTGGTGAGAGGAGGAATCCAAAATAAAAGGTAACACTCTTGAAAGGGCTTGAGGACTACAAGGTAAAGAGTTGGCACAAAGGTTAAGAATCAACTATGGTGCAAATCCAACATATTTTTCACTCTGTGTATGGAAAATTTGTGCCTTCAATGAAAATGTATCAAATTCTATTTTGAGCATTGGCATTCAAATTATATTTTTCTTGATTTCACTATGAATCAAAATGGTGGCAAGCTTTTAAGAGAATAGTTTAAAGTGATGGCATAATGAATAGTGTCTCATGTTGTAAAGAGAAGATCGAGAGTAGATCACTTGGGGCCTTGAAATTTCAAAGTACTACATCTCACACGACTTTGTTGAAAAGAGGATATATGATTTCATCTTAACTACTATAAACAATCCTTGAAGATTTCATGATGCATTGAAGGAAAGTAGCCAAATTTGTAGAACGAAGGAATTAGGGCAAGGAAAAATCAATGGTCCTAGTGCAAGATGAGACGTGGACTAATCGACACCCTAGCCTGTTGGACCCACCAAAATAAATTAATAATTTCTGAAAACTAGTGGGGTGCGCGAGGAAGGCTATGGTGGGCCCAAATTAAATATTTAAAGTTTGTAAATAGTGATGTAGCAAACAAATCACGAGTAAATTTTTTTCTTTCTTGATATTATAATTTTTTAAAGCTTTCACTATTTAAAAGCCAACACTTTAAATATGAGGTGAAAAGTGAAAAGAATGGGGGGAAATAGTTTAGTTCCCACTAAATAATTTTAAGCCTTTACCATTTAAAAGTAAAGACTAAGGTAAATATTTTCTTTGTTGGAAGTAAAATTAAAGGGGGATGGGTACGTAATTTTGTAGTAATACATTAAAAAATCAAACAATATTCTTTGTTGTTGGGAATAAATGGTGAAATGTGGGCTAAATCTATTGTAGCATGATAAAATGAAAAGAGGCCTTCATTTTAAAATGATTTTTTCTCATCCAAGAAAAGGTAAAAGAAGAGGAAATAATCTTTCATGGGAAAACTAAGTGTTTTGAGTTGTAAGATAAATGGTGAAATTAGGAAGCAGATAATTTTCACTGTAGGGGTAAAATGAAGAGAGATAAAGTTTCTTGTTGCAGATCAAAGGAAGGTGAAGGATCTAGGTGTCAATTAAAAATTGATTTTAGGGTTGCTTCTTCTTCTTATTCTCATTCTTTCTCATTTGTAGGGGTTCCAATTTCTAAATTTTTGCAAGGCAGAAAGAGGCTTGTAAAAAACTATGAAGTGTCAAGTTAGGATGAAATATACGATGACCATCCATTAGTTTAATATTTTTCTATGTTTTGAATAGTGCTTCATGAATATATTTTATCTAATGACTATCTCCATGACTGAGATGTAATACATTTTAATAATCAAGGGTTATCTGAGTTTTTCATGCACATTTCCTACATTTCAGTTGCATTTGTTATTGCCTTATATTCAAAGAGCAGCGTAATTTCTTTAATGAATGTAATGGGAGTATTATATTTCTAGGTGGATTTCTAAGAATGGTCATTTGACAAAGCTTTGGTGGTCTTATTATCATAAGGTGATAATTTTTTTAAGATCTTCAAAACATGTCTAACATGATAGAATAAAATGTTGGTTATATGACTCTGTAGCCTTCTTCTTGGAACTAGTCAATCCTTGTGCATCTTTTGTTATCAGTTTGGTCCCAAATCTTAAAATTTAGAAACCCTTTTATTTTGATGTTATCTTTTTCTTTCATGTTTAAGCTATTTTTGTTCTAGTATCTCCATGGTGTTAAAAGGTTAAAGAGGTTGATTTTAAAAGTGGTGCATCTATCATCCCTCTATCTGTTTGAGATGGAGGTATCTAAGCTACTTGTTCTCAGTAATGTTCAATGCAAATGGGATTATGCTTGAATCTAGTGGAATATAAAGTACCCATCACTTATATATCTAAGAACTATCCACTTTAATAGGTTTGTCATTTATTTCTTGTCATAAGTTTATCATACATTCAGGCCTATAGTTAGGAACACCCTCTTGAGTCCTATGGAGCTCAAAGTGAAAAAGGATTTCATAGCCTTGTTTGTTAGCTTTTCTTGTCTTCAATCCATTGATAGTGTTGATTACCTATCCAAAATATTTAGTCCCATTGTTTAGGCATTGTGTTTCTCCTTAGATTTGAATGTTGCAAGAAAAATGAACCAACACATAACTCCAAGTCATGTGAGAAAAATATAATTTAAATAAAGTTATAAAATTGGATCTTAGAAATTCCTTACAAATTCAAGTGATTCCTACCATATGGAAAAATATTTACTATAATTTTTCATGATTTTTTGAATGCACAAGTAGTGGTCACCAATATCGTCTAGCTGTGGGATTTTTTGAACAAAAATGATTAACTATATAATTAAAATATGACTTAAGGAAACATAAGATGATGGATTAAGGGGAGATACATTCAAGACTTCACACTAAATCATGTGAGAAATTTAGATATAATTAGGAGAAAAATATAGAGGAGGGTAAGAGGATGTCTTAAGGGGATTTAAATGGATGACTTAAGGGGGTGTAAGAGGATGGATTAAGGGTAGCTAATAGGATTACTTAAGGGGTCCTAAGAGGATCAGTTAAGGGGAGATACAAGAGACTTGAATCAAATTATGTGTTGAATGTGAAAAAAATAGTTCTATAATTAGGAGATGGCTTACAAGGGTAAGTAAGAGGATCACTTAAGAGGAGCTAAGAGGATGACTTAAGGGGACATGCAATCACTTCTATTTTTTACTATAAAATGATGATAAATTAATTAACTATATATTGACTATCAATTAAATATATAGAACTATACTTAATTTTACTTATTCAAATTCCATTGTACCATCTAAATCCTCTCTCTTTTTGCAATAGATCTATGATGAAAAATTACAATAATAATCACAGTGGATCTACTTGTAAGGAAACTCTAAAAATAATGAATGTAAGTAAATTAACTATACATTTTATGAGTCATAAATAGAATCATATAAGAAAATTATAAATTAAATAAATTTAGAAAATTAAATCTTATAAATTCCTTACAAATTCAAGTGATACCTACCACGGGGAAAATTATCTAATATATTTTTCCATGAGTTCTTGAATGCACACTTAGTGGTCACCAATGCCATCTAGTTATGGGAGACTTGAAACAAAAAGTATTGACTATATAATTAGGAGATGACTTGAGGTAACATATTAGGATTGATTAAGGGGAGATACATTCAAGACTTGACTCTAAATCATGTGAGAAATTTAGTTATAATTAGGAGATTATTTAAGAAGGGGCTAATAGGATGGCTTAATGGAAGTTAAGATGATGGGTTATTCGTATCTAAGAGGATGACTTAAGAGGACATGCAATCACTTATAAAAAATTATAAAATGATAATAAATTAATTAACTATATGTTGAATATTGAGTATCAATTAAATATATAAAACTATATACTTGTATTTATTCAAATTCCTTTATACCATCCGCATCTTCTCTTTTCTTTATTGAATATATGATGAAAAATTATAGTGACTGAAATGAAGAAAAAGGGGGAAGGGTTTATTCTATTTCCAAAACAAAAAGAACCTAGGATTGTAAGGGTCCTTTTCCAACATTTCATTAAAGACGAAGATCAACAAGGTCAATATATTGACTATCAACCATGAAGGCGAGTCAATGAGACCTATATCTCCTTCTTTGAGGGACTGGAAATGGATTGGAATTGATTCACTTCAATTAACCTAATTAGACTATGTGACCTAATACATAAGATGTAAGATCCTAAGAAAATAAGAAACTCAAACATCAGTTTGCATGTAGATTTGGAAAGTGTAGGGGATTGTGTACTTGTCCTAAAAATTTGGTTTTTAGTTGAATACGATTGAGACACCTAGGGGCATAGGGGTCTTTGATAGGGTTTCTTTCTCTACTTTTGGGGTCCTCTAATGATAGATCCGAGCATTTTATTTCCATCTACAAAGTTGTCAGAATGTTTTCAGATAATTATGTAGGTGTTTTTTAGTGGGTTGATAATATTTAGGGCTTTGAATGCAAAAAATTAGAAACTTATCTTCAATCTTTCTTTAATACTCTACAAACCTATAACTTGCATATTCAAAGAGAGAAAATGTTGAGTCATTTATGGGCTTGCCTCAACCAAACCCCGTTGAAGTGTTTCCACTTCCATAATGGAAAATTTTAATGATAAATGGATAATGGTAAGGAGTGATGAAATCACAAAGTTCTACAACTCACCAAACTTCAATGACTTCCTTGAAGGATTGAAGTCATGCACATCACCTCAAGGTCTTGATATTTCTTTTCTTAATTTTCTTCAATGCTTTGGAGACCTTCAAAAGTGTTAGTATGAACATTGAATATTAATAAAGTTAATTAGGCTAGGAATAAAATAAGAAACAAATCTTTTGATCTAATTAAGCCATATTCCAATGAAATTATTTCAAATACTGACAAAGCTTAAGAAAAACATGAAATATCAAAGATAAACCAATTCAACAACTTAATTAATAAAATAAAACCTTATCCCATTTGGGGATTAGCATTGGATCTAATATTGAGTGCTTAGTCCCAAGCCTCTTGATGAAGTTGACGAAATGGTAGCAATGGTGATTCACAAAAGGGTAATTGATCTCAATGGTGAGTTAGAGTTTTGGTATAGTCTATTTTATCAAATTATTGTGAATATAAATTCATGTAAAATGAATAATATTTATAGAATTTTAGAAGGAACCAATGGATAGAATTGAACGAGAGAAGATGACATGGATCAAAGATCAAATCAAGGATTGAGATTAGACAATGACATGAATTAATGATATTTATCAAGGGCTCAAATTGCTTGAGATTGTAGTGTAGTAAAATGTATACCCTTGAATTTTCACACTTGTTTGGGCCTGCCTTCCTTTATTTATCTTTATTTATGGCTTAATTGGTCCTATTTTATGTCCACCAGCCCTATGAATGACATATTTTTCAGATTAATCCTAGCATTCTCCAATGCATATCTGATTCCCTAATGACTCTGATTGGTGTGTCCCTAATTTCTAGTTAGGACTAAAATTCCACTAAGGGTGTCTTTGTCCCCCTGAGGTCTTAAGACCCTAATTTGAGGCATCTATTTTGGGCCCCTTTTTGGTGTCTATGCCCCAAATTTCATAACTTGGGACTAAGATGCCACCTAGGGAATCTTATTCCTCCTTGAGTTAGTTTTGGGATTTAATTTCAAATCTTGGCGGGATTTCACCTCCTTTATTCTTTGAATTCATATGTCCACTTGGTGTAATATGATTTCAAGATATTAAGCATATACAAGTATAAATACAAGGTTCATTCATTCATTCCTGAGGGAAATTTATGAGATCAAGAGAATTTAAGATAAAATCATCAAGAAATTGGATCGATCATTAGGTTTCGAGCATAATATCAAAGATTGTTCTTGTATCATGTGTGTTGTTGTGCTAACATCTATGATGTAGGGTTTCGATCTAAGAGAGCAAGCAATTCAAGATCTATCAAGCATTTCAAGGTCCATGTCCATCGCAGCCATTACACACAAGTTTGCAACATTTGCAAGGGTTTAGTGAGATGCCACACTAAATTTTGTTCATTCACAATTTCCTTCATCATTTCTATTTCATTTCAAGGTTTAATTACCATCAAGGCGTTTGACCAAGGCAAACCCCCATTCACTAACAATCAAAAAGTTTTTCCATTTTGTCAATTTGTGTTTGAAGATCTAGGTTGAAGACTTGAAGATCACTCAGAATGAAAAGTTCTCAGAGTTGTAAAGTGGAAGTACAAAAAAATGCATATTCATGGAAACTCACTTGTAGGTCAGATTCGACTATTTGAGAACCTGAGATATGAGGAAAAGTAATTGCAAATCTAGGAACTCAGGACCACATTAACACTTTTCAAAAATTTAGACCAAGACTAAGACGAGAGTAAGGATGTCTTAGTCCCCTAGGTGGAATCTTTCACTGATTTTTTCAAGATTTTATTCCATTCTCCAAATATTATGTGTCTTCCTTGAAAAATAGCAGTGGGAGTAGATGGGAATAAATTTGTCTTAGTCCTCCAAGGCATATTTTGGTAGTCCTTTTAAATTTCCATAATCCTTTTGGCATCTTTAGGTTTCCCAAGTACACATACCCTAACTCGGAGTTGTTCATTTTCAATATTAATAAGCTTCACTTTAATCATTTTTGAGTGTTTTTCATATCACAATGTGTTTTCAAAAAACAAAAATCCAAGCATTTGCTTGGTGGTGAACCCCTTAATCCAATAGAACACCCCTCCTAAGTCCTCTTAATTGTGTATTAGCTCACCTTGAGAGGTTTATTGTCAATCCTATTAGGGTTCTTAGGACATATTCAAATGAATGTGGTTGAATAGGAAGGCAATCCACCCCTTCCCATTTTTACATATTGTTCATTTTGGTGAACCTGAATTTGTTTTAGAATTATTCCTTTTATATTTTGGGATTCCTTTAGATTCCTATATCTATCTTTCATTCATTGCATTCTACATCTATGGTTTTTTACACCTTGCATTAATGAAATTGCATTTAGGGCTTCCTATCTTTACATTAGTGAAAGTGCATATAGGTTGTCGTTTTCCTTTCTCACATCATCACATTTCATTGAAAAACTAAAAATTTCATTGTTCATCCTCTTAATTTTATTTAGAAACATTATTCTTGCATTTAAAATTCAAAAACTACATTTCAAATATTGCATCAATTGCTTGTTAGTCATTGCTTTTCTTCGCATTTTTTTGCATCATTTTTTTTTTCCAAACATCGAGTCCTTGGGTAGGCAACCTGAGAAAGTTGTTTTCAAGCCAAAAATTGTTGGGACTAAAACACCCTTCTTGGCATCGTAGTCCCTCTTAGCTTCTTTTTCTCAGAATCATCTTCCTATTGTTTGCTTCCTTTTTTAGCCTTTGGAACTGCCAGATCTCATCAAGAGGACTAAAATTCCCTTAATGGTGTCTTAGTCCTTGTTAAATTTGACTCTCTAAATTTCAAGGTTTAAAATTGTTGTTTCGTGTTTCTATGGGCTACTTTCAATTTGTTGTTTTAGTTTCTAGAATTGCTATTATTCCAATTTCTTTTTTTTTCAAGTGCATTTTCTTAATTTTGCATTGAATGGATATGTAATTTAGAAAGTTTTGTATGTCCCTAAAATCCTTAGTATATGTCTCAAATTTTTCATTTACTAATGATCCTAATGACCTTGAACTCACTCATTCCCTCTCAAATCCTAATGCATGGCATCCTTGTGATGTTGACATCATTAGAGAAGATGATGATAGCATGAATAAGTTCCTAATTTTTTTTATCTTGATAGCATTGAATATAATGCATCCTTCTATCCATCCATGAAACAAAAAAATCCCCCTACAATATGACCTCTTGATATGTTTGGTTACATCTTGAAACTAAAGAAAATTTTGATCTTAAGTTCCCTATAATAGGTGAATCTAGTTCCTCTAGAAAAGAAAACACTCAGTTACCATTTTATGATAAAAAAGTAACAATAACTTCAATCAACCTTGAAGAAACATATGGAAAAGGATTCACACTCTTGAGTAAACAAGGATACAATACAACAAGTGAACATGAAATTCATCAACTCTTAGAGTAAATTCCAACTACTCAAAACACAAACAGGTTATCAATATCCCCCTCACAACGCAAAAATACCTAGAGAATACCTAAAGCTTCGTAGTGATGGTACGATGATCTTTGATTCACCTCCTAATATTAATATCCTCCTTCCAAAAGAGAAATCAAGCAATGGCATGACTAATTTAGATCATCCTTCTTTGAATGACCTATTCTCTAATGTTCCTAATGCAATTGGAATCATTTCTTTGGATCCTCCAACATATAGAAACTAGAATAAACGACCTTATAAGCTTAAACACTTAAAAATTCCATATCCCATGTCTCCTATTGAAAGGTAAATACATATTCTTTTACAATAAGTATGCATAATGCTACCACCTATTAGAGAAAATCATGATACTAAAGGAAGAAAAAAAACCTCCACTACAAATACCATATCTAGTGTTTGGACATTCAACTGATGAATGTCACACTTTAATGAGAATACTTTAAAAATATGATCTCATATAGATCATCCCTTAATCCTCATCTTTCTTTCATGTAATCATTGTAGCATCTTGCAATTATCACCATTACATGACCCTTCTCATCACCTATCTTAACTCATTATTGTCTTGCACTCAGTGGGGACAAGAAGTGAATGGCCTTGTCCCAGTCAGGCATTTTTTGTTGTCCCTTTGGTTTGTTATCTAGCTTTTTCTTATATGGATTGCGACTGGGAGGTGGATAAACTACTTTAGGTTGACTCGCCTATGCCTTACTAGTATTTTTATTTTTATTTTTGCTTTCTTTTGCATGTGTATATTGTGATCCCTCGTGATGTTTTATTTGATGTTCCTCTCTCTTTGTGCATTCCTCTTTTTGTACCTTCATTCTTCTCTATGTGGTAATATTTTCACTTTTTCTTTTATTTTCTCTTTTATCTTGTGTTTTCCTTTTGGGGACACAAGGTGTCGAGACACCCTATGTCTCTTCCATGTTGAACCAAAATATTTTTCTTTTCTTTCCACTTTTGTTTTGTGTCTTCCTTTTGTGGATGATGTAAGGCATCAAGACACCCTATGTCTCTTCAATGTTGATCCAAAAGGCTTTTCTTTGTTTTCACTCTCTTTGTGTTATTATTCTAGTTATGTGTGCATTTTTGGAATGATGATAGTTTTGAGCTCTCTATATCATTGTAGCAGAGATAGATATCAACCCAAAGTCCATAGATCCCTTATGTGTTTCTGGGGTGCAACCCTCTTTTCCGTTTTCTTTTCCATGTTTGTCTACTTTAAAATAATTTCTCACAGCATGGTGTTTAGCAATTTATTTAAAGTGGGGGTAATGAGGTAAACATAACCTAATCATGATAACATAATAAAACCCTTCCTCATATATGAAAAATACTTATTCTCTACCAATTAATTAAACTTTAGGCATAATAGTTATTTATCTTTTGAGAAAAATAGTATAAACATTATTTCTTTGTGATTTATTGAAGTATCTTGCCAATGCAGATTTAACAGGTAGTTTAAAGTGTTTCGTAGGATAATAATCACTCATTAATATAGTAGTCAAAGGCGTTCAACCAACATGAGCTCTAGAACAAGTTAAACACTAACATAAAATTAGTTTATAAATTTGTTACAAAAAATTCCAATGGTAATCTAACACCATCTGAAATATAGGATTTAGTTCTAGAGGGTTTTTAATATAAATATATGTAATCTCCAGAAGTAAAAGGGACACACAAAATAGTACTGTTATGTTGTCGACATGATTTTTGAGTCTACATGAACAAATAAATTATTGCATATCAATCTCTGAGTTGTGGAAATTATGGATGAAGATGATCATTAATGGAGAATCTTTCGATTACATTGTGCATGTAACCTGAGAATGTACAAACCCGTGAGATGGCCACTCAAGGGGTGGAAGATTAAATAGATGAGTACTTCCTTTTAATGAATTCTATCATTTTTATTGCATAGATAATAATTAAGTTTGTCATCATAAGAGTCTTAACGTTTAGAGCACCTATTTTCTTTCGATTCCATAGTTAATTTTGGTTAATGATTAAAACTGTTACTGATATTACTTAGATTTTTCATAGATTATTTACGAGTTTTACTACTTTTATAATTTACATGCTTCTTAAGTTAGTTATTTCTATGTTTTCTAGTTTAGTTATCATGTTTCCTAGATTAATTGTCTTATGCTTTCAGGTTTAAATACTTTCCAACTTTTTAGATAAATTAATTTTTGGTTAACTAGTTAAATGGACTTAGGTTAAACTTAAGTTTAGTTGTTCTAAAAAATATATAGAAAATCCAAAAGAGATATTCAAGCCACCTTCTATTAAAAATAGCCTTGGACACTACCCAGTCAATATATTGAAGTTTATCTTCTAAATTAATGGGACCTAAAGATAGCCTATCACTTTTTTATGTCATTTTTGGGGACCTTATTTATTGAGTGTTAATAAGAGATACCTTGAATACCCCTTTTACGCCCAAAAGACCCTTTTGGCTTCCTTTCCTGCATGGTCAAGAAAAGAGGCCCTCATAGAATATTTATACCAAAGAACCCCCAAAATACATTCCAATCATACATAGGGATGACCAAGGCTCAGAAGACCACTCTATTGAATAATTACTCGAGCCTAATCCACCAGAGACTTTCCACTATTTTCCTAAAGATCATCTAGAATAATAAACCATCATCGAGGAAATTATCCAAGAGGATCACATTCCTCTAGACATCATGGGTGATTGTAACACTGAAGCTAGCTAAAATAATGATAACTGTAACAATAATGATCATTTGGCACCATGAACATTCACTTATCCTATTACTCTGGATGCAAATGATGATACTACGATGAAGAACATCTCTCCAACTTTCGTACAAACTTGAGGATGATAGACCAAAATCATAGTTTCTTCTAAGTTGAATTTCGGTTATGCTTTAAAGTTTAAAATACTTCATGGATCAACTCGAGCCTCGCTAATATTTATGTAATGAAAATTTAAAGACATAAAGTTAGTTTAAAAATTTGTTACAAAATAATCTAAAACCATCTAAAATATAGGATTTAGCTCTAGAGGGTTTTCTATATAAATATATGTAATCTCTAGAAGTAAAAGGGACACATTAAACAGTACTATTATGTTGTTAACATGATTTTTGAGTATACATGAATATATAAATTATTGCATATCAATCTTTGAGTTGTTTAAATTATGGATAAATATTATCATTAATGGAGAATATTTCGATTACATTGTGCATGTGACCTGAGAACGTATGAACCCATGAGATGGCCACACAAGGGGTGGAAGATTAAATAGATGAGTACTTCATTTTAAGGAAATCTATCATTTTTATTGCATAGATAATAATTAAGTTTGTCATCATAAGAGTCCTAAGGTTGAGAGCACCTATTTTCTTTTGATTCTACAGTTAATTTTTGTTAATTATTAAAACTGTTACTGATATTACCTAGCTGTTTCATAGATTATTTACAAGTTTTGTAATTTACATGCTTCTTAGTTTAGTTATTTCTATGTTTTCTATTTTAGTTATCATGTTTCCTAAATTAATTGTCTTATGCTTTCAGGTTTATATACTTTCCAACTTTTTAGATAAATTAATTTTTGGTTAACTAGTTAAATGGACTTAGGTTAAAATTAAGTTTAGTTGATCTAAAAAATATACTTAAAATCCAAAATAGATATTCAAGCCACCTTCTATTAAAAATAGCCTTGGACACTACCCAGTCAATATATTGAAGTTTATCTTCTAAATTAATGGGACCTAACGATAGCCTATCACTTTTTGGTGTCATTTCTAGGGACCTTATTTATTGAGTGTTAATAGGAGATACCTTGAATACCCCTTTTAGGCCCAAAAGAACCTTTTGGCTTCCTTTCCTACATGGTCAAGAAAAGAGGCCCTCACAAAATATTTATACCAAAGAACCCCAAAAATACGTTCCAATCATACATAGGGATGACCAAGGCTCAGAAGACCACTCTATTGAATAATTACTTGAGCCTAATCCACCAAAGACTTTCCACTATTTTCCTAAAGATCATTTAGAATAATAAACCATCGTCGAGGAAATTATCTAGGAGGATCACATTCCTCTAGACATCATGGGTGATTGTAACACTGAAGCTAGCTAAAATAATGATAACTGTAACAATAATGATCATTTGGCACCACGAACATTCACTTATCCTATTACTCTAGATGCAAATGATGATACTATGATGAAGAACATCTCTCCAACTTTCGTACCAACTTGAGGATGATAGACCAAAATCATAGTTTCTTCTAAGTTGAATTTTGGTTATGCTTTAAAGTTTAAAATACTTCATGGAACAACTTGAGGCTGACTAATATTGATGTAATGAAAATTTAGAGACATAAAGTTAGTATAAAAATTTGTTACAAAATAATCTAAAACCATCTAAAATATAGGATTTAGTTCTAGAGGGTTTTTTATATAAATATATGTAATCTCCAAAGGTAAAAGGGACACACAAATTAGTATTGTTATGTTGTTGACATGATTTTTGATTCTACATGAACAAATAAATTATTGCATATCAATCTCTGAGTTGTGGAAATTGTGGATGAAGATTATCATTAATGGAGAATCTTTCAATTACATTGTGCATGTGACCTGAGAATGTACAAACCCATGAGATGGCCACTCAAGGGGTGGAAGATTAAATAGATGAATACTTCCGTTTAATGAATTCTATCATTTTTATTGCATAGATAATAATTAAGTTTGTCATCATAAGTGTCTTAAGGTTCAAAGCACGTATTTTCTTTTGATTCCATAGTTAATTTTGGTTAATGATTAAAACTGTTACTGATATTACTTAGATTTTTCATAGATTATTTATGATTTTTACTACTTTTGTAATTTACATGCTTCTTAGTTTAGTTATTTCTATGTTTTCTAGTTTAGTTATCATGTTTCCTAGATTAGTTGTCTTATGCTTTCAGGTTTAAATACTTTCCAACTTTTTAGATAAATTAATTTTTGGTTAACTAGTTAAATGGACTTAGGTTAAAATTAAGTTTAGTTGTTCTAAAAAATATATAGAAAATCCAAAAGAGATATTCAAGCCACCTTCTATTAAAAATAGCCTTGGACACTACCCAGTCAATATATTGAAGTTTATCTTCTAAATTAATGGGACCTAAGGATAGCCTATCACTTTTTGGTGTCATTTTTGGGGACCTTATTTATTGAGTGTTAATAAGAGATACCTTGAATACCCCTTTTAGGCCCAAAAGACCCTTTTGGCTTCCTTTCCTGCATGGTCAAGAAAAGAGGCCCTCATAGAATATTTATACCAAAGAACCCCAAAAATGCGTTCCAATCATACATAGCGATGACCAAGGCTCAGAAGACCACTCTATTGAATAATTACTTGAGCCTAATCCACCAGAGACTTTCCACTATTTTCCTAAAGATCATCTAGAATAATAAACCATCGTCGAGGAAATTATCTAGGAGGATCACATTCCTCTAGACATCATGGGTGATTGTAAGGCTGAAGCTAGCTAAAATAATGATAACTGTAACAATAATGATCATTTGGCACCATGAACATTCACTTATCCTATTACTCTAGATGCAAATGATGATACTACGATGAAGAACATCTCTCCAACTTTCGAACCAACTTGAGGATGATAGACCAAAGTCATAGTTTCTTCTAAGTTGAATTTCGGTTATGCTTTAAAGTTTAAAATACTTCATGGATCAACTCGAGCCTCGTTAATATTTATGTAATGAAAATTTAAAGACATAAAGTTAGTTTAAAAATTTGTTACAAAATAATCTAAAACCATCTAAAATATAGGATTTAGCTCTAGAGGGTTTTCTATATAAATATATGTAATCTCTAGAAGTAAAAGGGACACACAGAACAGTACTATTATGTTGTTAACATGATTTTTCAGTATACATGAATATATAAATTATTGCATATCAATGTTTGAGTTGTTTAAATTATGGATAAATATTATCATTAATGGAGAATCTTTCGATTGCATTGTGCATGTGACTTGAGAATGTACGAACCCACGAGATGGCCACACAAGGGGTGGTAGATTAAATAGATGAGTACTTCATTTTAAGGAATTTTATCATTTTTATTGCATAGATAATAATTAAGTTTGTCATCATAAGAGTCTTAAGGTTGAGAGCACCTATTTTCTTTCGATTCTATAGTTAATTTTTGTTAATTATTAATACTGTTATTGATATTACCTAGCTATTTCATAGATTATTTATGAGTTTTACTAGTTTTGTAATTTACATGCTTCTTAGTTTACTTATTTCTATGTTTTCTATTTTAGTTATCATGTTTCCTAAATTAATTGTCTTATGCTTTCAAGTTTATATACTTTCCAAATTTTTAGATAAATTAATTTTTGGTTAACTAGTTAAATAGACTTAGGTTAAAATTAAGTTTAGTTGTTCTAAAAAATATACATAAAATCTAAAAGAGATATTCAAGCCACCTTCTATTAAAAATAGCCTTGGACACTACCCAGTCAATATATTGAAGTTTATCTTCTAAATTAATGGGACCTAACGATAGCCTATCACTTTTTGGTGTCATTTCTAGGGACCTTATTTATTGAGTGTTAATAGGAGATACCTTGAATACCCCTTTTAGGCCCAAAAGACCCCTTTGGCTTCCTTTTTTGAATGGTCAAGAAAAGAGGCCCTCACAAAATATTTATACCAAAGACCCCCCAAAATATGTTCCAATCATACATAGGGAGGACCAAGGCTTAGAAGACCACTCTATTGAATAATTACTTGAGCCTAATCCACTAGAAACTTTCCACTATTTTCCTAAAGATGATCTAGAAGAATAAACCATCATCAAAGAAATTATCCAGGAGGAACACATTCCTCTAGACATCATGCGTGATTGTAAGGCTGAAGCTAGCTGAAATAATGCTAACTATAATAGTAATGATCATTTGGCGCCACAAAAATTCACTTATCCTATTACTCTGGATGTAAATGATGATACTACAATGAAGAACATCTCTCCATATTTCCTACCAACCTTTTGAGGTTTGTCCTCGATAGACCTAAACCAGTTTCTTTTTGAACTTAAGGGCTTTTGTCAAACTTATGACTATAAAAATGATAACCATAAACTAATTTTTTTTCCTTCTAGTTTGAAGGATACCACCATGTGTTAGTTTATGGGATTACATGTTGGGTCTATTACATCTTGGGATGACATGGAGAATTCTTTCCTGCAAAAATACCAGAGCTATTGTAGGGTGAGTGATCGTAAGGAGGAGCTATTTAAACTTAGGAAAAACGAGGATGAGATTCTAGAGGATTACCTATATAAGTTTATTTTCTTGTCTAAATGATGTGGAGAAGGACTATTAGTGTTGAGATTCTCAATACTACCTTTCTTAAGGGACTCGATTAGGATGCAAGAAGAATACTTTATCTAATTGGACAAGGAGACGTGTCTTAGATGGGCCTTGATAACATATGCAAGTTGTGTTATAATTTCTCACATACTCGTGAAGGAATCAACAAAACTACTCTTTTTAGAGGGTCCAACAAAATAGGCAAGCTCCGAGAAGAAATAGAGAACCTTAAAATGAACATAGTAGTTCAACTGAACACTACACTAGATGCTATACAAGATAAGACCCACAATCCTGAGACTTTGTCCATCTATCATCCTTGATGTGGAAATAAACATCTTCTGAGAGAATTTCCACTAGACAAGACTCTTGTTTATCAAATTTGCGATAAAAATCATCTTACAAACTAGTGCGAGTTTCTTATAGACCTCAAGGATTCCAAGAAAAGGAACACACATGTTGAAGACGAAATTAATATGGCAAATCAATGCCAAGGAGGGAATTTTTCTTATGGAAAAATTCCAATCTTGCTTGGAGACCCCAAAATAACTGGCCTAATAATCAATGGACTCCATCTTGGCCTCAAGCACCATCTCAACAACCTAACTAGGGAGCTCCCTATTGACGACCCCCTAAATGGGAAAACCAATCATGGGGAACTCAGCAGTGGCCAAACCAAACTCACCAATAGTGGTATCCACAACATACTATTCCTCAATAGAACTAGGGATAGAATTAATTCTATAATGACCCTCAGAGAAATCAAACCACCCGAGAATCCTCCACATAGTGAATAAATAAATCAACCTCATCTTTCAGTGCAACCAGTTTCCAATCCTAAGAACAATCAAAAAAATAATCTAGTATACTCCACTGAACAAGATAATATTATCAAACTAAATGCCATACATTGTGGAAATGTTCAATTGCACTCTGGTAGAACACTTCAACTGCCAATCATTGAAGAAATTATAGATGAACCTATACCCAAAACTCCTAAAAAGGACACTCCATCTCTAGACCCCATCCAAACTGTTACTACAAACACCACTCTACCACTATTGTCAGCAGGAGCTTTTGACTTACCTCAAGATGAGGGAGGTCAGTCACCAAATGATCTTGGGAAGGATACCACTCCAAAAGAGAAAACCTTAGCACCATTTCCAAAATGACTGAAACTGACTATTCTGAAAGATACTCCAAAAGTGCCTTTGACTTTTGAAACTAATATAATACATGAAATTAAACAACTAAAAATAGAGGCTCCCTTGTTGCAAGCAATGAAGGAGATTTTGAAATTGAACTAGCTAATCAAGCAGCTCCACATTAAAACTCTGGGTCAGATACCAAAGAGAATAAATACTATTCATATTGATGGTTATTTAGTTGAATTTTATCTGTAAAGACCACTGGTCCAAAATATGATGACCTTGGTAGACCACCAATAACTTTCACAATTAATGAGGTAGCAATACCTAATGCACTGGTAGATTTAGGAGCATCCATTAACATAATGATTGTGGATGTGATGGAAAAATTAGGACTCACTAATTTATGTCCCACAACTACAGTCTTGTAGATGGAAAAATAGTCCATAACCATTCCTAAGAGTTTAATTTAAAATTTTAATTGTCAAAATTGATGGATGGGAATATCTAGTAGACTTCCAGGTAATTCAATACCTTACACTGAAAGATAGCTATCCAATGATTCTTGGAAGACCATGGTTGGCTACTATCACAACTAAAATTGACTATAGAGAGGGAGGAATGACCATTTCACATGGTCTAGATAGTAAACGTTTATTCTTGTACCCTCTTGTTAAACCCACTGAATGTAACAAAGTCTGGGTTGATGAACTAGAAGAGTCTAATGGTCAAGACAGTTTAGCCCTGTTAGCCATGGTAGTGATAAAACAACATGGAGAAGAACTAGAGGATGAGATAGTAAATGATATAGCACACCTTGCTATAAGCCCAGGTGATGAGGAAATGGTGGATGCACCAAAAATTCTAGGATAACCAATCAATGTACATGGGATTAATTAGGAATATACTACTATGGGAATTCCTTGTCCTTTGGCCAATATGATTCCTATAACTAACCATTTTTTTAGGACAATTCTAGATTTTATTTTTATAAATATAAAAATGTGTTTGTCTAACTACCTTAACTTGGTCAAAAATTCATGAAATTCAATTTTTTTTTTTAATACTATAGTATGCAAAGTATAGAATGCGATGCATGTTTTGGATTCAAAAAATGTGATACCATTTGAAATTTATAGATGTTTTTCAATCATCTTATCAATCAAGACTTTATTCGTAATTCTAATAGAAAATGAACAATAATTATTTATTAAATTAAAAGTAAAGCATAATCTATATTGGTGGAAAGCTGATAATCTCCTCTAGAAACCCTTTTCATTCCATCAATTTTGGGTTAAAAAAATTCATCAGCCACATGGGCCATCATATGGCTTACATATCGCCACTTTTTGGCCCATCATGATCTTGCACATACCCTTATGCGTGTGTTATTATTGGCCTTCAATGCATAAATATTTCAAAAATTATATTCATCATTGTGATGAATGACAAAGGATTGGAAGACCAACAAATTCTATTGAAATTCCTTTGCATCCATAGGTATTCCTTGAACCATTCAAGAAATGGGGACTAGATTTTATCAGTCCCATAGATCCTTCCTCTTAAGGTAAAGAATACATACTGGTTTGCACCAATTATTTGACTAAATGGGAAAAATTTCACACCCTACAGGTTGCTAGAGAGTATCAAGTCATTGACTTCCTCCATAATAATATCCTTCTTAGGTTTTGAGCTCCCAAAACCATTGTTACAGACCAAGGATCCCAATTCATGTCCAAAGTTCTCTTGGCATTCACGAACCACTTTTTGGTGAGTCATAATAAGTCATCTCCTTATCACCCTTAGGAAAATGGTCAAGTAGAGGTAGAGAACATATTGACAAAAACAATCTCTTTACGGATAATATATTGGGCTAGGAAATTTCTTGAAGCCATTTGGGCATACAATACAACATGGAAATACACAACTAGGTTTTGTTGGAAAAACAAGGATAGACAACTGAGAGGGGGGGTTGAATTAGTTGTTACCAAAATCAAACTTATACATAATCAATCAACCTTATATCATAGATCTGATAATTAGCAGTGCAAGCATTAAATCAACAACACATGAGAGACATGTGAACACCAATATTTTATATGTGGAAACCCTATTAGGGGAAAAAACATGGTGGATGTTAGTCTACAAGATTATACCCTATTAGAAGTATAATGAAGAATAAAAATGGAATGCACTTGCATCCAGGAACACTTCCTAGAGCACACTGCTCAAAGGGAAGGCTCATTGCCTTACATACAATAATCATATTAAATCCATCTGATGAAGTTGAACTGAGAAATTAGCTTCTACAAAATCCTGATTACAATTCTAGTTAGGCGCACAAAAAATTCTTCAAAATCTTCCACCCTCTGCTCAAACTCTTCCACACTCTGCTCTAAAATATCTGACCTTTATTCGCACATTTACATCACTTGTACACTTGAGCACTTCATAGTAAATGAGGAAAACAATCTCATATGTATATCCACTATACATATTTGCAACCACTATTCAATCAACCACAAATAAAGAATGAATTACAACTGTCGGCCTTGATACATGAATAAATTACAATGTGCACCAACGCAAGTTGGTCAAAACATAGAGAGGACCCAAAAAAACACCTCCAAACATGCCAAACAATAAAATATTAATCCTCATGGATCCACAACACGCTAACATCATCATGTCGACCAAGAACATGAAAACTCAGGCACACATAAGAAGAATCTATGATAACGAAAACTTCAATCAATGCAAACATACAACAAGGATAGAGCAGGATCTAAAATCATCCATGAACATCATAGGTACATGCGCAACACATGAAATTACCAGAATTTCATCCACTTCAACCAAGAACACCATCTACAGAAACTAAGTAATTGTAGGCACAAAGGTCCTCATAACTTCCACAAATCTTTATGCGAACCTCTGAAAATTTTAGAAAACATACTAGAGATCTTCATAAACAAACCCTTTGATGCACACCTTCAGATCTTAAACACACAGAGCTTTACAAAATTTTGACCTTCTCAAATCCATTGACTTCCTATACTATATTTTTTACAATTTTCTCAATATCCTTGACATATGGAGCCTTAAGTAGATTCAATGCTAATAGTGTTGACATCAATGACAACCACATATCAAAAAAATAGCCACAACATCAAAAAATATCCCCCTTTGGCATTGATGGAAACACATGATGTGAAAATAATACCATCAACCCAACTAAATCTTCTTCAACAATCTCCCCCTGAGATTGTGCACTCTTTCCTATTTCCTTCATTGATTTTCTTTCCCACATTTTTCACATTGTTTCTCTCCCTCTTTGACATCAATGGAAAATTTACACATGCTCTGATCATAAATTTGAATCATTTGACTACTCCCCCAAAGTAGTAGCCACCACAACATCAATCTAGAATGAGATATGGATATGAATTCATGGACCGATGCAAACACCTGCATCTTAATTCTGATCAGGAGGGGAAATCACCCCTAACTTGCCTCTTAGGTAATCAAAATTATCCTTAGATAATGGCTTGGTAAATATATCTAAATTTTTCTCTTTGGTAGGTATGTATTCCAATCTAACTTATTTATCACTTACTTTATCTCTCAAGAAGTGCTACTTGATGGATCTATGCTTTGTCTTTGAATGAAACATTGGATTCTTAGAAATGTTAATGGCACTTGAATTGTCATAGCATATGGCAACAGGTTCTTTATACTTGATTCCAACATCTCTCAACATTTGCTTCATCCACAATACTTGGGTACAACTGTTTGCAACAACACTTTACTATACCTCAACAATAGATAATGAAATTGAGTTCTTCTTTTTTCTTAACCAAGATACCAACTTCTTACCTAAGAAGAATAAACCACCACTAGTACTCTTCTAGTCATCTACATCTCCTACCCAATCAGCATTAGTAAAATCACTTAGAATAAGATCATCATCCTTAGGATACCAAAGAACAAGATCAAGTGTCCCTTTTAGATATTTGAATATTATTTTTACAACAATCACATGGGACTCTTTAGGATCAGCTTGAAATATAGCAACCAGGCACACAAAATTCATTATATTTGGCCTAGTTTGAGTCAAATAGAGCAATACACCAATCATTGATCTATATCTTGTCTAATTTGATTTAGGAGAATCATATTTTTGTGTAAGTTTTCATCCGATCACCATGGGTGTACCAACTAGTTTTTAATCTTCCATGCCAAACTTGTTAAGTAACTCTTTCACATACTTAGACTGAGATATGAAGATTATGTCATCTAACTCAATGATTTACAATCCTAAAAATAATTTCAGCTCTCCTATCATTGACATTTCAAATTCACTTTTCATTTCATTGAAAAAATTCATACACAAATCATCATTACCTTCAAAAATAATATCATCAACAAAGACTTCAATGATTGGTATTATGATCTGATCCAACTTGAAATAAAAAACTTTGTCAATGGTACCTTTTATTCAATCCAAGTTTCAATAAGTATTTATCCAATCTAGCATACCAAAATCTAGGAGCTTTCTTTAGTCCATAAAGAGCTTTATTCAATCAACATACCATGTCCTTTTCATCAGTCAATTTAAATCCATCTAGTTGTTCAACATTAAATTCTTCTAGTTCACCATTCATAAATCCTAACTTTACATCCCTCTGATAAAAATTTTAATTCTTGAAAGTAGCATAAGCAAGAAGTTATCTAATAGCTTCAATTCTAGCAATAGGAGAATTTTTTTATTCAAATCAATACCTTCCATCTATGAGTATCCTTTGCAAACCAATATTGCTTTGTTTCTGACCACATCACCTTGTTCATTCGGCTTATTCTAGAACACCCACTTGATTCCAATCACATTTTTGTTCTAAGGTCTAGGAACAAGATCCTATCTATAATTCTTTTGTCTCATCCAATGTCCATCCTTACATGCTTCACTGATATTTCTAGGATCAACTTTAGAGATTAGACAATATTCTTCTAGAATTCTTCTTCTAGTTTGCACACCTTTTCTCTTGTCTCCTATGATCTGACTGTTAGAATAATTTCATCTTACATACTTAGGAGTTTTTATATTTTCTCTTACCTCTTGTTCTTGTGTTCTTTCTTCTACAGTTTGCTATTTTTTTTTTCTTGATTCCCTTGGTTCATTGAAACAATTTAAAGTTGATTATGTGCCTAAACATTACTTTCATTGTTAGTACCATCACGTTGATCATCTGAATCATAATCACTAGATCTAGATGATTTACCAATATCTTCATCAGCATTGACATTTGCACTTTCAACTATTTTTTTCAACCTTTTATTAAAGCATAGGTAAGATTTTATTTTAGTAGAGTATCCTAAAAAGATTCCTTCATCACTTCTAGCATCAAATTTACCTATATCATCATCTCTCTTGATGTAGCATTTGCTTCCAAATATTTTGAAATACTTGACAGTAGGCTTATAACCAAACCATAGCTCAAAAGGTGTCTTACTAGAAGTATTGTTGACCTTAACCCTATTAATGGTGTACACAACAGTACTTACATATTCTCTCTAGTAGAAATGAGGAACATTTTCTTCCAACATCATGGTTCTAGTAGTGTCTATAATGGTTTTGTTCTTTCTTTCAACAGCTTCATTTTATTGAGGGGTCCAAAGAGCAGATAACTATATTTGGATTCCATGCTCTTCACAAAAAGAATTGAATTATCATGAAGTAAATTCACCACCTTTGTCTAACCTTAGACATTTGTTCCTTTGACCTATCTCATTCTTTGCCATATCTTTAAAACTTTTCTAATGCTTCATGTTTTTCTCTCAAGAAACTGACCCATATCATTCTAGAATAATCATCAATGAGCAACATAAAATACCTTTCACCTTATATGCTTCTGATCGTGGAAGGACCACATAGGTCAATATGTATCAAATCCAATACTCCATTAGAGCTATACTATTTTTTGTGGAAATAATTTATTGTTTCCTCTCCCATGGGACATTCCTTGCACATAGTGTTAGTAGTCTTCACTAACTTAGGTAGATCTTTAATTTATTGAGTAGATCTTATCTTGATAGTGTTATCAAAATTCAAATGACACAACCTTCTATTCCATAACCATATTACATCAATTTGAGCAATCAAACAAATTTCACTAGTAGCATTCAATTGAAAATATTACTTTTTGTCTTTGTTCCTGAAGCAATCAAATTTCCTGAACTTCCCAATATTCTACACTTGCCATTCTTGAACTGTAGATTATAAGCTTTGTCTACCATTTTTCCAACACTCAAAATGTTATGCTTTAAGCCTTCTACATAAAGAACATAATCATTATTGTGATTACCACCAAAAGTGTTGTTGCCAAACCTCACAACACCACCATCATAGATTTCCAAGCTTATACATTTGTTTTTGTCACTATCATATGATGTGAGCATCTGCTATCAATTACCCACTCATCTTTCTCTTCAACTTTGGCTGCAAGAGATTTCTCAAAATTCATATTACTAACAGATTTAGTGGACACCTGACCATTTTCTTTGATAGCAATAAAGACACATTCATCTTCATTTCTAGTTTCTTTATCAAATTCTTCATCAGTTACACCTTCTTTAGCATAACAAAAATTTCTTTGAAATCTACTGTTGTTGGGTTTGTAGTTTGAATCTCTTTTAGGACATCTAGATGCAAAATGACCTATCTTACTACAAGAAAAACATTTAATAGGTAACTTTCCTTTGTACTTACCATGACCTCTTGATTCTCTTTTCACAATCAATGCTTCTAGTTCTTCCAATTCCTTTTATTCATCTTCAATTCGCTTCATTTCATCTTAATTTCTGAATGTTCTCTTGGAACTTTCTCCTAAATCATATCTCAATTTTATTTTCCTAGATACATTAGCCTTGAAAGAAGATTCAGTCCTAGGAGCAGACTCACCGAATTCACTGAATTCAAATTCAACAAGTTTTCCAATCAAAATGTCTTTTGTAATATTTGTCACTGTCATGAGTTCTTCAATAGTATGATATTTTTTCTTGTAAGAAGGTGGCACATATCTAAGTATCTTAGCTACAATTTAATTATCATCCAAAGTTCCACCGGCACAACTAATGTCCATCACCAACTCATTTATCTTATGTGAGAAGGAAAAGATGTTCTCATCTTCACTCATCTTCAAGCTCTCCCATTTTAGTTTTAGAATTTGTAGCTTAGTATTATTCACTAATGCATCTCCTTCATACAATATTTCCAATATTTTTCCAAATTTGGTATGAAGTCTTCAATCCCATCACATTTGTCCTATCTGAATCTGCCAAAGCACTCACTAGTGTTTCTAATTCCTTGGTATTAATTTATTCTTGCTTGACCTCATCTTCAGAGGAAGGACCATTCTGAGGAATAGTATATATAATTTGTGTCATCTACGAGAAATGTTAACCAATGCACCTTAAATGACATTCCATCCTAACTTTCCATAGAGAGTAGTTTGTACCATCAAATCTAGAGCTATCCTTTTTGAATGATTCCATCTTGGATCACTTCAATATGTTAATATTCTTTCAGAAGAACTAGCTTTGATACCAATTGTTGGAAAAACAAGGATAGACAACTAAGAGGGGGGGTGAATCAGCTGTTACCAAAATCAAAATTATACAGGATCAATCAAACTTATATCATAGATCTGAAAATTAGCAGTGCAAGCATTAAATCAAAAACACATCAGAGACACAAGAACACTAAGATTTTATACATGGAAACCCTGTTAGGGGAAAAAAAAAACTATGGATGTTAGTCCACAAGAATATACAATGTTAGAAGTATAATGAAGAATAAAAAGGAAATGCACTTGCATTTAGGTGCACTACATAGAGAACACTGCTCAAAGGGAAGTCTTGCTGCCTTACATACAATAATCAGATTAAATCCATTTGATGAAGTTAAAATCAGAAATTAACTTCTACAAAAGCCTGATTACAGTTCCAGTTAGGTGCCCAAAAAATTCTTCAAACTCTTCCACCCTCTGCTTAAACTCTTCCAAAATTTTCTTTGAATGATCTTACCTTTATTCACAAATGTACATCACTTGTACACTTGAGCACTTCCTATTAAATGGGGAAAACAATCTCATATATATATCCTCTATATGGATTTACAACCACTATTCAGTCAGCCACAAATGAAGAATTAATTACAACTATCGGCCTTGATACATGAATAAATTACAATGAACACCAAAACAAGCCAGTCACAACATAGTGAGGACCCAAACAAACACCTCTAAAAACATCAAACAATAAAATATTAATCCTCATGGATCCACAACATGCTAACATCATCATGTCGGCCAAGAACATGAAAACTCGAGCACACATCAGAAGAATCTCTGATCATGAAAAATTCAATCAATGCAAACGTACATCAAGGATAGAGCACAATCTAGACTCATCCATGAATGTCATAGGTACATGCACAACAAATGAAATTACCTTAATTTCATCCGCTTCTACCAAGAACACCATCTATAGAAACTGAGTAATTGTCGGCACACAGATCTACATAGCTTCCACAAATCTTCATGAAAACCTCTAAAACTTTCAAAAAACATACTAGAGAGCTTCAAAAACAAACCCTTTGAAGCGCACCTTCAAATATTCAACACATAGAGGTTTACAACATTCTGACCTTCTTAGCTCCACTAGTAGCTAGTACTATATTTTTTACAATTTTCTCAATATTCTCAACATATATAGCCTTAAGAAGATTTAATGCTAATAGTGTTGACATCAATTAAAACCACATATTAGAAACAAAACCATAAAATCCAACAAGTTTAGCCCCTATGAGATTTTTTTTAGGAAGAAACCTCTCTTTCCCATTGACTTTGAACTCCAAACTCTGAGAATAGCTATGGAGTTGGGCCTAAATCTGAAGTGAGCTCAAATAGAATGAGTTTTATAGCTAAGGGAATTGGATGAGCTTTGTTTGGATGTTGTCCATCAAACTGAGTTAGTTCAAAAATGATGGAAGGTGTGGCATGATAAACACATTAAAGAAATAGATTTCCATAATGGTGACTAGGCCTTGTTGTTCGATTCCAGATATAAAAGTCACCAAGGAATACTCATAACTCATTGGCTGGGTCCATATGAAATTTCTGAAGTGTTTTTGAATGTCATTGTTTAGCTCAAACCTATTGATGGTGATACATGAACTGTCTTGGTAAATGGTCATCACCTATGTATCTACCAAAAACCTATCAATAAGGAGTAATTTGGTAGAATTGCAAGGTGAGATCCAATGCATTGACTCTGCCCTCATAGAGTCAATATAAATCTTGCATATAGCATATATCAAAAAAATAAAAAATGCATAAATATATGAAAAATTGTAATAAAAAGGCATGTGTTCAAATTTGTTTCAAAGAATTCTTCATGAATTGATATTTTCATTAGACTTGGCTAAATTTTGTTTTCATTTTGCAAGAATTTATTATAAATCAGAAACAACTTCTGGAGCACCTTTCTACGATACTCTGAAATTTGTTAGTTCGAGTGCCTCATCACTCTGGAACTTACCTTCAATTATGGTGGTACTCCTGAACTTATGAGCTTGATTGTAGTGGTTCTCTAGAACTTGTGAGCTTTGATATCCAGATGCTCTGAAACTTGCATTTCAACTCATCACATCATGCATTTTGTTCCTATAGAATGGTGATTGGTTGAAAAATGCTCCACAAGTTAAAGTTCATTAATACATTCATTTTCTTGTTACTAGCTGCATCTTTCGACAATGCTCTAGAACCTTGTCTTTGATTGCTGCTTTAGCTCCATCTTTTGATGATTCTCTAGAACCTTGTCTTTGATTACTGCACCAACTTCATCTTTCGATGATGCTCTAGAACATGTTAAGTTCAGGTGTTTCTATGTTTTGGGACTTATCCACCTTCTTTGTTTCAAGCGCTTGCTCATAAGCGTGTTTTGAAACTTACTCGTTTCAAGAGTGTGCTCATAAGAATGCTCTAAAACTTATCCATTTCCCTTCCATCACCTTTTCCCATAAAATTTAAATTTATTTCTAATGCTTTGATTTTTCAAACTTGTGTACACATGCCTCTTTTATTTTTAAATTTTCACTTCGGTATCCACACTTAGTATATTTGTTCCAAATCGTCACCATTTTTCCACCATAAATAAAATCCATTATGATAGCTTGTCCTCAATTATGTCATAATAAATATGTCATTACCTCAACCAATAACATTATGTCCTCCTGTTAAATCAACAAACGTATGTAATCTTCAGGCGTTCACAAAATGTAAGTAAGTACAATTTTTTGCTTAAATAAGTACTTATTTCTGAATAAGGTGTAATTAATTGGCACAAGTTTCTCCCCTCATAATTTAGTAACTTGAGCCACTAAGTTATTGACTTGTCGTATGACACTCTTTTCACACTCCTCCATGAAAATTATCATCATTGCACAATAATGTTTCAAACAAAGATCAATAAATATTTTTTCCTCCATTATATCTTCAAAAACATTATACACAAGCTTATGGCACTATAATATTGTCAACAAAATTGGAAGAGCAGAGATAGAAAATGTGAGGTGCGAAGAAGAAATCAAAGCCAACCTCAACAATTAAATTAATGGGATTACACCATCTTTCCAGTTTGTTTAAGGAAGTGGGATGGTCGGAGTTTATCAAAAAAATTCAAGGATATGATGAGAAGTTGGTGAATGCATTTGCAGAAAATTATTCCAATGGTGAGGTGATACTACATGGGAAGCATTTTATTGTGAGTCCAAAAATCATTTCTCACCTCTCTGGTTTATATAATTATTGTATTAAGTTATCTAAAACTTCCCAAATTACATATCAAAAGTTATCAAAATTATTTCTTAGAGAGGGAGACCCTCAACCCATGATAATTATTAGTACTAGAGGATAGAAAAAAGGGTTTCAAAGAATGCCCATATTAGAACCCTAGGGAGTAGATGTTGTATGGATCATAAAATATTCTGCTTGTGAGGGCCAACTTACTATTGTGGTAGGACCTATATTTCACATGCTTATACACTTGCATCATGGAAAATAAAACCTTGCTCTTAGAGTCAATTTGCTTGACTTTTTGAGTGAATCTGTCATTTCCTCCATAGAAAGATATAAATTTGGTTCAAGTCCATTGAAAAACCATGGTCTAATTCAATTAATTTGTAAATATTAGTTTAGAAAGAAACCTAAAAGTAAATGGGAATCCTCCAAATAATTTGTTTCACCTTCTAGGGGAAATTTTCCTGAGGACTCAAAATCTCTTGAAGCTCAAATTCCCACAACCTTCAGTGATGAAGTGCTGGAACCTTTGGCCAATGAATTGAAAACCCCAAACTAGTTATGAGATGTTGAAATTATTCATGCAGATGTAGGAACAGTTCCCTCTAGGACAAGGAAAAAAAGATCAACTGTTACTTTTCAAAGGATTCCTTCATTAATAAGAAGTAAGAGATTGTCCTCTGAGTCTAAAAAAACCCCAATTCAAGACATAGGGAGTACTTCAAAGGAAAAGAAGCCAAGAAAACATGAAAAATCAATAGAATTTGAGGACCCTACTAATAATATAGAAATAATGGGAATAGGGGAGCGAGATTGTTAGTCTTTAGGGATAGAAGGAGAAGAAATACCTTCCTGCATAGGACAAGAGGAAAAGGCCCCTGATGAAGAAATAAATTTCCACATATGACAAGAGGAAAAGGCCCTTGATGAAGAAGTACAAAAAGAAGAGAGGGAGCAATCTCCACCTTTTATGGAGGTTGAGAATAATATTTTAGAAAATTTATCTCCTATTGTAAATAAGGTTATTGAAATAGCTGAATATGAAAATTTTAATGCAGAGCTAGAAACATTGAAATTGGAAATTGATGAGTTAAGAAATCAATTAAAGAAAAATGAAGAACGTGTTGTGCATCAACATTAGGAAATAGCAGTACACATTGCTATAATAGGAAAAAGAGATGAAGATATTCAAAATCTGACACTGTAGATAGAAGAGAAAAATACATATATTAATGAATTATAGAAAAAAATGTAGATATTGAATCAAAAGGATAATGCATATAATGATAATTTGTCTGATAAGGACAAAAAAATTGAAAGTTTGAAAAAAAATTCATGCAGCTTTTTCAAGATTTTGAAGAGGAAAAGAACAAACAAAATGAACAATTAAATATTTCTCTCAAAAATATTGTGGAACTAGAACATGATTTACAATTAAGCATCAATAGACCAATAATGGAATCAAAGGGAACTCAAACTGAACCAACTGTAACTGAATGGTTCCAAGTTCAAATTTTTCCATTATTAATGAAGTGGATGGAACGGTGTTATTTCTTGAAGAATGCTAAGATTGCGAATATCAAGTTGAAAAATGAGTTGGTACTCTTGAAAGAGCCATTTGATAGGGTCTATAGGGAAAAACAAGATGCATTCCAAATAGGAGAATTTCTACTAGCATGTAGGAGACCATCAAGGCTATATTCTATGTTTTTAAATGAACGATCGTTAAGATGGAAATTTATAAGAATTCATCATGACCAACCACATGACCCTAATGATCGTGAATTTGTTAAAGTATTTTTAGAGTCAACTCCTGAGCAGAAATATATGTTTTTGAAATGTTAAGTAGCATTTTTAGGGCATCGTACCCTTCACATCGAGCCACAAGGGCCAAAAATGAGCAAGACTAAAAAGAAAAAATTAAGTAAATAGAAAGTAGAGACAACCCATAGGCAACACAGAGACCATAGAGAGGCAGCCAAAAGATAGGACACCAACACATGCAACAACTAACTGGCATTGTCCTAGTTTTTGAGTAGGAGGTCCACTGCCTCATCACCAACCCATTCTTTGTTCTCCTAACTTTTATTTGCCCCCAACTCCTCCATAATAGCATTTGATAGGGTTCTAGTGACAAAATGGCCCAACTTCATGGTGAAGCAGGTCAACCCATGAAAACTTTTGTCGAGCGTGTCCATTCTCTTCTCCAAATCATAGAGAGGTAGCAGAAAGATATGCTATGTAAATTCTTTGTTCACAATTTATTGATAGAAACACATACTAATTTCTTTATTAACCTTTTTATTGAAGAAGTGCAATTGAGATCTTTGTTATCTACCATGCATACTCAGGTTCATTGACAATAGAGAATACTCTCAAGCATAGAAGAATATGGGTGTTCAAATGAGATCCCCCAATAGGAAACCTAAAACTTTCAAAGAACACTTTTTGGTTGTTAAAACATAAGAAACTATGAATCAAAAATATAATGATAACCTTTGACATTTTTACAATCATTTCATAGAATAAGGAAAAAAAATAATTGATAAGGCTTGGCATGCTTGTGAAGAGAGATACATTCCACTACCAGTATACTTAAAGAAAAGAGCATTGATCTCCCCTCTAAACATCAAATGGTCCTTTAGAAGAGAAGATACCTTGGCCAAAATATTGAAAGACCTCGAAAAATATTGGATAGGGATGAGGTATAGACCTTCCCTATTTCTCTTTCAACCAGCTTCCTTTCATATTAATACAGATTAGGATAATGGATTCTTCAACATGTGGAGAAGAGAGGTTACTTATTATCAAGGCTTCCTACATGCACCTGAACAGTTTGATAAGAAAATAGATGATCTATATGATATCAATGCTAAATATGAAGAATTGAATAGAGAAGAAGGGAAGGGGTCATAATAGAGGGCGGGAGGACCTACCAAAAATTAGGAAGGAGAGGAAGTGATGAGGTAAAAATAAACTCATCATGATAACATAATAAAACCCTTCCTCATATATGCAAAATACTTATTCTCTACCAATTAATTAAACTTTAGGCATCATAATTACTTATCTTTTGAGGAAAATAGTATAAACTTTATTTCTTGTGATTTATTGAAGTATCTTGCCAATACAGATTTGACACGTAGTTTTAAGTGTTTTGTAGGATAATAATCAATCATTAATACAATATTCAAAGGTTTTCAACTAGAACAAGCTCCAGAACAGGTTAAAGACATGCGCTGGGAACATGCTCCTGAACTTGAGGATGATGGACTGAAATCATAGTTTCGTCTAAGTTGAATTTCTATTATGCTTTAAATTTTAAAAGAATTCATGGCTTAACTCAAGCCTCATTAATATTTATGTAATGAGCATTTAAAGACATCAAGTTAGTTTAAAAATTTGTTACAAATTTTTTCAATGGTAATCTAAAACCATCTGAAATAGAGGATTTAGTTAGAGGTTTTTTGTATATAAATATATATAATCTCCAAAAGTAAAAGGGACACGCATAATAGTACCGTTATGCTACTGAAATTCTTTTTGAGTATACATGAATAAAGAAATTATTGAATATCAATCTCTGAGTTGTTGAAATTATGGATGAAGATTATCATTAATGGAGAATATTTTTATTACATTGTGCATGTGACCTGAGAACATAGGAACCTGTGAGCTAGCCACTCAAGGTGTGATAGATTAAATAGATGAGTACTTCCTTTTAAAGAATCTTATCATTTTTATTGCATGGATAATAATTATTTTTTTCATCATAAGAGTCTGAAGCTCTAGAGAACCTATTGTATTTTGATTCCATAGTAAATTTCTATTAATGATTAAAATTGTTATTGATATTACTTAGTTGTTTCATAGATTATTTATGATTTTTACTACTTTTGTAACTTACATGCTTCTTAGTTTAGTTATTTCTATGTTCTCTAATTTAGTTATCATGTTTTCTAGATTAATTGTCATATGCTTTCTAGTTTAAATACTTTCTAGATTTTTAGATAAATTACATTTTGGTTAACTAATTAAATGGGCTTAGGTTAAAATTAAGTTTAGTTGTTCTAAAAAGTATACATAAAATCTAAAAGAAATATTTAAGCCACCTCCTATTACAAATAGCCTTGGACACTACCCGATTGATATAATGAAGTTTATCTTCTAAAGAAATGGGACCTAATGACAGCCTACCAAGGGCATAGATTGGCATTATTTCATTTGAATTTTCTTTTCCATGTTCCTTGATGTGATTTTATTTCTTCATACAATGCATTTTCCTCTTTTTTGTGACATTGGGAGTAATGTCTTTCAAAAGTTTGACCTATCTCAACATACTATATTCCCCTTAGTGGTGGTGTGACACACTACATCCCATAAGTGGTGAATCTTTTATCCTTTGACTGGTCCTCTCTTGGAGATGTTAGGAATGATGTTCGCTAAAAGTAAGACCTTGCATGAACTAAGAAAAATCCCTTTGAACATCTTCTCTCTTTTTTTTGTGTTGATTTTTTTCTTTTGTCCTTATTAAAGTCATAGAGGTATGGCTTTGATATGGACTTCCTAGGGCTCACCTAGTGAAAACCAAACTTCACTATCCTATGTGAGTTTGCATTTTACTTTTTCCTTATCATACTCATGGGGGTATGATGTTGATATGGACCTCTCGGGGCTCACCTAGTGGAAAACTAGTTACCACTAGCCCTTGTGAACATTTTCTTTTGTTTGCATACTAGAAAACACATTCCACCTATAAAACCTCTTCAAGCCTAGACTTGGTCCACTGCATTGGATGACCATTCAACGCTTGTTTTGTTGCAGTTTATTTTCATTTTGCCTTTTCTTGTCTTTGATGGTGTATTTTTTTGATCTCATGTTGGCTTCATATATCATCCACAAGTGTGTTCCTTTGTGCCTATGTTGGTCTACCATATGATCTTGATCTTAGGGGCTTGATCATCCCTCTTGATTGATGTTATTCTATCTTGCTAACATTTATACATTTTAACCCCTCTTGATTGTGTGGTTGGCTAATTTAGTGTGAGTTTGAGGCAAGCTCATCCTGTAATTAAACTAGGGGCTTAATGTAGTGTAGTAAAATGTATACCCTTGCATTTTCCAACTTTTTTGGTCTTGCCTTGCTTTATTTATCCTTCTTTATGGCTTAATTGGTCCTATTTTTATGTCAACAAGCCCTATGAATGGCATATTTTTCTGTTTAATCCTAACATTCTCTAATTCATATCTAATTCCCTAATGACTCTGATTGGTGTGTCCCTAATTTCTAGTCAGGACTAAAATGCCACTAAGGGTGTCTTTGTCCCCCCAAGGTCCTAGGACCCTAATTTTGAGGCATCTATTTCGGGTCCCTTTTTGGTGTTTGTACCCCAAGTTTCATCACTTGGGACTAAGATGCCATGTAGGGCATCTTAGTCCTCCTTGATTCATTTTCAAGATTTAACCTTCTTTATTATTTGAATTCATATGTCAGCTTGGTGTGATTATTTTGGGATATTAAGCATATACAAGTATAAATACAAGGTTCATTCTTTCATTTTCATCCTAGCAACTTGAGCATTCATTCCGAAGGAAAATTTATGAGATCAAGAGCATTCAAGAGGAAATCATCAAGCAATTGGGGCCATCATCAAGTTTCAACAATCATATCAAAGATTTTTTTTGAATCATGTGTGTTGTTGTGCTAACATTTGTGATGTAGGGTTTTGATCTAAGCAAGAAGTAAAATCAAGATCTATCAAGCATTTCAAGATCCATGTTCATTGCAGCCATTACACATAATTTTGCAGCATTTTCAAGGGTTTGGTGAGTTACAGTATTGCATGTTGTTCATTCACTATTTCCTTCATCATTTCTATTTCATTTCAAGGTTTAATTACCAATAAGGGTTTTGACCAAGGCAAACCCCCATTCACTAACAATCAACAAGTTTTTCCATCTTGTTCAATTGTGTTTGCAGATCCAAGTTGAAGGTTTGAATATCACTTGGTGTACAAAGTTGTCATATTTGCAAAGTGGCATTGAAAATTTTCATCTTCATAGAAACTCGCCTACAGGTCAAATCCAGTTGTTTGAGAACCTACGATCCGTGGAGAAGAAATTATAGATCTAGGAACTCAGGACCACATTCACACTTTTGATAAATTCAAATTGAGACTAAGATGGGAGTAAAGACATCTTAGTTCCCTAGGTGGAATCTTTAGGTGATTTTTTGGGATTCTATTTCGTTATCCAAAGATTTTTTGTTTTCCCCTAAAATAGCACCGAGACTAAGATGGGAGTAAAAGTGTCTTAGTCCTCTAAGGAATATTTTGGCAGTTTGTTTGCATTTCTAGAATCCTTTTGGCATCTCCAGGTTTCCTAGGTAAACATGCCCTAACTTGGAGTTGTTCATTTTCAATATTAATAAGCTTCATTTTACTCATTTTGAGTGGTTTGCATATCACAACATGTTTTAAAAAATTATCTTTTCCAAACATTTGCTTGGTGGTGAACCCCTTTATCTGATAGAACACCCCCTCCTAAGTCCTCCTAATTGTGTATTGGATCACCTTGAGAGGTTGATGGTAAATCCTATTAGGGTTCTTAGGAAATATTCAAATGAACGTGGTAGAATAGGAAGGCAATCCAACCCTTCCCATTTTTACATATTGTTTAGAGAAAAATGCAAATCCCATGATTTTAGGAGCATGTGAGAGATATTTCCATGTGGAGGGAAATATTTTAATTCAAATTGGAGGAATATTCTATGAGAATATTATTTCAATGATTGGAGGAAATTAGAATAAATTATTCAAATAAATAATTAATAATTTACATAATTGTGCAATTGGAGGGAATTTAGATCTTTTAATTAAACATTTATAAATCACTTAACCAAATGGGAAATATGAAATTTAATTAAATAATTATATTTACTTAATCAAATGAGACAAATTAAATAATTTTTGTAAGTCATTAGGAAGAAGGAAGCAATTATGTGCACGAAGCTATTATGATCAATCATACCATTTTTATGAAGATTTATTAGTCATCCTCTACATGCTAGCTACAATAATCTATTGTGTTATGTGAGTATTAACCTCCTATAGGTCTTCAAGAAATCCAAGCATTTGTCAATCAACTTTTATGGCAACTTAAGTTGTGAGCATCACTTCAACAAGGGTTTCTTGCCTAAGGTAACATTATCCATTCATCTTTTCATTTCAATCATTATTATTTTGGCTAGGAGCTTATTCATCAAATAATGATGATCAACATGGCACACCAAAATTTTTAGATGACCAAAATGGGGTTTGACTTAGGTAGATGTGCATGATAGATTTGTGATTTTTGTTAGGAGCGAATAATAGGAAACACAGTGCAAGATGTAACACATTGTCTAATATTTATATATTAAAAAAAAGAGCATCATAAGTCTAGGGTTCCAATGCCCCTATCCATGCAATTTAAGCTCATCTTTCATTCATAGATTCCTCTATGTATCTCACTCTCAAAATTTCAATTGTTTTGACAATTTCCATTTTCATATGTGCAATAAATTACATTGTCAAATCTATGTTTTATGTTAAATAGTATTGTTAAAAAACACAAAATTTATCTTCTTTACAAGTCAAAAAGGACACAAACCCTAGGATATTGACTGTCCATTGTGGTAGTAAGCTAACCATCAACCCTAGTTGGTTTTGTGTCCAAATGTAGAGTCAAGAGAAAATATTTTAAAATCATAGTTGGATCTAGGATCACTTTTCATAATTCACAACATTTTTATCTATTGCATCATGAGTTGACATTGAAATATTTGAATTTTTTTATTATAAATATTTTACATATTAGTCTATTTACATGGATTCTCATTTGTCTCCAACAAATTTTACCACGAAGTTTATCTAAATTATTTATTTCAATTTTAAAAAAAAATAAAAAATTCATCAATACAAGAGATTTTATTCTAATTTTTTGTTTCCACTTTTTAGTAGTATAGTTGATATCATTATTGGTATAACCAACTTCATTTAAATAACTAATATCAATATTATCAAAATGTGGGTTTGAAGACATACCTAGATCTATTTGTATTGTCACATTTTCTGTATCATTCAAAGATGGATTTGAAGAAATACCTAAAGTTTTTTGTATAACTATAGTCACTATTTCCATATCATTGAAAGGTGTATTTGAAGACATAGTTGGTTTTGTCTGTATAATCACATTTTCTTCCATATTCACTATCTCCACATTTGCATCATTTACATTCATCCCATCCTTCATGGTCTCCTCTTCAATAGTCATGGAACTAGATTCTTCAATATTTTTAATTTCAAATACTTGTTCTTCTATATCCTTGTCATTTCACCTCCATCTCTCCATTTGATTCAATTTATTCATGTTTCATGAGCTTCCTAAATTTTTATGTCTTTGTTTTGATTCCATGATTACCAAACCCTCTTGATAAATAAAAACATGTTTTTTTATCTATTTTCAAATTTCTACCTCCTTGAAATTTTAAAATACTTGATTAAAAGTATATCTTTTGCTCTATAAATTTTGAAGTACAAATTAATGTGAATATATCAAAATCCCTCTTTTTTTATTCCTCTTGAGAAAATTCTATGTACTTTATTTCAATTTAGAATAGTGAACCTATAATTGAATTCTTTGAAAAATTGAATAGAATATGACCTGTTAAGAGATCTTGCAAAAGATAAAATTGAATAAAAAATGTAGAAAGTGTAAGTGTGGAATGAGGTAAATAACATAATACACTTCTTAATACGACATTATATCAATGATTAAACATATTGAATCAATTCAACAAAGTAATCAATTGAAAGCGTCCTATTGCTCTCTATCCTCAGATATTTATTAGATCTAAATTGCTCTCAGATTGTGTAAGCATATAAGACTGTTAAAATGACTATCTGAAGAACGAGATGATGATATTATAATGCTAAATGATAAATCAATTAAACTAGCATGATATTGATGTGAAACAGATCAATGCCACTCCAAGAGGTAGCCATTGTTGTGAAACTTGATTATTGAATTGCTTGATGTGTGATTGCTTGAATGTTGATGCCTAGATTCCTGCAGAGTAAGGGTGCAAAAGCTTGATTATTTGGATCCTTTTTTTGGTTCAATGAGGCTTGCATTTATATATTTCCTGGCTGTAGAAATGCACAGGGAAACCTTTGAGAGGCTTGGATTCAATCTGGAGGATTGAATGGTGAGAGATGGAGGAGATTGAGAGAAAGATGGAGATTGTCTCTACCCATGAAAACACCAGGCAAGAGAAGAGGAAAAATTGATGGAAGAGGATTGAGAGATCAAATTCCAAATTTGTCTCCAATTTGTCTCCAAAACTTCCCGTGAAGTTTCAAAGCATTAATTGTGACAAATTTAGACATAGATTAGACATAGGAGATCTAATTCATTTTTGAGAAAATGTAGATTGGAATATTTCTTTATGCTTAATTCAAACATTTTGATTTATTTAAATTAGGAAAGAGAGATAAATAATTTAATAAAAAAAACTATAGGATAGTCGTTTATTAAATTAATTAGAGGAATATGGTAATTAATCCATAAAGTGTTTGACCTTATTTAATTAATTCGAGAATGATGTGATAGATTGAAATAGAGATTTGATAATTAAATCGAACAAAGTATTTAATTTTTTTAATTTAATTAAGATGAATTTGAAAGTGAACTATATTAAATAAATATTTCTATTTATTTAAATAGTAGAGGAAATAGAATAATTAATCAAATAATGTGTATTTAATTAATCGGATGCTCCAGACCAATTTTAGGTGTATTCATTTTTACCCTCTTCGAAGTGATGTGTTTACGCATTGGTTCGAAGAATATTTTTGCTGGTACTGTCAGGATCGATGATTTCAAAAAAAAAAAATCTGCATGCCCCAGACATGATTTTCAGATGACAATAATTTCATGTGCCCCAGACATGATTTTCAAACGATTTGATAATGATATGCCCCCTCGGGAGATAAATTAATAATCTGATGATTTTATGATGATTTTATGATGTTTCAATGATGAAATAATTTATCTCCCGACAAATGATGAAGAAATAAAGCCCTCATATGAGTTTTAATTAATTTCATTGATAAAATTAATCAAAATGTAATAAAAATCCACCAAAAATACCTTTCAAAAATTATAAATAGTGCTAAAAGGTCATTTTCAATTCATTATTTGCTTTTTGAGTTCAAAATTCTCAGTGATAAAGACTTTTCTGCTAGTTGGAGCGAGATGCCTATCCCCTACCACACTCACCGATTTGAGCACGTTCGATGCCATAGATGGTCGCCTGCGTATGGACCTCTGGTATGTACCCTTCGACCTCCTCGTAATTTGTGCATATTTTATTTTTTATGCTTTTTAGGTCCTAGGCGTGTCTAGGTGTCTTTTAGCACTTTGAAGTCACGCTATAGTGCTTACATCCCGATGTAGCACTTCCATTAGATTATCGAGCGCTTTGAGTTTTAGCCCTTTCATCTAAAACTCTAGCACTTCCAGTCGGTAGAGTAGCGCTTTCAGTGAATTAGCTCTTAGGAGTCAAGAATTAGCTCTATAAAGCCGTATTTTAGCACTTTGAGATTTTCAGCACTTTGAGTCAGTGGATTAGCATTTTTTAGGTCTGTTTTAGCGCTTATGGTAAAGTGGCGCTTAGATGGCCTATTTTAGCGCTTTGATGCAAAAAAGTAGCACTTTGATTTTTTTAGCGCTTCGGAAGCCTATTTTAGTGCTTCCATGTGCTGAAATAGCACTTTCATGGCTTTAGCGCTTTGGATCCCTATTTGAGCGCTTTTAGGTGATATAGTAGCACTTTTGGGATTTAGTGCTTTGGATGACTGTTTTAGCACTTCCATGTCAGAATTGAAGATTTTAACATAGTGAACTTTGATTATGTCAATTCCAATCATGTCCATTCTTCTGATTGGTATGATTGACAATCCACATTCTTGTTGTTGGATTTGATGATTTAAATAAGACTAACTCTCATGATAGGCGAGAACAAAACCCCATTTATTGATGATCCTCATGATAGGCAAGGACATGATTCAATATTTGATAAATCTCATGATAGGCGAGATCTAGATAAGTGTCATGATGAACCTCATGATAGATGAGGTTGGATGTTCACCTATGAATTTTGATCGAAAATTCATACCAAAGCTTTCGAAATAGACTGATAGTAGAATGACCTTTGATTCCTTGACCTAGTTCACTGATTGTAGATTTATTTGTTATGATGATAGGAGGATCTGGGTACTCTCCAGATGTGAGAGAGGTTTTCGTAAACTATAGATTTGATACCGGATGAGCTCCAGGTGATAGGCCAGTGTGGCCTCACGAGTTTAATTGATATGCCCTAGATTAGGATTAATCGGGGTTTGTTAACCACACTGGCTGAGAGGTGGCATAGTGACCACAACACCTTTCACCTACCCATCGGTGAGATGATAGTCACACCAGAGGATGTGTGGCGTATATTGTGCATTCCCTTCATGGGGGAGATCGTGACATATGATTCACATGGGACCAGCAATAGAGATGCTCACCATAGAGTATTTCAGGATCAGGATATAGAGGGTCCAAGCATTCGATGGGGGAGGATCGCAGTCTCTATTGCGACACTACCAACAGTGCTAGCTAGATTCATTGGAGGATTCCTTTGCCCTAATCATAGGTCAAAGGGATTCCTCATTGGCAGGGGTAGGACACTGGAGAGCATGTTGGTACATGGTACCAGATATGCGTGGGGGATGTGCATGTTAGCACATCTTTACCATGATCTTCATTCTATTGTGTACTTAGGTGCACGCAGTATATCCGAAGGGGCAACCCTGTTACAGATATGGGTTTGGGAGCACTTTGCTATTTGTCGGCCATTTCCCATTGTAGACAGACTAGCTGGTAGGCCCTATGTTTTTCGATATAGTGGTCTATTTACGTAGGCTCGGATGGGAAAGTTAGAGCACTGGAGGCGAGTTTTTGATGATACTGAGACAGTGATATGGTGCCCCTACCTTGATTGTGAGGAGTGGGAGGAGGATGGTGCAGTTTTGGGGTTCTTGTGTGATTCTATGTATCTCATTGGCCGAACTCCTTTTATTCTCGAGAGATTCTTTCTCCGTCAGGTTTTTAGATAGTATGGCATTATTCAGTGCATTCCACAGGGAGGATCCCACTATGCACGATGACGGATGGACATTCCAGATTGGGGCCCCACACTATCTTATGACATCATAGTAGAGGGTTACAGAGCATTACAACCATCTCTGTGGGACATGCAGAGAGATATATTAGAGGCAGCTGTTACAGAGGATTAGGCAACATTCTTGGCCTTGGTCCCTCATCCTCGTATTACTATCCCAGATGAGCCAGCACCTTTACCAGTAGAGGAGGATGTGGCAGAGGATGTCACCGGTGGTGAGGGTGATATCCCAGTAGATGAGAGCTCAGAGAGTAGTAGTTCAGATAGTGAGGATAGCAGCAATAGTGGGGATAGTGATGGTGGGAGTGGAGGATACAGAGGGCCAGGTCCAGATATTCACAGTGCACCTTCTTCCAGTAGGCCTCGTAAGAGGCAGGCAGTGACAGTGCCAACAGTTGGGCAGTGGAGACAAGTAGCTAGGCTCCAAGCATAGGTTTAGACACTATAGGGGCAGTTGGTATAGGCTCAGGGCATGGTTGTGCAAACTCAGACACAGATGCTAGAACAAGCACAGACTCACGCACAGGCCTTGGCACAGGTACAAGGGCAATTAGCCACCATGCAGACGTAGGTTGATACCCTGATAGCGAAGCGAGACAGTGCTCGGTAGATTGTCGAGAGGGCATAGGAGAGAGCCGAGACCCTCTAGAGAGTGGCTAATGGCACCTCTATAGGTGATTATATGAGAGAGGTTTTGCGGGCTGCTCGAGAAGCCGAGTATTACAGAGGTCAGTATCATGATGTAGTGCCTACCGAGTGCTGAGTCAATTATGCCCCATTGAGATCTGGGCAGACTCACACATGGACAGTCAATGAGGGGCTGACTCAACCTCCACGCAGAGATCCCAGATATCTGGGTCCTTCAGGGGGTGGTGGTGGTAGTGGTACAGGTCCTGGTAGGCCTGCTCACTTTGGCAGTAGTAGGTCGTAGATGCCATTTTGATCCTTGCTGATGTATTTTATGATGTACCTCTCTTGTATGATGATGTATTTTTATGACTTCATTGTATACTTGACACTTGATGATATATATATATGAGATGCATTTGATATGATTATGATGATGGCTTTATGATTTCTATGTGATGGATGTTGTTATATGCTTTATGTGATGATAAATGATGATTTATTTTAATGTAATGATGTAATGATGTATGTATGGATGGAATATGATATATAGATAAATGATGTGATTTGATAACATGTATGGATAGTTGGATAATATTTGGATATATGATGATTTATATGAATGCTTTTAAATGTGATCAAAATGTATGAAATAGATGGATGAATGCCTTTTTTGTTATTTTCATATGTGATGATGATAAATGATGATTTTATAATGAATGAAAAAAATGTATGGATGGTAATTAATGTAGGCATATGATGTAAATGGTAATGTACTGAATGTGTTATGGTAAGAATGATCTTGAATTTTTTGATAGTAGAATTTTATGATGCATGATGAAATATATGAATGATGATTTTATGTCAAGTATACTCGGTCTCTTTTGTAGATTAGATAATCATTGATTGGAATCCTTTATGCAACAAATACTCTACAGATAATGAATGATGGTGAATGCAATATAATTTAATCATGCAATGATATGCAAAATAAATATCATTTTACAATCTTTTTGTGCTTGGTATCATCATAGAGCTTTATTGGATGTTGAAAGTGAATACAAGCGTCAATGGTTGTGTTAATCCAATGACAACCTGGGTATTACTTTCATGATTTTTGATATTGCAATTGAACACAAGCATCGAGGTATAATTGAACCAAGATGACCTAAGAATTCATTGCGTAAACAAGCAGTGATTAATCATTTGAATGTGTGAATTTTGAATGTCATTGGTGATACATTTGCATAGCACATCCCCTGACAATTCACACATTTATATGATTATCATACAGACAACAGATAATAAAACATCATTCTTTTTCCTTGTATCTCTAGTTTTTATACATTATTGAGTTACTCCAAAGAAATGATAATCAAAATATAATTCATCCATTTTCACTTAGTGTGTTTCAATCATTTTTCAAATTTAAGATTATCCATCCAGATTTTTTGACATGTTTTTGCTTTGGATTTTTTGAGGCTTTTGATGAAAGACCTAACCTACTGACTAATCCTAGGGTTCTCGGGGGCTGATCAAAGATTAACCTTGCCTACGTTACACACTCAGAGACCACATAGTTCGATTGACACAGACCTATGTTTTTGAAAGTTGCTTTTTCAGACTTACTTTTTTGACATGCTTTTGGATTTTTTGATACAATATGGATGTTTGATGCTTTTTTTGGTTTTCTGCCATACTGTTGTGTTTCCAGACTGGTGAAATTGATACGTTGTAATTTCCCCTAATGATATCTAGATGTTGACCATGTGACATGATTTTGATAATGGATGTAATGATAGCAAGATGACTGACATGATATGGAACGGTACTGACTTGCCAAACGAATGATCCCAATATGTTCATAATAGATGGGAAAGTTGATCATAGAATCACATACAATGCCTGTTTCTAGGTTTTCACCATATGCTTTGATTACACCTTTTTTTGTTTTTGTATTTTTCTTATTTTTTTGTTTTTCTATATTTTTTTTGTATTTTTGCATTTGCCAAGATGCCTATTTGCTAGGTTTTCACCAAGGAAACAATTTTAGATTTTTGCCCTATGCACTAGGAGTTTTAAGCATAGATTTTTCTGAGATGAATACTATTAATAGGTTCATAAAAAAAATCCCCTTCTGATGTTGATAGCTGATATGCTCCTGATCCATACACTGATATCACGACAAAAGGACCAAGCTAGTTAGGTTCAAATTTTCCTTTCTTCTCCCTGTCCTGCTGATTCCTAGGGTTTTCCTTTAGTACCAAGTCACCAACTTGAAAGACCCTTGGTTTCACCCTATGATTGCAACTCCTTGACATCCTTTGTTGATAAGTTGTTAGATGATTTACAGCTTGTTGATGATGCTCGTCTAGCAACTCTAGTTCCTGCAATCTAGATACCCTATAATATTCATCTGAAATGATACCATTGAGTGATACACAAAGGGATGGAATTTCAACTTCAATGGACAATATGGCTTCTGATCCTTATACCAAAGAAAATGGTGTAGCTCTTGTTGGTGTTCTGATGCTTGTTCTATAGGCCCATAGTGTTGGATTGAGTTGAACATGCCAATCACGTCTAACATCGTTAACCGTCTTTTTGAGAATTTTTAGTATGGTTTTGTTTGAGGCCTATTCTTGGCCGTTCCCTTGAGGATAGTATGGTGTTGAAAAATGAAGTTGGATGTGGAACTTTTCACATAAATCTTGAACATCTTGATTCTTGAAAGGTCATCCATTGTCTATGATTATAGATTGAGGGATTCCATATCGACAGATGATGTAGTTCAAGATAAATGAGGAGATCTGTTTCCCAGTGATGGTAGTAAGAGGTACTGCCTCTATCCACTTCGTGAAGTATTTTGTAGCTGTGATAATGAACTTATGTCCATTAGATGAAGATGGATGCATTTTTCCTACCAGATCTAGGCCCTATTGACAAAAAGACCATGTTGATGTAAAAGGATGTAGTTCTTGTGTCGGTGCATGAATTAGATTGTTGTGAACCTGACATTTTTGGCATTTCTTAACAAAATGATATGATTCTTTTTCCATGCAAGGCCAATAATAACCCAAAAGGAGGAGTTTCTTGGCTAGGGTCATTCCACTCGAGTGAGTACCACAAATACCCTCGTGAACTTCTCGTAGGGCTGTTTCAGATTCATTGCGTCCTAGACATCAAAGTAGTGTACCATCAAGACCTCAACGATAAAGGACATTTGCGATTAAAGTGTGTCAGGTAGATTGATGGATAAAGTTGTGTTTTTGATTCCTGGAAAGGTCAAGAGGTATGATATTATCTTTCAAATAAGCATAGGTTTTTTCGTATATGGAGGTTTCAGTGGTTTCTAGATGACATATGGTACCGGATTCTGATTGATAATGGGAAGGAGATGATACTTGTTCTACCATAAACTCATAACAAACACACTTTTCAGGCAATTGTAGTAATGAAGTGATCATAGCCATAGCATCTGTAGCTTTGTTCTCCGCTCTTGGGATCTGATCAAACTTGATACTAGCAAAGGATTCTTTTAGATTATCTATTTGCTGCTTGTAAGGCATCAATTTGTCATCTTTGGTTTGATATTCATCATTGACTTGATAAATAACGAGTTGAGAATCCCATAGACCTGTAAATCTGTGATTTTCCATTGAATTGCAATCTTGACCCCAATAATCAATGCTTCATATTCTGCCACATTATTGGTACATTGAAACATGAGTCTGTATAATTTTGGAATTGTGTGTCCTTGGGGAGAGATGAACAAAATCCCTACTCCTGATCCTCATTGTGTATACAATCCATCAAAGTATAGTATCCATTGTTGGGGCATTGCTGTCATGATGTCTTCATCTAGGAATTCCATTGTCATTGGGTGATTATCTGGTAGAGGAGCTTCAACTAGCTATTCAGCAATTGCTTGTCCCTTGATTGCCTTTCTTTCGACATATTGAATGTCGAATTCACTGAGGAGCATAACCCATTTTTCCAGTCTTCCTGTTAAGGTAGCTTTACTTAGTAGACACTTCAAAGGGTCGATCTTTGCAATTAACCTAATTTTATGAGCCATCATGTAGTGTCTCAACTTTTGAGTAGCAAACACCACTGCCAAACAAGATTTTTCTATGAATCTATAGTTTATTTCATAGCCATTTAAATTTCTACTGATGTAGTAGATGGCATGCTCTTTTCCTATATTATCCTCTTGTGCTAAGAGTGCCCCCAAAGATATATCTATCGTGGCAATGTACAAAATGAGGGGTCTTCCTTCTATTGGTGGCATGAGAATAGGTGGTGACATTAGATATTGTTTGATCTGATTGAATGTCACTTCAAACTTCTCATCCCATATGAAAACTGTGTTTATGCAATAGATGATTGAAAGGATGACTTCTATTTGCCAGCTGAGAGATGAATCTTCGGGTTGATTGAAGTCATCCTTGTAGTGATCTAAGTTGGCTGATATTCTTAGGAGGTGGAATCTCCATAATTGCTTTGACTTTCGCTGGATCCACCTCAATGCCCTTTGCTGACACAATGTATCCTAGTAGCTTTGTTGATGTAACCCCGAAGACACACTTCTTAGGGTTTAATCTGACATTAAATTTCTATAGCCGTGTGAAGATTTTATCAAGAATATGTAGATGTTCTTCCCTTGTAGTATATTTCACCAAGATGTCATCCACATAATCCTCCATGAAAGTGTGCATCATATCATGGAAGATCACAGTCATTGCCCTTTGATAAATTGCTCTTGCATTCTTTAAACCAAATGGCATGACGTTACAGCAGAAAGTTCCCCATGGACATGTGAAAGCCATCTTCTCCTGATCTTCTGGAGCTATTTTAATTTGATTGTATCCAGAGAAGCCATCCATGATTGATATCATGGCATGTCCTGCCATCAAGTCCACAATGATGTCTATGTTTGGTAGTGGAAAATCATCCTTCACACATGCTTTATTGAGATCCCTGAAATCTGTGCAGATTTTGATGCTACTGTCCGGCTTTGAAATAGGTACTATGTTCGATATCCACTCAACATAATCTATAGACCTTATGAATTTAGCATCCAATAATTTCTTTAATTCTTCTTTTACCATTAATGCGATGTGAGGATGCATTTTCCTTAATTTTTGTTTAATAGGCTTGATTCCTGTGGACAAAGACAAATGGTGCATAAGCATATTTGGATCTAAGCCTTCCATATCAGAGTATGACCAAGCAAAGTTGATGCTTCTTGCTTTAAAGAATTTGATAAATTCTGGTCTTTCTTGATCAGTCATTGATTCTTCTAGATGTAGAACTTTTTCCCTCTCTTATGTGCCAATTTCCACTGATTGTGTAGGTTTGACCAGAACTGATGATTGCTCATGATAGTGTTCTGGGAGAGTGTCAAATCTTCCATCCTTTAGTGCCTCAAAAAAAATTTCACCATTGGATGCATTCTTTATTTTTACTTTTTCTAGATCTAATGCTGCCATAAAATGGTTTTCACCATTAGATCTATTTTGCTTATTTTCATTTTTGCAACTGGAAGATTTGACACCCTCCTACTGAGTCATATTGTTATGAGTATTATGGAAAGCATTTGTATCAGGTTCAGTATGACAAAGGAAATGCATGATAGCATCATCATTTTCAAATTTTGGTAGAGTCAATGGTTTGATGGGTTCCCAATCAATAAGTTCTGGATGGATTAATGGCATGGTATCATCAGATTGATTTAGGTTAATGGAGGTAAGGGTGAGGACAGTAATATCATCATAATTTTCATTTGGGATATCGAGATCCATGATGGTACCCTCTTCGAAATCATCTAGTTCACTCAATTTTTGTTCATCCTCACTAGAGTCATTGATATTTAGTGATCCCTCGATGAATGGTCCAAACCCAGAGCCTTGGCCCTCCTCACGTGTAGGTGTATATTTTTGAATCACATCAATTGGAATATCAATGACAAGTAGATCACAAGGTAATGCCCACTCATATTCATTTGAGTCTGTTTCAGAACCATCTCTAAAGTGAAGGATATTTTCCATAGATGTCCTTTTTATCTCCTGCTTCTCTTCTTCAGAGTATCCTAGTCCTGGTTTTTCTTTTGTGTGGAGAGTGAGAGGTGTGATAGGTTCTGAGATTCCCTCCTTTCTTAACCCCAATGGTCCTTGTCCTTCATAACCCATCTTTTCAAGAATAGCCTTCCCTTTTCCATAATTGTCTATGTTGATGCTAATATTTTTGGTATCGGTCTCTGATGTTGATGTTTCTTCATCCTTGTATAGCCAATCTAGGATTGTTTTATTGTTCGTTTCTTCTGCTATGGTTCCAGATTTTACAAATGTTTCTTGAAGAACTATGGTAGGTACAGATGTTAGAGGTTTGATTAGTGATGGTTGACCATATTTCCTAGGAGATGGCATTAACTGTGATAAGTTAAGCGATTGCTCCATTGAGTACTGTCCCATTCCTTTATCTATCAACTGAACTTGCTTTTGAAATTTGTCTGATAGAGAAGTTTGTGTATCCGGATTGTTTGTTTCATCATGACTTGTTTTCTTTTATTTACCTTTCTTTTGTACCCACTTGGTAGTGATGCTTGGACTTTGTTTATTTTTGGATGATGATGAACTTGAAGCTTCCCTGTTGTGAGGCACAAAGGTGTCTAGAGATATTCTTAATGTGTCACAATGTTGTGGGTGATTATAATCAGTAGCTATAGTCACCTCTTGTCCATTTACTAGAAACTTCAGGCATTGATGGTATGTAGAAGGTACGACCTACATTTCATGAATCCAGGGTCATCCTAAGAGTATGTTGTATGCCAATTCTCTTTCTAATACTTGACATGCTATATGCTTCATCACGGGCCCCACTTGAATGGGTAATACAATCAAACCTTTGGACGATCTTTCCTCCTCATCATAGGCTTTGATGGTCATTTTTCATTGAGCATCAATAGCGTCTTAAGAATATCCTAGTGCATAGACTAATTTGAGGGTGCAAATGTTCAAACCAGCTCCCCCATCTATTAGAACTCTCTTAACACGATGATTATGAATACAGACTTCGATATGTAATGTTGTGTTATGTGGATGGTTTAATGAGACATCATCTTGTTGAGAGTATGACAGACAATGCGGGGTAGTCAGATGTCCCACCATAGCTTGGAATTGGCAAACATCCAAATTATTTGGTACAGTTGTGGTAACTAATGCTTGCTCGAGAACTTCTTTATGTGATGGTGACAACCTAAGGAGTTCCAGTATTGATATTTGGGCGGGGATGTTTTGTAATTGATCAACAATATTATAATGAGATTGAGGCATAACTGCACATTGAGATCCCACTCCTTTTAATGCTACCTTGGCTTGCCCCCTAGTCATGACGTTTGCTGGTTGACGTTCTTGATTTTCTCGGGGGGTATTTTGCATTTGATTGATAACATCATAATGTGATGGAGGTGGAACTGCATGTGTGGATCCAATTCCCCTTAACATTACTTTTGATTGCCCCCGAGTCATGACGTTTGGTGGTTGATGTTCTTGATTATCTCTTATTTTTATAACATTGATTTGATTATCAGAGTTTTGCATGCTTGGGAGTAAATCCAAAGAGGTAACGTTATTGGTTTCATTTTCATCAATGTTATCACTAACTGTATGATCATTTTTGACTTCAGATAGACATAGGATTGTTGTATTATAGACATGATTGGCGTTAGTCCCTTTGCTATTTGATGATGATGCATCTTTGTCATAATTTGGCAAAGGATCTTTGAAGGCCGAATGATCGTTGTTATTTTTAGGTCCTTCTACATACACTTTGTTGTTGTCCACCAAATCTTGTACTACATGTTTCAATTCCATACAGTCATTTGTTTTATGACCCTTGTTATTATGATAGTTGCAATAATCAGCGTCATTCCACCATGATGGTTTGACTTTTGGATCCCATAACCTAGCTTCCTGTGCAGTGAGAAGGCCTCTGGTAACTAGTTCCTTCATTGTTGATTCCATTGATTGACCTAAAGGTGTGAACTTTCGTCGATTTGATGGTTTTTGATATGGTAGTGTTTTTGTGCATTCGTTTTTCTGCATGGTATTTGATGGGACTTTTTGGTCATTTTTTTGATTGTTTGAAGAAGATGCAGTCAAGTTGAAAACTAGTTTGACATTTTGTGAATCGCTTGTTGTTTCATTTGTGTTGCGATTCTTTTGCCAAATTTTTGGTTTATCATTGCTTGAGTGTTGATTGGAGTAGTTATTTGATTTGTCATTATAATGTTTGATAACTCCCCATTTCACTAATGCTTCCTCAATCTTAAGACCATTTTCTATGACTTTTTCAAAAGTGGGTGGACATTGTAACTCTATCCTATAGCTCATTTCTTCTGTCAAGTTCTTAATGAATAATTCCATCTTTTCTTCCTCTGGAATAGATCGAGGATACCTAATGAATAGTCGTCGCCATCTTTGGAGAGAAGACAAGAATGTTTCTCCTTTATTTTGCTTTAAGTTGTAGAGATCCTTGATAGTAACATTATTTTGGATGTTGAATGAATATTGAGAGATAAAATTGTTAACAATTTCCTCAAACATTTTGATACCAGGTTGCAGTTTTGAGAACCATTCCATACATGCACCTCCCAAACTTCTTGGGAATAACCTCATCAAATAAGTCTCTTCTTGAGCGAACTCAAGACTCATCATTTTAAATTCTCGTACATGATCTATTGGATCTGTTCATCCATTGTACTTATCGTACTTTGGGAATTCACAATGTCTTGGAAAAGGTAGCAAGCCAACTGTTGCGTCAAAAGGATAAGGACAAATGTCCTGTATCGCATATCTTTTGGTTTTCCCTTTCGGCATGTCATGTATCTGTTGCTGTAATAATTGCATTTTTTAAGTTAAAGCAACAATTGGATCTATTGTTTGTGTTGGTAATGGTATCTCTGTTTCATTTGTTTCAGTTGCATCTTTCAAACAGTTTATATCAAAATCTTTTGGAAGTTTTGCCCCTGATTCAGCCAACATTAAAAGATATTTTTCCATAAATATGTGAAACTTGGGATCTTGTTGAGCCGCTTGGATGTCCTCTTGAGTTATTTCATTTTTATCATTGTGGTTTAGAGTGTTCCAAGGATTTTCCTCTGCCATGTTTTTAGATGATTCAAGCTCTTGTTCTAAGAGTCTTTGTTTGTGGGACCTAGTGAAGATTGGCATACAAATTTTTTCCCTTTCTTCTGAAATGTTGATCTTATGTGCAGGATAGTGTCAATTTGAACCTTTTTAAACAAATTCGAATAAGATGATTGATCTTATTGATTGAGATAATATTTAAAAAGTTAATTACTGTACTTTGTTCCGTGATGAAGGATGATAGTATCCTGATGATGAAACTTCAGTGTAGTAATTTATTGTGTAATTGATTTTGACACTTGTAATTTTCAAGATCTTGTTTCAGTTGATAAGTTTGGAAATTTGAATAAACCTTTCTGATTTTGGTCCTTTGACAGTGATTCTGATGAACAGAAACTTGTGTTCTGGTGAAGATTGTGGATAAAAGACAGATAGACTGACTGGTAAGATTTTTGAACTCTCTATTTTAGAAGCGCTAAAATAGAGTACAGAAGCACTATTTCACCGAAGCGCTAGAACAAAGACCGGAAGCGCTGAAATAGACACCAGAAACACTATTTTACCTGAAGCACCGAAACAGTGCATAAAAGCACTGCCGAAATTGATGGAAGCGCTACTTGACAAAAGCACTAAAATAATGCATAAAAGCACTGCAGAATTTGATGGAAGCGCTACTTTACTAAAAGCACTGAAACAGAGACTGTAAGCACTATTTTACCAAAAGCACTGAAACAAGGTTTTCCAGAGCTTCTAAAAATAGGACTTTAAAGACTCTCTACTATAAAATTTGATGTGGCCTTGTGGCATACTGTATTAGGGACTATGGAAGAAAAGCACAATGAATGCACTGACTATGATTGTGAAACTGAGTGAGAGCTCTTCTTTGGAAGAAGGCTCATGAAAAGAGTGGTTCTACTACAAAATCTAATGTATGACCCCTAGCAAAATCATGATAGTGGTGGATGAATGTTCTATGTTGTAACAAGAGTTTCTGATTTTGATATAGAAAACATTGTCTTCTCAATTTATAACCGCCAGGTTTCTTAGGTTTCGAGACTTTGATTTTCCTTTTGAGAAACGTGGTGGACTTCCACTTTCTAAGCATAGAGTTTTTCTGATATGACTTGACATTTCTTTTATTTTTTTTGGATGATCCTTAATTTGATTTTAATGATTCTTTGTGAAAACACAGCAAGCAATTTTGAATATTTGATTTTAAAACTGAAAAGATTGTGTATGTTCAAAAATCACGAATGATCTTTATTGATTTTGATGGGTTTTTTTAACATTTGTACACAAATCAAACATACTCACACTTAAGGACAAGTAGGTCATCATTATACTCATAGCCCACATCTTGCAATTACGTTGACTCAGCAGTGTCACCCCCTAGAGGGCGCCTATGTTTTTGTCATTGCCAGGTGCATACTCAAAGTGATGGACATAGATACGGAATCCCTTGAGCAATCCTTGGTAATTATATGGTGAGTGTCTTCAAGTTAGATTCATCCCTCCCCTTGCACCGTGAGTATGACAATGTATGGATACTAACTCAGTGGGAAACTACTCTATGGTTCGTAGATAGGGTTCCGTTCGGTGTGGCAAATAGATAAACTCCCTCAGGAGACCTCCCAATCTTTAGAACAAAGATTTTGGGGATGGTTATGTTGCCTACTACCGTCAATTTGGACTTTCATCAACAAATTGCATTTTTATTATAGTGGGTTGGATAACCTAGCTTTGGTTGTTCCCACTTAGGTCGTTCCCGTAGGGTGAGTACTTTTTCCCACTACGGTAGGCCTGCTAAAGGATTTAATAAACTGTAAATGACATAAAAGAAAAGTGAATCTGGCACTTTGGTCACCCAATTAAGGGGAGAGCATAAGCCTAATCACTACAAGCACAACATATAGATTTTTCTTGTTTTAAGCCCAAAAAGAAAGATTCTTTAATCTAAGTGAAGGTGTTGCTTCACTGAAATCATGATGTTCTTTTTAACTTCTACTGTAAGAATCTGATGAGTATCCTAGGATTGATAGATTTTCTTTAAGAAAAACAAGAAAGTGACTATCCTAAGATTGATCAATTTTTAAAAACTTTGAAGTGACTACCCTAGATTGATCAATTTTATCTCAACTGTGAAAAATAAATACAATCTTCCCACGGATGCACCGAATCCAGACTATTTTTACAAAAGTGTCAGAATATGGCACCAAAGCGCTAGAACAGTGACCAGAGGCGCTAAAACCCAAAAACGCTGAAACAATGTACCGAAGCGCTGAAGTTTGTCTTGGAAGCGCTAAATCAACGAAGCACCGAAATAGTGTACCAAAGCGACAAAGTTTGTCATAGAAGCGTTAAAACACCCAATGTGCTAGAACAGTAACCGGAAGTGCCAAAACTCTGAAAGCGCTGGAACAGGACCCGAAAGCGCTGAAACTTTTAACGAAAGCACTAAAATAAATCACACTATAAACCTGCGTAACACTTTCTAGAAAAATTGTAATTTTGATAAAAATGGGGTTAATGCCCCACCGTGGGCGCGAAATTGTAAGTGTGGAATGAGGTAAATAACATAATACACTTCTTAATACGACATTATATCAATGATTAAACATATTGAATCAATTCAACAAAGTAATCAATTGAAAGCATCCTATTGCTCTCTATCCTCAAAGATTTATTAAATCTAAATTGCTCTCAGATTGTGTAAGCATATAAGACTGTTAAAATGACTATCTGAAGAACGAGATGATGATAATATAATGCTAAATGATAAATCAATTAAACTAGCATGATATTGATGTGAAACAGATAAATGTAGCTCCAAGAGGCAGCCATTGTTTTAAAACTTGATTATTGAATCGCTTGATGTGTGATTTCTTGAATGTTGATGCCTGGATTCCTGTAGAGTAAGGGTGCAAAAGCTTGATTATTTGAATCCTTTTTTTGGTTCAATGAGGCTTGTACTTACAGATTTCCTGGCTATAGAAATGCACAGGAAAAGCTTTGAGAGGCTTGGATTCAATCTGGAGGATTGAATGGTGAGAGATGGAGGAGATTGAGAGAAAGATGGAGATTGTCTCTACCCATGAAAACACCAGGCAAGAGAAGAGGAAAAATTGATGGAAGAGGATTGAGAGATCAAATTCCAAATTTGTCTCCAATTTGTCTCCAAAACTTCCCGTGAAGTTTCAAAGCATTAATTGTGACAAATCTAGACATAGATTAGACATAGGAAATCTAATTCACTTTTGAGAAAATGTAGATTGGAATATTCCTTTATGCTTAATTCAAACATTTTGATTTATTTAAATTAGGAAAGGGAGATAAATAATTTAATAAAACAAACTATAAGATAGTCGTTTATTAAATTAATTGGAGGAATATGGTAATTAATCCATAAAGTGTTTGGCCTTATTTAATTAATTTGAGAATGATGTGATAGATTGAAATAGGGATTTGATAATTAAATCGAACAAAGTATTTAATTGTTTTTATTTAATTAAGATGAATTTGAAAGTGAACTATATTAAATAAATATTTCTATTTATTTAAATAGTAGAGGAAATAGAATAATTAATCAAATAATGTGTATTTAATTAATCGGATGCTCCAGACCAATTTTAGGTGTATACAGAAAGTATCATTGTTTTTGATAAGATAAGTAGCATTTACAAGTTGTTGTACCATTAACAAAAGGAGTCGCAAGGGCCAATAAGTTCAAGTTCAAAAACCATTAGAGACAAAACCCATTTAAAAACGTTAACTACAGTCCAACAATAGATAGAAAAAACACATTAAAAGAAAAGACTAACTAGTATTTCCCCAGTTCCTGGACAGGAGATCAACAACATTATCCCCATCCCAAACCTATTCATCATCAACATTCTTCCCATTCAACTCATACTTCATGACTACAGACAGAGTTCTGGTAACGAAGTGGACCAAATTAATAGTAAAACAAGTCAACCCATGGAAATTATTGTCTAGCTTGTCCATCCTTTCTTGAAGCACACAAAACTCCTCCTCATGATCAAAAACCTTCACAATATCAACACACTCAATGTCTAGTGGGTCTGAGGACTAGGAAGTTGAATCCTCTTTATGCACTTTACTGGTATTAGGAATAGAGTGGGACCCTCCAACATACTCCTCCACATCACTGGACACATCCTCATCCCTGTAATCATTGTTGTTAGACTACTCTTTTGAGTCCAAGTCCAAGGACAATTTCTTGTTGTTTCTAGCCAATCTACCCGACCTTCTAGTGATGGTCTCACCACTAGTCACAATTGTAGTTGTAACCATTGTATACCCCTTAGAATCATAAACCATCACACTTTTACCTTTTTGTTCTTTGTCATAAGCTCCATCAAACCCTTCGCATCAATTTGACCTTTCTTCTTTGGTGTGGGTTTGCTAGTAGTCTTGGCAGGGGTTGAATTGAGCTCACAAAGACTAGTAGCAACATTAGTCTGCACATTTCTTGCATTCCCCTTCAATTTTTAGTAGTAGGTTTAGGCTTGTGGGCATCAATAGCAATTGGATGGGTTTTTCTGATGGGACCTTTGGACTCCGTCGGGGAAATCTTGGTCACATCAAAAGGTTAAATTTCCTCAACTCGGATAGTAGAAATAAGCTTGGGAAGGAACAACACAATATGGAAGTGGTAGAATCTCATGATGAGACCCTAGTGAAGAGGCAGGGGAGGGGTATCTCTAGGGTTTAAGCCAGCAACCTTAATAAATCTCTTGATAGAGCTCTCTAAATCCTTGGGAAGGAAGAAAGGAAAGCTTAACAAAATTTTATTCCTAAGGTGATTCAACAGAGGGAAATGGTAGAAAAATTAAGTTTTGTATCTACCTTCAAGTGTCATATAATTAATAATGGCAAGGCATACTTGGTCCCAAGGCTATGGAAGGGCCTCTCTCTCAAAACCTAACTGGTTATGAATTGGCTTCTCATTCCCCACAAAAAATGCATTCAGACTATCATTATCTTGGGTCTTTGTATGCTTTGGATAATTTCTTCTAGTACTCAACAACCCCATCACCTATGCTATCACTTCCTCATTAACTTCAAAAGAATTGCCACCCAAATTCATTATTTTTTCTTTCCAAGAGATGGAAAATTGCGCAAATAAATTTGGGTCATTACCGACTAGAGTCTCCATCAAAGGAGACAAACCACCTTCAACACATATATGCCACACTAGAGGATCTTTGAAAAATTTGTTGTAGTTGTCTAGCTTCATTCAAACTCTATCACCACCCATAATGTCTCTTTGCACACAAAATAGCCAGACCACCTGTGACAATAAAAGGTTAGAGAAAATTCTTAAGTGAATCGTCTCCCACACACTAAGGATTTTGAGCCAAACAAAGAAGCTTTGGGAAATCAAAGCAAAGTATTGGATGCATGCATGAGGAGGTAAATCTCTGAAAGAAATCTTAGCAGAATCATAAATGAGATCCTTCACAAAATTACTGGTAGGTAAGAAAAAAATTATAGGAATGGAAGGTTTTCTAGTCACGTTGTTTTTACCTAGACTCCTAGGCAAGATGATTGTGGGGCTAAATTTAGAAACATCAAAGAGACTAGTCTTTAGAAGGGGATACAAGTTAGCAAAAATGATAGAGCTAAAAATTATTTTTTCCTCATGATAAGTAGTCACATCAATGATAAAATCACAATTCTTCATAAAAATACAATAGCCTAGTGTAATCCTCAAGAGGAGATTACGTAAGGTACGACCCTGTCTGGCCTTTATCTTGATGTATTCATCATGAATCCTCATGATGCCGATCCTTTTGAAAATGGACTCCACCCCATTATTCAAAAAAATAATTTAAAGGAGACCTCAGCATTAACACCTATCCACATAGCCCATAAGACAAGTATGTTGATCCCCCACACCACCCATAAAGAAGCAATATTATTTATTATCATTGGTTAAGAAAGGGCTTTGTTCTTTCAATATTAGACCTTGAATACTTGGTGGTAAGCTCCCCAAAAAGTGCTAGCACTTAGAGGAATTTTAATGTGTGTCAAAGTTGGCAAAGGCATCAAGCACTTGATTGCCCTGCCCATAAATGTGGGTAGTATTCTCAAAACTCAACTAAGACACGGAGAGCCTTATTTCAAGAAGGATGTCTTTAGTTCTCCATCCCATTAATCTACCAAATTTAATAGAATCAATAATCAACTTTGATTCACCTTCACTATGAAGGTTCTCAATCCCCATAGAAACAACAATCTGTAAGCCCTTTAGCAACGCATGAGCTTCCACAATCATAGAAGATTGGATACCAATTCCCCCAAAGTACCTAGCAACAAAATTTCCTTTGTAATCTCTTATCACTCCTCTAATGCTAGTTTTTCCTAGGTTTCCTTTAGCTACCCCATCAAATTTAAGCTTATACCATCCCCTATCTAGAGTTTTCTAGATAGTGTTACCCCTAGCCATGAGTCTGGTGTTGTCAAAGGAACTAGCATCTAAATTTTGATGTCAAACATTGGCCAAAATAATTTCCTTTTCAGCCGAACCTTTTTCTAGGGTTTTCCCTTTGAAGAGAAGAATGTTTTCCTCAATGATTTGGGAACCAATACCAAAGACCTCCTCAGACTCATCTCAATGTTCCTGAAAATCATTTTTTTCCTCTCCTTCCATAAGCAGTTGTAGATAATGGGGGTGACTTGGTTCCAAATTTCACAATGTAATGGGTGAGTGAAGGGTCATGTCCAACTCAATATGAAGTATTTAATATACTTACACATGGTCCATTTAATTCCTAGAAGTTATAAAGATAACTCCCACACATAAAAAAAAAATGAGCAGTGCAACAATAGGTGATCCAAATATTCTTCACAATATTTGCATAAAAAACATATGTTGGGGATCTAGAATCCCCTTTTCTTCAAATTGTCTTGGGTAAGTATCCTGTTATGGCAAGCAATCTACCAAAATAATTTTACCTTTGATATCATGTGTTGATTCCAAACCCTCTTCCAAAGGTCAAGGGAAGCACTCCAATCCATCAACATATTGTAAGCTGATTTAACACAAAGCTCACCATGCTTATTATGAGTCCATAAATACTCATCCCTCAAACTAGTTGAAGGAAGTTTGGTAAGAGAAAGAAGTTCCTGTAGGGAGATGTGTAAAAGGCTTATAATAGGGGATAAAGGGAAGCAAAGAGCTATGACATTCCACTTTCTATAGCCATGTGGGCCTAGAAGATAATCACTAATATAAACACCAAAGAACCTTTGAGCTAGCCTCATAAGATTCCAAAATTCAGATTTTTCTAAGGGGTATCAATTAACCAGGTAATCCTCCTAGAATCTTATTTTTATTACCATTACCTATCTTGCATTTCATCCCATTCCTAAGTAGACTATGCATATTGTAAATACTCCTCCAAGCTAAGGAACCTAAAGGGTGAACCTTTGAGAGACAAATAATCAAGGGTCTATTTTGAAGATACTTAGCATTTTGTATCTTGTACCAATCTTTCCTATTCCTTAGATGCTCCCAACCTACCTTGGTCATCAAATCCTTATTGGTATTAGAGGTAATCCTTATCCCAAGCCCACCATAGTGTTTAGGTTGATAGAAAAAGTCCCATTTAACCAAAGTAATTTTATTTTTTCCTCGGTCTCAAATTAGAGGAAGTTCCTTTGAATTTTCTCTAATTTCTCATAAATATATCTCAAAATATTAAATATGGATAAGAAGTAGATAGGGATACCCTGAAGAGTAGCAAATAGGAGCTGAATTTTACCCACATCAATAATGATGGAGCCTTTCCATCCAGATGGTTTCCTTTGGATCCTTTCGAGGACCGAATTCCAAAAGTCAAGAGTAACTTCTTTGACAGTGAGGGGTAAACCAAGATAGACTAAAGGAAGAGAACCAGTCATACATCCTAGGATTGCAATCACCCGATCTTGTAGGTTATGAGTAATGTTAGAGAAAAAATCATACTTTTGTTATAATTAATGCACTGGCTAGAGAAAATAACATATTTGTTAAGACAATTTTTTCACTTCCTAGCTTCAATCACAAAAGATTTTCCAAATAGGAAGGTATCATCCACAAATTGTTGGATTACAATTTCATCTAAGGAAGAGGCTACCTTGATACCCTTAATAGTCCCCTTTGACAATAAATTATAGAAGTTCCTTCTCAGAACATCTTTAGCCATTATAAACAAATATGGTGAAAGGGGGTCCCCCTGCCTAATACATTTTTTATCAAGGAAGAACCCAAAGGGGGACCCATTAACCATAACAAAGTACTTAACCATGGTAACACATTCCATTATGAGTTTGATCACAGATTGGTCAAATAAAAAATTAGCTCAAAATTTAGGGATAAAGTCTCAAATAACCTTATCATAGGCTTTTGGTATATCCAATTTAAGGGTCATACTAGTATAGTTGCATCTATCCATGGAGTGAAGTAATTCATGGGTGGTTATGGTAGCATCAAGAATGTGGCAACCAAACATAAACCATTTTTGAGTAGGGTTGATAAGTTTATCAAGGAGAGGTTTGATGCAGTTCACCAAAATGTTTGAGAGGATTTTATAAAAGGTATTGTAGAGACTGATAGGACAAAAATCATTCATAGAATGGGGGTCAACAATCTTGGAAATTAAGGATAAGAAGATGTGGTTCAGTTGTTCTAGGATCTTAAAATATTTGAAGAAATCATGAGCAACTAAAATGAGGTCCTCACCAACCATGTCCCAAATAGTCTGAAATAACACTAGAGGAAAACTATCTAGGTCAGGTTCCTTGTAAGCCCCATACTAAAGGAAGCCAACCTGACCTCCTCGAAAGAGACAACACTAAGGATCTCAAGATTATAATTTTGGATAATGATGGTCAGGAGGGGGTCTAGCAGCAGACCATCTAGGGTCAGGTTAGGAGCCTCAAAAGGAGTCGAGTATTCCATTTGAAAGTAGTCCAAGAGACCAATTTGTGTGGGAATATTGATCACTGCCCCTACTCATTATGAAAATTAGTGATCTGATTTCTTTTCTTATGTTTAATGGCAGAAATGTGAAAAATCTAGGTGTTCCTATCACCTTCTTTAATCCATCAAACCCTGGATTTATGTTTCCATAAGATTTCCTCTTTCCTTAGAATTTCTTCTCCCTCTCTTCGATACTCAATTTCCTAGTTGAAATTATGAAAAATGACACCCCCCTCCTTCATTTTCTTTTAAATAATTTTTCAGTTTATCCTCGACAACTCTTTTTTCCTAAAAAACATCCCCAAAATTCCTTTAATTCTAACCTTTCACCATATTTTTAATGTGTTTAAGCTTAAAAGAGATCCTGAATATGGGAGATCCACAAAATAGAATATTCCATCATTCAACAAATTTATTTTTTAAGTTAGAGTGGGAATTCCACATTGTCTCAAATTAGAAAGGGAATGGACCAACATCAGACATGTCATTCAAGATCAGCAATAGAGGATTGTGATCCGACATCATTTTGGGCAGATCTCAAAGGTTGGCACTAAGAAGGCTAATCTAGTTGTTGGAGAAAAGGAATATATCTAAACTTACTTTTATTAAGTCCTCCCCAATATCCCTATTGGTCCAAGTAAAGGCTTGGCCTAATAAGTCTATGTCAATCAGGCCAAACGGACTCATGAAGTTTTCCAGATCAACCATACTATTAGAATAATCCACTAGACCACCACTTTTCTTCGAAGGATACAAAGGGGAATTGAAGTCCCCAACGAGTAGCCAATGAGCCCTACTATTGTTTTTAATCTTTTCAAAGAGGGCTTGCCACAAGGAATTCCTAGCATTTCTTTGGTTAGGAGCATAGATATTGATAAGAGACCAAGAGCTTCCCAAGTAGGAAAAGAAAACTCCCACACTACTATAGCAGAAAGTTTCAGATCCAAAAAGTCTAGAGGGATTCCATAGAATAGCTAGACCACCCGACACCCCTTCAACATCACTATAAGAGTAAGTGGCCCCCGACCATAAGTACTTAGCAATATTGTCAAAATTAGCTTTCTTCATCTTGGTTTCTTGTAAAAGTAACACATCAATCTTATGTTCTAAAACATAGTTTTCTAGAGAAAGCTACTTATGGGAGTTTTTCATCCCATGCACATTTCGTGACATGACCTTCATTTTTTACCTTTCTTGGAGCACACTTCCAATTTCATATTCTTACCAATGACAATCTCATTTACAATCTCTCTCAGTCTAGCTTGTCTCTAGTTGGGTCTACCAGGCTTGGATTCACCACCCACATCCAAATTTTTCTTCCTCCCTCTTTTCTTTGGAGTTGTCCAAATATCCTCTTTCACAAATTTCTCTTTAATCAAACCATTAGAACCAAAACCTATCTCTTCAATGACTCCAATCCTCTCTTCTCCCAAAATTTCACCCTCTTCACCCATTATCTCACTAGTCCTAGCTGAACCCACTTCCAATAGGCAGCCACCAACTAACTCATCCCCCCAGGGGCTAGACCAAAGGATAGAGTCTCGTCTTCAAAAAACTCAGCAACAGTCTCTTTCAAAGGTCGAGAAGGAATAGCAAGACCCAAATCTAGATCTACATTAGAATTTTCTATCCCATTAGGAGGTACCCTAGGGGTTGGGGGTTTAACCTAACCAAGCGAGGTTGCCTTGGTTGAAGTGTCTCCATCAACCATAGAACCATTATCCATAGGACAGTTAGCATTGACAGTAGAGTCTTTAGGGTTGGTATCTCGATTAAAAGAAGATTTATAGTTAGAGATAAGGTGGTCGAGTTTAGCACACTTTTGATAGTAAATGGCTATATGTTCATAGCACACAGGTTGTACCCAAGTACCAAACTTAGAGAAAAACTTCAAAAATTTAGGAAGATTCTTATTCACACTTATATTTGCACTAAAGCAAGCAAATACTAACCTAGACTTAGATCTAGTGATGGAATTTGATGTAATAAACTATCCCAAGGAATCCTCAATGCTCTTGAAGATGGATTCATCCTAATATTCCAATGGAAACCTACGTAGATGGATCCAGACCATAGCCAATTTATTTAGATCCATTACAAGGTCAAACCCCGGCTTCTAGCGACATAAAGCCAAATTGTGCTTCCCATATGCCTAAGGCCCAGAAGAGAGAACAACAACCAAGTATTTTGAGTCTATAAATTTGAAAAGGAAGAGACCAACTGACATTGCATATATCTCTACACTACCTTTGAGGTGCCATTTATCCAGAACCCATCTTCAAACCATATCCATAGTGGGGCGAAAAGAGAGAAATCGACCCACAACTATATTCTCCATGGAGGAGAGAAACCTATCATTGACTGAGTCAAAAATAGTGAAATTCATTCCTAAAGATTTAACTTCTTCATCAAAAAGAGGAGGGGGAGTTGGGATATGTTTACCATTTGTCAGCACATCCTTCCAACCAAGATTTTCCAGAAGAATCTCCACCATCGACACTTCGTCACCAAATAAGACCGAGATCATGGTTGACACCGAAAGACCGGTGGATGGGACAAACCCACCAAGAGAGGCTCTCAAAGGACATGATCTTGCATGTGATAGGGCGATTCTTAGGTTAGGAGGGGATAGAAAGGGACCGTGGAGTACCCACAGGCCAGAATCCACCATGTGCACAAAAATTTCAAATGTAGACAAAGGAGAGAGTAGTGGGAAAAAAATATTGAAAGTATCATTGTTGGTCCCTACTGCAGAAAGAGAAAGTTGTAGAAATAAAGTGGTACTAAATTTTTATCCTAATTTAGAAATAACATATCTAATAGGAATGGGTACCTATTTTAATTTAGAATAGATCTACGTGTTCCATTTTAGAATAGGTACTCACTTTAGAACAATTACCCATTCATTTTTCTATTTATGGAAAATTAAGGAGCGGGTGCCCATTTTAAAGAGGGTCGTTCTAAAAAATTTCAATTTCGAAACCACATTTTTATTTGGTTTTAGGCTCAAAAAAGGCTTAATAACCCAAACCTCAACCTTGGACTTAGAAGTACAAGGTCATGGCAATGTCAAGAGAAATAACTAACTTTAAAACCCATTATAGATCACGATGTCTAGTTTTAAAATATGTATTTTTTTATGATTAGATTTTTTTTCTATTTTTAATTATTTTCTAAGGAAATTGGTCCATAAAATTGAAATGTTAGGGTTTTTTAGATTTTTTAACAACTTTTAATTTTTTATTTTTCTTGTAAAAACATTAAATGACATCAATGTACAAAAAAATCTTTACATAGTGAACAAAAAATAAAATAAAATTATTTTAGGTCAAATTATGGTGTTTGTACATGATGATTTTCAAAAAAAGTAATTCGTGCAAATAAAAAATTAATAAGAAAATATTTAGAAAAATTTATTTAAAAGTATCCTCATCAATCTTCAATTTAGGTCAAACTATGGTGTATGTACACATTCATGGTATGGTTTTAAAATACATTCCTTTTAAAGATTAATTTATATTTTTTGGGTATTAGAATAAACTAAATATTTGAAAATTGGACTCAAAATACTAAATTTTATAATACTCTCCATTTTTTTAAGATTCAATGTGTAAGTGCTTCAAATTTTCTTGTATTTTTTTAGGCAAAAGGCGTAAAAACTATATATAATATATTAATATATAAAAAGCAAAATACATAGGAAAAGCTAGGCAACATCTTCTAGCATCAAACAAAGAAATTGTCATTAAGGCTACAAACTGATCCCCTTCAATGTGTACAGGGGAGAAAAAAGTAGGTGCGAGAGACAATTTGAGAAAAGGTTTCTTATGTTTTTGCACCAGTGTCTAGTGGTTGTCCTCATAATCCATCTCAAAAGATGAAGATTTACTCAATAGAAAGCCTAGATTCCAATCATCTATGTGATTATTTTGTCCCACAACTTCCTCATGAGCCCCAAGCTTATTTAATTTATGATCTTGTGCAAACTGATTGCTATATTTTGTTGTTGGAGCCACAAATGAAGCAAATTTTAATGCAAGCGGAGGAACCTTTTCTGATCTTGTTAAGATTAGCAATCTTCTCATCAGATTTTTTTGAAAGATTCGTTGATGCAACAGGATAATCAATTAATTTCTGCTCAATTTGAGGGGGCTTTGAGAGGGCATCTTTCCACCATGAAGCCTTTTTTTTAGTTGATTTACTTTTGATGTGACATGCTGCAACCACATTGATGAGTCCAATTAATGGCTCATTTTTTATAGGGCATATTATCTATTTTCTATTGTTACCTTAGAATTTGACACTCGGTTGTTGGCATTTTCCATGTTATTTCCTCGAAACCATAGACATTTGACATAAGTTTATCTTTGTGAATTTTAAAGACATTAACATGCTATGTGAATTATCTATGTTAATTTTACATGTGGATTAATGAATGCTACTTTAAGGTAGTTATAGATATGCAATTTTTGTGTGTGATAATGTTGTTATGTGGATATAATTAGAGCCTACAAAGTTGAGGAAGTTTTTTTCCAACTAGTTGGTTGCCAAAGAAGTCAATAAGATGGTCATTAAATGTTCAATGGAGGGAAAACTCTCAAATGGAAGGAAAATCCTAGTTTGAATTAGAGAATGTAATTTCCTTTTAAATGATCATGTTTGCTGGTTGAGCAAATATAGGAGGTGTTGTTATGCTAGATTTGTGTTAAGGCAAGGTTGGCTTGACCAGAGCTTGTGCATGCATAACCTCCTTTCCTCTTTTTATGCTTTCCATAAGTGGCGTCCTCCTAATAAGTTAAATTTTTCCAACTTAGGTAATTAGTAGTTTTTCCTTCTATGAATATGACTCGGATACTCCTTCTCAAAATTTTGATGGATCTGATATTGTACTCGTATTTAAAGTTTTCAAGTAATACAGTTATGTTGTTTTTCTATTGTAATCATGATTTAAATGAATAAAATGAAGTTCTAAGTTTGTTGCATGTGAGCTAGTTATTTTAAGAGATACTCAACCAAAGGGGGCCTCTTGGTGATAATTATGTCCTTTAGCTCAGTCATTACTTTTATTTTTAGTAATAGTTACAATTCTGGCAATTTTCTATCCATGCAACCACTAGAATTCTATTTTGTGACTATTCTTGCAGCCAAAGTAGATAGGGAAGTTTTATTTTCATTTGCTAAGATTTCTATTTATGTCATTCATTTTAGTTTAGTAAATTTTTTGGTTCATGCTTAGTGCTTACTTTACTTTCTTTCAAGAAATTTACTTTCAACATCATGCATTTTCTAGTTGTAGAATGAATATGGCTACTATTGATTCCTAGTGCATATATTGTGCTAACCCATTTCAAGTCTAGGTCCTTGGGTTGAAAAATAAATGAACATTCATGATGAGTAAAATAGTTATTAAGTATAAATTTCCAATCTCTGAGTTACTACTTTAAGGGCTTAGTTGTTGAACCATTAAAGGAGGCCAACATTTTTGGTGCTGATGTCGGGAATGGTGTCAAACTAGGAAGCTCTTTGGAGTCATTTTTAGTTTCTTTCCTATTTTTGGTAGCTCTAGAGTTTTTTTTTACCATACCCTTCACTAGAATAAGTAATGACCCGCCATTCTTTCACTAAATTCTGTGTTAGTTGGTTGATACTAGGAATTTCTTTGGAGTCATTTTTAGTTTCTTTCCTATTTTTGGTAGCTCTAGAGTTTTTTTTTACCATACCCTTCATTAGAATAAGTAACGACCCACCATTATTTCACTGAATTCTTTGTGTTAGTTGGTTGATACTGAGTAGGAGAAGAGATACTTTAGGGAGATTCCTTCCTAACTACCCTAACCCTACTAACCAGCTGGTTGAGTTTCAATATTTTCCAGAAGAACAAGAAGAAGTGAACCCTTTTATTGATGCATTTCTAGATTTGGCCAGTTTGTAACTTCTTCTAAACAACAAGCTACCCAAAACCTGATACAAAACCCATTTGCTCTGATAATCCATTAAGCAAATATGGCTGCCCCAATTCGGCCTAACCAACCAACCTTCCATTTCGTTGTCCATCCACAAAATGTTGACAATATCAAAAACATTCCTTCTTCAGCTCTTCCTAAATTATATGGGCTTGTAACAGAGGACCCAAACACTTTCTTGTTTGAATTTGATATCCTATGCAAAAGTTATGATTACACTACTGATGATCATAGGCTTAAGTTGTTTCCTACTACTTTGAAAGAAGCTACATTAATATGGTTTATGAGCTTAGGAAGGAATATTGTAAAAAATTGGGATGATATGAAGGAAACATTTCTTGAGAAGTATAAAGAATATTTTAGAGGTAGTGATATGAGAGGAGGTGATATCTTCAAGATGTAGTAGAAGGAGGATGAAATCTTAGAGGACTATTTTTCAAGGTTCCATTTTAGTCTGAAAAAGTATCCACATCATGCACTCAATGAAGAGTCTCAAAATTTTCTCTTCCTTAGAGGAATTAGTAAGGCTTGTGTTGATGCTCTATATTTGATAGGAGAAGGTGATATCACCCAAGTGCCCTAGGATGTTATTAAGAATATATGTCAGAATTACTCTAGATCAGCTAAAAAGAAAGGGAGAGGTTACCAATATTTTGTGGGTGGATCTTTTGTTAATGGGGTTTCAAGTATGGAGATCACTCACCTACAGTCAAACTTCAAGTAGGACATCATAAATAATATGAAAATTCGGCTAGATACACTTCAAGGAAAGAAGAAACATGAGGAGGCAGAGGTAATGTTGGTAGAATATTGCCCTCATTGAAAGCGAAAGAAGAGGGACTGCAAATGTAAAATGGTGGCCAATTTTGATAGCAATCACATTACAACTGAATTCAAGCTAATTGAGGGAGATGAAGATCAATTTTTCTATGTTGCACAAAGATGGCAATGGGCTCCAAGACAAGGTATGTCACCAGACCCATTATCTTTTAATGGACCTTACATGACTTCTAATGCATCTAGTAATCAATGGCGGCCCCAATATCCATCAAAATTTGTAGGTTATCCATCTCAAACTTGGAAAAACCCTCAAAATACCTGGCCTAGTTACCAAAATACTCCACCTTTTGGCAACAAAACTAGGGTGAATTGTTAGCAACCTCAAGGAAATTGGCAGCAAATATCCCAATGGAGGGGAGGGTAGTAATGGCCAAACTAGGCAACTGGTTGCATGCATCCACCTCCATAGCCTCAAAAGACTTCCCTAATGCCTCCTCCTAACTCAAATACTATCAAACCTAGTCCTACTTAGTTACCAACTCGACCCACACCCAACCCAAATAAAAAACCACAACACCAGCCAATCTATTTTATAGATCCAAACCAATATCCTTCATATATTGTGAGTTTGAGTAATATTTATCTACATTTAGGAACCACTTTTCCATCACCTTCCACTCCAATCATTATAGAGCTTCCTATGGAAGAGGAGCAGCATCAAAATTTACCTCAGGTCCCTACTCAATCAAGTGTGCCTACCAATCCTGAACCAGTTCTACAGACTAATCTTGAACCACCATTTCCTCAAAGGTTGGAAATTGTTAAGCAAAAGGAGGAAGCAAGCTTTGATATTTTGGATCAACTGAAAAATATATGTGTTAAGATACCTCTATTCTAGGCCATAAAATATGTTTTCATATATGGTAAGGTAATAAATTAAGCATGCCTTAAAAATCCTAGGAGGGAAAAGAAAGACCCCACTACTATCCATTTGGTAGGACAGTTGGCAAATATTATGGTTGGGAAAGCGACTATTCCTAAATACACTGACCCAGGTAGTCCTATAGTTGAAATCATCATCAATGGGATCCAAGTGAAGAATGCTCTAGTATATTTGGTGGTAGCTATTAATGTGATGAATCAGGATATCCTGCAACAAATGAATGTTACAAATCTATGACCTACTCCTACTATCCTGCAACTTGCTAAAAATTCCACTGTCAAAACTGATGGTGTAGTAGAAGAAATTGTTATTGTACAAGATTCTTGGGAATATCCAGAATATTTCATGATCCTTTCTCCTAAAGGTTCATTAGGAGGGTATCCCATTATTTTGGGAAGGCCACAGTTGGCCACAATGGATGCCTACATTGGATTTCAAGCAAGGGACATGACTATTTCTGATGGCAGAAGTACCAAAAATCTTTCCCTTTATCCTCCTACTAAGCCATCTCATGATATGGATAACCATGTCTGGCCACATGTTGGTGAAGAAGTCGAGGAGATCAATTCAATGGAACAACTCATGATGATAAGTAGAATTCATTTTTTGCAAATACAAGAAGAGGATGACATATTATCTAATATAATTCAGAACAACTATGAAACACATGAAGAATTACCTACTTCTAAGTCTAGTTTTGTTGGTCCACTACAAACACTTATGTTAGTTCTTCCTACACCTGCACTTCCTACATCAATAGGTATGTCTCAAAAATTTCTGCCACATGAACTAAAAATTCCATGCATTAGTGAAATAACTATGATAGAGTTGATAACACAAGTGCAAGTTTCTAAGGGTAAACATTTAAACATCAATAATAAGCTTACTCGGGAGCAACAGTTGTCCCTGAAAAAATTGTTAGAAAAGAATGAGCTTGCATTTGCATGGGATTACCATGACATAAAAGGATTAGTTCCTAAACTCTGTACTCATAGGATCTACATCAAAGATGATTGCACACCTATAAGACAGCCACAAAGGATAATCAATCTTGCATTAAGGGAGATTGTGAAAGGAGAATTGCAAAAAATGTTGGATACGAGATTCATCTACCCTATCTCAGACAACCAATGGGTGTCTCCTTTGGTGATTGTTCCTAAAAAGGGAGGTAAATGGAGAGTCTTTATTGACTACAGAGAATTAATTTATACCACCAAAAATAATCACTTTCCTCTTCCTTTCATAGACCAAGTATTGGATTCCCTTGTAGGAAATTTTTTTTTCCTTCTTAGATGGTTTTAGTGGCTATAATCAAATATAAATTGCACCTGAGGACCAAGAAAATACAACTTTTACCTATCCTTGGGGCACTTATGCGTATTCAGTGCTTCCATTTGGTCTCTGCAATGCACCTACAACTTTCCAGAGAGTATTCATTAGTATCTTCTCAGATATTTCACATGAGTTCATAGAAATCTACATGGATGATTTCACAACTTATGGTGTTGATTTTGATGAAGCATTGGAAAACCTAAGAAAGCTTTTGCAAAGATGCAAAGACCATAATCTATCCTAAAATAGTGAGAAACTCTTCATGATGATGCAAGAACAAGTAGTCCTTGGCCATTATATATGTCACAAAGGAATTCAGGTTTATCCAACCAAGATTGAGGTAATTATCAATCTCTCTATTCATGTAAAGAAAAAATATCTTATAAGATTCTTGGGTCATGCAGGCTATTATAGGTGTTTCATAAGGGATTTTAGTAAAATGGAAACACCACTCTATAGTCTTTTGACTAAAGATGTTGAGTTTTAATGAACATAAGATTGTGGCAAATAATTCTTTGCTTTGAAAGAAGCCTTAACCCATGCTCATGTGCTCAAAGGTCCTAATTGGGAAATCTCTTTCCATATTCATACAAATGCATTTGATTATGTTATAGCTATTGTCTTGGGACTAAATGAGGGAACCATTGAGAATGCAATTTAATTTGTCAGCAAAAACCTATAAGGAGCAGAATTTAACTACACTATGAAAAAAAAGGAGATGTTGGCAATCATTTATTCCCTCAATAAGTTCAGACATTATACCACTGGGTATCTAATATTTGTCCATGTAGAACATCCAACCATAAAATATCGAATGAATAAGCCCCTAATTATAAGAATATTAGAAAGATGGTTTTTTCTCATGCATGAGTTTGATATCACTATCATAGATAAGCCAGGGAAAGAAATTTTGTGGAAAAATTTCTCTCGAGATTGACTACATCAGAGGACACTCAAGTCATTGATGACTCCTTCCCTGATGAACACTTATTATCCATCAGTATCCACACACCTTGGTATGTAGATATAGAAAATTATCTGGTCATAAGCAAAGTACCCCCTCATTTCTCTCTAAAAGAGAGGAGGGTTCTTATTGAGCAAAAAATTCCTTTCTCATGGATTGTAGGATGTCTATTATATATTGGACCAGATCATGTGATGAGGAGATGTGTAAGAGAAGATGAGACATATGAAATACAACATGCATGACACAATGAACCCTATAGAGGACACTTTGTAGCCAAGAGGATAGTAATGAAGATTCTTAATATAGGATATTACTAGCCCATACTTCATAAAGATGCAAGAAAGTATACTAGAAAGTGTGGTAGATGTCAGAGAATGGGTCAGCCAACTAAAACTGATGAGATGTCTCTATACTCCCAGGTTGTCATCACACCATTTGATAAATGGGGACTTGATTTTGTGGGTCCCATTGATCCACCATCAAATGGAAAATCCTACATCTTGGTTTGCACTGACTATGTGACCAAGTGGGTCGAATTTAAAGCTATGAAGCATGCCAGAGATAATAAGGTTACAAAATTCCTCTATGAGGAAATCTTCACACATTATGGGGTTCCAAAAGAGATAGTGATAGATCAAGGGGCTCATTTTACATCAACCCTTGTTATAGAATTGGTCAATGAATATAAAATCATGCATAAGAAATCTACCCCCTATCACCCTCAAGCGAATGACCAATCTAAGGTAACCAATAGGGAAATTGAGGCTATTTTGACCAAAGCAATGGCTATTCATAGAAAATATTGGGAAAATAGGTTGCCAAAAGTTGTATGGGCCTAAAGAACTAGTTGGAAGACCACTGGTTTCACTCCTTTTGAATTTTTGTATGGAAAGACAACCATGATGCCCATATATTTTGAGCATAAAAATCTTTGGATTGCATTACATATTGAGATAGACATCTCTAAGGCATAAAAGGAAAGAATCATGCAACTAAGTGTTTTGGATGAAATGAGAAAGGCATCCCTTCATCACACTGAGATAGTACAAAATTAGAGAATCAAGTGGCATGAAAAATTCATAAAGGACAAGAAGTTTTAGCCAGGTGAGGCAATCCTTTATGACTCCAGGTATCAGGATAATGCAGGTAAGCTTCAAATGAGGTGGCTAGGACTATGTGAAGTTGTTGAAGTCTTCTCCAATGGTGTTCAACTCACAACCATTGACCTTTTTAGATTTAAGTTGGTTGTCAATGGTCATTACCTCAAGTTGTATCATAAGTCATCTTCCAAGAAATAATTCATGTAGCAATTTACTCAGCACCAAAGCTCCCAAACTTCCTATAGCCGAAAGAAGTGGACCTAGTGTCCCTCCTACCTAATGAAGGTATGTATTTTATCATAATAAAGACTTCCACTTTTTTGGGAATCAACTTCTTCATCAATTCATCCACCCATCCATCTCCAAATTTCTCTCTCTTCCATAACTCCACCATCACTTCACTTTTCCACCACTTCATTCCATCACCGCTTCAATTAATTGCTCAACTATACTTTTAAAAAGGTAACTAGTACTTCCTCCACATTCATTGCAATGGATACTCCAAGTTTTCAGGTAAGTGCACACCAATCTATTATATCTTAATTATCTTTAGTACATTTATTTAATTATTGTAAATTAATATTGATATTCTACATATCATATAATTATACCCTGCCCTATCAAATCATCATTACCACCCAGCCTATGTGGACACATGCTCAAATTTAGGTTGGGGGGAAGTGAATAACATGTCCACATGTCAATCCATACCAAAAAAAAATGAATTGAGCTAATTTGAATGATAGTGAAATGATAGCTTGCATGTGTGAAATGGCACCATGTCACTGCCATTTTTCTTGATAATACCCTTCATTTATGATTCCTTATTGCCTTTATCGCCTTAAGTCATAATATTAATTCATAAAAAAAGGAAAAATTCATATGACATTGGTGTTAGGAGTTTAGAAGTGTTGCAGGAAGAAGAAATTAGGTCTCCAAAGAAAAATTGTTGGAAAGGAAACCTCACATAAGTGCTTGTTTGATTATAGGCAATTGAAATAATGGGGGGCTAGATAGTTAGAAATGAACCTTCATTCCATAATGTGTTATTATAGGATGCAACTTCTTAGGCCGAGTTCAGGAATTATGGGTGGCCAAATTATTTCCAGAAGCTTGATAGCTACAATGAGGACATTGTGCTAGAGTTTTCACAGACATTCTTTAAAGGGAAGGTAATGGTAAAATGGTTAGAGGTGATAGCTACTAAAGAGATAATTTCATAGGTAATAGGTTTTCCTATTGATGGAGAGCTATACCTTGCTACCAGAGATGCAAGTATAGTTAGGACTTAATTTACTGAACACAGTGACCCTCCATTGGATGTGGGTAAGAAAGGTATGAAGAGAACCTTCTCTACCATAGTCATGGAAACAAGCAGGTGTCCACATTTTGAAGTACATTACTTGTGAGGGCCACCAATCAAACCTCCATTATGTACACTTCAAGCTCCTAAGTCATATGAGGAATGGGAGAAGAATGAACGTACCTAATGTATTGTATCATCTCCTTCCAATCATAGTGAGAGAAACTCAAAAAGGTAGGGATAACTCTGTCTCTCACCATTGTTTGATAAAATTATTAGTAAGGAAATCTTTGCAAGAGGTGTCTAATATGAGATGGGAGGAATTTGTAAACATTGACTAGTTTAGACCAAAAAATGTGTGACATAGAGCTTTGCCACAACCTCATAGGGATAGTAGGAGGAGTTTTGTTGAAACCACTCTTCGTGCCTCAACTTTTGGTGCAAACCCTTGCATAAACCTTCCTGCAACTGAGCATGCTATTGAAATTAGTTCTTCTAAGTCAGAACATTCACACAAAGATAGTTCCTCTTCAGACTCTGTTGATGATGTTCTTCTTGAAACCCCAATTCAAACTAGGGTCACCATTAGAAAGGAGGAGGCACAAAAGAGAGAGGTAGAAATGAGGAAAGGGAAAGCCAAAAATAAAACTATAGAAAAAGTAACACCAAACCCTAAGAAATAGAAGGTTGACACTGTCCTTCCTGCAACTGAAGAAAAATATGAAATCTCTCCTAAGAAATCAAATCTAGTCGAGTCAACCATTGGCATTCCTCCAAAGAGAATCCCTAGGCTTAAGAGAACATCTTGGGAGGACACAGAAGCCCTTATGGGGTAGGTGAATTTTGAAGAAAAGTATATTTTTGAAGAACAAGCAAATGTAAGGTTAGCATAACTTGTTGGTATCACAAAACATGTTGAGAGTATGAGGATCATGCATGTTAGAGAAGAAACCTACAAGGAATATGAGAAGGTAGAAAAAACTATAGGAAAATTGGTAATGTGGTATTTATTACAAAGGTGTAACAGTTTGACTGATGAGTTGAAGCAAGCCAAACCTCACTCTTTGCAAAACTATGTTGCAACATGAAGAAGAGTTGACAAATACATACAACTTGGAAGGATCAAGCAACAGTTCTAGCTTTCATTAACCTTTTAGCCATCTACACTATTATGGCTTGTGCAAAAGTTTAGGTATTACCAGTATGATATAGCTACAAAAAGGAAAATATGGAGTGGGTTGGAGAGAAAGAAAGGTTTCTTTTGGGACCCCAATTGAAACACTACAAAAACCGATGTGGGGCAGTTGTTAGTTGCAGATTTCAGAGTATTGACTAGGAAAAGGAATGGTACTCACTTTGCTGGAGGACCAACAAAACGTTACATTGGGGGAGTGATGAGTCCAATTAATGGATCATTTCTAATAGGGTTTATTATCTATATTTTGTTGTTACCTTATACTTTGGCACTTGGTTTTTGGTATTTTCCATGGTATTTCCTCAAAACTATAGACCTTGGGAATAAGTTTATCTTTGTTAATTTTAAAGACATTAACATTCTATGTGAATTATCTATGTTAATTTTACATGTGGATTAATTAATTTTACTTTAAGGTAGTTATAGATATTCAATTATTATGCATGCTAATGTTGCTATGCAGATAAAATTAGAGCCTACAAAGTTGAGGAATTTTCTGCCAACTAGTTGGTTGCTAAAGAAGTCAATAAGATGATCATTAAAAGGTCAATGGACAAAAACCTCTCAAATGGAGGGAAAACCCTAGTTCGAATTAAAGAATGTAATTTACTTGTAAATGATCATGTTTGTTGGTTGAGCGAATATAGGATGTATTGTTATTCTAGATTTGTGTTAAGGTAAGGTTGGATTGACTAGATTATGTGCATGCATAACCTCGTTTCCTCTTTTTATTCTTTCCATAAGTGACATCCTCCTAATCTATTGGATTTTACCACCTTAGGTAGTTATTAGTTTTTCCTTCTATAAATAAGACTTAGATACTCCTTCTCAGAAGGTTGATGGATCTAACATTGCACTCACATTTCTAGTTTTCAAGTAATACAATTATGTTGTTTCTCTATTGTAATCATGTTTTCAATGAATAAAATGAATTTATAAGTTTGTTGCATCTGAGTTAGTTAGTTTAACAAATACTCATCCAAGGGGGCCAAATTGGTGATAATTTCATCCTTTAGCTCAGTCATTACTTTTTCATTCAATAATATTTACAATTCTAGCAACTGTTTGTTCTTATAGCCACTAGAATTTCATTATGTGACTATTCCTGTAGCCAAAGCATACATAGTAGTTTCATGTATGTTTGCTAATATTTCTATTTTTGTCATGCATTTCAATTCAATAAATTTTTTGGCTCATTCTTAGTGCTTTCTTTACTTTCTTTCAAGAAATTTACTTTTAGCATCATGTATTTTCTAGTTGTAGAATGAATATGGCTACTATGGATTCCTAGTGCACATACTGTGCTGACCCATTTCAAGTCCACGTCCCTCAGTTGATAATTAAATGAACCTTCATGATAAGTAAAATAGATATCAGTACAAATGTCCAGTCTCTAAGTTACAAATTTAAGGGCTTAGTTTTTGAATCATTACAAGAGGCCAACACCTATTTCAAAACATCTCCTACACCGAAAGGGAGGTCCTTCATAATCCAACAATTGATTCCATGAATGACCAACAACATTAAGAATTATATTAGCAATAAGTTTCTTGGAGAGATCCAAGTACACCAAAAATCGAGAAAAATTAGTATGAGAGAAATTTGTAGTTTTCCTATCTACAACCAAGAAAGAGCCTAACGAGTTACTAGTAGACTTAAAACAAAAAAGGATCCAAAATTGAAGTGGAAAATTTTGAAGCTAAACCTAGACCAAAAAAATGTTGAAGGATTCAAAAGAAGGGTTGAAGGCTAGATTCCAAGGTTTAAGAAAAAGGTAGTGTTGTTTCCAAGACCAATGGTGGTCAAATAAAATGTAGTCCCTATCTTTGGTAGATCCAAAAGAAGTAATGAAAAATCCTTGAGAAATTAACAAAAAATGGAGCATTCTGCAATAAGGGGTGTCAGTTTCCTTTATCTAGATGTTAAGGTCTAAAACAGAATGCCAAAATTGATTGAAATGACATATTAATGCATGAGAATAGAAATATTCCTCTTCTTGCAACACTTCATCCCTAAACTACAAAAGAGGAGATGTCTCTGCACATTTGAGAGGTTTAAATCGTAGACCCCTATGCCCTCTTGAATCAGGAAAAGAATTGAAAGATACCCGAGGCTCATGTATATTTTCACATACCTTTGATTTGAAGGAGCCTTCTGAAATTTCATTGGAGAATCCAAATTCAAGGCAACTCTTTTCATTGAGAGTATCCACACCTACTTCATTTGTGGAGGGCCACTAAGAAAAAGTTGATTTTCCCAACAACCCAACATGCTTAGGAACCACATATGAGGGGAAAATTCTCCAAGATAGTTGTAGACTAATGCAAGGGGTCACTAAAGCACTTGCAAAGGAAGAGGGATGCTTACTCCCTAGTAGCTCTAAAGGGCGCCGACATGAGGAAATCAAAGAGCACAAACTAACAACCAAACTAGTTGTTAAAACTGTGTGAAACCCTACTGATCTTTACAAAGAAGATCCTTTCACAATGCCTTTTGTAAAAGTAGAATGAAGCCCTAATGAACAAGCAAGAGAAGAATAATTCAAGGCAGCAAATTTATCCTTTTTTGGCATTTTGGTGTGCATGCTAACAATTGAAATAGTTGGATGAGATTTATTATAGGGAATCTTTGTGCATAGGCCTCTGAAAATCGTAGGAGTCATTGCGGGAGCTATTGTTGTGGGACCTATTATAAATTTTGAAAATTAGGAAAAATACATCCACTTTGTGAAAAAATTATGGACACAAATTCTTGCACCTAACCCTTTTTAAAATGATTATTTTGAATTAAGGTGCAATTAAAAATGCTTCAATAAATACATACTCACATATATGTAAATATAAGGATACATTTCTTTAACTTTTAAAATAGTTGATCAAGTTTTTAGAATGTACAACTATGTTTCTTGAGAAAATGAAGGTATGCATAAATTATTTTATGGTTTTTCTTATCTACTTGATGAAACAAGTAAATAATTGAAACTAGCTCAAATTACAAATAACTTTGTAACCATACAAATTTCAAATATCTTTAATAATTTCAATGTTAGAGTGATTAAATGGAATATAAGGAACTAGATTTATATTACATCTAGCCAATGAATCACACACTACTTAGATCCATTTTTTTATAAAATTAACATGTATATACCCCTTTTACACTACGTGCAAATTTATTTCATACTACAAAAACTTTACTTCAATGTGAACTTAATTGAACATCTTTATTTCTTTAAATACAAGGAGAGCTATAAAATATTTGTTTACACCTTACTTTTCAAAATAGTATTTCATATTCCTTTGTTACAACTTAAAAATATTACAACTACAGTCTTAATAGTAAAATGAAATACAAGGTCTAGGACTCAAAAAAAATTACAGTAAATTCTTTACAAAATAATAACCTTCAAGGATTTATTGGTTCCAATATTTCTCCTAAGAAAAAGACAAGAGTTGTGAGTATCATGCTAATAGATAAAGTATCTCTCCACCCTACCAAAAATGGTATCATCAAGATATTTGGCTCTAACCATTCCCTTGAGCAAGGAGAATCATTCACAACCTATTTTACTCTAATATAACAACTCACATATAAGAATGAAGTAAAACACCATAATACCTATTAAAAACCCAATAAATATTTCCAACTCTCACATAACTCATGACCCATTTTATTTTATCATCACACACACACAACTCACCAAAAGAAATCAAATACTATTTTGCAAACAATTTTTTTTAAAAATCTACATAAATAAGAGTGTACACATGAAATCAAAAAAATGTAAGGGGTAGTTTTAAGGAATTATCTCTCTACATGAATTGTAGGGATGAAGCATCATCTTCTTCAATTCATTCAAAAAACTTTAACTACATCATTTTTAGACAACAAATCCTCTACCTTCCCTTCTCCAAAGATCAATATGAGAAAAAAAAGAAAAAGAAAAAGAATGAACCAAAAGATATGCCTTTCAAGCTTGAGGAGAAGAATATATAAGGATTTTTATGCCACGCATCCTCTTCCAATGGGAGGGTGACATGTGGCCTCCAACACTTTCCCTAATCCTCAACCAAAACTCTAAACAAGGTCACATGTAGCCCATATGCTCACACATGTGTGAGACATAGGGAATAATATTGTGATTGACACAATCCTTCATCCAAACCTTGGTAAAATGGTTTGTATGGTGACAAGTCTTCACCCACCTCCCTATACTTCAAAACTTGCCAAAGATCAATATGAACAAAAAACCAATAAAATTGATCATTTTCACCTTTTCAAAACCTCATTTACAAGAAAATATGAAATTGATTATAAATAAGAGAATTTTATCCCTAACGCCACTTGTACAATTTAAACACATGATAATCATCAAGATTTCAAATGCATCACTTATCAGGTCTCTACTTACAAAAGATGTGCCTTTAGAATGGTTCATATTACCTTTATTCGCACCTATAGACATGCAAAATATACGCATGCATCTAATCATACTTCATTCAGTATTATTTCATCTATTAATTAAATAAACTAATTTAATTAATTCACTAAGCTTATATCTTTAATTAAATAAGTCAAATTATTTAATTATCTCCTATAGTTCTTGATTTAATTAAATCACATATATCTAATTAAATCACTCATATGCATTTTCCTCTCATTTGATTTAAAACAAATATAAAAATTTAAATCAAATGTCATATCACCTAACCTCCTGTTAGATTAATCAAATCCCAATTAATTTAATTCTAATCACCTGAATCCTCTAGATTCATCCACTTGCACAATAAATCATTTAAATTGATTTATTAAAACACCTATTTTCCCCCACAAAGGCATATTCCCAAGGAATATGCCCTCATTAACTCTCCTATTTGACATTTTTGGCCAAACACAATTCCCCCCAAAAACCCTCAACCATATTCATTTATTTCCATTTTCAAATTTAAAATGGGCACATTGACTAGAACTTTCACAAGGATGGGCCAATCCCATTGCGACAAGTGGCTCTCTCTCATTTGTTGGGTTTTAATCCCACATTGTTCAATCTTGGCCTCTCCTGTCTCAACTTCTCCTATAATTTCAATGCATTTTCTCTCATTTTTCATCTATATTTTAGAGCATCTTCATTATAGGCAACTTGAGTTCATGAGAATCTCATTGTCTATCATATCATTAGCTTGGAAAGGATTGGGAAAGGGCTCTTTCACATATTCAAGGAGCACCAATCCATCATAAAATAGGTATATTTCATGTCTTCTTTACATGCTTGATGTAGTTTTATCATTTGGTTTGAAGAATGATATATTATTCTATGAGGATGTTAGGATTGTGCTAACCATTTGCAAATTTTGATATCCACAAAATGGCACTAGAAGGAGGGTAATTATTCCTTTAACAGAGGGTTTGCTCATTTTTCTAACCCTAATCAGATCATTTTCTTTTTTTTGTGGTTAAATTTGTGTAATATTTTGATGGATTTGGATAGATGGTGAATTCTTGTGAAGATTCATGCTAAGATTCCATGGGATTCTTTATTTTCTTCTCTTCATTTGAGCTATTGAGTAAGGAATTTGAACCATTTTACTAAGCATTCAATTTTATTGGGACAAGTTAGATAATGTTCTAGTGCAAATTACACTCTGTGGGTTTGGAGATTTTGTCTGGCAGGTCTTGGCTTCAATAGCATACTGTGAATTTTTCTTTTGTTTTTGTCTATTTGTGTCCTATTCCATGGAGCTGAGTTGTATTGCTTAATGCAAAGTGATTTGAGCTTAGTTTTTCCCTTCTTTCGGCATAAACTTATGCAGATTGATTACTATTAAATTTTCTCAGATTAGTAAGCCTATGAGTTAAGGGGTGTTTGTTACTTCGATACCCTGATTTTCAGTTGTGTCGATTTTATTCTTAATAATTTACCTATGAGGCTCTCTCCATAGGTATTGACACCGTGACTTATGACTTAAAGAAAGGTTTTCTCTTTTTTTGGGGTCTTTGAATTTATAAACTGCATTATTGGTAGAAAACTCATTCTTTTTTAATACATACCACTTGAAACTGTTCATCTGTATCTAGTGGGAAAAGAGGCACTTATTAAGTTTATCCCATGGGTGAATTCTATAGGGGGTCCCCTACATGCCATGATGGAGGAACCTGCACTTTCCATCTTTACATTCCTTTGAGACCTATCAAGAAGCCTTCTAATCCATCAGCGGCAAAACCAAACCAACCCTCGCCGACCTTCTGAGTAATGTCAATGCCAAATACATTCTTAACTATCGCGCAAACATACCTTAAATTTTGTCAAAGTAAGTGTCTGTCTGGTCGAGGTCTAGAACCCCCTACAAGGTGAACCTCACCTTTACCTTTACCCGACCAGATTTTAGAGGACTGTTTCTACTGTAATTTCTTTTTATTCTGAAAGAGGAGGGAGAGAAGTCTCTCAGGCACACCTATGGCAAACAAGGTGAAATTCCTCTAGTTGCCATAAATTCTATTGCTATTTATATTGAATTCTTGGCCAATTTTAGAGGATGAAGAGAGGCCTTACTTGGACCATTCAATGGAAACTATCCATTTATTGTTTGTTGAGATGACTGGTGCCACTAAAAGTTTAAATTTGTTTTATTCTTTTTTTTGTCATCAATTTCAATCGTGGCTCTATCCTTCTCTGTAATTGTTGCTCGCACACAACCAAAAACTCCTTTTCTATATTTATTAAACCTCGTTCAATCAAATCTTTCCATGAGATTATTACTAGACTATAAATGTGATGGCAACAAAAGCGCTCGAGTATTAAGCTTAGTGATATTTAATGTATTTCCTTTGTCTTTCATTTGGATTTTTTTTTAACACATAAACTCTTGAGCTTATAGGTGTTTAGGATTAGCCACATATTGTTGAGAGTTTTGTTTCTGACAAATTTGGTTAGGTGCATTGGTTTAGTTTATTTTGTTGATTCGCTTATTGTAAGGGTACAAGAAAATGCTATAAGAATCTAATAGTTTTGGGAGATCTGGTACCAGGGCTTTGAATTTTTTGCTTACACAATATTATCAGGAAGAAGAGAAAAATTGACAAAAAATTTAAGCTCACACTTACCAACGACATTCACTTTTCTTATGCCTTTTTTCAATAAAATCTTTGTTGCACGGATCCTATGATCTGTGGCATTTTAAAATAAAGTGGAGGATTTAAGTTTACACCTGCCTTCCACATTAAATGGAGAAGCCCTCAAGTCCTTTTAGATTGAATTTAAGCATACCAATTACTTTGGTTTGAAAGTTCTTTAAATGAGCTTTGGGCACGATTTTTTTTTTCCTGCCTACTACATTTACTTGAGAATATTTAAAGATATTTTGTTGGCTATCTTCTTGTATCTTTTTAAATGCTTTTGATGTGACATAAATGATTTTGTGAGTAGGCTGATCATATTCTACATTTTGTATCTTTGTACATGCTTGATTTAGTCTTTAATGCATAATTTGGTCTTTACTTTGGTCTCCTATCAAAATAGATTTATGCATTCAAAAGAGAAGTCTTTATGGCATTGTATCTAAGATTTTGAAATCAATATTTCCTTTATGAAAGTGAGCGTAACTTAAAAATTTATTGAAATTTACTATTGGGTTAAATCCACCATAAGGAACTCAGGTGCTTTGTCAATACAATCTTATTTTATTCCTCTTCTTAGAAAATTTTCCTCAAATGATTGATGTGTCTTGTATATACTTTTATTACAATACATGTATAACTCTTATTTGTTATGATTATAGGTCAAGGTTGACATCAAGGAGGGCATCAAAATCAAGCATCAAAATTAAACAAAGGAAAACTAAGCGAAGTTGAAAAACTTGAGGATGAAAACTTGAAATTCATAATGCTTTTTTAAATGCTTAGGGCTCCAATTACTGCTTTAGTTTTCTATTTTGAACCAACTCATCTTTCTTTTGGTTTTAAAATTGACCATTTGACTTGATCTTTTCAACTTGGTTAAAATTGAACTTAGAAACATACTAGATTTTGATTTGGACTTAAAATTGAACAAGGCAAACTTCACATCTCATTTGGTGCTTTTAAAACGAATTCATCAAATTGCTTTATGGACAAAAAATGAATAGGTGTTTGTCATGTTTTGCAATATTTTTCACAAATTAACATAATTTAAAATGTGTATGCGCTTCTCTTGCACTTCACATCGATCTTGAGAATCAAAATCATTTTGGTGATATTAAGTTGTCAAAAATATTGCCTTCACATTTTGATTTGGGAACTAAAATTGAACAAAATATCTTGTGAGTGTGAGTAAACCTAATTGTGTGTGTTCTCCCTTTGTTTCTAAATGAAGGTTGATTGAACTACGAATATGTTTACTCGCTTTTGTTTATCTTAGCGGACCTGCCTTGTGGAAAAAATTACTCACCCAAGGGAACGAGCCAACCGGTAACACACTAAAGCCAAGTGTATTTCCAGCTGAGATATAAAAGTGGGTACTAGAACAAAAGCCAGTATCACACAATTGGCTCTGACAATAAGGGCATCAATGGTCTCTCGACGCATGGGTCAACCTCCACGAACAAAAATTGTGAATTAAAACCCTTGTTTAGAAGGAAAAATCCTTATCGATGTTGTTGGTGCAATAGGTCATGTCCTTTGAAGTTTTCCCATGTTATACATGTGGTTTTGTTGTAGAGATGAAAATTATGCCATGGGAGATTGATGGGTACTGATGCTTGGCTGACCCGAAAAGTGTGTGCACTTAAGGGGGAGCCTATGTGGTCAAGCATCTAGTCATTCACACATAATATGTGCAGCTAGATTCGTCTAAGTGGGAACCCAGCAAAATATTGTCTCTTCATCCTACGGTTGTACATGTGCTTGGAATCAAAACGCTTTGCTGTGATCTAAAAAATATGAAAACAAACATTCAATGAATCATCTGAATTTCAAACCCTTTGGAATAACAAATACTTTGGAGTTGTCCACATGTTACTACTTGTCCCTAGGGTTTCTTATCCCTAGAAGGCTTCTAAACATTCAGACATCTCAATTTGTTTCTCCCAAAGTCAACACTAGGAAAACTTTGCCTTAATTTCCTTGATTTCCATATAATACACTTTGTGGGATAAAGGGAAATTAGGACATTGGACATTCAATTTGAAAAAAATAATCAAGAAAGTGTTTGTGGTAAAAAGAACTGAATCTAAGCAAGATAAAAGATCAATTGAACCCCACACATGTGCTTGCAATCTTTTTTCTTATGGTTTTCCATGCAAACATCTATCTCTTGGTTTGAATTACTCCTACGAAAAAGCATGTTCTTCAAAACCTCGGTCTTGTAAACAAGTCCTTCTTAGGTTCATTTAGGATCAAGTCAAACACTTCACCCATTTCAAACATCAATCAAGTCCCATCTCACCAACAACTTTTGGATCCTTGGGAAACATCACTTATGCTAGAATTTTAGGAAAAATCAACATCATCTTGTTTTAATTAACACACCTAGTCAAATTATCAATCCTCTTGAACAAAATTACCTCTAGGATAACACAACTTCCTAAGGTCTAATAGTTCATGATCACTTTTATTGGCTTAACACACTTAGCCAATTCATTCTCTTATGTGATTTTTCCCTAGGATAAGACAACTCCCTAGGGTTTACAAGTTCACCACCATCATCTTGTTTGGCTTAAAACACCTTGTCAAACCAAATCAATTCCTAAAGTCTAGCAGTGATCCAAAGTTCCTTAAAATTTTAAATACCCATATCATTCACCCCTTTCATCCTTCATCTCATCATTGGTCCTAAACCCTCGAAGGTAAATAAGGTCAAAACATAAGAACATGGAATATAAAATTGATTCATCCATCATGAGTAATCCAATTCAACAAATCTATCCAAGCCTTACAATGCCAATTGATTTTCAAAACTTACATTCGTACAATCCATACATGGGATCATTATCTCCTCCAAACATCAATGGTACAAATATGAGCATGCCCAATCTAAATTTTGGGACACCTTTCCCTTTGGTAGATTTAAATCAAAGTCAAAACTTATAAATCTATCAACCAAACAATCAAGGCATGAGCCTTCCCCCTTTATCAATCGTCATTCAACTGAATCTGAGCAATACTCCAATCGTAAAGAAAAACATCATATCAAATCCTCTCATTTTTCCAACAAAAAATGTCAACCAACCAAACAACCCCAACGGTTAACACATCTACCATTCCTCAAGTGTCTCAAGGACCAATAATCTTAATCACACCATTCACCACTCAAACCTTGGCAATCTATGAGACCATTCCACTCACCCCAACAATCAACACCATTCCCAATCCACCACTGCCAAAACTCAACATGGAAAATTCATTCTCTATCATGTTGCAAGTTGCCCGCCAAAAGGCACTACAAGACCAACAAGCTACACAAGTTGCAAAAATGGCTCAAGCTCAAGCCCAACACCAAGCTTGGCAGGCACAAGCACAATTCCGAGCACTATTGCAAGAAATTCATCAACAATTGCATCAATAACTAGCTCAACAACAAGCCCAACAAAAAGCATTGTTGGCACAACAACAAAACGACCAACAAAAATAATTTTTGGCTCAATATAAAACATAGGAATTACTCTCTCAACAAAGCTTGTGACAGATTCCCACCACAATTGTTGAAATTAAAAATCAAGATCAATCTATCAATGAACAACTTGAAGATGTTTCCACCTCATCCAATGATCAAATCAACACACACCAAGAGCCACTTTTCAATCATGATCAAAACTAACCAACAATTCCCAACAATGATCCATTTCAAGAAATCTCAACATCACTTGGTCTTATGGTTGAAGACATCGACAATCTCTCCACCATAACGGCTAGGGACAATGATCAAAATCAATCTATCAATGAGCACATTGAAAATGTTTCTACCCCATCTATTGATCAAATCAACATTCATCAAGAGCCACTTTTTAGTGATCTATTTCAAGATGTGTTGAAATTATTTGATCCTATTGACATAATCCATGATCCATCGACCAATGATCATATTGAAAATGTCTCTACATCGCCTTATGAGTTAGAGGATATATCTCATAAATTCATTCCAAAGCATGATCAACATCTTCCATCAAGGTCTAGCTATGGTCCTTCCCAAGATATATTGGCATCCTTTGACCTCATGAATACGGATAGTGAAGGAATCCTCAAAGAACAACAAGATATCAATCAACTTCCCATTCCTAATAACAATATCCAAGAATCCCTTGTAGACAATCCATCCATTGAAATCGACCCATGTCAAGAATATGATCCAAAGCATGTCGAAAGCAATTCCAAAATTAATCAAGATCAATATTTTGTATCTCTAAAATACTACAATGATCTTATGGAAACTCTCCTATCTATACAAGATGTCGCAAATAATGATCATATCCATATAGCACATATTCCTCCATCTACCCATAAGATGCTTTCTTTGGATGGACACGTAGACGATATTCATTCAAAACAAGAGTCTCATACTCTTGACACCATTACCAAGGAACAAGAGTCTCCTACTCTTAACATTTATACACACGACCAAGATATGGAAAAATCTGGAGACATAGCAGAAAAAAATTATGAAGAAGGCTCCTACAGAAGTCATGAATCGAAACATCTTGTGAAATGAATCATGAGGAAGAGTTTTATGTGGACAATGAATCATCAACACCTCTTAAAGAAGCATTATAATCTAATATCTCACAAGATCAAGCTAAAGATATCAATCAGGCATTCATCCCACATATGGAGGATCCTATCACTTATAAACTTGGATCACTTACCTTTATTAGGGAAAGCTACCACATCAATAAAGAAGTTGTCACTTTTGAAGATACACCACGGAGCAGAGAAGGATTAACACCTTGTTTCCAAGGTAAATCATATCCTGTTGCTAACAAAATGTTTCAACAAATGAATTATCAAGGTAGAGGATTAGGCCTACAAGAACATGGTATCTTGGAACTAGTGCAAATTTTGGGCAATCCTAAACATCAAGGCCTTGGTTATTTGAAAATCAAGGGATACAAACATATTAGTGATCCTTCCATAAAATTGGGGGAAAATTCATCTCAAGCAAATGTCAACATAGGGAGCACGAAGGATCCTTATGATGAAACCAATTCCAATACTAAAAACCGCCATGTTATGAATCCTCATCCACCCATCACCCCATCCATGAATTGGGACCAACATCAAAAGAAAGATTTGAATCAAAGAAAGAAGAATATCATCAAATAAAAAGAAGTAATAAATCATGAAAGACAAATCAAGTACATATGGATACCAAAGAATACAAAGAAATACTATCCCTATCAAACTCCATCAGTCAAAGAAACTATGGGGGGAAATAAAAAAGGGAAAAGTATCCATCATAGTTGTCCACAAAAGAAGAAACATGCTTCTCAAGCTACATACAAAGTGTATCAAGTTGTTGGTCCTAATTCCACACACACTTCTATATCCATCCATCATTGCTCATCTTCCCAAGTTTGGAGAGTCAAAGGTTCCAAACTATCAACCCATCAATCTTTAATTCCTAAACACACTCCACCATCCATGCCTCCACACATAATATCCAACTCTCACATTGACCATGTCCTGGCAATGAACCTTCATCATAAGGATTCAAAAGGCACTTTATCGTGATGGGTGCACAAAGACAAAGTTAACTCCGGTGTCAACAAAGCAGATCAAGAATCTCTAAAGTTGCTTTCAAGTGCACGTATCTTTGCAAGGCAGATTCTTCAAGCAGGATATCAATGGCACATTATGACAAAAGCATCAATGTTAGCACTACCAAGTGGTTCAACATCAGCTTAAAATCTCCTAGAAAATACAAAAAAATCAAAAAAAGGATTGAAAATAGTAAAGATAGAAATCATCCTGCAGCGAAAAACCACACAGGCGGCGCTTTGGGAAAGTACCACGATGAAAATCAGAAAAACAGGCATCATGTGTAGAATTGAGCATCTATGTGCATTATTTTATGAGAAAGCATCTTATCACATCCATAATAAAGTCAACATTCTAGCCATATCATCCGTTCATCCATGAACCATTTATCCAACTCATTACCATCTATCCGCATTATCTTGATAAAATTTTGGTGTACACTTTACACTTGTTTATGGTAAACATCTTGACATGGGTCATTTTCATTGATCCTATCCTACCCAACGTTATCTAAGCCATGAAAGCACTATCCAAATGAGAATCCTTTGTGCAAACACCTTATCTTATTGCAAGATAATCCTTGGCATCCTTTGCATACTTACCGTATCCATCCATCCACACATATATCCAAGAATCCACCCGTGGTTGTTCACACATTGCTAGACACTGGGGGAAGATATTGGCATCTCGCTTTAGGAATAAATCTTGATATATATCCTCCAACTTATGTGGTGATCCGAACATTGAAAAGCATTAAATCAAAACTGGTCAAACATTTGTGAGCCAAAATCCAAATCACTAGCCCATGGCATATTTTGACAGGAAGATGTTCCTTGTCAAGCTTTATCTTTCATTGAACATAAATCTGAATAATCAATATTAGTCACGTCTAATGTGTACTTCAACATCACATCAAAATAATCAAAGCTATTTTTTTCCAAATCAAGCTTCATCAATCTTGATTAATCAATTCCAATCAATTATCACCTTGTTTGACTTAACACACTTAGTCAAACTATCATATTGTGCATGAGTTCAGTCTAGGATAACACAACTTCCTGGATTTTACAAGTTCATTATCATCTTATTTGACTTAACACACTTAGTCAAATTATCCAATCCATCATCAACTTGTTTGACTTAACACACTTAGTCAAACCACCCTCTTTTGTACAAGTTTCCTCTAGGATAACACAACTTCCTAGATTTTACAAGTGCATTATCAATTTTTTTTTACTTAACACACTTAGTCAAACTATCAATCCATTGATATGATCAATCAACCTTAAGCTTGGTTTTCAATAAAATCTCAAAACATAGCACCTATATCATCATGTATCCATATCCAAATCATTCAAAATCCAAAAACATGTCGAAATATTAAAAAATCTTCAAAAATTCATCATTGAGTCTTATCAATCTTTCACCTTGTCCGAACTATGTCATCTTTGAGCTTGAACGTAGGCAAGGTTGATCTTTGATCATCCCCTGAGACAGTTAGGGTTAGTCCTTAGGCGTATGTCACATTGGCAATCTGTTTACCCATCTATTTTATAGTTAAGGTCAGACCTTAGGCGTCCATCGTAATGGAAATCCGTTTGCCCATCTATCTCATCATTGAGTCAAGTACATCATCAGTCAAACTATGTGCTCTCTGCATGTATAATGTAGGCAAGGCTAATCTATGGATCAGCTCCTGAGACCCCTAGGATAGGTCTTTAAGTCAGTCTCTTCGTCATAGATCTTGAAAAATGTGAAAATACCAAAAAAATTTGTAAAACATCTCAAAATACCAAAAACAACCTCAAAATATCTAAAAAATCCAAAATGGTGCATCCATTTCATCTCACTTTCACTCATAAATTTTATCACTCATGGGTATGTGTAGGATCATCATGGAAAAAATAGGTCCTTAAGTGGCAATAAAAAGAAAAAAATTCAGAGTTAGACAACTTGACGTAAAAATTTGAATAAGTTATCTATATTATTTCAAAAAAATGTAAAAATAGAATCTGTAGCAAATTGAATTTAGTTTCTAAACTACTAGACCTTTATTTAAAAATAAAAAATCTATTTGGTGAAAATTTGAAATTTCAATGCAGTAGTATTTAAATTTCAGGGTAAAAATAAGAAGTAGGCGTCTGTTTGACCACCCTAACCACAATAAAATGATAATATTTTAGATATAAGTAGAGGAATCATGTCCCAATGTGATGAATATTTTTTTATAATTTTTTCCATGTAAATAATTAATTATGAATTTTTTATTACAAATTTTAATTAATATAAAAGCTCGTCTGTCTAACCACCTTAACTTGGTCAAAAATTTATGAAATTCTTTTTTTTTGTTTTTAATCCTATAGCATGCGAAGCATAGAATTTGGCATGTTTCAGATTCAAAAACTGTGATACCATTTGAAAGTTATAGATGTTTTTCAATCAGCCTATCAATTAGGACTTTATTCGCAATTCTAATAGAAAATAAATAATAATTATTTATTAAATTCAAAGTAAAGTATAATTTATATTGGTGGAAAGCTAAGAATCTCCTCTAAAAACCCTTTTCGTTTCATCAATTTTGGGTAAAAAAAAAGTCATCAACCACATGGGCCATCGTATGGCTTACATATTGCCACTTTTTGGCCCATCATGATCCTGCACATACCCTCCTAATAAAATCAATCATCGCCTTCACCCTTTGGTAAGTCAGTTAGAAGCAATTCTAGCAGGTTCAAAAGTGAACACTCTAATCGTCAGAGTCTTGAAAGTCTAGATCAGTGAGTCAACAAGTTGGTCAACTCAGAATATCAATAGCTTATCACCCAAATCAGTCCCATCAAAACCATGATCACAACATATCCTAGGAGGAAGCTTTCCTATGATGGACATAAGCATCAGGTACCCCACAGTAGTTAGTCTTGGCTAGCGGTATGAAGAACATTAGCTTTTTTGGTTTTCTTTATTTAGTATTTTATTGACTTATCTTATTTTGTGCTCATTCCAAGGACCTCTTGATGATGCCTAAACAAAATAGATTTAGAGAGAAAGGAATGGGGCAATGATAATTATCTTTTTATTTTTTGTGCTTGTTGGATATCCTTGTAAAATAACTTTGTCATGCATACTTTGTTTTGTTTGTAGGAAGGATGTTTTAGGCATTTTGTTGACCACATAAGAAGGCTTGCCTTCTTATGTTTTGGCCTGAGATGTTTAGAATATCTAAACTGCATTCCGAATAAGGTTTCGTTTGTCAAGTGTGAACAAGAGTACTCCTATCTATTTGACGAGTCAAAGTCGATCACACTAGGTGCCATGCCATCCTAGTTCTTAATACCTTGATGCATCGCACCTACGTGTGTTATCAAACATAAAGAATGATATGCTCTTTATCTCTCCCATCCTTGGATAAGCAATACATCATCATCATTCATCATCATATCCAATAAAGTCTCAACGACTCATGGACTTGTTGGACTTCTGCATCTTCTTGAATTCAAGGGTTTATCCCTCTCATTCTTCTATCCTCTTTCACACTAACAATGCATCCATCCTGCATCCTGCATAATCACATCATATCATCATAGGAAAACATCAACCATCGCATTCATCTCACACGAATTGCATATTCATTTAAGGTGTTTATTTTAAGCATTTTCGAAACACCTTATTTTTCGTAATCATTTAAGTTGTTTAGGATAATATAAATTTTTTATTCTAAGCATCTTCCAAACATCATCATTATCATATAGATCATATAGTCTAACCATCCATACATTCATTTTGAACCTGTTTGTCATGAGATCAACCTCAATCTTTTCGCTCAATCTCTTGAGGGGCAATGTACTAACGTACTTCTTTTCGTTGGGGCATCTAAAAAAATCAAAAAAAATTCTAATTTTGATTTCAGCGACATCATTCTTTGAACCAATGCAATGAGTACATTTCTTCAAAGAGGGGAAAAATGTAGACATGCAAAATATACGCATGCATCTAATCATACTTCATTCAATATTATTTCATCTATTAATTAAATAAACCAATTTAATTAATTCACCAAGCTTATCTCCTTAATTAAATAAGTCAAATTATTTAATTATCTCCTATAGTTCTTGATTTAATTAAATCACATGTATCTAATTAAATCACTCATATGCATTTTCCTCTCATTTAATTTAAAACAAATACAAAAATTCAAATCAAATGTCATATCACCTAGCCTCCTGTTAGATTAATCAAATCCTGATTGATTTAATCCTAATCACCTAAATCCTCTAGATTCATCCACTTGCAAAAAAAATCATTTAAATTGATTTATTAAAACACCTATTTTCCCTCACAAAGGCATATTCCCAAGGAACATGCCCTTATTAACTCTCATGTTTGACTTTTTTGGCCAGACACAATTCCCCCCAAAAACCCTCAAACATATTAATTTATTGCCATTTTCAAATTTGAAATGGGCACATTTGCCAAAAATTCCACAAGAATGGGCCAATCCCATTGTGACAAGTGGCTCTCTCTCATTTGTTTGGTTTTAATCCCACATTGCTCAATCTTGTCCTCTCCTCTCTCAACCTCTCATATAATTTCAATGCATTTTCTCTCTTTTTTCATCTACATTTTAGAGCATCCTTATTATAGGCAACTTGAATTCATGAGAATCTCATTGTCTATCATCTTATTAGCTTGGCAAGGATTGGGAAAGGGCTCTTTCACATATTCAAGGAGAACCAATCCATCATTGAATAGGTATATCTCATGTCTTCTTTACATGCTTGATTTAGTTTTATCATTTGTTTTGAAGAATATTGTATTATTCTATGAGGATCTTTGGATTGTGCTAACCATTTTCAAATTTTGATATCCACATCACCTGTATACTATTGTATATACATCTCCTTCGACCACTTGAAAATGTCGAGGGTTCTAGTGCCACTTACTACTAACATCCACCTAAAGAAACTTAAAACAAATTAGTAGTCCATTTAGCTAAATCTAGACATAAAAACATATCTTACTTTTTTTAGATCACTTCTATTTATTTCAAGATGTCTTGTGACTTAAAAATCAATCTAAAAATATCAATATATCAATTCTTAATTAAACTAGATGGTTACAATTCAAATTTTTGTACTGCTAGTAATTCTCATTAGATTTAAATAATGTATATATTTAAGGATTTAGATGATACAAAGTGTATTAACTTAATTTTAGAAATGTAAATTGAGCATGGAGCATGTAATGAGATACAAGAATTATTGGTCCCCTATTAGAACCATTTATATTATCCTCTTTAATTTATTTTTTATTTAAACACATTCACATCATGACATTAAGACAGAGAGGGATGTTCCCATAATTCCCATCAATGTGACTAATGCTATCCATAACATCCCAAGATAAGGTTGTACAATTTTTTAATTTTTATTTAGTCAGTTAGGAATAAGAACATACAAAAATAAGATTTTAATAATTACTCATAGGGCAAGGCCTTAAAAAATAACTATAAAAAAATATCTTTGCACTAGAAATTGGTGTTACCAATCTATGTTTAATAATCTATAATTTTATTCTTTTTGTAGAAAAAGTTATGCATTATGAAATAAATGTCACTTTTTAAGTGTTGATTATAAAAAATAAATTATTAAAACTTGTACACAATTTTTTACAGATCAATTTTTTCTTTCTTTTTAAAAATATATTTAGAATCTGCATACAAAATCTCAAATATTGCTAGTTCATACTATCTTCAAATTCTTAATAGTTTAGTTGTTATAGGAGAGAAAAGTAAAAATTTGGATAAAAATGTTGATTTCAAAATCCCACTTTTTAAAAAAAGTAAGAACACAATATCATGAGATCATCTAACTACAAGGTTAGAAGAGAAACTAATAACTCTAATTTTTTTATAAAAGAAAACAATTTAAAATAAGAGGTCCAATAAAATTCAATAAAGGGTTAGTTCACATGCAAACATATATATACAAACTCTAGTAAAATGACAACCAATCCATATATAAACATAATTATAAAAAAGCAACAAAAAATTTACAAATCAAAAGAAAAAACAAAATGGAGCAAGAAAATGAAAATAAATATGTATACAAACATAAATTTACATATGTATGTATGTATGTACATATAACAACACCAACCTATGATCTACAAATGTAAAAATTCATAAAAGATAATAAAAAATACATAAATAGGCATAAATAAATAAAAAGAAATAGAATGCAAGGGAAAAATAAAATAGAAACACGCACACATATAAGTACATATTCATATGTATATATATATATACACACACGCGTGCATACCTCAATACATACATACATATATATGTGTGGAAGCTAGGAGATAGGTGGAGGATGAGGGATAGAGGGTGAGGGGATGTGCGTAGGAAGGGGAAAAGTGTGTGTGGGAGTGAATGGGAGTAGAGGTGGGGTAGGGGTGACAATTAAACCTATATTCTAAAAATGAGAAAAATAAAAGGTACATGAAAATGTCAACAAACCAATATTTAAACATGCATAAAAAACACTAAAGATATGTAATATGATAGTACAAACAAATCATACACATAAAAGAGTATATATATACATATGATCTAAAAAAGAGAAAAAATACACAAAATCGTTAGAATAAACATAATCAAACATATAAAATGAGAAACAAGTACATAAAAGTAAATATAAAGCTATGTGAATATGTGTGCTAACAAAATTATAAACCTAGGTGTAAATATACATCCTAACAATATATGTGTGAATGTGTACATGTGAATATACACATATATTTAGGAAAAGTGGAATGTGTGTATGTGTGCATATACACACACTAATAATACATGTAAAATATAAATAGCTAGCAATCACACCTTGGTTTGTAATGGGTACACCGAAGAAGTGTGGAAGGTTAATTAGTTAAATTTTTTGTCGATTTTTTACATAAATTTGTTTAGTATACATGAGGTCAAGTGGTAGGGCATTTATAAATTATTTTGTTTGTGCAACAAAGGTCTCAATGGGGAAATGATAGTTTCAAATAAAATATGCATCTACTTACAAAGATCCAAACACAACTAGAATAAAACCTCTAAATCAAGAAGATAATCTTGGCTCCATTACCAATAGGCTCATGTTATGTTCTCAATAGGGAGAGAGGGAGAGAGGGGGGGAGAGAAGGAGAGAGAGAGATATATGGGGATAGAAAAAGGAAAAGAGAGATAGAGATAAGAAGTTAGAGATAGAGATGGAGATGGAAATAGAGATGGAGATGGAGGAGAGGGATATGGGGAGAAGGAGAGGGAGAGATAAAGAGAGAGGACAAAGGGATATAGATAGAGATGGAAGATAAATACATAGAGAGGGAGAGATAGAAATATAAAGATAGACATAGGAAGTGATATAAAGAGGGGTAGAGAGAGATGGATATATAATGAGATAGAGATAGAGGGAATTATGTAAGAATTTAAATATCGAGAGATAGATATAGAGATATGGAGGGAGAAACAAGGAATTTTTGTGTGCATGAGTACGAAAGAGATATGGAGAGAGATATAGAGGGAGATAGATATATATAAACAGATAGAGAGTGGGGATATGGAGGGATATAAATAGATATAGGAGAGAGAAGTAGAGAGATATAGATTAAGGAAGTGATAGGTAGAGGGAGAGAGGGAGAGATGTGGATATAAAGGAGAGAGATAAATATAACTTGGGAGAGATAGAGAGTGTGAAAGAGACAAAGACAAAGACACGCAGAGATAAATATAAAAAAGTGGAGATGGAAGGAGAGAGGGAGACCGAGAGGGAGATATAGAGATAGAAAGAGGGAGACAATGAAAGAGGGGGAGATGGAGAGAGAAATATAAATATATAGGAAGTGATATAGAGAGAGGATATATAAAAAAAGAGTAGGAGATATGGAGTAAATAAGAGAGAGATAGAGATAATGAGATATAAAAAGAGAGGGAGAGATGGGAAGATATAAGTAGAAGGGAAAGAGTGAGAGATAAAGATATAGATAATTAATAGAGAGGGAGAGATAGAGAGAGGGGGGAGAGATAGAGATAGGGAGGGAGAAACAATGTGTGTGAGAGAGAGTGAGAGAGATATAGAGATATAGGGAAGGAGAAACAAGAAGTTTGTGTGTCTAAGTGAGACAGATATTGAGATAGATATAGAGAGGGAGAGATAAATATAAATAGATAGAGAGGGAGATAAAATATAAATAGATATAGAGGGAGGGAGAGGGAAATGCAATAGAGAGAGGATAGAGAAGTTGGGAGATATAGAAAGAGAGAGTGATAGGGAGAGAGGGAGAGATATATAGATCTAGAAAGAGGGCTTAGAGATAGAAAGATATATATAGTGGGAAAGATAGAGGGGAAAGAGAGAAAGAGATTTAAGGAGAGGTAAGGAGATATAGATAGGGAGAGAGATAGAGAGGAAGATAGAGATGGAGATGGAGATGGAAATGGAGAGAGAGAGGGAGAGAAAAATAGAGATAGAAAGAGGGGGAGATAAAGAGAGAGGGAGAGAATGAGAGAGAGAGAGAGATCGAGAGGTAGAAATATAGAGATAAAAAGTTATATAAATATATGTAGCGAGAGGAAGATATATATATCTAGTGAGGTAGGGAGAGGTACATATGGGGAAATATATATAGACATTTGTGGGAAGAGAAAGAGAGAGAGATCTAGATTTATATCTCTATCTCCCTCTCTATCTTTATATTTTTTATTATTTTTCAATCTCTCTCTTCCTCTATCTCCCCTATTTATCTCTATATTTGTCTTCCCTTCTCTCTTCCTCTATCTTTCTCTCATTTCTTCTCTCTATCTATTTCCCTCTCCTTATATTTCTCCCCTTACTATTTTTTTCTATCCCTATTTATCTCCCCCTCTCCCTCCCCCTTTCCCTCTTTATCTCTTGATCTCTCTACCTCTATATATCTTTGTTGCCTATTTCTCTTTATCTCTTTATTTATATGACTATATATATATATGTCTCTCCTCTTCTCTTTTTTTATATTTCTTTATCTCTCTTATTATCTATATCTCTTTGTCTCTCCATATTTAGTCTTTTATATCTATACCTCTATTTTGTATCTGAAGCTCTTTTTTTATCTCTTGTATCTCTTTCTCTCTCTTTATTTTCTCTCATTCAATCTCTATCTATTTTCCTCCTAAGTGTGCAATGGGTACATTGAAGAGGTTTTAAAGGTGAATTACCATATTCTTAATCAAATTACATGCTACTCTAAGCATAACTCCTGAGGGACATGTTATCCTTGGATTGTTGGCATGAAACAACTAATCAAAAGTCACCTTCTCGCTCTTTCACTCTATAAATTTTGATTTGTATTTTAAGTTTTAAATTCATTTTATTATATAAATTATAACAAAAAACCAAAATAGAACTATTCTACAATAACTAAATTTTTCATAAGATAAACAATTCTAAATTAAATTAATTCTAATAATTTTTAATTATTATTTGCAATTTCATAAAAAGACATAAATAATAAAAACAAATTTCAAACTTAAATCTAACTTAAAAAATTAAATAAATGGAAAGTCAAAATATATCAAAATCCAAATATTGATAAACATAATAATCTTAAAAAATTAATAACAAATAGTCAACTTATTAAATTAATAAGTGATTAAATAAAAAAGTAAAACTATTTTTTAAATTTTTTAAAATTGAAATATTAATAAAATATGTATTTAAAAATATAATTAATATATTACAAAAAATATTAACATAAACTCAATATCAAAAAATAAAAATATATGAAAAAATATTATTAGATAAAATTACAACATCAAAGTTAAAAATGAAAAATAAAATGAAACCTATTCAAAAGATAAAAATTCAATTGTAATTGATTGATTTATTTTATTTTTGGTACCAGTGGCTGGGACACACCCTCCGGTACCACAAGAGTGGGGGAGACTAGACCTTGTGACCAAACTCATGCAATAGCAAAGATTTTGCCAACTGAGCTAGGACCCCCACCCTATTTATTGATTTATTATGAATATTATTATTTGAAATATATATATATATATATATATATATAATATTATTATTTATCTAAATATCTAGGTTTAAAATAAATAGATAATTTTTATCCTATCTTTTCTTAATTTAAAGTTGAAATTGGATAAAAATGTAGTTTTTTTTTTTTTTTAATGTATTATATTTTTTAATATTTTAGAAAATCTATCAATTGAGATCATTTTAATGATCTTACATCTTTTTCTACATATTTCAATCCTTGATTTTCATAACCAATTCTTTCACTTTATTTAAGAAACACATTCCATGTAAATATAAATATACATGTATAAGAACATAAATATATAAATGTATTTAATACGCTATAAATATATAAATGTATTTATTATGCAATATTAGTCTATGTCAATAAAACTCATCAAATTTAATTTGACGGTGAAGGCTAACTTTATGTTTAAATAAGAATGGGCATAAAGACTAATTTATTCACCTTCATAACTTTTTTTTTATTTGAAAAACTTTTTCTATTTACTTAGGAGTTGTTTTATTTTTCTTTAAGATTATTTAAGAATTAATTTACTAGAAGAACTATTTTTATAAGTAGGTTTTATTATTGCATCAATAAAATAATAAATTATACATAAATATATAATATTTATTATACTTTTATAAAAAATAAAACATAGAATAGTAAAATTAATTTTAAAAAAATTGAAATTGTTATTTAATATGAAGTGTTTTTCCTACTCTTTAATAAAATATTTTTAAATCTAAATTAAAATAATATAATACATTGAAAACTAAAAAAAATAGAGTTAATACATTTTATATTTTTGAAAGAGTGTATAAGATTAAAAAAGTTTTAAAAAATATTTTATATTTAAAATTTAAGAAGAACAATGTTAAGTAATGATAACTTTCGTGTTATAGGAGGTTGGTCATGAGGTCTAGTCTCCCCCACTCCGTGGTATCGGAGGGCATGTCCCACCAATGCTGATAGTCACATTAAAAAGTTTACCAAATGCATTTCAGTTTATAGGAGGTCGTGCTACCCATCTAAAAAAAATATTCACATATGTACATATACAAATGCATATATAATGACCTACAAACTATAATCTAAAAATAGATTAAAAAATTCTAAAACTAGACCAAATTAGAAAAGGAAAAAAAAGAAACGAAAAGGGGGAACATAGAGGAAGAAAGGAAAAACCCGTGAGAGGAAAAGAGATCAAGAGAAGGCCAAACATGGGCAGGGTAGAACGGAAGGATGACCCAAGAGAGAAATCAAGAAATGGGGAGAGTACATATAAATATATTTTGGCACAATTCTAATATTTAATAACTTAACCTTTAGAGTATTTCAATAACGTTTTCTCACTAGAGATCCCAAGGCGGGATACGGAAAAAGATGGTGATCCAAGTCAACAGTTTTCATCTCTCTTATCAGAAACAGATGTCAGATTTAGCCGCGTTCATCTTCAATCGAGATTCCCAATTGTGAATAGGCTACATTCATTGTAATATTTAATTTCTTTACCATCTATAGAGCCTGAACAGAACAACCGTCAACCGGTCCAGAAGAACTATAATAGACATCTTTGGCATTCAACGATTAAGGAAAGAGGAAATTAGATGGAGCGGCTTTTGAGATAGTCATGCCTCTGATCATTTGCGTCCAGGTGAGGGACACTCTGCCATTGGCTTACACATCAATTTGATTAATAATTATATATAATCAGGTCTTCACATGGTACAGTGTTCATCATTAATCGGATGGTAGTGTGGCTTTTGATATATAGTTGAGATAATATTTGTGAATTTAGAGATTATTATTTGTTTTCTGAGATATAGGGGCGTACAACTACTGAGTCCTTTCCTGTAAATTGATGGTATAATTTCTGGTTTATACATGGGTTTTCAGAGATACTTGGATTGAAGAGAGAAAATAAGTTCCTGAATTGACTGGAAAGGAGAATCATGGGTGGGCATAGGAGACCTCATGCTGTTCTGGTTCCTTTCCCTGCCCAAGGTCATATTAACCCCATGATGCGGCTGGCCGATAAATTGGTTGAACAAGGATTCGTAATCAGTTTCGTCAATACTGATTACAACTATTTTCGTATTGCAAAGGCCAACAAATCCATCGACGGTGATTTTGTTTCTGGGGAAGGTAAAAATCGTGGTGAGATTCGCTGGGTAGTCGTCCCAGATGGCCTTCCTCCTACCGATACTCGCACAGACGTTGCCAATTTGTGTCATGTGACAGAAAACGTCATCGTCTCCTTCGTCGACAACCTGATTGGGGAAATGAAAAGGCAGGATCCTCAGGAAGACATCTGTTTGGTAACGGATTGCATGGCGTCCACCGCATTAGATGCAGCCAAACGCCATGAAATTCCAATGGCTGCTCTGTGGACCTCGCTTACTGCAACGTATGCCATGCTCTATAATTTGCCCAACCTCGTTTCCTCTTCTGTTGTCCCTTCAAATGGTAAGCCCCGCAATTCCTTTTCATTTCACGAAGGCATGGAATTCCCTAACAGTGGAGTAATTTTTATTTTGGATAATTTACAGGAGTTCCCAAGGACTTTGCGATGGTGAAATACCTTCCCTCTATGCCGCCTCTCTGCCCTGCACATGTTCCTTGGTCTGTTGGATCCAATGAAACACAACAAGAGTTTATCTTCCACTTCATTGAACGTTACATGGAAAGAACGAGAGAGCTAAAATGGGTGTTGTTCAATTCCTTCTATTATCTGGAAGCCCCTATAATCGATAGCCTAATTGCCCAAGGAGCTTCGGTATGTTCAATTGGTCCCTGCATCCCTTCTCTCAATCTCAATGGGGAAGTTCACACAGAACTCACGGCGAACTTCTGGACAGAGGAAGCAGAATGTTTGGAGTGGTTAGACAAGCAGTCTCCGCAGAGTGTTGTGTATGTGTCCTTCGGAAGCCTGGCAATAGTGAACCAGAGACAGTTGGAAGAATTTGCACTGGGTTTGGAAGCCACCCAGAAACCGTTTTTGTGGGTTCTCCGAAGCGATCTAATGGACGGGTCAAGCGCTTTACTTCCTCCAAGATTCATGGAAGCCACCAAAGATCGGGCATGTTTTGTGCCATGGTGTCCGCAGATGCAGGTTCTTTCTCATCCTTCTATTGCGTGTTTCATCACTCACTGTGGATGGAATTCCATAGTGGAGAGCATCGCCATGGGAGTGCCCATGCTCTGCTGGCCTTACTTTGCAGATCAGTTTTTGAACTGTGTTTATGTGGTAGACGTGTGGAAGATCGGGCTAGCTTTGAGTGCAGACAGCGATGGAATAGTAAGAAAGGGGGAAGTCGAGAAGGCGGTGGTAAGATTGCTTGAAGATGATGAGATGAAGACAAGAGTGATGAAATTGAGGGAGAAAGCAAAAGATGCAGTGAAGGGCGAAACGGGATCGTCTTATGTAAATTTTCAAGACTTTGTGAAGGCGATGAAGAAGGAAATCTGTGACAAATAACTGTTGTTTGTGAAGGTGTTATTCTTTCATTAATATGTTGCAACATGGAATCTCACCTACTGTTGTTTAATTATGTTATCTTTATTCTCCAGCATGGCGCCACTTTTCTCTTCTTAATTTTATGTAGATAATGCTGTTTTAATAAAAAGGCATGGCTCAAGGCAGCTGCTTGTTTGAAATTCTCAATGCTAAAGAATCTTTTCTGTACCCAAATTGGTTTGACTGGCTCTCCAAAGCCAACTGAGTCAATTTTTGTGGACAGTGATATGCATATTTAATGAGAGAAACTATTTTCATTTAAGCATGAATTGAGCGATGTCCTCTCGGCTCTGTGGTGAGCTAATAATTGCCTTTCACACTACCATCTTCAGGGTTTCTTCTTCTCTTAAGAAAGTGATTATAGAATGTTGACATAGACAAATAAGTACGTAGAATTCACATTAAAGGACAAATCATTACACATCTATTGTAAGTAGTTCTGGAATATAATAATATGTTTGTCAAAAAGGAAATCACTCCTTTTTTCGCTCTGTAATAAGTATTTCTGGAATATAATAGTATGTTTCGTAGTTTTGGAATATAATAGTTCTTTTTGTCAAAAAGGAAATCACTCTTTTTTGGTGTTTTTTTATTTTTGTTTTTCTTTTATCTTGTTAACTTTTTTTTTTAACAATTCTTATTACTTCACAAATATTTCAATTGATGAATAAGAATTATAAATATTAGTCAATCACAATGAAGACTTTGTTTAGCTCTCAACATACATGGAAGTTTATGAAAAATTATTTCTCAAACCTATAGAGGTAGTAACATACAATACATTATCTTGATAGAAAAGTATTTGTTTCAGAAAAGCAACAAAAAAGATTCTAAGGCTCTCTTTTATTTTTTTAGGCAATACATGAAAGTGTCTTCCCAATGATTGCAACAAAATTAAAGAAAACATGGGATATTTTCAATTGCACACCAAGGACTGGCTAAAGTAAAAGAATTGTAAAGTTGCAAATGTTGAGAAGAGATTTTGAGACCTTGTTTATAAAAGATTATAAGTCTATGGATTTAATTTTTACTAAATTTATTGGTCTAATTAGGGCTCACGATGAGAGAGTTGTGGACAAGAGAATGGTAAAAAAATATTCTGACAACTCTACCCACAAATTTTGAATATATTGTTCTAGCTATATTAAAGACAAAAAAATCACAATTTTTGTAGATGAGCTTCACACATCTTTATTTTTTTATGAGCATAAGCTATCTAATTCTTCTAAATAGTTTTTGGAGCATGTTTTTAAGTTACAATTTTTGTTAGTCATGGTAAAGCTAGAGGGAGATCTAATTTCATAGGCATAGGTAGAAGTTCATCAATAGGTGGAAGTACTAGTTCAAAAAATTCAAGTGGAAGTGTACCAAGAACCTAAATTGAAATCAAAATTAATCTCATAGCCACATGTATGGCAAATATTAGGGTTAATGTCATTACACTAAAAATTATTCATTATGCTCACAAGTGTAAAAATAGATAGATAGATTTTAACAAGAACGGTGCAAAAAAATTTAAAGAAAAATAAAATAAAGGTACCATGTTTTTGGCATGTAATTTTGCTTTGGAGAGTCTGAAAGATGTTTGGCTTCTAGATTTAAGCAATATTAATCACAAAAATAACAATTTAGAAATGTTTTTCAATCTTGATAAAGCTATAAAATCAAACATTATTTTGGGCAATGGTAATAGAGTGTCAATCACAAGAAAGAGCAATGTGAATATTTTGACTAAGAAGGGCAATAAAAATCCTATTTCAAATGCTTTCTATATTCCTAGTTTAAAGCACAACTTGATGAGCATTGCATAGCTTGTTCAAAATGCATATGAGTATTTTACAAATATAATGAATATGTAATTTTATACCAATTTTTAATAAATTAATTAATAGCCAAATTTCAAGTGATGAACAATAGAATGATCCCTTTGAGGTTGAAATTATATTTGAGGGTAGAATTTTCTCAAGCACACCCCTTAGCAAGACCTCAGGTGCATCAAGAAAAAACATCAAAAAATAACAGTCCCACATTCACTCAACAAGATATTATTTATGCAGCTTTTCTCAAGCTAAATATAACAAGGATTTTTTGAAAAGTTTTAAAAAGGAAAATTGTAAGCCAATAGGTGCACATTAGTTGTAATCAGATTGAAGGTAATCTAAAGGATTACAATGAATCTAATGTTGATCCGACATTGTATAAAAGACTTGTTGGTAGCTTGATATAATTGATAGCCACAAGGCTAGATATAATGTATGATGTCAATAGATTATTTCAAGGTTCATGGAGTCTCTAAAAACCTCTCATTGTAAAGCACAAAGAGTATTTTTTTATATGTGAGTGGAACTTGAAATCATCAAATTTTGTATTCAACATGGATGAGTTCAACAACATAGAATACATAGATAGTGATTATGTAGGAAAAATTGATGATTGGAAAAGTAAATCAAGTTATATTTTTATGTAGGACCATCATGCTAAGCTACCAAGTGTCTCATTTTCTATCATAATTTTTTTAGTGTAAGAACTCTATCACATGTTTAAAATTTGAAACTTTTATTGACCATTGAGGGAGGAGTGGACATTTAACTAGCATCAATTACAATTTAATGATCATCTAGGATAGGAGTATGTAAGGTTCATAAATTTAAATAGGCCAATGCAAGTCTTGCCATTAGTATTCTAATTTTGATGCTTGAACTAGAGTGTTGAGAGGGAAAATATGAAATATTCAAGGGAGGCCCTTGATTTGGTGCTTAAACATAAAATTAAGTGAATTTTAGAAGAATTTTTATGGATTCTTTATGATGAGACTAAAAGGAGGGGCAATGATCAAGAATAATAGAGAGGACACAAATAGGAGCTATAAGGAGGATCTCAATCCATAATATGAAAATTTTATCTATTTCAATAAATTAATTAATAGCCAAATTTCAAATGATGAATAATAGAATGATCCCTTTGAGGTTGAAACTATATTTGAGGGTAGAAATTTCTCAAGCATGCCCCTTAGCAAGACCTCAAGTGGGTCAAGAAAAAACTTTAAAAAATAATAGTCCCACATTCACTCAACAAGATATTATTTATGTAGCTTTTCTCAAGCCAAATATACCAAGGATGTTTTGAAAAGTTTTAAAATGGAACATTTTAAGACAATAGGTGCACATTAGTTGTAATAAGATTGAAGGTAATCTAAAGGATGACAAGGAATCTAATTTTGATCCAACATTGTATAAAAGACTTGTTGGTAGCTTGATATTGATAGCCACAAGGCTAGATTTAATATATGGTGTGAGTAGATTATTTAAAAGTTCATGGAGTATCCAAAAGCCTCTTATTGTAAAGCATAAAGAATAATTTTTATATATGTGAGTGGGACATGAAATCATCAAATTTTGTATTCAATATTGGATGAGTTCAACAACATAGAATACATAGATAGTGATTATGTAGGAAGAATTGATGATTGGAAAAGTAAATCAAGCTATATTTTTATGTAGGACCATCATGCTAGGCTACCAAGTGTCCCATTTTCTACTATAAGTTTTTAAGTGTAAGAACTCTATCACATGTTTAAAATTTGAAAATTGTATTGGCAATTGAGGGAGGAGTAGTCATTTAACAAGCATCAACTAGCATACAATGATCATCTAGGATAGAAGTATTTAAGGTTCATAAATTTAAATAGGCCAATGCAAATCTTGCCATTAGTATGCTAATTTTGATGCTTGAACTAGAGGGTTGAGAGGGAATATATGGAATATTCAAGGGAGGCCCAATTTGGTGCTTAAACATAAAATTAAGTGAATTTTGGAGGGATTTTTGTGGATTAAATATGATTAGACTAAAAGGAGGGGCAAGGAGAAAGAATAATAGAGAGGACACAAATAGGAGCTATAAAGAGGATCTGAATTCATAATAGGAAAATTTAATTTATTTCTTATGGTGTAGGGACATCAAGAATATGGATGCCTTGGAGAAGAACTAGAAATCCATATCATGAAGAGATAGGGTTGTAATGGAGGCTAAATGAATGAATAATTAGATACAAGAGTTAAATTGTCTAAGGGTGTGTACATAAGGATGAGTAATAGGTGAGAAATAAAAATAATGAAGATTATATGAAAGTGATCTAAATATTATCTAACAAGGAAATAAACATGCATGAAATCATATGAAGGAGAAGGAATCTCCTATAGAATAAGGAAAAATTAAACAACATAGGATGTTACCCAAGTTTGTGAGTGAGAATAACAAGTAAAAATAAAGAAAAGGAGGAATTTGGCATGGAGGGATAAGACTGAAAAGATTATAGCAACAGACCATTCTAAAGGTGCAAACAAAAATATGAAAAGAGTGAATATTTTAAGTGAGTATAAGAGCTATGAGATCCATCCCTTCCAATGAGAAGCTACTAGGTTTCATGTCCAAGAAAATGGTAGCTTTAGTTCCATCTTTTGTGGTGACTATTACAAATTTCAATGCATGTAATTGTTGTAGTTCCAATGAATACAATGAATAAATTTTTATTTTAATGGAATCCATGGCATACATCCAAGCCAAGTCTTAATACCTTTTTTCTCTATAAAAGATAGGATCGAGAGAAGGAAACGGGGGTTAGAGGAGGAGAAGGAGACTGTGGAAGCAGAGAAAGGCGTTCGAGAAGGTAGCTGAGGGAAACCAAAATTAGAAGGTCGAAGGAAACAATTGCAGGTATGTTTTGCTCATTCTATCTTACTCCAGTAGCAATGATGGTTGCTTTTATGGCTAGAATATTACATGCTTGGATTTTCAAAGTTTGATTGTAGCATTAATGGTTTTTGCATCTCTATCTATTTTTTTGTATCGTCTCACCCCATTAACGCATACCTTAGGATTTGCATATATCATTCAGGGTAGATTCAATTCCAGGATCAGATTTTAAGCTTGTCTATGCATAATTTCATGTTCATTCTTGAGACTCTGATCTTCTAAGTGACCCGCTGATCTTTTCAACTATACCATTTACCCGATGTAACTTAAAAATCGCTATCACTGTTTGATATCATAGTCAATGATCAATGTTTTCGGCTTATACCTCGTACTACATTCAGTCTTATGCCTTACTCAGCCCTAGTCAAATTCCAAGTAGAAACGTAATCATTATATCTGTTTCAGACCTTCGCCATGGATTAAAAGCTGAATCATGTATCTTCCATTTCGATTTATGTTTCAGCAAGAATTATGTCTGCCCTATTATCTATTCGCTGGTTTCATTATTTATTATGATTCATTTATCTCTCACATACTCAGGTCTTTCTTAAAGTATAGTTCTTTCAAAAAAATATACTCTATCCAATTCGTGGAGCCGAATGAGAGAAATCCCTTATAACTCAATAGTAATGTCAAATAGTCCTTCAAACTAACAGTGCTTATGTCTACCATTGATAAGAAAATCACAGAAGTTAGTAATATTAGAAGTTGGAAATACAAATAGAACAGTAATCGGAAATCGATGGAAACAGAAAAATTTTATTTTTTTTGAAGTCATCTTATAAGTGAAAGAATGAATGGTGTTGCTGGAAAACAGAGTTAGTGATGGGAAATGGGAATTAATACTGTCATTAATAAATGGAAATGGAGTTAATGGTCTAGTCTCCCTCTAAATCTGTGGTATCGGAGGGCGTGTCGCATCAGTGCCACTGGTCACGTGGAAAAAATTTATTAGAATACCCATTCAATTCCTGCAGTCTAAAAAAGAAACAAAAAGAAACAAAAAAATGTTTTGAAAATTTGATAACCATTGGTTATGAATGGATTTTGTTGCTCATCTATAGAATAGACATGTAATGTCTTCTTCAACAATTATTTAGTATTATTAAGAATTGTTATGATCTTATTGAAAACAATTAATTAAGTTTATATTTTCTCTATATATATTATGGTGAAAAAGTAAATTCTACGTGTTCACTAGAATTTTTAAGTTTTTATTTTCTTTGGATAGAAGTTAAGATAGTTTGATTTTATTGCAAATGAATAAAGAAGTCTTTTCTTAAATTTAGTTATTTATAAATTTGGTCTAAGGTTAGTTTATTGTTTTATTGTCTTTCAAAAGGAAAGAATAAATAAATTTTATATCACAACACTTTCGAGTAGCAATTTATGAATTTTATTAAAGGATGGTTGTATTTTATTTATAAATCAAAAGAAATATAGGAACTTAAATTATGTAAAACATTGTCTTGCATGAATAATTCATGGATCTTGTATAGGTTAGTGGAAAGAGTATTCTAATATATTTACATCTTTTTCCTTGGAAATTATTAATCTTGTAAACATATATAATAGTGTATTATTATATTTCAAGCAAAGAAAATAGATGTGTGTTCATTATCTTGAAATCATGTTAAAGATAGTTTTTTAATTTTATTATCAAAAAAGGGTATTTTACTTATTTGATAATTTTATTTTTATTTTCTAACCCCACTAAATAAGTGGAATTCGTTCACCACTAAACAAGTGGAAGAGTAATTGTTTATTTGATAATTTATTCATTTCTAACCACACTGAATAAGTGGAAGTGAATTGTTTATTTTAAAATGAAAACTTCTCTATTGGTTGGCTTGCTGCCAATAGCTTAATTAATTAATTATTATTGAAAACTTTTTTATTACCTGAATTTCTGCCAATAGCTTAAATGTTTAATTAACTAGTAGCCTAGTAACTAGATTCAATTTTCTACAATTTTTGTTCTTACATGTGTTTCAAATTATGTTAATAACCTATTCAAATTCTTTTGGTTACTAGGCTACTAGGCTACATGTCTGAAAGTGCTAGATTTTTTTTGGTAATTTTTTTGCATGTAAATAATTAGTCATGATTTTTTATTAGAACATTTCAAAATTATTAAACCATGTTTGTTTGACCACCATAGTCAAAATTAATGAAATTCAATTTTTTTTATCATATAGTATGTGAAGCAAAGAATGTGATGCATCTTTTAGATTCAAAAAATATGAAATAGTTTTAAAATTATAGAAGTTTTTCAATTAGCCTATCAATCAGTCCTAATATATGTAGAAAATCAATAATAATTATTTCTTAAATTCAAAATAAGGCATATCTTATATTGCTGGAAAGTTGACAATTTTTTCTATAAACCCTTTTCATTTCATCAATTTTGGATTAAAAAAGTCGTCAACCACAAGGGCAAACTTTGAAAAACTAAGGAAATTTTGTAAACATGCTTTTTGAGTTGACTTTCTAGGTTTGGCTATCCCAAACAAAATCCAGAGCCTACTAATTTTGTCAAAATCAAATGGATATTTGTTACTTCTATTATTTATAATACATACTTTTTAATATATTAATATATACTAATATACTAATATATTACATATTATGTATTATATATTATTATATATTATATTATTATATTATATTTTATATTATTATATTATATACTATATACTATGTATATATTTTATATAGTATATTAGACACTATATATAGTATATATTATATTAATATATATTTTATATAATATATTTAATACATAGTATATATTATATACTACATTATAATATATGTATATAGTGATATAGAGAGAGGGGGTGTGAGAGATAGAGGGAGGGAGAGACCTGAGAGAGAGAGGGGTTTGGGAGGAATAGAGAGAGAGACCTAAGAGGTAGATGGAGAGAGAGAGAGACTTGAGAGGGAGATGGAGAATAAGAGAGGCTTGAGAGAGATCTAAGGGAGAGAGAGAGAGAGAGAGAGAGAGAGAGAGAGAGAGAGAGAGAGAGAGAGAGAGAGAGTTATCTATGTAGAATTCCCAAGGGAGATACCTAAGAGAGAGAGGGAGTGGGACGGATAGAGGGAGGGACTGAAAGAGAGAGTTTAGGGTTTAGGGTAGGAGGTATAGAGGGAGTGAGAGACCCAAGAGAGAGAGAGGGTGGGAGGGATAGAGGGAGGGATAGAGGGAGGGAGGGAGAGAGGGGGAGAGAGACTTGAGAAGAGAGGGGTTTGGGAGGGAGAGAGAGGGGCTAAGAGAGAGTTATCTGGGTAGATTGGTAGAGATACAAGGACTGAGAAACCCAAGAGAGAGATATGGGGGGAGGGAGAGAGATAGAGGGATATGGAGAGTGAGAGAGAGAGGGAGAGAGAGGAAGGGAGAGACATAGACTTGAGCGAGAGACCTAAGAGAGAGAGAAAGGGAGAGGAGTGGGAGAGACTAGAGAGAGAGGGGGAGAGGGAGTGGGAGTGACTTTAGAGAGAGAGGGAGTGGGAGAGAGAGATAGAGGGAGGGAGAGAAGTAGAGATAGAGAGATAGATAGGGGGTAGGGAGGGAGAGATAGAAAAGGGGAGATATACAGAAGTAGGGACATAAAGGGAGATATATAAGAAAAGGAGGTAGAGAGAGAGAGAAGGAGAGAGAGGGAGACCTGAGAGAGAGAGAGAGAGAGAGGAAGTGGGAGAGACCTGAGAGAGAGAGGGAGAGAGGGAGTGGGAGTGACCTAAGAGAGAGAGAGGGAGTGGGGAGATGTGTGAGAGAGAGAGGGAGAGAGAGGGAGGAGATGGAGTGTGTGTATGTATTTGAGAGAGAGAGAGAGACCAAAGATGGAGGGAGTGAGATAGGGAAAGAGAGTATAAGATATATAATATATAGTATATATATATGAAATATATGATATATATATTATATAATATTTATCATATTATATAATATTTATCATAATATATAATATATTATGGTATATTAATATATAATATATTTATTATAAATATTTTAATATATAATAAATTTATTATATATTAATAATAAATAATATAATTGGTTTTATGTATTATTTAGTTTATAAAAATTGAACACAAATAGATATCCATTTACAATGGATATTTGTTATTTATTGAATAATATTTGAAGCTTCCCCTATGCATACATATTAATATATAATATATACCTTAACAATATTAATATTTATTTATATAATATATATATATATATAATATATTAATATATAATAAATATATTAATATATAATAAATATATTAATATATAATAAATATATTATAGAGGGGTTTGGGAGGGATAGAGGGAGGCATGGAAGAGAGAGAGAGAGAGAGAGAGAGAGAGAGAGAGAGAGAGAGAGACATAGATAGACAGAGATAGAGAGGCAAGCCTGAAAGGGAGAGAGAGTGTGGGAGAGACCAAAGAAAGAGTAGAGAGAGATGGAGGGAGAGAGGGAGTGGGAGATACATAAGAGAGAGAGAGGGAGAGAGGGAGTGGGAGAAACTTGAGAGATAGATAGAGGGAAACAGGAGTGTGAGAGACCTAAGAGAGAGATAGAGGAAGAGAGGGAGTGGGAGGGACCAGAGAGAGAGAGAGAGAGGGAGTGAGGGAGAGAGAGCTGAGAGAGAGAGGGAGAGAGGGAGTGGGAAAAATCTAAGAGAGAGAGAGGGAATGGGAGAGACCTAAGAGAGAGAGAGGGGGGAATAGAGAGAAGTAGAGAGGGAAGAAGAGAGAGAGAGAGAGAGGTGCCTGAGAGAGAGGGAGGGAGAGACAGAGACAAAAAAAAAGACAAATAGAAAGAAGGGGTGGAGTGGGAGAGACCTGAAAGAGAGAGATATTAATATATAGTATAATTTATATACTATATAATTATACCTTAATAATAATATTAATATATATGGTATATATCATATAAATATATATAATATATTAATATATAATAAATATATATATATATATATATATCATCATATATAAGGGTGGATGCATGGAAATGGGTAGCCATTTCATGGACACCTTTCAAAAAATATTTTGAAAATCCATAACATGCTCGATTATGGCTTGTTGTGTCAAGCCTGAGGCTTGGTAACAAAAAATCAATAGCATGGGCGCATTATAATGCGTTTGAGTTATTGCTTGTTAAAAACAAAAAAAAAAAAAGTGAAAACCTATCATTGTTATTTCGACTATTTTTTTCTTATAGTCATGGCCAAAACTCCCATATTTTCACGTTCGCATTCTAGGAGGAGAAATTCAAAAAAATTCTTCCCCAAAATTTTTTATTTCTTCACAGCCATGGCACCACAATGATGATGAGGTGTGAGATGTAAGGATTTTGTGGTTTTTATTTTGAATTAGTTAGTTTCAGATTGAATTTTATATATGTTTGTTTGAATTTTTAGGAGATGCAAATCAACTTGCAAACCCTCAAGATCCTCAACAGGAAGACCAACTAAATCCTCAAGATCAAAATCAACCACAACAACAACCTCCTCCACCAATCACTCAACCCCCTCCTAACACTCAACAAAATTTAATGAGTGAAATTGAGAACAACAAAAATAAAATTAAGAATTTGATCAGTAGGTTGAGTGATCCAAATGCTTCAACCACAAAAAGAATGACCCTAGAAAATTCATTGAAAGATATGTTAAAAAATGTAGATTCAATTAGCAAAAAAATAACTGGATGGCAAGATAGGAGGGAGGCGGCTAGGGATTATTATGCAAATAGAATATCATACAAAGATGTAAAGGATTAAAAAATTACAAAAGGTGATTTGTGCTCATTATTCACTGACCCATGCCCAAATCAAAATCTTACCCTCAATGCGAAGAGGTTTCCTATCCATTGGTGCAACCACCAACAAATTAGGGACCAATTTTATGATAGGTGATACATGGTATTCAACTACCCACTGTGCAACAATTGTGAGTTCCTACAATATTTCCTTAGGAAACAAAACAGTGAGTTCATATTGAACAAAATCCTAAATTATTTTGATATGAGGGATTTCCAGGGGAGAGGTGGGGGTCAGCTCAGGATAGACCCAATGCACAACTAGATCCTACACAGTAAAGTAGACGAGCTATCGCTAGGCCACCTCGTGAGCACATTGTTATTCCTTCCATTGCGAAGGAAAGTGCTGACGTGGAGACATTGTAGGTGATCAAAAAATTGACCCAAAGTGTCAACCATCATACTAGCCCTATTCTACAATGCCATCTAGGGGAGTCTTTGAGTGGTGGCCTTTGAACACATGTGTGTCAATCTTGTAGGGCTACTTGTTCATATGACCCCACTGACACTCAGGAGACTGGTACATAGGATCCATTTGTAGCTATGGAGATGGAGAGGGGAGATGAAATTTTGCATGAGGTATATGGCATTGATAGTCAAGTAAAATTTAGTGCATGTTCATTGAATTTAATTTATTAATTTTTTATTTTGAAATGCAAGATTAATTAAATTTTTGTTATGATTTTAATAAAATTGTAGGGTCACTGTGTTGAGACTGAATACACCGGCCCCCCACCAACTTATTTTTTTAGTACACCTATTGTTGGGGTATGTAACTAGTAAACAATTATAAATTTATTGAATGTTAATAGCATTGTTTTATGAATGATAATTTAATATGCGATTTTGGATGTTGAACAGACTAATATTCGAGGTTTTGATGGAACACTTCCCAGTGGTAGTGGATTTACTCAAACCTACATAGATGTAATAGAATAAAGAGTTTAACTAATGAATCATGTACTTAATAGATTTGTGTAGTTTATATGCACATCATTGATTACGTTGAATAATTTTTTGTTTTATTTTCAGATGTTACAAGCCGAAACACCTACGATTGTTATGAGGGCAATGGATATTGTTGTGTCATCTGCTATACAATCCTCGATGGCTCTGATAGGAGAGGTATGAGGAAAATTAGTAAATTTAAATCTACATTTATTGTTATAGATGTTAGTTAGTGAAAAATCAAACCATTATTGATTCATGTAGTTTAATTTCTATTTGTATGATTTATACAGGGCTTTAGAATGCCTAAGCATGGGCATGAGAATATTTCCCTCATGGAGAGAGATTATGAGATGATGGTAAGTGATTAATTTTTCAAATATATCATTTTTTATAATGTAATTTCTATATATTCATGTCTTTACTTATTATTGTAACAGTTAAAACTTTACCATGAACTAAACCCTAGGAGGAGTAGGAGGAACACTCCTCGAGCACAGTAAAAATGAGTGATAGACCTATCGCCATCCGATCGAAAAGGAAAGGGAAAGACTTTATTTCTAGGGCATGGAGAGCAATGACTTTTGATTCCAGAGCCCTTTGTTGTATGCCTACATGGCAGTTCCGTACACATTTTTTATTGGACATATTTGACATTGTATACCTATATGGGATTCTTGTAAACCTATATGGCTATTTTGTACATATATTTCATACTTATATTGACATATATTGATGTACATGTGCCTACATGGCTATTTGGTTAATACAAATATTTTTTTATCGATGCTTGTCCATATTTGCATTCTAAATTGATGGTTCAATAGATATGAGTTACATGTATTCAAGTGTATACTTTACAACTTACATGTATACTTTGTCGCTTACGTGCGTTCAAATGTATACTTTGTGGTTTACATTTTTTCATGTGTATACCTTGTATTTGTGCATATAATTTGTATTAATTTGTGCATACTATGTATTTGTGTGTATACTTTTTGAGGCTTACGTGGTTTTGAGTACTTGTGCTTCCCTTATTGACATGTAGATGATGCTTGACTTATTCACGTGTATAGTTATTGATTGGTTAGCCCTAGCATTGATCATTGCTATCCTTCATAATTTGTCTTGAATATTAATTGATTGATGCTAAATAACTTTATCTAAGAGAAAATAACATGTTTACAATTGACATTCCGTGAAATAATTCATAAAAAGATTCCAATATGCTCTTGATGTGTCACTATTGAAAGATTTATATGTCAATTTTTAGCAATATTATTTCTTGTACATACGAAATGGACTTGGGAGAAAGAAAGTTAGAATTTATAATACAAATAAGAAATGGAATCAATGTTGTCCTAGACCCCCAAATAGGTCTATTTAACAAAGAAACACTCTCTCAATCACTCTTTGGATTGCAAAGCACCATTGGCATGATGCAGAGTGGCTCAACCAGGTTGTGATTTAACACAACTTCTCTCAAATATGCCCACTAGGACTCCAACATTCACTTGAATCAACGATAAGAACTCTCCTATTCCTTTATGGTTTTGCACCAAAAAACTACCAAAAGAAAGCCAACTCAGCCCTCTTTCAATCCATGTAAGCCTTGGGACTATACAGGAAAGCTTGAGGTCGTACCAAGTACGGGATCAACAAGTTTGTATCAAAAATCTACAAAAATAGAGAACAGTGTGAATAATTCTTATTAGATCTTCTCCAAAAGTTCATCAACAAACCTCCATTCAAGCCTCTCAAGGCTTTACATAGTGTTTTACACCCTTCTCCAACTGATCCATGCCCTCAACTAACTAAAAACCAACTTTCAAAACAAGTAACCGTTGCATTTCAAATTTGTTGCTTTAAGCAACTTACAAATTTGCAACTTTAGACTCCTCCAAACTAATGAGTAAATCTAATGACCTCTAAACCCACACAAATTCCTAAAAAATAGCCTTGTTACTTTGAAAAAACTCCATTCTTTCACAATCATATACAAATTCACAAATTTTACTTCAAAGGCTACAAAAACAACTTCTAGTGCAAGATTGAAATTTTCACATTTTTTATCACTAGACCCAAAAGTCACCCTAAAACATACCTAATGGTCTTAATTGACCTTTTTCAAGACAAAGCATGCTCAAAATACCCACAACAACCTATTGACCAACATATTCACCACTAGATAATCACTAAAAATATAGAACTAGACCTTCTTCATCAAATGGAGGAACAAAGGGCTCTGCACTAATGATCATATGCTATTTTTGTGGAATACTTGGACTTCTCAACCATTTTTTGTATGTTTCTCTTTTTGAGTGTTTTGCATGCCATCATAAGGGATCAAGCTAGTTCAACGCAAGTTGGATCAATTCCACATGTTTAGGTGTGAAAGAGGACCATGCCTTGCGTAAACCTACCTATTGGGATGTGATGGAGCAGTTAGTTTGGTCACATGAATTGAAAAATGAAATTTGCACCACTTTCCAACTTTGCACAACTTGATTTTAATACTTTTTCCATCAAGTGAAAATTTGTTGCCATGATAAAACCACTCTGAGATAGCCAAAACTAGGAAATTTTTTTGTAGAGGGTCCCAACGCGATCCTGTAGGATTAGACAAGAAATTTCTAAGCATCATGATATCTGAGTAATAGCATGTTGAAGTTTGTAGCCATTTTGCACTTTGAACCCTTAAGGGATCAATCTGGTGGAATGTAGCTCGAAGTGATTCTGCATGTTTTGATGTGAAAGAGGAATATTCCTAATGTAAAAATACCTATTTTGATGCGTTGGAACAATCTTCTTGGACACACAAGTTGCAAAGAGAAATTTGCACCACTTTGCAACTTTGCATAGCTTGAATTTGACACTTTTTCCATCAAGTGAAAATCCGTCGCCACGGGAAAACCACTCTGAGATAGCCAAAACCAAGACAGGTTTTTGTAGAAGGGACCAACACAATCTTTTTGGATAAGATGATAAGTTCCTAAGAATCATGATATGGTGATTAATAGCATTCTGAAGTTTGCAGCCATTTTGCACTTTGGACCCTTAAGGGATTGATCCAATGGAACGTAGCTTAGAGCGATTTCGCGTGTCTAGGTGAAAAAGGGGACCATTCCTAGCATAAAAATATCTATTCAAATGCATTGGAATAGTCTGTTTGGTCACATGAGTTGCAGAACAAAATTTGCACCACTTTGCAACTTTGCACTGCTTGTATTTGACACTTTTTCCATCAAGTGAAAATCCACCGCCACGAGAAAACCACTATGAGATAGCCAAAACCGAGAGAGTTTTTTGTAGAGGGGCCCAACACAATCCTATAGGATTAGACGAGAACTTTCTAAGCATCATGATATTTGAGTAATAGAATGTTGAAGTTTGCAGCCATTTTTCACTTTGGACCCTTAAGGGATCGATCTGGTGGAACGTAGCTCAGAGCGATTCCACGTGTTTCAATGTGAAAAAAGACCATTTCTAGCATAAAAATACCTATCCAAATGCATTGGAGGAGTTAGTTTGGTCACACGATTTGCAGAGAGAAATTTGCACCACTTTGCAACTTTGCACAACTTGAATTTGACACTTTTTCCATCAAGTGAAAATCTGCCACCACGGGAAAACCACTCTAAGATAGCCAAAACTGAGAGAGGTTTTTGTAGAGGGGCCCAATTAAATCCTTCATGATCAAACGATAATTTTCTAAGCATCACATTATCCGAGTAATAGCATGTTGAAGTTTACAGCCATTTTGCACTTTGAACCCTTAAGGGATCGATTCAGTGGAACATAGCTCACAGCAATTCCACGTGTTGCAATGCGAAAGACCTAGTGTAAACATACCTATTCAAATGCATTGGAATATTTTGCTTTGTCACATGATTTGTAGAGAGAAATTTTCACCACTTTGCAACTTTGCATAGCTTGAATTTGACACTTTTTCCATCAAGTGAAAATCTACCACCATGGGAAAACCACTCTAAGATAGCTAAAATCGAGAGAGGATTTTGTAGAGGGGACCAACATGATCCTAGAGGATTAGATGAGAAATTTATAAGCATCATGGTATGTGAGTAATAGCATGATGAAGTTTGTAGCCATTTTGCACTTTGGACCCTTAAGGGATCAATCCGGTGGAACGTAGCCCGAAGCAATTCTGCATATTTTAGTTTGAAAGAGGACCATGCCTAACATAAACATACCAATTTAGAAATGTTGGAATATTCCACTTGGTCACACAAGTTGCAGAATGAAAGTTGCACCACTTTGCAACTTTGCAATGCTTGCATTTGATGCATTTTCCATCAAATTAAAATTTTCTGCCACAGGAAAACCATTTCCAAATAGCCAAAACTAAGAGAAATTTTTGTAGAGGGGACCAACGCAATCTTGTAGGATTAGACGAGAAGTTTCTAAGCATCACGGTATCCGAGTAATAGCATGCTAAAGTTTGTAGACACTTTGTACTTTGGACCATTAAGGGATCGATCTGGTGGAACATAGCTAAGAGAAATTCCAAGTGTTTCGGTAAGAAAAAAGACCATGTATAGCATAAACATACCTATTTAGAGGTTTTGGAGTGGCTATTTTGGTCACACGAGTTGCAGAGTGAAAGTTGCAGCACTTTGCAACTTCGCACAACTTGAATTTGACACTTTTTCCATCAAGTAAAAATCCTCCGCCATGGGTAAACCACTCTGAGATAGCCAATACCGAGAGATTTTTTTGTAGAGGGGCCCAACACGATCCCGTAGGATTATATGAGAAACTTATAAGTGAAAGGGAATAATTTTTATGGGGTTTGTGTTGCTTCCCCTATAGATTTTGATGGAAAAGGGCATGAAAAATGAGGTTTCACCTTAGGGTTTGATAAAATATTGCATGTAGAGGTTGGGTGATTGTCTTTTGAGTTTTGGAAAGTGATTTTAAGAAGGTCTGAGGTAGTTTCATGTTCTGGTAAGGTGTGAAATCATTCCTTTCAATAAACCCTCCTTATACTAGCATAAAATAAGGGTTTTGGTTTGGTATGGTGGAGTGAGTTTGTCCTGAGAAAAATTGTGGATCTGAGGGTTTGGATACATGATAATTTCTGCCCCAACAAGTTAAGTGGGTTCTTGAATGTTTAAAGGTATGTTCCTTTGTAAATGAGGCCTAGTTAGCCTAATGAGGACAACGAATAAGATCATTTTTTATGCACATGCTCCAAGATAGTCACTATCTAATTTGAAGTATGTGTTGTAACTCAATATTAGCTATCTAGATCAGTCATTTATTTGTGAAATCATTTGAGAATATTTCTTCAAAACACCACTTGGAGCCACCCTTTTCACTTGAAAATTCATCATAAACCCTTTAGCAACAACTCTACCTTTGTTTCTTGAATTCCCCTACACAAATAAACACACACACACCTAAAACATCCTAATTCGAACTTACATGCTTTATATCACTTCTCTAATCACCTAATGACCTCTTTGAGACTTTGAATACATTACATATGACATTTGCATGACCTTTTTCACATTGTTTACATTTCAAAATTCAAATTTTGAAAATTTTCCTATTGAAGGCATTTACAGAACAAGGTGTTACTGCACCAAACATGAACTCCAAAATTAAATTTTTTGAGTAAATCTCATTATGTAAGTAAATATGATTACAATGCCTTCGATACTTCATTCCCACATATCTTTTACAATGTCACTCATACATTCAAGATTCTCTTTAAATGTCTACATCATAGGTGCTCATTATGAGGTTAAATTCAATTGAGTAACTTGAGATTCCCTCACTAAGCTTCACATGCTCTTTTATAATGGCTTGAAATCAAAATTGTGATTTTTCAAGATCATCAAAATAAGGATGTTGCATTTTTTTTGGCTGAGATTCTCTTTGATGGCTCATAAATCAGCATTTTCTGCAATGAGAGATCAATCAATTTTTAGTAGTTTACTTACAAATACACAAAGTAAAAGAGAAAAATAAAGAGCATCCAAAATGGAAATGAAATAAAAATAGATGGAAGGAAGTTATAGATAGGCATGCAAGTCTCATAACCTAGTCACTCCTGGTCATACATCTTCATTGGGAATTCCAACATACCTATTGCACACAACACCTCTCATGAATAGAGTAAGTTGAAATTTCAGATGCTCTTATAGTGTCTACATCATAGTTTCTCATGATAAGGTTAACTTCAAATGAATAACTTTAAATTCACTCACCATGCTTTGCACACACTTTTCTAATGGCTTAAAATCATGATTGAGATTTGTCAAGATCATCAAAATAAGGATGTTGCATTTCTTTTCTGGCTAACATTCTCTTGGATGGCTCATATAGCTACATTTTTTGCAAGGGGACACCAATCATTTTTTAGTATGTTACTTAAAAATACACAAAGTAAAATAAGATGATATCATTGGAATCAAAAAAATTAATGTGCATACAAGTATAAATTAATAAGAACCAACGTGCATATACTTACTAATTAATCCAATGAACCATCTGAGTCTGCTCTACTCTTTATTGTGTCAATTATTGCCTCATGGTCAGATTCACAGACCTTCCACAAGGTATTGTTCAAAGTTATACCCTCATATTTGGTCAAACAAACATTGGATACCACAAAAAGGTTCGAGTAATGAAGAATCTTACGATGCGTGTCAAAGTCTTGAAATAGCCAATGTTTAACACTCGAATTTGGGTACCTGCTAAGCCATGTTCTAGTAACCATAACTAAGCTTGTAGGGTATTCGATATTTTCTCCATCTATAATTGGGGCCTCCAATTTATTTTTGGCCTCAACTAAATGACACAAGTAATATTTTTTCCCTCTTAATTTTCTTCATCTGTAATAACTACATAAACATGCCCTGCATTGATATGTGCAAAAAATATCTTGAAATTTTTTATCATTATGAATACAATACAAAGTAAGATAGCAATATGGAATTTCAACAACTAAGCAAGTAGATATATCATGTGGTTGAACTAGATCTGATACATGGTCAAAGACAACCGATGATTCCATCTGTGTTAATTCCAATGTCGTCGAAGGGTGATACATGTGAAGTAGGCTAAGATAACTTTCCAACCATTTTTCAACCCACTCCCCTGACTCACAATCATTCCAAGCTTGCATTGTACATGAAGAACAAAATCATGCCATGTTTTGTGTATCAATACTCCATTAACCTGCATTTGAGCTAAGGAAAGAGTGTACCTCACTCGATCTTGTTACTGTACAATAGTCTTCATATGGTGCAATGTTAGTATAATCCATCAACCAAAAAAATCTACTAACTGAAGATGTACCTTCATTACCTGGACCCATCGAAGCATTAAACCACTCGACAATTGATTTTGCATCTATGAAATTTGCATTGTCTTTATACTTTAACTCTTCTCATGCTAATGCACTTTTCATGCATTTTCTTGCACCATCATGCTCCCCCTTTCCATGTCCAGCCTCACAAAAGTTATACATACGTTGAACACTTGTAATGACATCCATCCTACATAAATAGTAGAACATGTGCGAGTTCTTAAATTGTATTGCATAGTTATTAGACTATATTATATGTTGGTTTTATTATATTCCCCTCTAAGCCAAACCACTGTAGAACATCTAGAAGCAACCTTGCACGAACTTTAGAGAATTTTTGTGATCATCACTAATGTAAAAGTGGTACTCCCTCAATACCTTCCTTTGGTCATTTGTACTATCAAATGCATGAATGAATGCTATGTGCACAAATATTGAAACCTGTGTGGATTTGTAATACTGTGAGTGCACCTCACATTGTGGTTGTAGAGTGTAGTTCTCTGCAAAGTCAACCACTGCTACTATGCTTCCAACTAGAAAGGTGTCCTTGCATAGCTTTAATTGCATGTCCAGCCATAAGGCTCTATGGGTATGCATTGCATACTCAGACAGTATATTGTCAGGAAACATGGACATAAACTGGTACACTAGAATCTTCTCAATAACCAAATCACACATTTTTTCTTGAGACCCATCTTTTGTAGCATATGCCACTATTTTATACTTTCTGAACTCTACTAGTTTATGTCCCACCTCATCTGTGCTTTCCATATGTTGACATACTGGCATATGCTGGAAGCCACCGCAATGCTTGCATCAACCATACAAGCATGTTGTCCTATAGAATATCTGGCCATCCTCTATTTCACATAAAAAAAATTGATAAGAACTCTCTTGAAGATTTTGGTGGGGCTTCTATGCCACAGTCTTGCAAAACATCGTTAGTATGCAAATCTACACATATAGAATGATAAAAATCATAATGGTTAGAAAAATAAATATGTAGTATACAACAACAAGTAGTGTGTGTGTGTGTGTGATTTATCTTGACATAAAAGGGTTTAATAATTTAAAAGAATCTTTGAATAATAGTAATTTGAGGATAATCATTTTCAATTTTTTGAAAAAATTGGGTTTCAATCATATCCAAAAAATTATTTGGATGTGGCTCACTATTCTAACTACCGATTCTCCTTCTTACCACATCCCTTTGATTCGAAGATGGCCTTGTGTTATTCTTACAATACTCTTCAATTAGTTTTCTCAAGGATTTGACAAATTCTTTATATTTTGATGACACTCTCCCCGAGAATTCCCATAATTCTTTTGAATCATTTCCCTCAATTCTTTTCAGCCTTTGAATGGATCTTGATAAAAAAATTCTACTAATTCTTGTTTGTTCACTCATCTTTCTAATGAGACGAGCTCTCTTTGTTTGGCAGCTTACCAAAGTCAATGTAATGACACATCGGGTGACATTACTATCCTTTGAGCATGAGGTCTTACCCACACTATCATAAGCATCCATTAGATTCTTCACAATAGTGTCTTCACTTGATACATGCGATGTTCTCAACCCAAGAGTCTTAATGATATTCCTATACTTTACACCTTGCATCATTTCAAAAAATAGTTGACATCTTGTAGTCTCATTTAGCCTTTCAAATAATCGTTCCCAAATCTTATAATCATATCTTCTACAAGTGCGTGTTGAAATATTACCTTGCATGTGCTGCAAAATCTCATCATCAATATTAATCAAATACTTTGGCTTTCTACACAAAATTCTAGGTGGTGTTCTCCTAGGTACATACATCTCAACATTAGTAATTTCATCAGTATTTAATTGAGGTGGGCTAGATTGTGTACCTTCGATCGAGGGTGGAGAAGAAGACATACCTTGAGGTTCACATGGGGATGATGGCATACCTTCTTCGTCAAATATGAGTAATGATTTACTCTCAACTTGAGATGTGTTTGATGGTGTCCAACAATATTCACTTGAGGTAGATTGTGTTCCTCCATATTCACTTGTAGTAGATGGTGTCCGTCCATATTCACTTGTGCTTGATGGTGTCCCTCCATATTCGCTTGTGATTAATGGTGTCCCTTCATATTCACTTGCCATAGAGGGTGTGTCTCCAACTATGGTATCTAAATATTTCTTACAATGATTCTTTCGCATTCGTGCCTTTTGTGCTGCTGATTCATGTTCTTTTTTTAACGGTTGAGGTTCCTCTTCAATTGGTTTGTTTTCGTCAATTATTTCCAATTTATTCATTCACGATATGCCGCCACCTGAACTCTCTCCTTTTCTTTGAAGGTTTCGTTCTCTTTGTTTTTTAGTTTCCTCTTTGTCTTTTTCTTCAGCACGGTAGATAATTTTATCTATACAATGGTAATGAGATGAATATTAGTTCCTAAAAAATGTATCCATTCAAGTTAATTGAAAAATATATGTCATTCAAGGCTTTATTTAAATAATAATTACAACCATCCTATACAAAAGTTAACCTAGCATAGAAAAATGTGACATGCTTTTTTTCAATCCAGAATGCCTTAAAGAAAAGTGGTAACGTGGCATGCCATGATTGCAACATAGGCTCAAAATGGAAGCATGGACACTTGCAAAAAATTGCATTTTTTAGCAAAGTTGTGAAGAGATAATATAGTTAATAAATAATTACAAAAATAGTTAGATACATTGGGGGAGTTTATTTTGAAGGGAAATAAGATAAATATCATGTAAGTTACAATCATAATGAGCGTAATGGCATTGTGAGTGTTTGATAAGTTTGTGGTGCAGGAGCATCTTGACAATCTATGCTTCCATTTTGAAATTTGATTCAATTTTGGGTATCTATATGTTGTAAGAGGGTCATTAAAGACATTTTCCATGTATTGGAATCATTAGGAGGTTTAATGTTTAAGTCCTATGTGTATTTTGTAAAGTTTTCACTATTTGCAAAAGTTGCACAAACACAAAATTGTGAAAAGTTACAAAAACTATGAAATAGGGAAGGTGAAAGGTCATACGGGCTTATTTTCTCTTGGAGGCACTTAGAAGTTTATAATACATGTATCTAATTCCTTTATAAGGCCTTATGTACGTTTGGAAAGTTTTAGGTGATTGAATATATGATTTTGAATGAATAAACACACTTTTTTTGTATTTTCCTCAGAATTTCACTGTTTCAAGCTCTTGTACGAATTTATATGGGCAAGAATGCTTTGTTGGATTTTTTAAATTTTTTTCAGACTCAATAACCTCCCACATACAATTTTTTTCATGCATTTTTCTTAACGCTTGAGTTAGATATTGTAATTTTTCTCTAAAACTATCAAACCCTTTGTTAGGGTAAACAGTGAACTTGAGAAATTGTGTTTCTCCCATTCTACTCAGTGAAAGTTCTCAATTTTGGTGTAAAAAATACTTGTGTCATGTAATTTTATATTTCAAAGGTTACCAATCATATGGTGAGGACTAAGGTGTGAAGAAAATTATTTTTCTTAACTGTAAAATTGTGTTCAGAGTGCTAAAACAGGGAATTGTGAAGCTTAGAGCTTAGGGTTTATGGAAATTTGTTTGGAAATGAACTTCTAATGGAATTATAATCTTGGTCAAGTCAAATGAAAGGTATTTAATTTATTGATTATGAGGATTTTGTGTTGGGGGTAGCATAACCAATAACCCATGTTTGCACTAAGGCTTAATTAGGCTTATTCTCATACTGAAACAACTAGTTTACAAGCATTTTCTTGAAAGGACTTAATATCCATCTTGTAATATGTTTTGTATGAGGTAAATGGGTGTCCAAAATGAGTATCATATCATAAAGTGTGTGCATGGTTTGGGAGATACATGTGATATTTTGCAGATGCTTGGCTACTAGTAATGTGGACAGTCAACAAAGGAACTGAGTTTGTGTGTAAGGGAAAACTTCTGAAAAGGTTTCATTTTTGTTGTACTAAATCAAAAAAAAAATTATTAATAAAATAATGGTTTGTTTGTGCCTTAAGAATTATTTTTCGTTTTTGTAAACAATGGTGCCATTATGGAAGATTTAAGACAACTTCTTAATGACATAATCATTTTTAAATTTTTTGAGGAACCTAGTTGATTGTAATCAGTTATTTTCAATATTTTCAAGGTTTTTTGAAGGTCCAAACTATAACAACATATTAAATACCAACCTATAACCACCTATTAACTACCAAGACCTTCATTTGTCTTAAAAATTCCTAACATTGACAACTTTTGTGAAACAAGCAATATTATGCAAATTTGTTGTCCAAGACACCTAATACCACTCAAAAACCTTTATTTCATCCCTAATAAAACTTCTATACTCTTTTATTTCACTTCCATTTACAATTTGAATAATTTTCCTTCAAAGATTATATAGCAAAATTGATAATTTTCTGAAGCAAGAGTGCATACTTGCACATTTGATCACCAAACTCACAAAATCCCTAAATACATGAAATATTGGTATATTTAATAAAATATATGATAAATCATCTAAAAACTCTTGAAATCACCCAAATACCTTAAGACATATTGTCACCAAAGTAGATTTTGAAACATGATTGTAGGTGCCCCAACACCACGGGTTAATACTGCAAGGGGAAGCATACTCAAAGGATGAATTTTGGTGAGATATTTAGAATGTCTATTTGGTTTATTTCAATCAATAACATTCTAATTATAGTGTGTTGGATGTATGGATAAAGTTTGGTAGTTACCTTATATGATTTGTTGTTATTTTTCCATGTAAGTTGCAAGATTGAGTTCTTGAATTAGTGAATCATGAATGAATTGAATAGTTTTGATTTTCTAATCAGATTTATTGTATGTTACAATAAATTTTATGATGGTTAATCTATTTTTTGAGTCTGAAAAAGAGTTGAAACCAAGTTCTAATGTTTTGTGGAAATATGAAATCAAGTGAAATTGAAGGATTTTGATGAAAATATGATTGAGTTTGTTCGTTGATCTTCTTCAATTTAAGTTAGGGTCAGAAGTACCCTTGATGATTTGTGGATCCTGGTAGATTCTCTGAATCAATTTTAAAATGGTATTTGCCAAGTTTATATAATTGTGTAATTTAAAATGTGCATTGACAATGTAAGGTTATAATGAAAAACAAAAATTAAATCAATCCATAATAGAATGAAAGAAAATGTGTAAAGGCTTCACATACCTAAAACCCCAGACTTTCAAATGGAGGAGTTCAACCCAATTATGTAGCCTTAGCTTCTTATTTCTTCAAACTCCACAACAATCTGACTTGTTCAAAAGATTTTTCCCCTCCAAACTTTAATTATATATCAGTTATCAATGGAATTCAAACTTCAATTGATATTATATGTCTTTCAACGTGGAAACTCTGTTATTGCATGCAAAGGTGGTAGAAAGATCATGGAAAAGGTGATGGAATGTGAAAAATATGCTTGCACACTTCACAACATCATCAAAAAGATACTTTTTGTCGGAGCACGTGCAAAACCAAGAGAATATAAATATTGTGGGCCTTGACCTCATAGGTATATTGAGCTTTTTTGCTGTTTTTAGTGGAATGAAAAACATGCTCACGTTATAACATGAGCACACTATTTCTTCCTAAAATTATAACATCTCTACTTCTTCAAAACGTGCATGTGTTATATGAAATATTGTTTTCTTAATATATTTATTTTCTCCCTCTTTGTCTATACCCTCTATCCTAATTCTATATCTCTCCCCTGCAACTTTATAGTAGAGGAGATATAGGTGTGTGTGTGTGAGAGAGAGAGAGAGAGGTAGAGGGAGAGTGGGAGAGAAAGAGGGAGAGAGAGGGAGGGAGAGGGAGAGGGTTAGAAATAGATAGTGGGAGAGATGGAGATAGATAGGGAGGGAGAGAGGGGGGAAATGGGAGAAAGAGAGAGTGGGAGAGTGGGAGAAGAAGAGTGGAGTGGGACAAGGAGAAAGAGAGAGGAAGAGGGAGAGTGGAGAAAGAGAGAGTGGGAGAAAGAGGGAGAGAGGGAGGGGGAGGGAGAGGGGGAGAAAGAGATAGTGGGAGAGATGGAGATAGAGAGGGAGGGAGAGAGGGGGAGAGTGGGAGAGAGTGGAGAGAAGGGAGAGTGGGAGAAATATAGAGTGGTAGGGAGAGTGGGAGAGAAAGATGGAGAGAGTGAGGGAGAGGGAGAGGGGGAGAAAGAGATAGTGGGAGAGATGGAGATAGAGAGGGAGGGAGAGAGGGGGAGAGTGGGAGAAAGAGAGAGTGGGAGAGAGGAGTGGAGAAGTGGGAGAGAGAGTAGAGAGTGGGAGAGTGGGAGAAATATAAATTCAGAGGGAGAGATGGGAGAGAGGGAGAGATGGGAGAGGGGGAGAGTGGGAGAGAAAGATGGAGAGAGAGAGGGAGAGAGAGGGATGGAGAGGGAGAGGGGGAGAAAGAGATAGTGGGAGAGATGGAGATATATAGGGAGGGATTGATGGACTGAGATAGAGATAGAGGGTAGAGGGTTAATATTTGAGATTTAAGGGTTTAAGGGTTAAGGGTTTAAATGGTTAAGAGATAGAGGTTAGATGGAGATAGTGGGAGAGATGGATGCTCCTATACCCTCTTAATCACTCAACCCTCAACCCTCAAACCACAACCCTTAAACCCAAATCCCTCAACCCCTATACCCTCTTAATCCCTCAACCCTCAACCCTTAAACCCTAATCCGTCAACCCCTATATCTTCTTAATCCATCAACCCTCAATCCTAAACCCTTAAACCCTAATCCCTCAACCCATATACCCTCTCAATCCCTCAACCCTCAACCCTCAACCCTTAAACCCTAATCCCTCAACCCCTATACCCTCTTAATTCCTCAACTCTCAACCCTCATCCCTCAACCCTCAACCCTTCAACATTAATCCCTCAACCCCTATACCCTCTTAATCCCTCAATCCTCAACCCTTAAACTATAATACCTCAACCTTATACCCTTTTAATCCCTCAACCCTCAACCCTCAACCCTCAACCCTTAAACGATAATCCCTCAACCCCCAACAATCAAACCTCAAACCTTCAAGCCTAATCCCTCTACCCCTATACACTCTTAATACCTCAACCCTTAAACCCTAATCCCTCAACCCCTATACCCTCGTAATCCCTCAACCCTCAACCCTCAACCCTTAAACCCTAATCCCTCAACCCATATAACCTCTTAATCCCTCAACCCTCAACCCTTAAATCCTAATCCCTCAACCCCTATACCCTCTACCCTATAACCTCTTAATCCCTCAACCCTAAACCCTAAACCCTTAAGCCCTAACCCATAAACCCTCTACTCTCTACTGTCAATCCTCTACCCTCTACCATCTACCCTCAACCCTAATCCCCCAACCCTTAAACCCACTTAGTAAACTCTCTACTCCAATCCATAAACCCTCTTAACCCTTAAACCCTCAACCCTTAAACACTCAACCCTAAACCCTCAACCCTCAACCCTCAACCTTCAACCCTTAAACCCTAAATTCTCAAACCCTCTACCCTCTACCCTCTACTCTCTACCCTTTACCCTCTACCCTCTACCCAATACTCTCTACCCTAAACCCTAATCCCTCAACCCTTACACTGTCAAATCCAAGAAAACTCTCTACCCCAATCCCTAAAGCCTCAAACCTTAATCTCTCAACCCCTAGAACCTCTACCCTATATATTGGACCCTCAACCCTAATCTCTCGACCCTATACCCTATACCCTCAACCCTCAACCCTCAACCCTCAACCCTCAACCCTCAACCCTCAACCCTCAACCTTAAACCCTCAATCTTCAACCCTCAACCCTTAAACCCTAAACCCTTAAATCCTCTACCCTCTACCCTCTACCCTCTACCCTTTACATTAAACCCTCAATCCTTAATTCTCAAACCTCAACCCTTAATCCTTCAACCCTCAATCCTTAAACCCAAAAATCTCTACCCCTATACCCTCTACCCCTTACATTTGAGCCTAAACCTAATTCTTCAACCATATACCCTCAAACCTATACACTAAACCCTCTACCATCAACCAAGTAAACCCTTAACCCTAAACCCTTCAACCCTAAATCCTTAAACCTTCTACACTATACCCTCAACCAAATACCCTCTACCATCGACCCTATTCCCTCAACCCTCAAACGTTAAACCCTAATACCCTAGAAACCATCAACCCTATAGGTCCTCCACCCTAATACCTCAACCCTATACCCTCAACCCCTATCACTTTCTCTCTATATATACATCTCACCTCTCCCTCCCTCCCTCCCTCCTACCCTTTCTAATTGTCTCTATCTACCATCTCCCTCTTTCTACGTACCTCTCGTTCAATCAATCCCTACAACCATCTCTCACTCCCTCTATCCATCTCTCTCTATGTCCCTCTCACTCTATCCCACTCTCTCCCACTCCATCTCTCCCTCTCTCTCATGTCTCTCCCTCCCACCCCCTCTCTCTCTCTCAAGGCTCTCCCTCTGGAAACCTACTTAGGTAACTCTCTCTGTCTCTCTCCCCTTTCTCTATCTATCCCTCCCATCCTACCTAGATAAATCCCTCTCACTCCAAATTCCTCTTTCTCTACCTCTATCAAGTCACTCCCTCCCACACTCTCTCCCACTCTCATGTCTCTCACTCACACTCCCTCTCACTACCTATCTCTCAAGTCTCTCCCTCTCACCCCCCTCACACTCTCAAGTCTCTCCCTTTGGCACCCTACCTACGTAACTCTCTCTTTCTCTCTGTCTCTGTCTCTCCCCCCTCCATCTCTCCAGACTCTCTCTCTCTAAATTCTCCCTCCATCTAAAGACATACGTAAATATATACATACAAGCATAATACATATGTACATATAATCCTACATCCATATGAGCATACATACATACAAGCATACACATAATATATATGCATTGATACATATAGGCATACGTACATGCATACAAGCATGCATACATACATGACATACAAGCATACATGTGCATACAAACATACAAATATAGCATCATACATTCAATATGTTAGCATTTAACATAAAGGAGGACATAACGCGAGGACGTTATAATGCGCTCGCATTATGTCTTAGTTGAAATGTTTCCTGTAGAAGCAAAAACCATGTCAAAACTGAAATATAATGTGAGTGTGCTATAACGCGAGCACGTTATAGCACACTCGCGTTATATCTTGCTTTGGAAATTCTCAAGCCTTAGGCTTGGTATTTGCCTTGGAATACCAACCCAAAGGCTTGGAGGGAACTCCCATTGACCAGAGATGTTTTTTTTTTAAATCTACCATATTTCACATAATCGAGTTTGTGATCACCGTTAGGATTGCACATGGTTCAATATTGAAAAAATCGAACACATGGGTAATGTTGGGTTCTCTCTTAGTTATCCAACGATGTAATTTTTTTCACTTTCGGAAAATGTTAAGCCTTTCATCCATAATTTATTTTATTTGTATATCTTTTTTTTCCAAAAAGTAGTGTTTGGTATTTTTTTCATTATAAATTAACCATTCATTGAATTTTCAAATAAATTACATTTCTAGAAACTAGAATCCATTCTACAAATTTTAAAAAATAAATTAAAAAAATTCAATTAGTTTCCAAAATTTGTAGGGGTAGCATGGCCAAAATTTTACTTTTCAAGAAATTTCCACTTCGAAAACTAGTAAAAAATCAAATATTCATTAAAAATTTATCAAAAAACTTGTGCATCAACTACATACTGTTAGCCAACTTTTGACCTTTGCGATTTTAAAAATACTAAAAAAAAGTTCACTATGCGAGGGTCGTACAAGAGTTGCTATGTTATGTTTTTCTGACAAAAACAACATCAATTTTTGTACGTCCCTCTTTTGAACCACTTGATCTCACCCATTTTAAAAATAAATTAGTAGTTTAGAAAGTAGACTTTAAGCACTTTGATCCTTTTTTTGGTTCTATCTCAAAATTTTGAGTGTAACTATCCTCAATTTCACGTCCAAGGTCAGTATTTCCCGATTTTAGAAAAAAGTTGTCCACTTAAGTCCCCTTTTTGTGAACCATCTTGGTGCACTTACCCATAATATAATTTATTAAATATATCATAACATAATATATTAATAATATTATGCTATTGATAATTAATAAAAAGTTTCATGAAGTTTAGTTTTTTTAAACTAAACAAAATGAATATTTGTTTAGTGAATTACATTAAAAAATGGGACCATTTTGAGCATTCCAGTAGTCCCCACATTCCCTATCACTGAAATCTCTTTTTTTTGTCTATATCAAACAAATTTCAGATTTTGGGAGATTCTTTTACACATTTTAAACCTTTTACAATCATTTGTGTGCTCATTTTTGTTTGTGCAATCGGGAGCAGTAGTCACCATAAGAGAAAAGGAAAGATAAAACTAACAGTAGATCAAATTGAAGCATATAGAGAAAGAGATAGAGAAAGTCATAGGAAAAGAAGACAAGGTATTACAAGTATTCAAGCAAAGGCTTCTTCTCAATCATTATATTTTATGTCAAGTGAAGATGAAATAGAATTTGAAAACATCATATTGAAATTATTTCCAAATACAAAACCTCAATTGTGTTAGGTTGAATGGCATATATGAAAACATCCTACCGATTTTGGATTTTGTGTTAAGCATACATCATAAATAGTGTTCATTATGGTGTGCTTGGTGTGTTTATTCATGCATATTAATTATGACTTTTATAGTGAAAGTTATAATAACATTTATGCCACTAACTTGTATGGATTTGAGTTGATGGTTACAAATTATTATGTATGGAAGTCAGGGAAAACTTAAGTGTCGAATCTTCACCAATTGGTGAATAATTGAAATCGAGACCTCCATAAATGGTGAATAGTACAAGCTAAAAATGATGCAGAATTGCGAGGTTTTTACAAAAAAAAAAAATCATCTCGATTAATTTTCCTATGTATTATATTTTAAATGATACACCATTGGAACTGATTCGCCAACAATTTATACTATAATCATAAATATCAATTATATTTGCCAGTAATATTATATTCATACTAGTAATTTTGGGGAAATATCACCACAATAATAAATTACCATTTAATTTCACAAATATTTTAGCCTTGAATAAGGCTTTTATTTATTTCCATCAAATCGTTGCTTAACCTTTTAGTCGGACGATTGCAGGTTGATTTTATGGCCTAATACACACATGCCTTTTAAAAGGCTTGTTGAGGCTCGTAATTTGTTTTGGGCCACATGATTAAATCTAATTGTGTGGCCCAAAATAAATTTCAGACCTCAACAATCCTTTTAAAAGGCATGTGTGCATTAGGCCGCGAAATCAACCTACAACCATTCGTTTAAAAAGCTAAATTGCTAATTGATGGTAACATTTAAACTTTTCACTTATTCTTACTTTTAAAATGATATTTTTAAAAAACACTTAATCCGTGCGTTGCCCCCTTGACCCCCACAAGGGGTGCTACCCCTTGACCCCATCGGTGGCTATCGCCTCGGGTTCCTACTTCAATATTACAAAAAACAAAAAAAAATATGGGGGAACTACGTCGACCAACTATGAAAATTTTTAAAGGAGAGATTCACCATTGTAATTAATATTTTTAATGAATTTTCACTAGGATTCGCTACTGTGATTATTATTTTATACCAATTATTCATTAAGATTCACCAATATTTTACAAACTTTTTTAATAATGTCCATAGATTCGCCAAAAGAATTAATATTTTTTTTCAAATAAAAGGAAAGGTTTTCTAGGATTTTACACCTTCGCCAATGGGGGGGGCTTCTTAAAGTTATCCTTGATGGAAGTTTTTTGAATTTTTCCTATTGATGCATTAGGGTTGACTGACATTGATTCTTCTATGCGACTGTATGAAATTCGCATGAAGGAATTGATGATATATATCATTTTTTGCATGTTGGGTTTTGTTCAAAGGTTGCATTATATTTGTTTTATAGTTATTTATGAATTCTTATTTGAATATTGCATCAAACTCATATAGAAATTTTTGTGTAGGTCAAGGTTGATTGACATATATGACAATAACATATTCAAGTGTTATTTCTTTTATGTGAAGTGTGCATTATGACTAGTGTGCATCAAGCCCATGTGGTATGCCTAGTTTTCTTATTCATGCATTATGCTTAGCAACATTCATTGTTATGCAGTATGATAATAAAAATTGCATGTGGAACGTCAAGTAATATGCATGTCATGAAGTTGCATTTGGTTTGTTTAATAGTTGTATCACACTCATATTGTGTGCATATATAATGTTTGTACATGCATCATAGTTGAGTGATGTCTTAATTGTTGATCATGATTATTGTATATATTTCAAATGACCAATCTAATGAACATATATCTTCTTCATTTGTAAGGACTTTGTTTGAAGGTTGCATCAAACCCTATGGTGTACATAATATTCTTGTTTATGTATCATGGTTGAAATATAATGATTCATATTCATGAGGATTTTATACCTTTTACATTTTATTAAGCTTGAATTTTTAATGGAATGAATGTTAAATTTAGCTGTAGTGGTTTTGTTTGATGGTTGCATCAATAATATGATTTGTATAGAATTTTTAGCAATCCTGAGTGACACTGATTTTTATCAAGATGATTATATTACTTTTGAATGAACATTGTAATGGCATATACTTATGTGTCACTAAAAAGTGTAGACTTTGACACTTTTCGCTCATTTAGAGCTTTTCCTATGGATTTTGGACCCTTTTCAGCCTCTTTTTACATATTTACAAGCCTTTTGTTGAAGTGTTGTAAGGTGTTACAAAAACATTTCACACTCTTCTAGGCTTATCATCACTTAATAAAACCTTTATTATGCTAGAATGACCCCCTAATCCTCATACATGTCCAACTTCAGTGGGTTTTGTGAGACAAACTCGACAAACATAAATAATTAAATTTTAATTACCGAAATTCAATGAAATTTTCCTAGCTAGACTAGATCACCACCTTCGGCGACCTAGTCCCAGCATAAAATTTGAATTAAACTTAATTTATTTCAAGATTTTGGTCTCTGAAACCCTAAGTTCGGTCAGTATGGTGTTATTTTAGGAAAACTAGCCTGCACAACTTGTATAAATAAGCCTCAAAACCCTAATTTCTCATAAATCACATTCATTTTTCCTCTCACACAACTCTTCACTCCTCATCCACTTCTTCTCCTCAAGCAAGCTAGGGTTTCGGATTCTAGGTCAACAAGACATCTTTGTTGAAGCACTCAAGGACTTAATCCTCCATTGTTGCAAGTTAAGATCTCTCATCATGAAAAGATAACTAATTACATTTCTTCATACTTCATTATTTCTTGTTTTATTTCATCATTTTATTATCTACAAAGGGGATTGACCAAGGCAAGGCCCCATACTCTAACAATCAAAAATTTATTCTTTCTCTTTGTGTGTGTTTGTAGTTTAGGTGCATTGGAAGCTTGAAGATCATCCAACAAGTTGACCAAGCTCTCTAGGGTTGAATAAACCCTAGTTGAAGCTTGGAGGACTTCCACATACTAGAATCTTCACTTTCAAGACCGGATACCTGAAGGAGCAAAAAACACAAACCAAAGGCCTCAGATCAAATCTTCTAATTCACAAAAATTCAAAAGAGGACTAGGTCACCACTTTGGGTGATCTAGTCCCACTAAATATATGTTTTAGAAATCTTGGTATATTTGGATACCCTTTTGGCTAAAACAAGCTTTGGACCAGTTTTCCAGAATTTTCTCGAAGAAGGACTAGATCACCCAGCTTGGCACAAGTATCCCTTCTGGCATCTACATAAAATTCAATAGCATTTTTATCTCCTACAAGGTTCAAATTACACACCTCTTCAATTTCATCCATTTTTGTAATAGTTTGTATATATTTCTTAGGTTATCTTGTACATACTTGCATATCTCAATTTTTTTTCAAACATAGTTACATTTCTTAAGTTTTATATTCATCCTTAGCTTTCATTTTCCATTTCCATAATTACTTAGACACATTCAATCACACACCTCACATTAATTCCCTAACCCAATTATGAATGAACCTACCTAAAAGCATATCATTAAGTGGAAACAAAATCATTTCCTAATCAAGAGATCCTAGGTGAGAAACCCTAGGGCCCGCCTATTTGAGGAATCATCTTTCCCTTTCTTGTATATCTTTCTGGTGGTTCAGTTTGGTGAACCCAACATGTTTCTTGTGAAATATGAGTTCGCATCGGGTTCACCAAAATTAACCACCAAAAATATAGCTCTGATCTAGGTCAATAGGATTCCCTTTACTAGACCCTTAGGGTTTTTCAACCTAGGAGCACTTGGTGTGTGAGAATGCCACTCTTTCCTCTAGGTGGTTACAATATTTTTGGGAGTTGCATTCAAAGGAAGGGCTGATTGATGAAGGTTGTGAAATGTGCGTGTGATGTGTGGTTGAAACTGAAATCAAATGATGCTAATCTAATTTATGCAATGTAAACAAAGTAAAACTAAAGTAATGCAAACTAACTACACTATATGCCCTAAATGTATGCAAAACATAAATGAAACAGGAGAGTTGAGAGCTTGTACACCTAGAATTGAAGCCTCACTGATGAATGGTCCTAGAATCTTCTAGAAAATGTCCTAAAATGGAAAAAGAACACTTACACCAAGCTGGGTGACCTAGTCCTCCTATCGAGAAAATTTGTCAGAACAAGTTTTGAGGAAAAGGTTACCCAAAAATGCAAAAACTCTTTTTTAGGCTTAGCACAAGGACAAGGTCACCAATAGTGGTGATATAGTCCTCTTGGTGCTTACTAAGAAATCAAGTCCTAATTTTGTGGGTCTCGGTTGATGTTTCCCTTTTCTATAGCAACCCGTGTCTGAAACTCCAAAAATGACTTGTAGCTTATCTTTTTGTATTACTTAGGGTTTGATGCTTTGATTTGATTTGGGTAAGATACTTTTACTTTCTCCAACACTTTTCACTTTACCAAATCTGAATACAAAACCAAAAATTTGTTGTTGATGGTCTACAACATGCAAGAGAAGCTCCAATGGAGGTTGCATGTGAAATCCTTGTGATTAATTACTTGCTTTGGAAGATAGGGGTGCAAGAGTGCTCGTGATGAGCTTGACAGAGTCTAAGAGAATAAGAGTGGAAAATGAGATAAGGAGAGTGGAAAATGAGATAAGGAGAGAGAAAAATCAAGGTGAAAACCCTTATTTGTACAAGTAAAACCCTAATTTTCTCAAAATTCAACCTAATAGGCCAACACTTAGGGTTTAGGAGGCAAGATTCCCGTTGAATTTTATTTCAAATTTGTGTGTTTTTCCAAAAGGGACTAGGTCACCCAAAGTGGCGACCTAGTCCACTTGGGAAATTTTAAGTGGTGGTCAAGAATTAATTTGTTTTTAATGAAGTTAATTAGCTTTGCCTCTCGAAACACACTTAGGTCAGGACCAAAAGTACATTAGGTGGGAAAATTAGCATAGAAAAAGGGTTAATTTAGGGGTGATAAGCCTAGATAAATGTGAAAATACATTACACCACTTTATAGTTGCACTTTGTCATAAGGCTTAAAAAGGTGTAAGAAGGTGTTGTTTAGGTGAATTATGTTGAAAGGGTCTTATAAAAGTGAGGAAATGTGTTACAACACTTCACAACACCTTAGTAAAACACTGTTAGGTTATTATTGAATTGCAAGCTTACAAGACTTAATCAAGGTAAAACAAGGCCAAAATCCAATGGAAAAGGCCAAAATGAGTGAAAAAGTGCCAAGGTATACACTTTTTGGTGACACATTTAGCCCCCACTTTAGTGAGAGTATGAAATTACTTCAAACTCATACTAAAGTAGTTGAATCATGTGTGTCGAGTAGGATCTAATGTACTCATGCTAGAAAGATGAGATGATATTAATCGAGAGGGGTGATCAAGCCCTTTGGATCAAGATCCCATGGAAAAATAAACATAAGTATAACATATCACACAAGGAGTGATGCGAAAATTCAGATCAAGCTTTGATTGTTTTTCCATCTAGTTGTGGATCAGATCTAGGTTTTTTGTCTAAGAGAAAAGGATGTACTCACTCTAGGCCGATGAGACTTTTGGTTGTTCGCTTGGTGAGAATTCCAAAAGGTGGTGAGATACATACACACAGTTGGTATGCACTCATGCACAAAAAGGTGGCTATGGGGAAATTCATGCTGCTAGTTGGGCTTCCCACTCAACTATACCAAAGTTATACCTCTTGATAACTTTGATAAGGTGCTACAAAATACAAGGGTGCAGTTCATGAGACAAGAAAAGACTTGGATGCTTAGAACTCATGAACAAGTGCAAGATGGCACCATAGGCATGCAATTTGTGTTATGCAAGGTGGCAAGGTACAAAATGAAAAATTAAAAAGAATATAAAATGAAAAAAGAGTGGTCTAAGGAGTCTTGTGTAGTTCATATCAGGTCTTTGACTTAGGGAACATTGTGTTTAATCTCTCCAAGTGAGGACCAATCAAAGGATGGAAGATTCACAACTTAGGGGATGTAGTGCATCTTATCAAGCCACTAAGAGGAATTTAATATGCTAAGATAAGTCACACTTATGAAGGAAATTACACTGAATGTCGTCCACAGAGTGAGAAATGTATCATGTGAAGTGACAAGGCTGCACTAGGAAGCACGGGAAAAGAAATATAAAATAAAAATGCAGGAAATAAACTAGTTCCAATGTATGACCCTACTTTAAAGGGATTGCTATACACCACTTTATGAGAAATTTCTTTAACTTAGAGAAAGGAAAAGTGTAAAAAGGGACGTGAGAGCCTTATGTGAAAATCCCAATGTCAAGTGATAGGTTTCCAAGAAAGGTTGCATCCTGCAAAAGGAAGAAAGAAAAGGAAAAAGGGGGTTGCTCACTAGAATGAAAAACACCAAACACATAAGGGATCTATGGATTTGGGGTCAATATGTTCATTGTTGCAAGTGTTATTTAGAAAGCGTGAAACTATCATCATTCCCCCAAATACATAGAACTAGAAGAAGACACAGAGAGAGCGAAAAAAAATAAAAAAGGAGAGTCAATTTGGATCAACATGGGATGTCTCGATGCTTTGTGTCATCTCCAAAAGGACAATAAAAATAAAAATAAGACAAACACAATTTAGAGCCTTGTGTTTGAGTCAACAAGAAGGAGACATTGCGGTCGAAATTGCTTGCATCACCCTCAAATGAAAAGAAAAAAGAAAAAGGAAAAGAGCATCATTTGGATCAACATGAAGAATACATTGCAGTCTCAATGCCTTGCATCATCCCCAAATTAAAGGAAAAAGGAAAAGAAAAATAAAAAGGGGTTCATTTGGGTCAACATGAAGGAGACATTGTAGTCTCAATTCCTTGCTTCATCCCCAAATGAAATGAAAAAGGAAAAGAAAAAGAAAAGGGGCTCATTTGGATCAACATGAAGGAGACATTATGGTCTCAATTCCTTGCATCATCCCCAAATGAAAATTAAAAAATAACAAAAGGAAAAGAGAAAAATAAAAAAGGCATGCACGACACATAGAAGAAGATAGGTACATATAAAATAATTTCACAAAGAGTAAGAAAACATCAAAAAAGATAGGGAATACATGACACAAGAACAAACACAAGAATATTAAGGAAAGTGTAATTCAACCATGAAGAAATTTGTCCACCTCCCCATATCGATGGGGCAAAGTGGGAGGTGGTCAACACAACTAAGGGAAAATGACAATTGCATTACTAGGACAAGGATAGCATCCTCTTTCCCCCATTGAGTGGAAGGTTGGAGGGAGCCAAGGTAAGCGATGAGAGGGGTAATGTAATAGTGAGAAGGAAATGTTCAAAAACTATTACATGAAGGGGTACACAATAGCATATTAGGGTCGATAGAGTAGCACTCAAAATCGATGAAGTGATACTTACTCACTGGTCTCTCTCATAGATGGCAACATTCATTAGTTCTATGGCCAAGAACATGATGATAAGCACAATGTGGTGCATTATAATCCTTAGGATGAATTAAAAAATTATTATTATGGGGTAAGGTGATGAGTCCTTTCTTTAAGAGGATGAATAATTGTCTCTCAAATTTAGCTGGTGGATGGATAGGAAACTTGAGTTTTGGTAATTTATATGGCCTCTTGCAATGGCTAGATTCTCTAGCTTCAAAAGAGGGTATGGGAGTAGGGGGTACTAAAATGACCAAAGGTTTAGCATTATTGTTTAAAGGGGATGGTGGTTGTTGCTTAGGAAGGAGAACATCCAAGTTGGGAGGGGAATCAAAGATCACCGTACCATCATTATGAAGTCTAAGACATTTTCTAGGATGCACCCTAGCATGAGGGGGATCTTGATAACCAATTCCCTTTGTATGTTCATCAAGGGAAAATTGTTCATATAATTTGTGAATCTCATGTTCATTTGTAAGATCACCACCTTGTTTTCCTAAAATGGTAAACCCTTTCCCATAAGTTTGTTGAAGATTAATAGGAGGGTGTGTGACTGGGTTATGGTAAAAGGGTTGAGGAGGGATCTCATGAGAGGAACTAGGATCCCCTTGAGTAGGTAGTTGAGAGACATTGTGTACTTCTAGATGAAGGTAAGAAAATGAGTCAATAGGTGATATGTTGGGCATCACGGGTCGATTCATAGAGGGGTCAAAAGAAGCATTTGCTTCAAGGTTATCAAGGCACTCATTAAGGAACTAATACATGATAGCATCATCATCTCTAATGATGTCTAATTTTGTAGGAGGACATTCATTGGGAGTTGGTTGAGCAAGAATGGGTTCAAGGTAATTAGGATTAGTGGAAAAGGTGCAGCTTGACATTTCTATTAAGGATTTGAGGGAGGTCCATAACTTCTTGAAAGACATGGCCATGAAGAGGGTTAAGAAATGGCAATAAATGGACCAAAATAGCAAATCTAGAAATAAAAATAGAAAGACAATTACAGAAAATAGAAAGACAAACAATATGCTGAAAATGATAGAAACTATGATGCAAATTGTGCAAGAGGACTAGGTCACCTAGTGTGGTGAATTAGTCCCAATAGGGTTTTTTTCAAAAAAATTTTGAATTTGTGACTACTATTTATGCTTTTTCTGATTTCCAAATAGAAACAGAAATTGGAAAGGCAAATTTTTTTTGTATTTTCTTAAAAATGCAATGCAATGTGTAATTCTATCACGAAATTTCACTAAATTCACTTTTTCAACTAAACCTAGGATGCAAACAATGCAAAATTTCAATGCAATGCAAGTTATCTCTAAGATGAAATGAAAAAATCAGAAATCTAGAAAATGGTCTACGGTTGGGTTCACCAAAATGAACTACCCAAAATGTAGCTCACACTTAGGGAAATAGGATTCCCTTTACTAGACCCTTAGGTTTTTTCACCCTAGGAGAACTTGGTGTGTGAGAATGACACTCTCGTCTCTAGGTGGTTACAGGATTTTCAGCAGTTGCATTCAAAGGAAGGGTTGATTTATGAAGGTTATGAAATGTGTGTGTGATGTGTGGCTAAAACTTAAATAAAATTATGCTAATCTAATGTATGCAATGTAAACAAAGTAAAACTAAAGTAATGCAAATTAACTACACTATATGCCTTGAATTTATGCAAAGCAAAAATGAAATGGGAGAGTTGAGAGCTTGTGCACCTAGAATTGAAGCCTTGCTGATGAATGATCTTGAAATCTTCTAGAAAATGTTTGAAAATGGTAGGAGGACACTTATGCCAAGTTGTGCGACCTATTCCTCTTGTCGATAAAATCTGTAGCAATAGGTTTCGGGAAAAAGGGTACCCAAAAATGCAAAAACCCTTTTTTTGGCTTAGCATAGGGGAAAGGTCGCCAATAGTGGAAACCTAGTAGGTCTTCATGCTTTCCAAGAACTCAGGTCCTGGTTTTATGGGTCCTATTTGATGTTTCCCTTTTTTGTAGCAACCCATGTTTGAAACTCTTGAAAATGACCTGTAGTTTCTCTTTTTGTCTTACTTAGGGTTTGATTCTTTGGTGTGACTTGGGGAGGATGCTTGTACTTTCTCCAATGCTTTGTACTTCACCAAATCTGAATAAAAAACCAAACCTTTGTTGTTGATGGTTTTGAACATGCACAAGCATCTCCAATGGAGGTTGCTTGTGAAACCCTTGTGCTTGATTACTTGCTTTGGAAGATAGGAATGCAAAAGTGCTTGTGATGAGCTTGATAGAGTCTAAGAGAATAAGAGTGAAAAATAAGCTAAGGAGAGAGAAAAATGAAGGTGAAAACCCTTATTTGTACATGTAAAACCCTAATTTTCCCGAAATTCAATAATAGACCAACACTTAGGGTTTAGTATGCAATATTCTCATTGAAATGTAACCTAATACCCCAACGTGCACAAAAATGAACCACAAAAATGAGGCACAAAATGAACTGCAAAATTTGAGTGCTTTATGTGGAGTAAAAGAATTGGTCCTCTACAACTTTCTAGGGTTCCACCTAGAAGGAAGAGGGTTTTTCTTCACCTCCAGTGGGCACCAAATCTTGGGATTCATTCAATGTTAAGGGTTGAATATGTAAGTGGGTTGTGCAAAGATTTTTAAATGTGATATGTAAACCTAACTATTTTGACCTAAACTAATAGAATCTATGGTGTTGGAAAACACATGTTGTAATATAATAGAAATGAAAGCAATATGAGAAAATTAACCTAGCAGATTAGACAAGTGCACCAAGAAACTGAAGAGGGCTGAAGTAGAGATTTTGGAAGTACACACACACACACACACACACACACACACAGAGAGAGAGGGATACATATATAGAGGTATATATAACTTGGGAAAGATAGAGGGGAAGAGAAAGAGAGAGATAAAGGAGAGATATAGATAGAGGTAGAGTAAGGTAAATGGGGAGAGAAAAGTAGATAGGGAGGGAGAATGAGAGGGGGAGAGGGAGAGATAGGTAGATATACAGAGAGAAAGAGACATGTTCTCCTAGTTAAACTTGGGAAAATGTGTGCATTGGATCAAATATAACAAGGAGTCCTTCTATGATGATTTATGAAAAAAAATTACTCTCCTTAGTACAAAAATATAAACTTTTCATTATTTATTACTTCTTTAGTGTTTCAAGTATTTCAGAGTGATTATTGAAAAAAAAATACTTTGTATGCAAGAGTTATGAGCATTTAAAAAAATTAAAAGTAAGGAAGAATTTAAAATGATTATAATTAATTTATGGTGCATTGTCTATCAAAACTATCTCATCCATTGTGTAGATCTTTGAATAACCTTTCCAACACATTAAAAAATCAAAATTTTGATAAGTAATGCAAAAGTTATGCCCATTTTACTAAAGTGTGTTTTTTTGGGATTTTCATAACAAATATTCATTTTCTATTCAAAATGGATATTTCATACATAATATTGATGAAAATACTTGTAGGAAATGGATATCCATTTTTGTTTTAAGAATGGATATATGTTGTTCTTTTTGAAATGGATATATGTTCTTTTCAAAATGGATATTCATTTTGAAAACACAGAATTGACAAAAATACTTGTGGGAAATAGATATTCGTTAATGGATATTTGTTAATAATGGATATCCATTATGGTTTTTTATTACCAAACCAAAATCAAATTTTATCCAATCATACAAAATTCAAATTCGTGTTTTGTGATTTTGGCTAAGTAAAAACATGTTTTTTTCCTATTTCCACTTTTTGGCACATCATGATCCTACAATCACTCCCATCATTAGTAGACCAAGCACATCAAGATGCACATGCATTTTTTTGGGGAATTGATTCAGAATTAGGTCATTGAATTTTTTTCTTGTCTAATATAAAAGAATATTATAGATTTCATCACCAAACTCTTCACTAAGAGAAAGTAAATTCATCTTCAATATATTTTGGGGTGTAGGGCATATATTTATGGGGTTACTTATCCCTTCTTCACTTTTCACTTTTCCTCTCATGAGGGGGGTGGGGGGGCATTTCTAGTGGGATTTCTTCTTATTTTATTATTTTGAGATGTTTATACATGGGCACATCATTAAGCTTTGTTGTTAGGACCCGAGTTATTTTCTCTTTTCTTCCCCTAAATTTCCCTTAAAGGGAAGTGTTAATGTGAACAAAGTATAGTTCCTAACTAGTTTATATCCTAGTTAGTTCTCCACTTAATCCTTTTCACATTAGGTTGAATTCAATTAGGGACCTTTTATACATTATTTTGCATCAATTGTGTTTCTAGTCTCCTGAATGATATATCCTATATATACTCACCTATAGTTCATTTGCAATCAATAATTCATTATTATTTTATTTTTCATGTTGAATAGAATACAATTTATTCTTTTCCTTCTAGCTTTTTTCTCTTGCTTCCTTTCATTCAATTGCATTTTGGGTTTCTTCATAACCAAATATTACGTAAATAATAAGAAATAAAATGGTGCATCTTTAATTTTTTATTAATGATTTTATTTCCCTTTCATAAGGTAACATGCGTATCATAGTATAGTGGACTATACACTAGTACCATCAGTACAACAGAACAGGAAAATAGCATCGGATTTTACTATATTTTAGTTCACGATTTGGGTGATCTGGCTAGTGCTAAACTCATTGCAAACAAGCATGGCCTTCTTGGTGTCGACTTTGGCACCGAATTTTGAGCCATAAGTTTTGCTAGACTTAGCATCATTGTTAGCATCGGGAAATCACAGCACCCCTATTAGTGTCAGTAAATAGTGTCGAAAACAACACCTTTGTTAGCACCTAAAATAGCGCTGAAAATAATGTCAAAAATAGTGCCTAAATTAGCGCCCAACTTGGCTTCTGATTTTGCTTCTATGTCTACTCCCATTTTTGCTTCTAGTTTTTCTTCTAGGTTTCCTTGCAATTTTACTTCCACTTTTTCTTCCACTTTTTCTTCCACTTTTGCTTCCACTTTTGCTTCCACTTTTGCTTCCGGTTTTGCTTCTAGTTTTGCTTTCGATTTTGCTTCCAATTTTTCTTCCAATTTTGCTTCCAATTTTGCTTCCACTTTTCCTTCTTGTTTTTCTTCCATTTTTAATTAGGGTTTTGCTTCCAATTTTTCTTCCTTTTTTGCTTCCACTTTTGCTTCTGGTTTTTCTTCCATGTTTTCTTTCAGTTTTGCTTCCATCTTTTCTTCCAATTTTTCTTCTAGGTTCACTTTCAATTTTTCTTCCAAGTTTGCTTCAAGTGTTCCTTCCAGTATTGCTTCCAGTTTTTCTTCGGGTTTTTCTTCCAAGATTTCTTTTGGTTTGCTTCTAGTTTGGCTTTCATTGTTGCTTCCTTTTTTGCTTCTAAAAATGCTTCTTTTGTTGCTTCCATGTATTAATTTAATATGTTTTTTTCAATCTAATTAGTTAAATATATCATACCTCTTAAATAAATCATATGATTAAATAACAAGATAAAATAATTTGGGTCGGTGACACAAATTTTGTGTATTGCTTGTAAAGATAAAAAGGTACATCTATTGTTCAATGTCATTACCCACCAAAAGAGCTTAACACTTCTCTGATTTGTTCAATTACATTATGGAGATGCCAAGCATTAATTTTACCTTTCATCATGGCTTGAACTATTATTGTAACATGATCATCATCTATAATTAAAAAAAGTGAATCAAATATCTATAATTTAATTGAATTTGACAACATCCATCCTGAGTAGTAAAGTAAAATCATCATACATAATAAATATCCATCCAAAAATCATTGAACAGTTTAAATATATATATTGACAATTCAATATTGATAAGATCATCATCATATATAACTAAAACAAGTGAAAGTCAAATATTCCAGTACATCAAAAATATGTCAAAATGATACATGTACAAATGATATAAATAAAATTTATAAATTATGTAACTCAAATTGATACAATTCAAGATGATACATGTCCAATTGATATAGTGAAAATGATACATGTCAATATGATACAGCTCAATAATATAGTAGTGTATCCTGTGAAAATGATACATATGATAGTAACCATGAAAAGAGTCATCATAACAATATATAAAAAATGATCCATGATGCGGTATATATGATCATCAATGTCACTAGTTACTACCACCAATAGTCTCATCATCATCATCATCATCATCATCATCACTGTCATTGTCATCATTGTCATTGGCCTCAATGTCTTTTGTATCTGTGTCATCATCATCCTCTTCCATGTGATTTTTACTGGTAGAACTAATATTTTGTGGATCTATATCATGTTGAGGATCATCTTGATCTTCTAGAAGACCCATGTTCTACAAAAAAAAAAAACATTTAGAATGAAAATTTATTATTTATTTCATGCAATAATTTATTTTTCTGATATATATCTAATATTACAACATATAAGATGAAACCATAATCATATTACATCATATCAAAGTGCACATACCATAATTAAATTTCAAAAAAGTTACAGCTAATACTGGTGAGTCAAGAGAAACTTCAAATTTCAAAAACAAATCCAATTAGGCTAGAAACATTGAAAATTAAATCCCTAACAGTATTTATGATAAGGAAATTTCCTTTAGATGCAAGGATTCAAAGCACATCAACCATGTGATACAAATGATTAAATCCAAGAGATAATCTATAGAAATGAAAGATTTTGAAAATTATTAAATCTCTAGTAATATTTATGTTAAGGAATTTTCCTTTAGATGCAAGGATTCAAAGCACATCAACCATGTTGTACAAATTACTAAATCCCAGAGATGATCTATAGCAATGAAAGAGTTTGAAAAGGCAAAGAGAACTATATTTATGACTCGAGAGAAACTTTAGCTTTCAAAAACAAAGCCAATTAGGTTGGCAAACATGTGGATCAAGCCAACATTTGGCAAAAGAGGAAGAAATATGACTAGAACTCTAGAGAACGACCATACTGGATTTTGGTATTCAACCATGAGAGTAGAAGAGAGATCAGATATCATGTATCCAAACATTAAGCATGCATTCTTCCAGCTAGCGGATAAGGAGATGATTGCTTTGCTTCATTTTAATTTGCATAACTATATCATGGTGTGGGAACCAAGAAGACCGAGGATGTCTAGTTTTATGTGGAGGTAATGGATGTGGTCCAAAATTTAGGAGGGGCAAGAAGGTAAATGTATCATCCTAATGAAATTGAAGAAGAGCAGCAGGAGAGGGATAGGAAAAATAAAATCAATACAGAGTTTCAAGGATTTGTCAAGCGAATAAGAGATCTATGGGAGCAGCCTCATCTAAAATATTTTGAACTAGAATTTGATATACTATTTAGAGAGCTTGGTTTCAATGGATTTCCTTTCAAATCCTCTTCTTTTATTGTTCCTATGCTAAAGTTTTTGGTAGAGTTTCTAGAATTACCTTTCTTAGTAGTTGCTATTAGTAAGATTGAGATGGTTAACCTTGAGAGAGTCAGACTTAGGCAAAAGGAATTTTATATGGCTATTGTTTTTAAAGAATTTAAGCAGGATGCATTTTGCATGTACACCATTCCTTAATCTTCACTTGATGGCATCAAGGAATGGTTGAACTCCATGGATATAAAGTATTATGAAAGAAGAATGAACTTCAACTTGTGGCCAATTTTGAATACTATTACTGATGATCCAGATAAATTTATTGAAGATGTTGGCTGGGAGTTTTTGAATATGGAAGCTACTGATTTTGATTCTGATAATTTAGAAGATTCAAATCAAGGATACAAACCCTCTGATGTCAAAGAGGAATTAGAATCAGATTTCATGTAGCCACCATCAAGAGTGTTACAAGACAATTAACAAGATGGAGGGAATTCTTATATAAGGATAATTTTAATGTTGCAGGTACCGAATTTAATGCCAACTACAATGGCAACATTGAAATTACCTAGCAATATTTATGTTAAATAAATTTCCTTTAGATGTAAGGATTCGAAGCACATCAAACATATGGTACAAATTATTAAATCCCAAAGACGATATGTAGCAATGAAATAGTCTAAAAATGCATACAGAGCTACATTGGCGACTCAAGAGAAACCTTATCTTTCAAAAACAAAGCCAATTAGGTTGGCAGACATGTCGATTAGGCCATCATTTGGTGGAAGAGGAAGAAAGATGAGTGGAACTTTGGAGGCCCACCATAATGGATTTAAGTATTCAACCATGAGAGTAGAAGAGAGAGATAATATCATGTATCAAAACATTAAGATGCATTCTTGCAGCCAGTGGAGAAGGAGATGATTATAGTGCTTCATTTTTATTTGCATAATCATATCATGGTGTGGGAGCCAAGAAGATCAAGGATTTCCAGTTTTATGTGGAGGTAATGGATGTGGTCCAAACTTTAGGAGGGGCAAGAAGGTCAATATATGATCCTGATGAAATTAAGGAAGAACATCAAGAGAGGGAAAGGAAAAATAAAAACAATGCAGAGTTTCAAGGATTTTTCAAGCGAGTAAGAGAGCTATGGGAGTAGCCTCATCTAAAATATTTTGAAGTAGAGTTTGATATACCATTTAGAGATATTTTTTTTCATGGAAGAGGAAGAAAGATGATTACTTTGCATCATTTTCATTTGCATAACCATATCATGGTGTGGGAACCAAGAAGATCAAGGATGTCCATTTTTATGTTGAGGTAATGGATGTGGTCCAAACTTTAGGAGGGGCGAGAAGGTCAATGTATGATCCTAATGAAATTGAGGAAGAACAACAAGAGAGGGATAGGAAAAATAAAATTAATGTATAGTTTCAAGGATTTGTCAAGCAAGTAAGAGAGTTATGGGAGTAGCCTCATCTAAAAAATTTTGAGCTAGAGTTTGATATAGCACTTAGAGAGCTTGGTTTTCATGGAAGAGAAAGAAATATGATTACTTTACTTCATTTTCATTTACATAACCATACCATGGTGTGGGCACCAAGAAGACGAAGGATGTCCAGTTTTATGTGAAGGTAATGGATGTGGTCCAAATTTTAGGAGGGGCAAGAAGGTCAATGTATGATCTTGATGAAATTGAGGAAGAACAACAAGAGGGATAGGAAAAAAAATCAATTTAGAGTTTCAAGGATTTTTCCAATGAGTAAGAGAGCTATGGGCACAACCTCATCTAAAATATTTTAAACTAAACTTTGATATACCATTTAGAGAGCTTGGTTTTCATGGAAGAGGAAGAAATATGATTACTTCGCTTCATTTTCATTTGCATAACCATACCATGGAGTGGGAACCAAGAAGACCAAGGATGTCCAATTTTATGTGGAGGTAATGGATGTGGTCCAAAATTTAGGAGGGGCAAGAAGGTCAATGTATGATCCTAATAAAATTGAGGAAGAACAACAAGAGAAGGACATGAAAAATAAAATCAATGTAGAGTTTCAAGGATTTGTCAAGCGAGTAAGAGAGTTATAGGAGCAGCCTCATCTGAAATATTTTGAACTAGAGTTTGATATACCATTTAGAGACCTTGGTTTTCATGGAAGAGGAAGAAAGATGATTAATTTGCTTCATTTTCATTTGCGTAACCATATCATGGCTTGGGAACCAAGAAGACCAAGGATGTCTAGTTTTATGTTGAGGTAATGTGTGTGGTCCAAACTTTAGGAGGGGAAAGAAGGTCAATGTATGATTCTAATGAAATTGAGGAAGGAAAACAACCGAGGGATAGGAAAAATAAAATTAATGTAGGGTTTCAAGGTTTTTTCAAGCGAGTAAGAGAGCTATGGGAGAAGCCTAATCTAAAATATTTTGAACTAGATTTTCATGTACCATTTAGAGAGCTTTCTTTTCATGTCCAGTTCCTTTCGAAGCCTCTACTTTTATTATTCCTATGGTAAAATATCTGGTAGAGATGGTGGAATTAGCTTTCTTATTAATCAATTAGGTGCTAATTTCTTGTAGCAATGAAAGAGTCTGAAAAGGTAGAGAGAGATACACTGGTGACTCATGATAAACTTGAGTATTTGAAAATAAAGGAAATTAGTCTAGTAGGCTTGTGGATCAGGCTATCATTTTATGGAAGAGGAAGAAAGGTGACTGGAACTCTAGAGGCTCACCATATTTAATTTTAGTATTCAACAATGAGAGAAAAAGAGGGAGCTAATATTATGTATCAAAACATTAAACATCCATTCTTCCATCCAGTGGAGAAGGAGATGATTACTATGCTTCATTTTCATTTGCATAACCATATTATGGCATGGGAACCAAGAAGACCAAGGATGTCTAGTTTAATGCGGAGGTAATGGATGTGGTCCAAAATTTAGGAGGGGCAAGAAGGTCAATGTATGATCTTGATGAAATTGAGGAAGAATAGCAAGAGAGGGATAGTAAAAATAATATCAATGTAGAGTTTCAAGGATTTGTCAAGCCAATAAGAGAGGTATGAGAGAAGCCTCATCTAAAATATTTTGAACTAGAGTTTGATGTACCATTTAGAGAGCTTGGTTTTCATAGAGCCCCTTTCAAATCCTCTACTTTTATTGTTCCTATGGTAAACTATTTGGTAGAGTTGGTGGAATTACCTTTCTTAGTAATCGCTATTAGTGAGATTGAGATTGTTAACCTTGAGAGAGTAGGACTTGGGAAAAAGGAATTTGATATGGCTATTTTTTTCAAAGACTTAAAGAGGGATGTACTCCACATGTACGCCATTCCTCAATCTTGACTTGATGGCATCAAGGAATGGATAAACCCCACGGATATAAAGTATTATGAAAGAAAAATGAACTTGAACTGGTGAATAATTTTGAAGAGAGTTACTGATGATCCAGATAAATTTATTGAAGATGTTGGTTGGGAATTTTTTAATATGGAAGCTAGTAATTCTGATTCTAACAATTTAGAATATTCAAATAAAGGATATGAACCCTCTGATGTAGAAGAGGAATTAGAATCAGATGAGGAAGGTTCAGAAGATGAATCTCTTGTGGAGTCAGAGGAGCATGAAGAAGAAGAAGAAGATTCTGAAGAGGAGGATGGTAAAACATGGGAAGCCAAATCTAGAAATGTAAATAAGGAAAAAGGAGATGAGTCTAATAGTGAAGAGGAAAGGTGGCAACGAAAGGTAAAAGATATAGGGAAGTCTCGGGAATCCGATATTAGAGATTCAAGAGGAATTACTTCCAAGAGGCATAAATTTATATGAATTTATTTCATCTACATCCTTCTACTATTTATTCATGAACATAAATGGCCATCTTATAATCATAAGATTTGAGCTCTATTTACTCATCCTATGCATCAATAAACAACTCAACACAAGAGATGCAAATTGAAATATTAACACAACAATATCCAACTAAGTTATTGAAACTCAACTATTGATACCCCATTCTCCATCTAGATTACAAAATCATTCCACTTTTGATTTTGTAAAATATTATTTTCAAATTGGTTTGGATGGCGGCCATATTTCTCCTCCTATCAAAATATGGCACATGGACTAGTTAAACTAATTATATGCAATCATTTACTTTTTCAAAGGAAATAAAAAAAATCATTTAACATACTAAATATACTTATAAATATATAGATCAAGGCCTGTAAACCTTTCTGGCCACTACGATGTGTGGCTTGAAGTTTCTCAAGCCTAGCCTTAGAGGCCTTGTCCTGAAACATATAATAATTCAATTTAACTATGCACAAATAAAATTTAAATATTGTTTAATAAATTTGATATAATCTTATGAGAAAATTAAAATACCTACATACTCTCCTCACCATACTTCCTTTGTGCATTGAAATTCTCATATGCTTTTACTAGTTGTTTGCATACTTTCACACTTACATCAATTGGCCTTTTTTTTGCCTTAGCTTAGGAGGGATCTTTTTATCTTCTTTTGGTTGCATCAAAATTTCTTGCAATTTTGAGACATTTGTAGCTTTATCTTCTTTACAGACCAACCTATGCCAAATTCATTATCCATGTCATGGATAACTGCTTTTTTCAAGTGCATGGGTATCTTTGAGAATGGAAAATGTAGATGGTATTTAAACCGCTGAAGGCATGATTCCTTCAACCTATTCACAAAAATTTTCCTAGCATCTTTCATTCGGACTTCCCCTAAAACCACCTCATATTCTATATTCCTATTGTAGCTACCAATGCAAGATTGAAAACATGGCATGGTGAAAAAAGTTTGTGTCCCAAGAGTGGAAGTCTCTACTCCCTATTCCACATTATTAGAGTTTATTGTCACTTATTTCCTCCTAGATATTTTGCTTGATCTAGGACTGGTTGGGGAATCAATTGATTCCCTCTAACACAATTGATTTGTTTACAATATTTGAGGGGCATTACTAGATTGTTTTCTATATATCTGGCATGTGTTGTCCAGTCCACATTAACCAATTTGTTCACTACTTCTACCCCCAATATGGATGCCAATTCATCTTTATCTTTGTCAGTCTCATGTCCCTATATATATATATATATATATATATATATATATTTCAATTATATTTCTTCTTTTAAATTTAAAAAGTAAAAAGTAAAAAGTAAAATTCAAAGAAACAATGGAAACATTTACAAATCTATAAATTGACAATGAATTACCTCATTGTGGCCAAAGTTTTCTGACAATGCTTGCCTCCCTCCATTGCTTGAAATTTTGAGGTGACCCAGGGAAAATTATTTTCATCTAGTTTATGGAGGTAAACGAAGTACACACTATCAGGTATGAAAGTTTTATTTTGTGGGAAAATATGTTCATTGGGTTTTCTTACTGTTGATAACCTAGGGAAAATATGTTCACTTAGTTTGCTTACTATTGATAACCTTATCATGAAAAATCTTTCATAATGAAATCTTGCACAAATTTTTCATGGCATCGGTGACTATGGCACGGCTAGGAAAAACCAAGCAATTTTTGGATTTATTTTCAGCAGTTGCTTAGTAGTGACCGACCCAATTCCTAGATTTTCCAAGAAATTTACTATTTCCTTGATACCCAAGTTAGGGAAAGAATACGGTGGCATCCTCGCTTCGTGCTATAATATTTTGAGCCAAAGCTCAAATGGATAGGGTAAAATTTTTTGTTGGTTTCTCAAAGGTTTTACAATTTATAATGATGAGACAATTTAGAGGTTGCCTCGACTAGTTAGGCCATGAACCAGTAAACAATCACGAATTCAAATGCATACAAAGAGAATTAAACAATCATGAATTCAACCAAGAAAAAAAAATTGTAACCTTACCTATGGTGTCGCTAACTAAACCAATTTTCTCATCAGTTGTTGGTATTACCCCACTCTCTTCCTTCGCATGGTGTATTTCCCTTTTTTGTTGTTTGATTCCTTCCTTCACACAGGAAATTTTTTTTAAAATTATTTTAATTTATTTGTCGACGCTTTAGTTGACGTTAGTTAATGCCAACTTTAGTGTCGACTATTTTTGTTAATGTAATCTATTTGTGATGTATAAGGCGGCATCAAGTGCACCTAATATTGTTGTATAGTGACTATTTTCATTATTGTGTATCAAAGGATCCATAGTGTTGGAAATAATTCCAACTCCTACCTTGTTTTTGTGACCACTGTTGTCTAATGGCTCCTTCATCAACTCAGTGCAGTAAAGGGGTTTTCACCACAGTCCCGCAAGGTGCTTCACCCTTCTCGGTGGTAGTGCGGTGAAAGCTTCTATGGTGACACATGAGTCTTCCTTCTATTCCTGGTGGTTTTGTGGTGACTCCCGCAATTTTTTAAGTCTTCTACCATTGGCATGTGGTAGTGCGGTGACCATCAATGTCTTGTTTTTCCTTCATCATCTCGATGCGATAGAGCAGTTTTTACCGTGGTCTCACAAGTTGTTTTTTCCTTCTCAGCAATAAGGCGATGAAAGCTTCTATGGAGGAATTTTTATTCACAAAGAAGGCCATGGAGAGAGGACATGGATAGCATAGAAACACTAAATTGTTGAGAGGAAAGTGGGTGGAAATAGATGAGACAACAGATTTTGCAGATACAATAGAGGTAAGAAGAGAAAGAAACCTCAACCAAAGGAGGAAGGTGTTTATGAATTCACAAATGCTACAACATAGAGGAGATAAAGTCATTTTTTTTCCATGAGGCCTCTAAGGTCAAACTTATTGGTTGAAATTACTTAGGAATGGTGATTAAATGTGATTCTATGATCAAGGGAAAAGTTTGAAAATTAGGATAGCCAAAACATGATATCAATATGTCAAATATATGACTAAAGTGAGGTTTTGTGTTGGAGAGCATATTCATTGAAATGATATAATTAGTGTACTAAACATTATTTACTATGTTGTTTATTATAAGAGCGAGATGAGGCCATGGCAATAGATCGTGTCATATCAAATGAGGACACATGGATGAAGTGGGGCATTAGGTACTCAAATTTTGAATTAACTTAGGAAAAAATGATATGATGGAATTTTTTGATACATCCATCTTTTTTCACAATATTATTGAAATTTATAATGTATATTCAAATCTTGACATAAATTAATGCATGTTGTTGATTATTTTATATGGAGATTGGAGAAAACGTAGAGCCTAAGCTCTTGACTAGCAAAAGAACAAGATATGTATGTGGACATGGACCTAAAACTATTAAATCATGTATACGATAGTGGGTGGAAGAGGATATGACAATGGATACTACAAACACAACAAATTATTGCACTAAAGAAGAGGTAGGTCAGGACTATAGTACATGGGATGAATACTTTGAGAAAAATATTGTTTGTGGATGTTTTGTATGTCATGGAAATAAATAATTCAAATGAGCAATTGTATGATGAAAATATATATATGATGAGCTTCCAATCGGTAGTATACCTCCTACAATTGATCCAAATCCAATAGGAATTGTGGTGAGGAATTTTACAATTTAATATAAATAACATGTATACTTCTTTTAAACATTGTTTTATATTATTTAAATAACTATTTTTTTCTTAATGGATACTTGTAGGATAAAGTTCTTGGTTTAAATTTTCCTAGATCACCAACTTCTAGCATAGAGGGCAATGATCAATTATCAGATGATACATCTAAAAAAAAATGTGCCAATATACTAGCTCAAAAGATGAGGAATTGACGAAAACAAGTAATAGAACAAGAACTAGTGTGAAGATGCATAATTTTTTTAAAGACAAGGGGAAGGAGGACTGCATACCCTATGAGAATGAATGTGATAGAGATGATGACTTTCCCCTGAATTTGAGATCAATTTACAATGAGACATTTGATCATCGACTATACTGCGCTTGTCCTAGTGATCAACAACTACCTAGAGTGTATGAGGTGTTTCAATTTTGGGGATAAAACTACATGATATGACATTCCAATATTCATGGATTGAATCTAGGCCTCTTTACTTTCCAAAATGTACATGTGGGATCCAAACATAGAAACAATTCATAACAAACCACAAGGAGATTAATGCCATATTATGGTCCATCATATTACAGTGGTGAATGGAGAAGGCTAACAGAATATAAGCCTAGCATGTCATCATATGGTCTAAATTCGAACATGTATACACATCATCTCCAATTGGAAAGAGGAAAATAAATGAATAAAGTTCATCTTATGTATATAGATGGACATGCATACACATAGAAAAATATTGCAAGATTTATAAATAGTAGTAAGGGAAGGGACACTATTGTAAGACCAAATTGTCAATTTGTTGAGGTTATAAATGATAAAGGTGGAGATATGGAAAGAGAGGTTGATAGATTGATAATGGTTCAAGCTATTATGGACCTTACCATTGGGGATGAGTTATTTATTGATTACTCCTTCTTAAAACACATTCTTGCATGAAAGAAGATGGAAGAACAAGGTCTCCCTAAAGATATTCTTAAGGGCAGAAAATCAAAGAATAATAAATTAGTGTGGAATGATGTTTTATAAACTATGTTGTCAAATTTGTGTTTTATAGAAATTATTGTATAAAAATGTAGTCTATAAAATAATGTTCCATTACTAAATTGATGTATATATATTCATAAAATTTATATAATGTTTAATATATGTATGTTATTCATGTGCAGGTATTTTTCTATGAAGATATTTTGGTCTCGAAATAGATATTTTTCATTCATTATGATCCAATATTAAGGCATATATTTGACTATGCATTAGTGGATACTGAGAAAAACAATGATGGCCAACAAAATGAGAGAGAGGGATTAGAGAAAATCGAAGAAATTGACATCCATGATGATGTTGAAGATGGTTATGTTTAGGCACAAGAAGACAAGAATCCAGAGTTAGGTGATGTTATGGAAGACAACAATATGGATGGTATAGAAAATGATGATCCAAATACATCTGGTAACAATATAGATGGTCTACAGTCAAATTTCAAGGATGATTAAGATGATGCAGGTCAAGATTAGGATGATGATAATATTAAATACTTGAAAGGATATATGAAAATTGACAATTGTTAGAATCAAACATGCTCTAATACCATGTTAGAATTGGTTATGGATGCCAAGATCTATGGACCAAATGGAAAGCACAAGAAGAGAGAAAATAATATGACAAGAATAAACTTTATTCAATGTCAATATGATAAATGATATGATATGCTTGATTTTACAATGAGAGACTCCTTGGTTATATAGCCAAGGTGAGAACATAGGAGTGCATAAGATTATGACAAGTGTCGTAATCTTATGACATGAGACAACAATGAAAAGCTATCAATCCACCTAAAGTGGAAAGGTGATAATGTGATAACCACCAAAAAAAGTGGAAACCTAATCACATGATATGTCCATGAAAGGTGGGAGTGATAGAGTGATAACATGATAAGTCCACCAAAGGTGAAAATATCCAACAACTCATATGTGGTCCCTAAGTAAACTTACCTAAGGTGTAATTATAACCTAAGACAAGGTACAACACATTTAATTACACCAACAACAATGATACACTGGATGACATTGTAGCAGACAATAATGTTAATGACCAAGACTTCTAAATTTTTAGAATTATTTTCAATCCATGTTAAAAAAAGGATGATTCTTATGGCCTAAACTTTGAAATGCTTCAATAATATATGTTTTCCTTGGACAATTAAAAAAAAAATTATTCTCTTAGAAATTTTTTTTATTTTCCATTATAATTCTAGACAAAACAACATTTGCAAGGATGGCCTTTTACACCAATCTTAATTTGTATGATGTTTGTGAACCTATTGTCAAGCAATAAATTCCTCTCATAGATAGAAAATATAAAGAATTCATTTAAGAAAAGATAAGTAGTCTCTTTCTGAGGGTAATCCAAATGTAAAAAGTAAAAAGCACATAAAAAAACAATTGTACAGTAGAAAATCAGATTCAATCAGTTATGTCTTATTTTGTGTGCACACATTTTTGGAAAGATATAGGGTATTCACCATACATTTCCCTTGATAAATAAAACATGTGCTTTCATTTATTTTTATTGTATATCTCAGAAGTGAAATTGTTGTTACATAATGATGCACTGAGAAAATAATATATACAAAAAAAATGCAAAGAAAATGTTTCAAATTTAACATGCACCCTATTGTGTTGTGCTGAAAGAAATCAAGATTAACTGGGACAAGAAATAAAAAATAAAATTTTGATGTTTGTACTTAAAAGTGAATAGGATATGAAAAGTGTGGACAACGATGGTGCTGAAATTAAAAACCCTGATTTTGATGATATTATTGTTTTATGTCATTCGAGATAAAGAGAACATACAATTTTATATACATAGAAAATGAAGATTTGAAACTAGTAAACTGAAAATGTAAACACTATAATATTTTTCCTTAAACAATAATTGACATACTCACTTACAAAAATGGGTGAAGCATATTTTATTCAATCTCTTTTTTATTTAATAGACATAACAGTAAAAGAATATTTACAAGTACAAGAATATATCATCATCATCATATCCTTATTTACATATTGCAAAATCCTTAAATTGTTCAATCTTTGGTATGAATTGTTAGCAAAAAAAATTAGGATTACTTGGATGCTTCTTCCATTCATTTTATATCAACATATGTTCATGAAGACACAAAATTTAATAAAATATTAATGCATTAAACTCACAATTATTTCAATAAGCAACTTTGTTAGCTTTATTATTTTTAAATAGTTTCCATTTTTATGTTGAACATGTAACAAGGCAAAATAAGCTCAAAATTTACAAATAATTAGCAACTCTACCAACATCCACAATAAAATTTTTATTGTATCAGAATATTCATTCACATAAGCATGGTATTGAGGCTCAATAACTGATATTCATTCAAATATAAGAATAAATAAGTATGGAAAATATAGGAAAAATACAAAATGATAACAAAGTCATGGAGAATCTTTGATAATAAGATATTCTCCATTATATTGCTTGAATTGATATATATTAATAATAGAAGTCTTCAAAATGGAAATGATATATGATGATGATAATTTAAAACTAGGCCTTGGTTTCCTATTTATATAGGAAGCAACAAACTACAAGACTTTTACAAAAAGAAACAACCTTTCATAACTACTTCTTTTACTAACAACTATTTAATTAGCATAATTAAGGAAATAACAATACTTAAGAAATTTTGACATAAGGTTTCATTATTCAACGTAGAAGACCCATGATCATTGATCTAGCAAAGCATTCCTCTCCATGATGAACATCTAAATTCTCTTGCCTCAGTGCCCTATTCTTCTCAAACCAACAACTATTTAATTAGCATAATTAAGGAAATAACAAGACTTAAAACATTTTGACATATGGTTCCATTATTCAATGTAGAAGACCTGTGATCATTGATCTAGAAAATTATTCCTCTCCATGATGAATGTCCAAATGCTCTCACCTTAGTGTCCTATTCTTTTGAAACCAAAAACGTTTCCTCCCATGGATACACCGTAAAATCTGATGGCCACCTATATTCCTAGATATTTTTCATGTTTGTAAGATGATTTTTCCATCGACTATCTAGTAATGCCTTTGTATCATTGACAAACTTTAGGTATCCTACATCAAGAACAATAAACCCATCCATGATCTGATTTAGCCTAGGAAGACTAGTATCATCATCCTCCTGTATATGAGTTACACACTTATGAAAAACCTAACTGAATTATTTCTTACATTTATCCAAGTCCTTCAATTGATCACCATCTCTCACTATTTCAAGTATATACCATTGTTTCCAAGTATGGATTAAATCCATTCATGTTACAATATTTTTATCAAACCCTTGTACATACCGAAATTCATCGATAATCATCTTCACAGTTTGTTTAGTTGGCTTTAATGTTGTGGGTGCATCACGACTTCTTTGTAGAAATTTTCCTAACTTATCCAAAGTGTGGTGAATAGGCTGCCACCTTTTGAATAAAGGATCTAATACAAGCATATGTGTCTTTATTTCATCCATTTCCTGCTGAAGTGTTTTATAACTATCATGAACATTCCCCAGTTTATCCATAATTGATTTTATCCTATGCTCAAGAATCTTTTCCATAACTTCACAAATTTGTCTTTTCACTTCATCCTAGGTTTTATTGTAGGCCTTTTTTACATCATCCACTTCCTTCTCTAGATGTTTTACTTGTTCTACAAAAATAATATTCACAATATCCAGTGGAGCAATAGGAGGCCTGTATAACACGATCTCCTTGCTTTGTGAGGGTCCTTGTCCTCTTAATTGTTCTTTCAATTTTACATTCTCCATGAACAATTTATTAATTTCATTATTTATGAACCTTTGTTCCTTTTCATACTCCTTCAATTTGTCTTCTAATCCCTTAACATTTTCTCGAGTGAACATGGTTGAATGCATGGTCATTTTGGCTACCTCCAAAGGGGTGGTATCTTGAATTGTCCTTACCACTGCTGACCCTTTCATCCCTTGAACTAAATCCAATAATTTTGGCTTTTGTGTATTTTTTGTTTGATCCATATGGCCAAGGTTTCAATCTTTGGTTTATACCCAGATCCACTCACACCATCATCAGATTCAAATTATGCAACTAGCATTGGATCTTCCTAAGCTCGCACTTGATCACATAGAAACATTTTCTTTAATTCCAAGCTAGGTAAAATGGGAATATTTCTCTTCAAGACCATTTATCTAGCCTTTTAGGGGCTAATGTCAATGTTATCAACTCTTAATTCCTAGAAATTTTGTGCTACCATTTAATTTTTCTCTGATTATTCAATTTCTACTTCAACTAATTTCATCCTCTCTTGAAATTATTTAATCTTCATCTTCATCTAGAAATCCTTAAACTTAGGAGTCTTAATGAATTCATCATCTTCTATGAATCTCCTGGCTGAAATTACCCTTTCATCTTCATGTACCTCTATACTTTTTTTTTCTACATCACCCATCCTTTCCTCATGTTTATGGGCACTAGTCTTAAGGATGGGATGATCGACTTCAATATCACATATCAATGACTATAGTGCTTTAGCCACTCCCTCAGTATCACCGACCTCTTCAGTATCCTCATAAGGTACTAACTATTCAACGCTTCATGTCTTCTATCTTTTGGGAGGTAACTGCTCCATGGGAGGCTTAGAGGTTTCACCTGGGGTATGCTCTACAGTTGCACCACTATCATGTTCTTTGAGATATGCTTCCTTCTTTGTGTACAAGTATTCAAATCTACCAATTATCAATTCTATCCTCTTGATGGGGTCCTTTTCCTCAACAAAGTATCCTAGGAAATCCTTGGACCTCTGCTTCATCCTTTCTTCAAGCTTCTTCATATATTCCCATTTTTTTCCTTCTACTAAATACATAATTAGAAGCAATGTAGTTCCTTATGACATCTTCTTCAAATCAACTTGGTTTGGCACTATCATTTTGGTAATAATATTGTGCCTTATTTTTTTCATGATTTTCAGGGTCAAAGGCTCTTTCTTTTCTATATTTCAATGCATATCTTGTCTTCAAATAACACTATAACTCCTCTAGTGTGTCTAAGCCTACAGTCCAATCTTCACACTTGGTTTGGTCTGGCAAGAAAGTGCCTTTCTTCTACTTGTGCATTACATTTCTCCACCCACATGATTTGCCACATAAATTCAAGAAATACTAATCTAAGGGGTACAAATTTTGGCAGTATGTGTGGAGAAATAGGGCATATATAAACTCTTATTATTGTAACTTTCGGGAGGAAGAACTAATCTCCAAAATTGTGTGTATGACCTTGCTCTAGTCTTAAAGCCAAAGTTCTCACTAGTTGCAACATTTTGGTTAATAATCTTGGTATTACATACCCAAGAACTCAAAGGATTATGTGTACAAAGTCTTTGTAGAATACAACAAAGCTTGAATTCTTGCACTGACTATCCCAAATATAGCACCATTTATGGACAGGTGTGGGATTCCCTTGCTCATCTATTGTAGCCAAGTCCATTCTTTTATTGCAATGGTTCCTATTCTGGTACAATATCAGATGACACAGTAGGAAATAGTGTTTGAATGTAATCAGTGCTCTATCCTCTATAAATTGGGAGAATTCATCATCTAAGGCCTTCTCAAGGTATGAAGCAAAGTCATATTCAATATTAGTTTCAGGCTTTTGAATTCTCATGTCCATCATCATTAGGCTTATAGGCATTTCATCTTGAGCATATGTCCCCAACACTTGGCAAAGAGATAAATATGTATTCACAAATTAATACTGAAAATATTTCACATTAAATGGTTTAGTAGTTGTAGTAGAGGGGTATGTGCAAGATCATCATGGAAAAAATAGGCCCTTGAGTGGCAATAAAATTCAAAAAATCAGAGTTAGAAAACTTGACATAAAAATTTGAATAAGTTATGTATGTTATTTCAAATATATGCAAGAATAGAATCTATATCAAATCAAATGTAGTTTCTAAACTACTAGGTTTATTTAAAAAATAAATAAATCTATTTGGTGAAAATTTAAAATTTCAATGTAGTAGTACTTAAATTTGAGGGAAAAAATAAGAAGTAGGTGTTTGTTTGACCACCCTAACCATATTAAAATGATAATATTTTTTTATAATATTTTAGATATAAGTAGGGGACTCATGTCTTGATGTGATGCACTTTTTTTTGTATTTTTTTCCTAAGTAAATAATTAATTATGAATTTTTTATTACAATTTTTTAAAAATATGAAAAATTGTATGTCTAACCACCTTAACTTGGTCAAACTTCATGAAATTCATTTTTTATTATTTTAATCCTATAGTATGCAAAGCATAGAATGTGATGCATGTTTCGGATTCAAAAAATGTGATATCATTTGAAAGCTATAGATGTTTTTTAATTAGCTAATCAATTAGGACTTTAGTCATAATTCAAATAGAAAATGAATAGTAGTTATTTATTAAATTCAAAGTAAAGCATAGTTTATATTGGTGGAAATCTGAGAATCTCATTTAAAAACCCTTTTTCGTTTCATCAATTTTGGGTAAAAAAAAAGTTGTCAGCCACATGGGCCATCATATCACTTAGATATCACCACATTTTGGCCCATCATGATCCTACGCATACCTAGAGATGGGGAATGTTTGGTTACCAATGCCTCTTTTTCATATATAGGGGTACCTCATCACTTCTATAAGTCTTTTTTAACCTATCATAATCCTCCTCACTTTTATGCAGGTTTAACTTGGTCAAAGCCTGCTTGTTTAAGCCAAAACACATCAATGATGGATTTTTTGGTTACTTCTACCAATACTGTGGTGTTTGGAAACCCTACTATTTTGGTAGTTGAGTGATAGTGTTTGGCTAGCAGTCAAATAAATTCTACATCAACAAACACATTCGAGAAAATTAACCTTGCTATATCCAACATCCAAGCATTTGACACTAGAATCTTCTCATTTCTCTTACTGTAAAAATACCAAAATAGGTTACTGATAAAAAAAAAATACCAAAATAGTTCCCATTTAGATTTGGAAATGAGGGCATCCCTAGAAATTTGTGTAGTGTCCATGAGAAACTTATTATTACCCTCTTTAGTAGACCCTAGAAGTATATCTAATATGGACTAATGGAGTGGTCTCTTCTTTACTTTAGGTTCTTCATCTTTAATTTTAGGCTGACTTTATTTTACTCCTCATTGTTTTGTTTTAGGATGGAGTACTTTCTTCTTTACTTTAGGTTCTTTATCTTTAATTTTAGGCTAACTTTCTTTTACTTTTGATCATTTTCTTTTAGGAGGCATGTTTCAATTTTCTCTACTATGGCTTCAGATGACAAAACCTTGAAAGATTTTTTAAATTAACAAAGCTCTTTCAGAGATTTTATGTCCACTTACCCGAGTATTTCATGTTTGGAGGACTTCTTCTTCTCATATCCTTAGCTCCTTCCACACTAGTGCACTGCAATTGAGTGCAATGTTGGGAAAAATCACTTATCTTTGGATTGCGTGATATTCAGTCATATTAGTTTTGGAAACTCCTAATAATTTAATAGCATTTAATTTTGGCAATTCATGTGATTTTCTGCATTTATTGTTGTAAATTGTAATGATTCCAAGATTACCGTACTACCATTGTCTCTTATTATACCCGTTGTGGTATGGCAATTTTTTTCCCTTCCCTTTTATTGTTTATCGCACTACTTCCTTGCTCAAGGCTTCTTACTACAGGGTTGCAGTGTATACTGCTCTACCACATATGTTGCTCACCTTCTTGGTGGTATAGCGGTGTATGCTTTTGATCATTACTTGAAGAGTGTCGATGAGACAATCTTATTTTTCTTACCGATATCTCAATGTCTCATCGAAATTAGATTTAATGTTCCTCTAATGTTGGTTGCCAATATCAATGAGACAAGTTAATATCTCTTGCTGATATGCCACTGTCTCATCAATATTTTCCTTTAGCAGTATTTCTTTATATATCAATGTAACTGTTCCATGTCAGGGAGACTTGTGATTATCACTACAATATAGCAGTGTTCTACCCTTCCCTTTTATTGTTTACCACACTACCACCTTGCTCAAGGCTTATTTCTACGGGGTTGTGGTGTACACTACTCTAGTCCATATGTTACTCACCTTCCCGGTAGTATAGTTGTGTATTCTTTTGATCATTACTTGAAGACTGTCGATGAGACAATATTATCTATCTTATTGATATCTCAATGTCTCATCGACATTACTTTGTTATATCCAAGAAATGTAATTCACTGAGCACTTGTAGATATACCTTGTCGATGTGACATAAGTGATTCTCTCTTTTATATGCCTATATCTGGCTGACATTTCATTGTTTTACATCATGGGTGAGAAATATAAATAAGTCTCTTCAACATAAGGGTGTCTAATCTGACGCTAAGACCGAAGCTAAACTCGAAGCTAAATTCAAAGCTAAACACGATGCTAAACTTGAAGCTAAACACGAAACTAAAGGCTAATATTAAGGTGGTTCTACACTCAAAGCTAATATCAACGCTAAATATGGTGTTACTTTAGGCACTAATTAGCGCCTAATTTAGCATCAACTTCTACTAATCGGTGCAAAAAATGCCAAAACTTGCACCATCCCGATAAATAGCATCGACATTTTCAAAAAAATTCCATCAAATACATTAAAACAGTGGGTGCAAGCAAAAATTTGAGCAAATCACATGTATTTGTTGTAGTGAATGTAGATTTTCAAGGATTTTTCAAGCGAGTAAGAGATTTATGGGAGCAGCCTCATCTAAAATATTTTGAACTAGAGTTTGATATACCATTTAGAGACCTTGGTTTTTGTGGAAGAGGAAGAAAGATGATTAATTTGCTTCATTTTCATTTGCATAACCATATCATGGCATGGGAACCAAGAAGAACAAGGATGTCTAGTTTTATGTTGAGGTAATGGATGTGGTCCAAAATTTAGGAGGGGCAAGAAGGTTAATGTATGATCCTAATGAAATTAAGGAAGAACAACAAAAGAGGGACAGGAAAAATTAAATTAATCTAGAGTTTCAAGGATATTTCAAGTGAGTAAGAGAGCTATGGGAATGGCCTCATCTAAAATATTTTAAATGAAAGTTTGATATATCATTTAGAGAGCTTTTTTTCATGGAAGAGGAAGAAAGATCATTATTTTACTTCATTTTCATTTGCATAACCATACAATGGTGTGGGAACCAAGAAGATCAAGGATGTCCAGTTTTATGTGGAGGTAATGGGTGTGGTCCGAAATTTAGGAGGGGCAAGAAGGTCAATGTATGATCTTGATGAAATTGAGGAAGAAAAATAAGAGAGAGACAAGAAAAATAAAATAAATGCAGAGTTTCGAGGATTTTTCAAGTGAGTAAGAAAGCTATGGGAGCATCCTCATCTAAAATATTTTGAACTAGGGTTGATGTACCATTTAGAGATCTTGGTTTTCATGGAGTTCCTTTCAAAGCCTCTGCTTTTATTATTCCTATGGTAATTTTTTTGGTAGAGTTGGTGGAATTACCTTTCTTATTAATCACTATTAGTGAGATTGAGATTGTTAATCAATTAGGTGATAATTTACTTTAGCAATGAAAGAGTCTGAAAAGGAAAAGAGAGATACATTGGTGACTTAGGAGAAATTTCATCTTTCAAAAACAAAGGCAATTACGTTGGCACACTTGTGGATCAAGCTAGCATTTTATGGAAGAGGAAGAAAGATGACTAGAACTTTGGAAGCCCACCATAATGAATTTTGGTATTCAATCATGAGAGTAAAAGAGAGCGACGATATTATGTATCAAAACATTAAGCATGCATTCTTCCATCCAGTGGAGAAGGAGATGATTACTTTGATTCATTTTCATTTGCATAACCATGTAATGGCATTGGAACTAAGAAGACCAAGGATGTCTAGTTTTATGTGCAGTTAATGGATGTGGTCCAAACTTGAGGAGGGCAAGAAAGTCAATGTATGATCCTGATAAAATTGAGGAAGAACAGTAAGAGAGGGATACTAAAAATAATATCAATGTAGAGTTTCAAGGATTTTTCAAGCCAATAGGAGAGTTTTGGGAGCAGTCTCATCTAAAATATTTTGAACTAGAATTTGATGTACCATTTAGAGAGCTTGGTTTTCATGGATTTCCTTTCAAATCCTTTGTTTTTATTATTCCTATGGTGAAATTTTTGGTAGAGTTGGTGGAATTACCTTTCTTAGTAATCACTATTAGTGATATTGAGATTCTTAACCTTGAGAGAGTAGGACTTGGGAAAAATGAATTTGATATGGCTATTATTTTCAAAAACTTCAAACGGGATGTACTCTTCATGTACACCATTCCTCAATCTTTGCTTGATGGTATCAAGGAATGGTTGAACCCCATGGATATAAAGTATTATGAAAGAAAAATGAACTTGAACTGATGGCCAATTTTGAAGACTATTACTAATGATCTAGATAAATTTATTGAAGATGTTGGTTGGGAATTTTTGAATATGGAAGCTAGTGATTTTTATTCTCATAATTCAAAAGAGTGAAATCAAAGATATGAACCCTCTAATGTAGAAGAGGAATCAAAATCAAATGAGGAAGGTTCAAAAGATGAATCTCTTGTGGAGTCAGGAGTACAAAGAAGAAGAAGAGTATTTTGAAGAGGAGGAAGATAAAATATGGGATGAATTTGAAGTCGAAGCCAGAAATGTAGATAAGGAAAAAGGAGATGAGTCTAATAGTGAAGAGGAAAGGTGGCAAAAAAAGGTAAAAGGTACAGGGAAGTCTCAGGAACCTGATATTAGAGATTCATGAGGAGTTTTGGCCAAGAGGCCTAAAGTCATATGAATTGAGTTCATCTACATCCTTCTACTATATATTCATGCACATAAATGGTCATCTTCTAATCATAAGATTTGAGCTCTATTTACTCATCCTATGCATCAATAAACAACTCAAAACAAGAGATGCAAATTGGCATATTAACAAAACAACATCCAACTAAGTTATCTAAACTCAACTATTGATACTTCGTTCTCCATCTAGATTACAAAATCATTCCACTTTTCCTTTTGTAACATATTCTTTTCAAATATATTTGGATGGCGGCCATATTTCTCCTCTTGTCAAAACAAGAAACATGGAGAAGTTAAACTAATTAATATGCAATAATTTACCTTTTCCAAGGAAATAAAAAATACATATCATTTAACATATTAAATATACTTACAAATGTACAAATCAAGGCTTGTAAAACTTTCTGGCCACTACGATGTGTGGCACAAAGTTTCTTAAGCCTATCCTTGGAGGCCTTGGTTTGAAACATATAATAATTTAGTTTAACTATGCACAAATAAAATTTAAATATCGTTTAATAAATTTGATATAATCTTATGAGAAAATTAAAATACATGCATACTCTCCACACCAGACTTCCTTTGTGCATCGAACTTATCATATGCTTTTACAAGCTCTTTTCATACTTTCACACTTACATGAATTGGCCTTTTTTTTATCTTCTTTGTTTGGTTGCATCAAAATCTCTTGCAGTTTTGAGACATTTGTAGCTTTATCTTCTTTATAGACCAACCTATGCCAAATTCATTCTCCATGTAATGGATAACTACTTTTTTCAAGTGTATGGGTATCTCTGAGAATGGAAAACGTAGATGGTCTTTGAATCGTTCAAGGCATGATTCCTTCAACATATTCACAAATGCTTTCCCACCATCCATCATTCAGACTTCCCCTGAAACCACCTTGTATTCTATCTTCATATTGTAGCTACCAATGCCAGATTGAAAACATGGTGTGGTGGAAGAATTCTATGTCCTAGCAGTGCAATTCTCTGCTCCCTCTTCCACATGCTTAGAGTTTGTTGTTACTAATTTCCTCTTAGATATTTTTCTCAATCCAGGACTAGTTGGGGAATTAATTGATTCCCTTTGACACAATTGATTTACTTCCAATGTCTGAGGGGCGTTACGAGATTATTTTTCTATGTATCAAGCAAGTGTTGTCCAATCCACATTAACCATTTTTTTCACTACCTCTACCCCAATATGGAATCTAATTCATCTTTATCTTTATCAGTCTCATGTCCCTATATATATATTGTTTTTTTTTATTTTTTTAAATTATATTTCTTCTTTTAAATTTAGAAATAAAAAAATAAAAAGTAAAATTCAAATAAACAATGGAAACATTTACAAATCTATAAACTGAAAATGAATTACCTCATTGTGGCCAGAGTTTGTTGGGAATGCTCGCTTCCCTCCATTGATTTAAATTTTGAGGTGACCTAGGGAAAATTATTTTTGTCCAATATGTGGAGGAAAATGAAGTACAACTGTCAGGTATGAAATTTTTCATCCAATTTGTGGAATGAAACTTGTGTTTTGTGGGAAAATATGTTCATTGGGTTTGCTTAGTTTTGATAACCTAGGGAAAATATGTTCACTCGATTTTCTTATTGTTGATAACCTTATCATGAAAACTCTTTCATAATGCAATATTGCATGAATTCTTCATGGCATTAGTGACTATAGCATGGTTAGGAAAAATCAAGTGGTTTCTGCATTTATTTTCAGCAATTACTTAGCAGTGACCAACCCAATTCCCAGATTTTCCAAGCAGTGCACTATTTCCTTGATACCTAGGTTAGGGAAAGAATATGGAGGCATCCTTGCTTCATGCTATAATATTTTGAGCCAAAGCTCAAATGGCTAGGGTAAAAAAAAATTTTGGTTTCTCAAAGGTTTTACAATTCATAATGATGGGACAATCTAGAGGTTTCCTAGATTGGTTAGGCCATGAAACAGTAAAAAATCATGAATTCAAATGCAATACATAGAGCATTCAACAATCACAAATTCAACCAAGAAAAAAAAAATTGTAACCTTACCTATGGTGTCACAAAATAAATCAAATTTCTCTTCAGTTGTTGGTAGTGCTCTGCTCTCTTCCTTCGTGCAACATTTTTCCCTTTTTTGTCAGCTAATTTCCTCCACATGTAAAAGTTTTAAATTTTCAAATTTGATCCATTAGTCAACGCTATAGTCGACGTTAGTTAATGCCAACTTTAGCACCGAATATTGGTCATTAATGTAATTTGTTTGGGATATATAAGGCAGTATCAAGTGTGCCTAATTTAGTGTGTATCATTGATGTATAGTGAAAATTTTCATCGTTGTGTATCATAGGATCCATAGTGTTGGAAATAAATCCAACTCCTACATTGTTTTTTTGACCACCGTAGTCTCGCAGCTCCTTCATCAACTCAGTGTGGTAGAGTGGTTTTTATTGTGGTCTCGCAAGATGCTTCATCCTTCTTGGTGGTAGTGTGGTAAAATATTCTATGGTGGCACACGAGTCTTCTTTTTGTTCATGGCGGTGTTGCAATCAGTCCCGTGGTCCCGCAAGTCTTCTACCATTGGCATGCAGTAGTGCGGTGACCACCATTGTCTTGCACCTCCTCCATCAGGTTGGTGCGATAGAGAGGTTTTTACTATAGTCTCGCAAGTTTCTTTCCTTCTCAACAATAGTGCAACGAAAGATTCTGTGATGGATTTTTTATTCAAAGAGGAGGCCATGGAGAGAGGACGTGGATGGCGTAGAAATACTAAATCGCTCAGAGGAAAGTGGGTTGAAATAGATGAGACAATGAAATTTGTAGATACAATAGAGGTAAGAAGAGAAAGCGACCTCAACCAAAGGAGGAAGGTGTTTATGAATTCACAAATGCTACAACATAGAGGAGATATAGTCATTTTTATGTCCATGAGGCCTCTAAGGTCAAACTTATTGGTTGGAAATGAACAGAAATGGTGATTAAATGTGACTCTATGATCAAGGGAAAAGTTTGAAAATTAGGATAGCCAAAATATGATATCAATATGTCAAATATATGACTAAAGTGAGGTTTTTTGTTGGATAGCATATTCATTGAAATGATATAATTGGTGTACTAAACATTATTTACTATGTTGTGTATTATAGGGGTGAGACGAGGCCATGGCAATAGACTGTGTCATATCAAATGAGGACACAACGGATGAAGCGGGACATCAGGTACTCAAATTTTCACTTAACTTAGGAAAATATGATCTGATGGTATTTTTTGATACGTCCATATTTTTTCATAGTATTATTGAAATTTATAATGTATTATCCATTCTTGACATAAATTAATGCATGTTGTTGATTATTTTAGATGGAGATTGGAGCAAATGCAGAGCCTAAGCTCTCAACTAGAAAAAGAACAAGATATATACATGGACGTTGACCTAAAAATATTAAATCATGTAGAAAATAGTGGGTGGAAGAGGATATGGCAATAAAACCCACAAACACAACAAGTGATTGCACTTAAGAAGAGGTAGGTCAGGACTATAGTACATGGGATTAATACTTTGAGAAAATTGTTGTGTGTGGATGTTTTGTATGTCATGGAAAGAAATAATTCAAACGAGCGATTGTAAAAAGACATTACATATATCATTAGCTTCTAGTCGGTATTATTCCTCCTATAATCGATTCAAATCCAATAAGAATTGTGCTGAGGAATTTTCCAATTTGATATAAATAACATGTATAGTTCATTTCAACATTGTTTTATATTATTTAAATAACTAATTTTTTCTTAATGTATAGTTGCAATATAAATTTCTTGGTTAAATTTTCTTGGATCACCAACTTCTAGCCTAGAGGGAAATGATTATTTATTAGATGATACATCTAACAAAAATATGTGCCAATATACTAGCTCAGAAGCTGAATTGACGAAAACAAGTAACAAAACAAAAACCGATGTGAAGATGCATAATTTGCTTAAAGAAAAGGGGAAGGTGGACTACATACCCTATGAGAATGAATGTGATGGAGATGATGAATTTCCCTGAGTTTGAGATCAATTTACAAAGAGACATTTTATCATCGACTATATTGTCCTTGGCCTAGTGATGAACAACTACCTAGAGTTTACGAGGTGTTTCAATTTTAGGGATACAACTACATGATACGACCCTCCAATATTCATGGAGAGAATCTAGGCCTCTTTATTGTCCAAAACGTACGTGTGGGATCCAAATATAGAAACAATTCAGAACAAACTATTGGGATATTAATGCCATATTATGGTCCATCATATTATAGTGGTGAATGCAGAAGGCTAACAGAATATAAGCCTAACATGTCAGCATATTGTCTAAATTTGAATATTTATACACATCATCTCCAATTAGAAAGTGGAAAATGAATTTATAGAGGTCATATTATGTATATAGATGGACATGCATACACACACAAAAATATTGCAATATTTATAAATAGTAGTAAGGGAAGGGACCCTACTATAAGATTGAAATATCAATTTGTTGAGGTTATAAATGATAAAGATGGAGATATGGAAAGAGAGGTTGATAGATTGATAATGGTTTAGCATATTATGGACCTTACCTTTGGGGATGAGTTATTGATTGATTACCCCTTCTTAAAATGCACTCATGCGTGAAAGAAGAGGGAATAATAAGGTCTCCCTAAGGATGTTCTTAAGGGTAGAAAACAAAAGAATATAAATGAGTGTGGACTGATGTTTTATAAACTATGTTGTCAAATTTGTGTTTTATATCAATTATTGTATAAAAAGGTAGTCTATAAAATAATGTTCCATTATTCAATTGATTTATATATGTTCATAAAATTTATATAATGTCTAATATATGTATGTTATTCATGTGCAGGTATTTTTCTATGAAGATATTTTGGACCCAAAATGGATATTTGTCATACATTATGATCCAAGATTAAGGCATGTTTTTGACGATGCATTAGTCGATACTGATCAAAACAATGATGGTCATAAAAATGAGAGAGAGGGATTAGAGAAGATTGAAGAAATTGACATCCATGATGATGTTGAAGATGGTTATGTTTAGGAACAATTAGACAATAATCCAGAGTTAGATGATGTTACGGAAGACAACAATATGGATGGTATAGAAAATGATGATCCAAATACATTTGGTAATAATATAGACGGTCAACAGTCAAATTTCAATGATGATGAAGATGATGTAGGTCAGTATGGCGATGATGATAATATTAAATACTTGAAAGATCATATGAACATTGACAATGATACACTGGATGACATTGTAGTAGACAATAATGTTTATGACCAAGACTTCTAAATTTTCAGAATTATTTGCAATCCATGTTTAAAAAGGGATGATTCTTATGGCCTAAAATTTGAAATTCTTGAGTAATATTATGTTGTGCTTGGAAAATTGAAAACCTGATTTATTCTCCTAGCAAGCTTTTTCATTTTCCATTATAATTCTAGACCAAACAACATTAATGGGAATGGCCTTTTACACCAATATTAATTTGTATGAAGTTCACAAACCATTTGTGAAGTAGTAAATTCCTTTCGTAGACAGGAAATGTAAAGTTTTCATTTAAGTAAAGATAAGTAGTCTCTTTCTGAGGGTAATCTACATGCAAAAAGTAAAATATACATAAAAAAAACAATTGTACAGTAGAAAATTAGATTCAATTAGTTATGTCTTATTTTGCTTGGACACTTATTTGAAAGACATAGGGTATTCGCCATACTTTTCTCTTGGCAAAGAAAAAATGTGCTTTCATTTATTTTTATTGTATATCTCAGAAGTGAAATTGTTGTTACATAATGATACACTGAGAAAATAATATATACAAAAAAATGCAAAGAAAATGTTTGAAATTTAATATGCAACCTGTTAGAGTAATAATTTTTTACACTTAATTAATTATATCATATTGGTTAATTAATTAAGTCACTTATTCCTTTAGTTACTTAAGCTAAAATTAGGCACATCAATAATTGATTAATTATTAAGTGTGCACACTAGGGTTTCCTTTAAGGTCAACATTAGGGTTGCATACATTGCTTTTATAAAGCAAATCATCTCTTGTAATATCTTAATTCTGAATATATCAATTTGCACATCTTCATGCAAAGCTCTTTTCTTTTTTCTAATTCTCTCTTATGTGGAAGGTTTTTTGGCTTGCATGTTTGATCTTGGTTTCTAACATGGTATCGAAGCCTTGACATGCAGCCCCTTCTCAAATTCTGGAGAAAATTATTGTAGAGTTCGTTCAGGGTTCCTTGAGGGTATCATGCCTTGAGTTCATTTATGCAGCATCTTGGATCAGATCGAGCTTCACCATTGGATTCAGAGCACTGGAAAAAGTCGGATTTGACTTATTTTTCTGATTTTGGTCATCGTTGAAGAAATTTGTGAGGGTTTCAAGTTCGGTGATTTTTTGCAAGCTCTGGAGGTAGCTGATTTTTCAGAGCATTTTGAGCATGAACAGAGGTCACCATTGTGTTCGCAATGGCCAAAAACTCTAAGGACACCTATCATTTGGTTGATTTCTGAGCACTTGATCTGGAAGGAAAAAAACGTTTGTCAGGAAGGTCGTATGGCCTCCCTAGCACGCACTCTGAGACATGATTTTTGAAAAAAATACCAAAAAAATTCAAAAAAAATGAATTTTGGGGATTCATGCCAACACCTGTAGTTAAAAAGGTTATGTCATCGGGCGGCCACCAGCCCATCACTATCGCCGATGCCTTCCCCTTTAACCACCGTCAGCCCGAGCTCAACCCCCGCGGGCACTCTCTGTAGTCTATTGGTCCTATGGGGGACCGGGAGCTCTACGCCCGGCCCCCGGCCAGTCCTAGCACCCTGCCCTTGGTCATATCGGCAACTAGGGTCTCCGCCGATTTTTTTTTGCAAAGGACCAAATTTTTGCGGCGACGACCAGATGGCCATCAAATGTTTTGCAATGAAGTGTTGACATCATCAGCCGTACGGCCCCTCCTTGCCCCCCTTCTAGCCCCAGTTTTCCCTAAAGGAGCAGTTTTTTTCTTTTCGACATAACCTAGGCATACAGTATCAAAATCGAGCAAATGAGATATCACCGAAAATCTAGTTTCGAGCACTTTCCTTTGGTGTAGTTTATATTATAGTATTTTTCTGTTTAGCTTCAATTATTTTTGTTTGAAGTCAGATGTTTGTTTTATGCTTCCGAGATCATAACTTTTTGCCACGATCTCTGATTTTTGCTATCTTTGTGGCATTGGAAAGGTATTGAGGAGCTCTATGTTGTTGTCCATGCACTTTTTTCTGTATTTTTCCTAGGTTTATTGTTAATCCAGATTTGGTCCGATGGGTTTTTTGGAGATTAATTGGATGTTTTGGCAGTTGGGAGAGTGCACCTTGCATCTTTGCACTTCATTTCAGTATCACATTCATTCAATAATCGACTGTTGCTTCATAGATTCTAGGGTTGTTCTCGTTTGGATTTTTTGAGTGTTCTGAGGCATTGGGTCTGTTGTTTCTTTTTTCATGATTCCTTGAGTCAATCAGTGACTCTCATTTGGTTTCAGTATTAGACAAAAGTATCTTTCCTTGCTTGCCATATTTTGGTTCTAGTGTTACTCTACAATGTTCTTCTAGTGCTTCTTTGTAGCATGTCATCTCATTGTAGGGGGGTTTTGTCCCACTGGGTTTTCCTTCTATACCTCATTCTTGCATTTGTAAATGGGTACCTAATCAGGCCTAGTTTTTGGGACCCATATTTTCTTCCATGCATCTTTTTCTAGTGTTTTAGATTCTCCCCAAGTTCATCTTAAGGGGGGGTGTTAGAGTAATAATTTATTACACTTAATTAATTATATCATATTGGTTAATTAATTAAGTCACTTATTCCTTTAGTTACTTAAGCTAAACTTAGGCACATTAATAAGTGATTAATTATTAAGTGTGGACACTATGGTTTCTATTTAGGTCAACATTAGGGTTGCATACATTTCTTTTATAAATAAAATCATCTCTTGTAATATCTTAATTCTGAATATATCAATTTGCACATCTTCATGCAAAGCTCTTCTTTTTTATTGTTTTTCTCTTCTGTGGAAGGCCTTTTGGTTTGAATGTCTGATGTTGGTTTCTAACACAACCTACTGTGTTGTGCTGAAAGGAATCAAGATTAATTGGTACAAGAAATAAAAATAATTTTTTTATGATTGTACATAAAAGTGAACAAGATATGAAAAGTGTGGACAATGATGGTGCTGAAATTGAAAACCCTGATTCTGATGATATTATTGTTTTATGTCATTTGAGATGAGGAGCACATACAATTTTATATACATAGTAAATGAAGATTTGAAACTAGTAAATTGAAAATGTAAACACTGTAAGATTATTCCTTAAACAATAATTCACATACTCACTTGCAAAAAAGGGTGAAGCATATTTCATTCAAACTTTGTTTTTGTTGAGAAACATGCCTCAAAATCACTAGTTGAAGCCTTGATATTGTATCTGAGTAGCAAAGTCACTTATGAGTTCAGATTAAGACCTTACCTTTATCCTATTAGACATGTACAGGGAAGTCACGGTAGTGCGGGGCCATCACCATACTGCAGGCGACTATTCACTAAGACGTGGTAGCACAGTTACCGCTATACCACAGAGCCTCTCATTGGTTGCAACGGTTAAGAGGTGGAACTGCCACACCATGAGGATGTTCAATTCATGGTATAGTAGAGTGGTTACCACCACACCGTGGAAGCTTGTCCCTTGAGCTATGATGGTGTGGTTGCCTCCATACCATAGGTGATCGATGGTTAAGGAGCACTGACATAGTGAATGTTTGCAGTGTATTTGATAGTCTACCGCCATACCGCTGATGACTTGAAATGACAAAGCGGTAGAGTGGTGTGTTACCACCAAACCACTAGAGGTTATCAGATGGTCAACGATTGTGTGGGATGGTCACCGCCATATTGTGGAGGTTTGTGAGCTAACGAGTGGTAGTGCAGTTACTACTACACTGCGAAAATTGTCATCCTGGCTAGTGGTAGCAAGGTAAACCACCACACCGTGGAGACTCAATGAATACGAAGCAATAGCGTGGTATAAAGGAGAAAAGATTTGAATCATTGACTTTTGATGTGTACGCCGATCAGTGATTGATTGCTAACTTGGACAACGGTCATTTGAATGCCTGGGAAGTTTTGACAGTTGGTCTGTATAGGGAAAGATTGAATCAAACCAACTATGCAGAGAACAAATTGATCTTGGCAATTACTAGACATTGTATCGTATGGAATAGTAATGGGTTGGACAATTGTATGATCAATGAGTGGCCAATTCTGATAATTTTTTGTATGATATAAGAAAGCATTCTAATAGTGTAATTTGATACAAGGTTGATCATGGAAATTTTGTTGCTGTAAAATTTCCATTTGAAAAGAGATTTTGTAACTTGTATGTGTTTTGATTACTGTAATAAAAGTGATCTTTCTTTGGTGTGGTGGGTTTTTCTCCCGTAAGGGTTTTCCCACCTAAATCTAGTGACAATTGTGTTATGTCTTTATTTCTCATTCTATTATTTCTTGCATGTTCTTCTTAATGGACTGTAATTGTAAACATTAAAAGGTGTTTCTATATTCTCCTCTAAGTCTTGGCATTAGGAAAATTTGTTCCGCAATCAAATTTTTCCTAACAAGTGGTATCATAGCCTAACCAGTTGTGTTATCCTTGTGGGCAGATTAATTTTTTGTGTCAATTTTTGTTCAATGGGAGTTTTGTAGAAGTCTTGAATTTGTCTAGTTACATATTGATATGGCAATGAAAAGTACATCTAGAAGGATAGAAATTCAGAAATTCAACGGTAGCAATTTTGAGTTGTGGAAACTTAAAATGGAAGAATTTTTGGTGGATCATGATCTTTGGATTTTTGTGTCTGGAAGAAAACCTATAGCCATGAAGAAAGAAGATTGGGACCTCGTAGATCAAAAATCAAAAGGGTTGATAAGACTTTGTTTGGTAGACTCTATTCTCTAGAATTTTCATGAAGAGAGGACTACCTCTTCCTCGTGGAAAATACTGGGAGGAATTTATCAGGGAAATTCCTTGGTAAATAAGTTGTTCTTAAGGAAGAAGTTGTATTATTTGAAGTTGGGGGGAGGAACATTTGTTGAAGATCATTTAAATACCTTTAACTTATTGATTGCTTAGTTAACATCTGTAGGTGTGAAGACTGGAGAAGAAAATCGATGTATGTTCTTGTTATGTTCTTTTCCAGATTCTTGGGATCACTTGTTGATGGTGATTGGGAGAATGAAAGCCACTTTCAAGATGGAATATGTGGTTGCTTAAATTTTATTAGAAGAGATGAGAAGGAAATCTTCTAAGATGGCAAAGGAGGCTCTTGTTGTTTGAGGTAGATTGAAATAAAAAGGCAAGAAGAAGGACAAAAATTCCAAATCAAAATCAGAAGGGAGATCAAAGTCTCCTGGCAAGAATTCCATGGTGAAGTGCTAGAATTTTGGGCAGCTTGGTCATGTCCGAAAGGATTGCAAGGAAGAGAAAAATAAGTGGAAGAATAATTCTTCTAACAATGGTTCTTCTCAGAGTGATGCAGATGCCTTTATTGCAGCCTTGGCAACTCAAGCATCAGATGATGTTTGGCTAATATATTCTAGAGCATCATTCCACATGACATCTCATAGAGGCTGGTTTACTAAGTATGAATAATGTGATGGTAGAAAGGTGTATCTGGAAATCAATTCATCTCTAGAGATAGTTGGTCATGGAAAGGTCAAAATTCAGTTTCCTAATGGAAGAGTTAAGGGAATTGATGGTGTAATGCATATACCAGGTTTGGCTCAAAATTTACTCTATGTAAGCAAGTTGAACAATGTTGGAGTGCAAGTCTCATTCTCTAGAAATGGTGTAAAATGACTAGAGGCTTGATGGTGTTGGCTAGGAGTGCCTGATTGGTACTATGTTCATGTTGGATGCAGTGGTTGTTCAATGCAATAGTGTCTCTGCAAACTCACAGAAGGTTGTTCGTAAAGAGAAGAATGAAATTGTTCCTTCTCGGGAAAATTCCTTGGAAGTTAAACTTCCATCTAAAAATACTATGCTATGGCATCAAAGGCTCAGTCACATTGGTGAAAAAGGTTTGAAATCCTTGAAAATGAAAACCCCAATTGAGGGGCTTGATGATTGTAACCTTGAATTTGAATTTTTATGAACATTGTATATATGGCAAACAACATCGTGTTTCATTCTATTATAGTCCTCATATATCTTCTAGTGTTCTAGATTATATTCATTCTAATTTGTGTGGTCCAATGGATGTTCCTTCATTATCGAAGTCTAAATATTATGTTTCTTTTATTGATGATTATTTGAGAAAGGCATTTGTGTACTTTTTGAAAATTAAATCAGAATTGTTCAATTGTTTTAAGAAATTTAAAAACCTTGTGGAAAATCAGACTGGAAGAAAAATAAAGTGTCTAAGGACAGACAATGGTAGTGAGATTTTTTCTAATGAGTTTGAAAGGTATTGCAAAGACCATGGGATTAAGAGGCATTAAACAACACCTTACACTCCACAGTAAAATGGAGTTGTTGAAAGGTTGAATAGGATGCTAATGGAGAAGGCAAGAAGTATGTTGAGCAATGTTGGTCTAGAGCAGACACTTTGGTTTGAGGTCATGGCTATAGCATGTTAATTATTGAATTAATCACCTTATTCAACACTTGTTGATATAATGCCTATGGAAGCTTGGTCTGGTAAGAGGCCCTCTCTCAGACATATTTGTGTCTTTGGCTATGAAGCATATGTTTATGTGTCAAATGTGAAAAGATCTAAATTGGACAATAGAGCTGAAAATTTCATCTTCATTGGGTATGGTTTTGGTGTAAAAGAATACAAGCTTTGTAATCTTGTGACTAAGAAGGTATTGTATAGCAAAATTTTAATCTTCAGGGAACTGAGGTTGTGGCTATAGCATGTTACTTATTGAATTAATCACCTTCTTCAACACTTGTTGATATAATGTCTATGGAAGCTTGGTCTGGTAAGAAGCCCTCTCTCAGACATATTCGTGTCTTTGGCTGTGAAGCATATGTTTATGTGTCGAATGTGAAAATATCTAAATTGGACAACAAAGCTGAAAAATTTATCTTCATTGGGTATGGTCTTGGTGTGAAAGGATACAAGATTTGGAATCTTGTGACTAAGAAGGTATTGTATAGTAGAAGTGTAATCTTTAGCGAACTGAACCTTCTTCAGTGGATATGCAGTCAAGGATGAATGAATAGGAACAAAAGAATGATGTTGTTGAGATACCTCTAACTCTAGAAAAAGAGGAACAACACATTGAAAGTGTACCTAAAACTTAGGAGAGTTTGAGCAGCTCTGAGAGTTCTGAACAAGAAGAAGAACCAAAACCTCAACCTTAGCCTATAGGGAGGTCTACATGTGAGAAGAAACAACCAGATAGCTATGGATTCTCTATGCTAGATTATAATTGTGCCTATGCTTTGATTACTAACACGAATGAGCCTAGGATTATAAAAGAGGCAACTGAAATGTCTGATTCAGGCTCCTAGTTGGAAGCCATAAATAAAGAAAAGGTTGACTTTCTTTTACTTCTCATTGTTTTGTTTTAGGATGGAGTGCTTTCTTCTTTACTTTAGGTTCTTTATCTTTAATTTTAGGCTGACTTTATTTTACTTCTGATCATTTTATTTTCAGAGGCATGTTTCAATTTTCTCTACTATGGCTTCAAATGACAAAACCTTTAATTTTTTTTTAAATTAACAGAGCTCTTTCAAAGAGTTTTTGTGCACTTACCCAAGTATTTCACACTTACAGGACTTCTTCTTCTCGTATCCTTACCTCCTTCCACACTAGTGCACTGCAATTGAATGTGATATTGTGAAAACTCACTAATCTTTGGATGGCAAGGTACTTAGTCATAATTAGTTTTGACAACTCTTAATAATTTAATAGCATTTAATTTTGGCAATTGATGTAATTTTTTATATTTATTGTTATAAATTGTAATGATGCCATGATTACCATACTACCGCCATCTCTTATTATACCCATTATAGTATCATAGTGTTTTTCCCTTCCCTTCTACTATTTACCACACTATTTCCTTTCTCAAGGCTTCTTGATGCAGGGTTGTGATGTATACTGCTCTACCACATATGTTGCTCACCTTCCCGATGGTATAGCAGTGTATGCCTTTGATCATTACTTGAAGAGTGTCAATGAGACAATCTTATTTCTCTTACTAATATATCAATGTCTCATCGACATTAGATCTTATGTTCCTCTAATGTTTATTGTCGGTGTCAATGAGACAAGTTAATATCTATTGTCGATATGCCACTGTCTCATCGATATTTTCCTTTGGCAGTTTTTCTTTATATATAGGTGTAACTCTGCCATGTCAGGGAAACTTTTGATTATCACTATGCTATAGCGATGTTTTTCCATTCCCTTATGTTGTTTACCATACTACCACCTTGCTCAAGGATTCTTGTTGTGGGGTTGCAGTGTACACTGCTCTACCGCATGTGTTGCTCACCTTCCCAACAGTATAGCAATGTATTCTTTTGATCATTACTTGAAGACCATCGATGATATAATCTTATATGTCTTATCGATATCTCAATATCACTTTGACATTTATTTTTTATATCTAAGAGTTGTGTTTCGCCAAGAACTTGTAGATATACCTTGTCGATGTGACATAAGTGATTCTCTCCTTGATATGCTCATATCTTGTTGACATTTCACTGTTTTACATCATTGATGAGACATATAAATAAGTCTCTTTGACATAGGGGTATGTGCAAGATCATGATGGGCCAAAAAGTGGCAATGAGAAAAAATCACATTTTCAATTGGCTCAAAAATGAGGAAATGGCTGAGTTGACTTTTCTAGGTTCGGGTGTCAGTCTTTCTACCCGAACCAAAAACCAAAGTTAGTTTCCACAAATCGGATATCCGATTTTTAGAAACTGTATATAAAAAAACAGCCGACTCTTTAATTTCATTTCTCACAGTTTGATGCAGGCACAAAAGGAAAAACCCAAATCCAATATCCGTTCTGATCCGATATCCAATTTGAAAAGTATGTATTTGGTTTTTTCATTCTTGTAATCGATTTTTCAATAGATTATGTTAAGTTTAAGTAGGTTTTATTAAAAAAAATTCAAAAATACGATTTTCTATTGATTTTTTAAAAAAACTAGAGTTTACATTGATTTTTTATTAAAACTTAATGTTTTGAAATGGATCTTGATTAAAAATTAGTGTTGTTGATGTATTTTTCTCAAAAATAAGAGTTTTTTATTGATTTTTGTGAAAAAGTACCATTCTTTTTGGATTTTTATTAAAAACTAGGGGTTTTTTACAATAATTTCATTTATATTGTGTAATTTCAATTAGTTTAATTAGTTTTTAACTTTAATCAGGTATTATGGCTGCGAATGTAAATCCACAAATGCCAAATGCTCCACCACCTCCATACCCAAATGCTCCACCGCCTCTGCAGCCACCAATTGAAGACTTAATTGGTGAAAAATTGGGGCAATTGAGGGGCATTTGTGAAATTTATCAGACAATGCCTCGATTGAGAGATATGAAAAAAACATTGAAGGAAATAATTAAAAATATAGAAACCCTCTCCACCCAACATAATTCCTTTTATTTGTGGCGAGAAGACATGAGGGAATATTATCAATGTGGATTGTCTTACGATGATGTGAAAGATCTCCAAATAGCCTCTTTATTCATTGACCCCCGCACCGGTTTGCCAGTGAATGTTAATAAAATAAAACTTTACATAAAATGGTGCATGCATAGGGACATTGTAGCTAACTTTTGGGATCGTTGGTGTATGATTTTTGATAAACCACTGAACAATAATTCCGACATACCATTTTACTTTATTAAAAAATTATATGCTGAGTTTGTGTTAGGGCATCATGTCAATTACTTTGACATTAAACCCTTCCAGGGCGTCGGTGGAGGTATGCCCCAAGATAGACCAGGGGCAATTAGAGTAGTCTTGCACCCAAATATTCCCCTTCCTCCCCTTCCTCTGCCACCTCCAATATATCATCCAGAGATTATCGAGGATGCATCCACACAGACTATTCAGGCTATTCACTCTTTGAGTGGTCATTTGGTTTCACATGCTTCTACAGTAGCTCAGCCACATTTTGGTTGTGTTGGTGAAAGCTCAAGTGTTGTTGCATCATCCTCCTCAAGTCCACATATTTGTGTGCCAAATGCTTGCACTATGTGCTGCCAGATATGCTTGGGTCCTCTTGTACAACCCGCTGAGCATCCCTTCTGATTATGACCTTCATGATGTAGACATTATAGATTAGTCGTAGGGGAGTGGAATGCACCCTACAGAGTCCTCTCCTTCTAGAGAGGGAGATGCTGGAATAGTGACACGGGTAAGATTTAAGTTGTAATTTCATAACTTGCATTTGTTTTTAAATGAATATTAATAAGAGATAGTATCAAGTACTAATATTTATTTACATGGTCTATTTAATAGTTGCTGTCTGAGGAGGAGCTCGCACGAGTGACTAATAGTACCCTTAGGGCCATTTCATTTGGCTTGGACACATATGCAATATATATTTTCGCACTCACTCGTTTATATTTTATATTATATACTTGCTTGTCATTTGAATTGTCATTAATGAAATTATATAATAGCTTATATGTTTATCTTGTTTTCCTCCTGTAGGAAATACCCAATGTGATTGAGGTGCAGCCTCATCCAAACTATGGAGGCACAAATCTAGATAAGGGGAAGGTAATTGAACTCAATTTGGATTGAATTAATATTTTTAAGATCTTATATTGATTATACATACGTCAACATAGATTGGTAGTTTCATATGTACTTTTCAATTTTATTTACAGGCAATTATGAGCTTTACAAATATGTTGACAAGGGACACACTTCCTAAAGGAGTAGTTATTGGAACACCTCAAAGAGGAGGTTTCAAAATACTTGAAGGAGATAAAGAAAAAGATCAACCTAAAGAGGTACATGTGCTTATTTTATTTTGTGTTTGGTAAATAAGTTCTTATTACCAATAATCATATGCTAACTTGGATCATTTATGTTTTTGTTCACGTATATAGATTGGCATTTCAAATTTTGATTTGGTATATTCTAGGACTCCTAACCCTTTGAAGAGACGTATATTTTAGGTAATCAAGATTTCAATTTTAGAGTTCAATTAAAATTCAATGTATATTGATTTTGATGTTAATTATTCAATTTTAAATTATATAGTATAACTAATCTCAATTGTGGTTTGAATTTTTCTTATGCAACTACCTTCAGGGCCAACAAGTGCTTCAAAGAGCTCCATTTTGATGATCCACCAGTAGTTTAGGATGAGATAGACATTTTGGCATGTAAATTTTGAATACATATTGAGATGGCATATGCCACATTTTGTAAAACTTTGTTTGAGCTGGCGTCGATGCCATTTTTGTATATGGACATACACTTGATTATTGGATAATTTGATATATAAAAGTTGACAATCGAAATTTAATTTGTTCCTGATGTGCATGATTAAACTCTTTGAAAATTTTATTTTGAGCAATGGTTAAATATCAATGTACAATAGCTTAAAACTGAATGGTTATATTATATAGTTTATATTTATATTGTTGATTACATTTCATTACACATCTTTCAAACTCAAATCATTAATTCACATTGCATAACTAACAACTAGATGTTCATAGATGAAAATTTTTCAATTACAATATAGTTCTCACAAAGTCAACCTAAGTAGTTATGCAATTACTTCACATTGCATAACTAAAAACTATGAGCAGTTGTCAATTGCATTTGTTTGTCATTGAATTCTTTGAGACCACATTTCTTTGAATTTTTTTTTCAAATAGTCCACTGCCTTGTCTATCCTACCACATTTTTCATACATGATAGCAATCACATTAAGTTGTAATAAATTAAATGATAGCCTATGGCTATTTAATTTATACTCATTTTATTTAAATGGATGAGGTCAACCTTCCTTGATATTATTTTGTAATTTATTATTTTCAAGAGAGGCCGACCTCCTTGAAGATTCACCTTATTTTGTATAAATACGAGGTGATGTTTGTTCATTTCCTCAATCAAGTTCATTCAGCATAATTTGCAATCCAAGCAAACGTTTGCACTTGAGCAACGACACTTCATCTTGTAGCAGCAGGCCGATTTCAAGGAGAAGCATATTCGATTGTATCTTTGCATCTACGAGAGGTGCTATTATTCATTGTATCAAATTCAGCCATGAGCTAGGCCTGAGTTGTAAGCAAATTTCTTGTTGTGTTTATTGTCTTATGTGTTTCATTTTTTGAGTGCTTTCAGTTGTATTATCTGATCTCTAAGTTGAAGACAATGAGACAAATGGTCATATTGTTGATGACAAAGATTTGATCATGTTGGCTCTTAATGGTCTTCCTTCATCTTGGGAGTCTTACATTCAAGGAATCGACGTGAGATCAAAACTTCCCAAGTTTGATCGGTTGAGGGCTTACTGTGTTCAAGGGGAGTCAAGGTTTGTTGTGAGAGGTATTGGACGAAGCCCTACAAATGAAGACATTCATGTTCTTTCCGCTCAATCCTCGAAGAATGAAGGAAAAGGAGGAAAGAAAAGATGCTTCAAGAGGAATGGAGATAAAGGGTCAGATGGTGCTCCTGCATTCAAAAAGAAGTGGGACCTCTATCGTGTTTACTGGGATACGATTTTCTCAAAGTGAGTCAAGTTGGATTTAACATTGGTAGCTTTGCAAACCTATTCAGAATAGAGTGATCTGAAGAGGAAATCCATAAATCTGGAACTCGTATGACCCAACGGACTGCTCCAACATGTCTGAATGGGTACGTTTATGCTAGGTATGGTTCTCTCTTGCACCCAAATACGTCGAATCGCTCCGAGCTGCATTGGAGCGGCGTTTTCCCTTAAGAGTCCAAAGTGCTAAAAGGCAGAAAAATTTGACGGACTATTTCTTGGAAACCATGATTTTTACAAACTCTTCATTTGAGGATATGGGATTGTTTTGAGACCATCTACAATAACCTCTCTCGGTTTTTGCTATCTCGAAGGCGTTTTCCCGTGGTGATGAGTTTTCAGTTGAGGGAAAAGTTGCCAAATGCAAGCAATGTAAAGTTGCAAAGTGGTGCAACTTTCATTCTCGAACTCGTACAACCCAACAGGCTATTCCAACACATCTAGATGGGTATTTTTACACTAGATATGGTTCTCTCTTGCACCCAAATACATCGAATCGCTCTGAGCTGCATTGGAGCGGCATTTTCCCTTAAGAGTCCAAAGTGCTAAAAGGTAGCAAACTTTGATGAACTATTTCTCAAAAAACATGATGCTTACAGACTCTTCATTTAAGGACATCGGATCATGTTGATACCATATACAATAACCTCTCTCGGTTTTTGCTATCTCAAAGGCGTTTTCCCGTGGTGATGAGTTTTCAGTTGAGGGAAAAGTTGTCAAATGCAATCAGTGTAAAGTTGCAAAGTAGTGCAACTTTCATTCTCGAACTCGTACGACCCAAAAAACTGTTCAAACACATCTAGAAGGGTACATTTACGCTAGGTATGGTTCTCTCTTGCACCCAAATACATTGAATCGCTCTAAGCTGCATTGGAGCGGCATTTTCCCTTAAGAGTCCAAAGTGCTAAAAGGCAGCAAACTTTGACAAAATATTTCTTGGAAACCATGATGCTTATAGACTCTTTGTTTGAGGATATGGGATCATGTTGAGACCATCGACAATAATCTCTCTCGGTTTTTGCTATCTCGAAGACAATTTTTCGTGGTGATGAGTTTTCAGTTGAGGGAAAAGTTGCCAAATGCAAGCAGTGTAAAGTTGCAAAGTGGTGCAACTTTCATTCTCAAACTTGTACGACCCAACGGACTGTTCCAACACATCCGGATGGGTACATTTACGCTAGGTATGGTTCTCTCTTGCACCCAAATATGTCAAATCGCTCCAAGCTGCATTGGAGCGGCGTTTTCCCTTAAGAGTCCTAAGTGCTAAAAGGCAACAAAGTTTGACAGACTATTTCTCAAAAACCATGATGCTTATAGACTCTTCGTTTGAAAATATGGGATCATATTGAGAACATCTACAATAACCTCTCTCAGTTTTTTCTATCTCGAAGGCATTTTCTCGTGGTGATGAGTTTTTCAGTTGAGGGAAAAGTTACCAAATGCAAGCAGTGTAAAGTTGCAAAGTGGTGCAACTTTCATTCTTGAACTCATATGACCCAACAAACTGTTCCAAAACATTCAGATGGATACATTTACACTAGGTATGGTTCTCTCTTGCACCCAAATATGTCAAATCACTCGGAGCTGCATCGGAGTGGTGTTTTCCCTTAAGAGTCGAAAGTGCTAATGTCAATGAAATGTGGGAGCAAAATTATTTAAGGTTGGATCAAGATTCTGCAAGTCCTAGCTCTTGCCCAATCAACTTGAATCAATTACATGAAAACTGAAATTCACAATGAACTTTTTACTTTTTTGTTTTTCAAAAAAGTGGCAAGCCACTGTAATTTGTTATATATAAATAGGAGATATTACAAAACCTGGTTCAAACGAGCATACCGACAGGAAAGAACTAGGAAGAAAACCTTCGGTTGTAGCTCGATTAAGTGCAATGGTAGAAATTTGAACCGTATTTCAAAAAACATCACTGGATATAGATTATGTCTATACACAGTTATGACATTTTTACATTGTTTCACATTTCAAAATTCAATTTTTACAAAATTTGCCTATTTGAGGCATTTAAGGCACAGTCGTCCACAAGAGTAGTATGTTTTCATTTTCAAGTGACAAGCACCTATACAAACCATCAAGGTAGCAATTAAACTACATACAATAGAAAATACGCTTAGAATAACCAATCCATATTATTGTAATTTGTCACATACCTCTCTGAAAGGATCAGAGTTGCCTATTGTTGCATCAGGTCCATGAGCAATCGTGCCAGGAATATCGCAAGTTTTTTCAAATGATAAATCTATATTGTAACAACAAAAAATATGCTTAGACTAACAAATCCATATTAATCTAAACATACTAAATGATGATGAATTGGTAATGCAAACTATAAAAGATGCTTTGAATAACCAATCTATATTAAAGTAATATGTCACATACCTCTTTGAAAGGATCAAAGTTGGCTATTGTTGCAGTAGGTCCATGATCAATCATGCCAAGAATATTGTAAAATTTATCAAATGATATATTTATATTGTCACAACAAAAAAGAGGCTTAAGCATTGTACTTTCCATTCTTGAATATGCTATTCAAGTGTGCCTGAAGGGTCATCTCTTTGCTTAGGAGTATCTAATATTGCTTCATGATCAGCATTACTAAGTGTCCATAGTTGTTTTGTCTTTGGTTTGGCATGATGCTTCAACAACTTAACATTTGTTGCTATAACAAGGTGTGAATACATGAGAATGGTTTTGTGTTTCTCGTAGTCTTCAAATGCAGGTATGCCATTCTTTCTAATCATGTATGTTTGCAACCAAGTTCCTACAACCACAACTGAACCTGTAGGATATAGGAACCCATCATCATCTTCCATCGATTGTGTTAGCTTGTGCTTTACCCGCACACATCGAGCAAACCAATATTCTGATCTCTCTTCATTCCCCTACGGTGCAACAACTGCAAAAATATGTCCTCGATGTATTAGATCTAAAAGCTGGGCATAATCAAGTGAACTTTCCATTGTGTAATTTTTCATGGATATAATTTGAGATAAAGGAGTTAGATACTGTGGAACCCATGTATCCACCCACTAACTTGACTCGCATTGATCCCACTCACACTGAATAAAACTTTGACAAAAACAAGCCAATTGTCGTGTCCAAATGGTCCATGTGCTTGCATCTGAGCTTTGAAACGAATGCATCTTTGAAGAATCTTTGATTGTATGACAACCCAATCTGCCTCCCATTGTACCCTCCTCAACCAACCAAAATAATCTATGCACTGTTGAATCAAGTGTCCCTCCCTGTGACAATGTTGAACTACACCAATCAACAATAGAATGTGCATCACTAAATTTTTCTCCTAAAATCTTCAATTGCTCCTTAACTAGAGCTCTTTTTACACATGCACCTGCTCCATCATGCTCCCCTTTCCCATGCCCAGCTTCAAAAAAACTCCAAATATTAGGTACACCCCTCTCTACATGCATTCTACTCAACCAATAAAACATACGAGCATTCTTGAATTGACTTGTACAATTATCTGACCAAATGAGATGGCGGCCCAGTGCTATATCATGCTCCTGCAAGAACTCAAAAAAATTCTTGAAACAATGTTGGACATACTCAGACGAGTGAGATCTATCATCACTCATATAAAAATGAAACTTTTTGATTATCTTTCGATCCTCCTCTATACTATCAAGTACATGTCTAAATGTTATGTGGAAAAAAATAGCAATCTGAATGGAATTTTAATATTGAGATTGTACCTCATTTTGTGGTTGCAATGTGTAGTTTTCAGAAAAATCAACCACTGATATAATAGTGCCAATCGGAAAAGAGTCCTTACATATCCTTAATTGTTGATCCAACCACTGAGACCTATGACTATGCCTTGCATATTTGTAGAAAATATTGTCCTTAAAATCTGAAATAAAATCATCAACACTGCATTCTTTTGTAACCAAATCACATCTAGAACCTTCACCTCCACTTTGCAAAGTATATTTGACTATCTCATATCTCTTTTTCTCAACAAGATTCTTTCCGATTTGAATCGGATATCTGATCTGAATCTGATATCTGATATTCTAACACAAAATTCAATGCCTTGGTATTAGGCTCGAGATTTGGTTCAGACCTGCTAATCCTAAAATTCAGCACGTAAAACGTGTTTAACAACTTACCTTGTTTTTCCAAACTTCGCCCATGTGGCTGACGACTTTTATTTTACCTAAAATTGATAAAACAAAAAGGGTTTGTAAAGGAGCTTCTCAGATTTCTACCAGTATAAATTATATTTTCTTTAGAATCTAATAAATAATTATTATTTATTTTTTATTAGAATTATGACTAAAGTCCTGATTGATAGTCTGATAGAAAAACATCTATAGCTTTCAAACGGTATCACATTTTTTGAATCCAAAACATGCATCACATTCTATGCTTCGCATACTATAGAATTAAAAAAGAAAAATGAATTCCATTAAGTTTTGACCAAGTTAAGGTGGTCAGACATATGAGTTTTTATATTTTTAAAAAGTTGTAATAACAAATTCATAATTAATTATTTATTTGAAAAAAAATTACAAAAAAATATGCATCACATCCGAACATGAGTTCTCTTCTTATATCTAAAATTTTAAAAAATATTATGATTTTATTATGGTTAGGGTGGTCAGACAGAAACCTACTTTTTATTTTTTCCCTGAAATTTTAGTACTACTACATTGAAATTTCAAATTTTTACCAAATAGATTTTTTTTTTACAAAAATTAACCTAGTAGTTTAGAAACTACATTCAATTTGTCACATATTCTATTCTTACATATTTTTGAAATAATATAGATAACTTATTCAAATTTTTATGTCAAGTTGCCCAACTCTGATTTTCTGAATTTTCATTGCCACTTAAGGACCTTTTTTTTCCATGATGATCCTGTACATACCCATAGGGGTGTCTAATCTGGTGCTAAACCTAAAGCTAAACTTGAAGCTAAAGCCAGAGCTAAACATGATGCTAAACTTAGAGCTAAAGGTAGAGATCAAGGCGACGCTACACTTAGCTAATATCGGTGCTAAATACGACGTTACTTTAGGTGGTAATTAGCATCGGCTTGTACTAATCATTGTAATAAACGTCAAAAATTATGCCATCCTGAAAAATAGCACTGACATTTTCAAAAAAAATCCAAAAAATACATTAAAATAGTGGGTGGAAGCAAAAAATGGAGCAAATCATAGGGATTTCTTGTAGTGCATGTTTCTATAATGTGTGTAGACTAATATTATTATTAGTAATCAAGATTTATGGATAAACTATGTGCAATTTTTCCTCATCGATGTTTTAGATCAAATTCCTTGATCCATCATCAAGATGATTAGCAGATAGAGAGAGAAACGTCGATGAAAAAAAAATTGCACACTATTTTATCCAAAAATCTTGATTATTAACAATCATGGACTATGGAAACAAAATGTTATTAAGATTATTATGTCAAGATATGATGGTAAGGATGTATTCATATATTTAATTAAAAAAGGATTACTTCTAATAACTATATGAAGAGAAAATTAAATGGAGAGTGTGTTAAAGGCATTGCATTTTTACAATCATGATATTATTTATATTGGATGCTTTTGGATTTGATTGTTTAAAACTTATTCATCAATGTTCCATATCACACTCCATGATCCATCATCAAGATTTAGAAAATAAGAAAAGAGATGTAAAATGATAAATTATAGACCAAACTAAATAAATAGAGGGAGGGAGATAGGTGACAAGGGAACCAAGAGACTACAAGGGTAAAAAATAAACTAATCGCTTTAAAAAAAAATAAAAATAATTAAAGATAAGAGACAATACCAATCATCAAAGGGTTAGTGTACATGCAAACATGTGTATGTAAACCTATATATCAAAATTTCAAACCCTTATAAAATGACAACTAGTTGATATGTAAACATGCTAGAAAAAGAAACAAAAGAGTTGAAAATCAAACAAGAACAAACAAAAAAGGAAAGAAAGTGAAAATAAATATATATAAAAACATGTGTGTTTATTTTTATAATGCAAACAACTTATTATATATAAAAGTAATTAAACTTATATATATGTGTATATATATAATGGCCTACAAACCATAAATAACAACTAACTGATATGTGATTATGTTAGAAAAAACAACAAAAGAGTTGAAAATCAAACAAGAACAAAGAAAAAAGGAAAGAAACTGAAAATAAATATATATACAAACATATATTTTTATGTTTATAATGGAAACAAACTATTATATATAAAATTAATTAAACTTATATATGTATGTATATATAACACCCTATGAACCATAACTTGCAAATGAGAAAAATTCACAAAAAATAATAATGAAATATAAACAAACAAAAAATGAGAGTAAAAATAAAAATAAAAATGCTAATCATAAGAATTAGTATATATAACATCAAAAAATATACATAAAAACTATATATATATATATTGGTAAGTGCTACTAGAGGGGGTAGCTCCCTAAATGGAAAAATAGAGAAATACATAGCCATACGACATCGATCAGTGAAACAGGTAACCCATACACACAACCCTCTTTGCCAACCTAGCCACCACACTTACTTTGAACTAAATGATCATTATACTTGGAACTCATTGAGATTTCCTCTAGTCCCTTGCGCTCATTCCCCACCAGCTAGATGCCACACAATTACAGTTTGCTCAAACCCATGGTACCTCCTATGTGGAAGCGGTCATATCATCCTTGACTGCCACATCCCGTCGAGAGAGATCCATCTTAGCATTGAATTGTTCCCCCATATTCACCATGTTAATGCACATGTTTCTCAGTATTTCCACAACCTTGTTGGCCTCTCTATACACATAATTGATTGTGAATTCCTCCAGCAAATTGAGCAAACATAAAACTTTCACTAGGCCACTTTTTAATTTAAAGTTGATCACCTTTCTTTTCCTAACAACCTCGACACATAGCATTGAGTCTCCCTCAATGTCCACCACCCATAAATCCTTTTCCAAACACAACCATATGCCCACATCCAATGAATCCATCTTGGCCACATTATTGGTGGTCGTCCCCAGCTTCATTGCCACAGCCCAAATGCATCAACTCGATGAGTCCCTGATTATTGCTCTCACCCCACCAAACACCAGGTTTCCCTGGGCCACACCATCAAAGCTGATTTTTACTCACCTAGGCCATGGCGAGACCCAATGCACCAAGCCTCTTTTTTTCACTTGGTAGGGAACAAACACTATACAAGGCCAGAGTAGTTCCCATTTCTTCTTTAGCTCATTATCCCATGATTTATAAATCATGTCCTGTTTGATCCTTCATTTTGTGTTTACAATCTCATAGATTCTTTGCTCCATCTTCCTAATTAACATGCTTTGTGGCATTGACTAGTCATGGAACACCCTCCTATTTCATTCTTTCCAAAGGTGCCAGGAAACCATTTAGGGTGCAAAAACCCAGATGTTGCACCAAAGATCCTTACTTGGAGCACACATCCAACTGGCCAAGAATTATTTTAGATCCTACTGCTTTGGAGCACTCCAATCCACCACCCATAGTAGCTATTCCCAACACTCAAATGTATAAGGGCATTCCAAGAGAATATTTTCAGCCCACTCACCATCTTTGTGGCATAAGGGACATATTGATGGCCCTTGGATGCCATTTTTTTTCAATCCGTATGTCATCAATATCCTCCTATGTAAGGCTAACAATAGAAAATCCCCTGCCTTTGGGAGCAGTCGTGAGCTCCAACATAGACATGAGGGCCACCCACCAAACTCACTGCCCACCCTCTGAATTTCATACCCTAACTTAACCGAATATTCACCTGACTTAGAACCACACCAAATGAGCTCATTTTCCACAATTGAAAGTTGAATCCTTCTCCTACCTAGCTCTTCCAGAAGACACTCCAAATCCACCTCCAGAATATTTAAATATTCCATGTCAACCCATTCATAATGGACCATACCGACCTCCAATGGTACCATGACATAATCTGCTACCTTTCTTTGAAATTTCATGATAGTACGCTCAATCTAGTCATTTTCTTCAAATCTAGTGGCCAAAGCTTCCAAACCATTCCAGGATTAAAACCAAAACTCTAGATTCCTACCATCCTTAATTCTCCACGAAAGGTGATCAACTATTAATCTTCGGCTTTCCCAAATAAACTTCCATATAGTTGATCCTCCCATGGTTTTTTCCACTATCAAGATCTGAGTTGGCTCCAAGAAATCCTAATACTTATTTTGAATGATGCAACACCATAGCCTGTTAGGTTCCCTGAATATTTTCTAGCTTAACTTGGCCCCAACGTGAGGTTGAGGAGTTTCATTCTTTTGAGCCCCGCCACCCATCCTTAATGTGATTAGATGTTATCTCCCACCAAATTAGAGGAATATTCCTTACATCCTTTGCACCATCCCATAGAAATCGCTTCAAAAATCCCTCCAGAGTCCCCAGAGCTTTGTTCAAAATTTTGAAGCAAGATGTAGCATAGATGGGCATTGCCACCAAGACCGACCTTATCATTTACATTCTGCCGGAAAAGGATAGCCACTTGTTCTTTGAAGACTCCGATTTAATCTTGCACTGACTCAAAATATCCTCCTAGGTCGATTATTTACTCACGCCATGAAATAGTGGCACCCCAAGGAATTTTGAAGGCAGGCAACCAATCGAAAAACCCAACACTTTTGTAATTCACTATTGGAGTGGCACCTTTGTATTAAAAAATAATATTTATGACTTGTCTTTGTTCACTATCTACCTATAAGCTTCAATGTACCTATCGAGCACACCCCTAATGACATATGCCTCCCTAACTGTGGCTTCTCTAAAAAGCATCGTGTCATCCATGAATTGGGTGTGAGTAACACACTCCAAGTTCCTAGCAACCTGTAAACCTCTCCACCAACCTACTTCTCATAGTATAGTATGATATATAAATATATAAATATTCTCATATGTACAAAAATATTTATATATAAATATATTCATTTTCAGGTGTATATATATACATATATACTAACTTTGAAGAACATATATATAAGCTAATGTGTATGTATATACCCCAAAATATTTATATATTTGTATATCATATGACACTAGTGTGTATATATGTGTGGAAAATGATTGAAGAAATAGAAAAGCACCATAAACTTGAAAAAAAAACACATAGACAGAGATAGAACATAAAGAGGTAAAAAGGACAAGAAGAGGGGGAAATATCCAAAAGGACAAACTAGAAGGCCATCATGGGCAAGGAGAGGGGAAGGATGGTCAGAGAGAGAAAAGAGGGGCAAAGAGAGAGAGAATGAAGGGGGGAGTTGATATAAATATAGGAATATTCAAGCTTTTTATGCTTGAATACACACTTAAAATATTTAAGAATTTAAGATTTGGAGCATTTAATTAGAGAAACATTTATCACTAGAGTTAAGTTCCTAGGAAGTCAGGTCACTTGGGCTTAAGTGTCACACATTAAGCTCTAACTTTTCATCAAAAACCCATTTTTGTTTCCTTTTTTATGTTTCTTTTTTCTTATGTGCATACTATGTCCATCTAATCGATCTAAAAAATTTGTCTTTGTACATAGGGAGCAGTACTTAATATTAGAGTGAAAGAATTCTGATTGAATGTCCAGTGAAGAGGCTTTTTCACAGATTTGATAATTTTTAAAATTTCAAGATTTTAAATATGATCTCAATAATCAAGCTCTCAAAAATTTTGCTTCCATGGTGTTAACCTTAACTTCAACGTTTGAATCCAATAATATATATTTTTCAAAGATGAGATTTTAATGATATTTAAAGGATTCTTAAAATGGAAATAGTGGAAATAAATTTGTTGATGAAAAGATTGTGGAGTGTGGAGTGAAATCTGAGTTTTTTGCACCTGAATTTTTTATATATTTTTGGTAGTTTTCTCGGGATCCATATACAATGCTCACTTGAGCACCATCTCCATGGTGATTTTATATTTATATTCAAAACTCTTTGCATGACCAATTCTTCATTGATTTTACAGTGCTACACATTTCTCTATTATCTTGATTGTGAAATAAATTTTAATTGTTGTACCCATCCTTGGAAACCACATTAGGGTTTCATTTTTACATTTTATACATCATTTATATTTTCACTTTTTCAATATATAAGTGTATATTTTAGATTTATTTTTTCTCACTCCATATTTCTATATTTATGTATTTCTCTCTCCCCACTCACTCTCTCCCTCTATTCCTCCCTCCTCCCTATTTATCTCCCTCTTCCTTTTCCTATCTCACTCCCTTTCTCTTCTCTCTCTTTCTTTCCCAAGTCATATCTATCTCTATATATCTCTCCCTATTTCTATTCATCTCTCCTTCTCTCCCTATCACTCAAGTAGATATTAGAGAGGGAGTGTGAGAGAGGAAGATAGAGGTAATTAGAGAGGGAAAGTAAGAGAGGTAGAGGAGAGAGAGAGAGAGAGAGAGAGAGAGAGAGAGAGAGAGAATAGATATAGATAGATATATAAAGAGAGAAATAGTGGGGGAATAAGAGAGGGATGGAGTGGGATAGGTAAAGAGAGAGACAAAGAGGGGAGATAGAGATAATTAGCGAGGGAGGGAAGAAGGGAGAGGTATAGATAGAGAGATAGGGTGGGATGGATATGGAAATGGGAGATAAAGAGAAGTAGAGACAAAGAGGGAGAGGTAAGTAGAGAAAGGGAGGGTTATGATGTTAAATACCCAAGATACTGAGAGGGCGGTGAATCAGTATCTTCTTAAACTTATTCAACAAACACCATCCAATTACTCAAATTCTTATAACAGTAAAACTGAGCAAAATCATTAAGAGAACATAAAAGAATGCAACACATGAACACCAATTTTTTTACGTAGAAAACCATGAATGGGAAAAACCATGGTGAGGATTAAGGGTAAGTGCACCAATCTGTGATACAATTTGGGTGCCAAATTGAAAAAACATTACAAAAAAACCTGAAATAGGCCATTTCGCGTGCACCAAATTTGGCACACGCCAAATGACTTAAAATCCATTTGGTGCAGGCCAAATTTGGCATGTGACAAATGGTTTATTTCACATAAAATCCAAAAATTGGGTTTCAAACCCTCATTTTATCTTCAACCTACGGGTTGAGGAAGAGGATTTCATGTCTGTAACTCGCGCTTGCCAAATCTCTTCAATTTTTTGCATCCTTAGCTTGCCATTTTCCATGAGGATGCTTCCAACACATTAGAGAGGTCGAATATTGCAAAAAGGTATGTATTTTTATTCTATTTATTTCAAATGCAAATTTAAATAGATTTTTATAATAATTTTTTTTCTAATTCTTAGGGAATGAATCTCCACCTCAAAAAATTGAGAATTCACAATCACCCCTTCACAAAGAGCCTCCAATACAAGAACAACCTAAAACCCCTCCATCAATGAATAGGAATCCTCAAGGAACACAATAAAATATTTAAAATCAAATTGAAAACAATAAAAGATACATTCAACAATTAATTGCAAGATTAACTGAGCATGTTGAAACCCACCCTTATAGGAGAGGGATTGATGAATCATTTAAGTCAATTGTAACTCATGTAGAAGAAATGAGCAAGAAAATGAATTTTTGGTCAAATAAGAGGCATGAGATGAGACAATTTTATGCTAGTGGTTTGTCATATGTAGATTTCAAAAAACTAAAAACTAGCAAAGCCGACTTGTGTGCCCTATTTATAGACCCAAAAACTAATGAATCTTTGTCTCATGCATGCAAGAGGTTCCCCATCCATTGGTGTCACCATGAGTTAATTAAAAAAAAAAATTGGGAGTGGTGGTGGATGGTATTTGACCAACCTCCATGCAATAACCCTGAGGTGCCGCAATAATTTTTGAGGAAACTCTATTACAAGTTTATCCTTAATAAAATGCCAAACTATTTTGACATCTTAGACTTTTAGGGTAGAGGTGGGGGCTCCACACATAATAGACCTGTTGCACGATGTAATCCGTAGTTGGCACCAAGAGCCATGGGTAGATCCATAGTAGGCAGGTTGGTGAAAAGTGGCTAAATTGCCTTAATTAGGTATTAAAGAGTCAAAAATGAAGTCTTTTTTTGTTTCCAACAGCCAACTGATTCAAATCTCAGTTGGAGGAGGTTGGAAGGCTTCATATATGCCTCTCTTAGTCGAGACAAGGCTGTTCTTGGAGTTTGGAAGAATTTTTCAATAAAGAGTTTGTTGATTTTTGTGTTTTCTTGAAGAAATTATTGATCCCGTACTTGGTACGATCTATACGTGTTGTTTCATGCTCCAAGCCTGTAATATTTGGATAGGTAATTTTGAATAATATTTATTTTGGCTTTGGAGTGGTGAGATTCCATTGAGTATCGAGGGAGATATCTTAATTTTACTCTGAGGTGGTCTGAAAACCCTCAAAATCAGGGTTTTGAGTGAATTATGGGTGTTTCTTCCATCCCCACATTGTAGAGTTGCTAAATCATAGTAGGATGGAAGGTATCTACCTGTACTATTATTTCCTCAATTTATTGGAAAATGGAAGGCTCGTTGGAGGAAGTGTTGTGAGATTCTTGGCTTGACATCTCTATGTGGCGAGCTTAATTAAGAAGCAAAAACGTGAGTTTTGCTTGGTTTCTAGAGAATATGTTTGGGGGGCACTTAGGAATGATGGTAACAGGTGTGGAAAACCTGTAGGAGGTTTTTTTGAGCTTTGGGGTGAAGGGGAGAGCCAATATAGTCAAGACCCAAGTGTAGGTTTGTGATTTAGGCCTCTTGGAGCAGCGGTAGAAAAGGTCATTCTGAGTTATGCCTTGACACTCAAGAGGAAAGGTTTTAGAAATTTTTAGGGGTTCATGTGGGGTGTCTAAATCCATGGGTTTTATTTCTTGATAGTCCTCCATGTGGTTTTTATTCTAACTATCCTACTGGGTAAGGGCTACAAGCCTTAAGAGGGAGTGAGGTCTAAATCACCATAGTGATAGTTGTTTGTTGAAACCTAAGTGCTAGAGGTTTGTTGAACCTTGTTTTTCCCTAATGTTACATTGTCCAAAAATCTTTCAAGCTTTATGGCTAGTCTGAGTTGTGAACCCTAGGTGTGTGAGGGCTGATCACTTAAAGAATAATGGATTTTTTGACTCCTTGTAAGAGTATTTTAGAGAAGCATTGAATTGGATTGTCTTTGCCATCATAGTTGTGTGTTTACCTTCCCTACCAATCTACATAAAAGTGGTATCAGAGCCTTATTATAGGTAATTGTTGAAGGGAATACATCATTCCTCCAAAACAACCTGGACCGGTGGTTGCAAAGGAGTTGAAGTCCTTGAGACAAGAGGTAGAGGCCTTAAAGAAAATGAAAAAAAGAAGAGGAGTGGCCATGGAGGAAGAGAGTTCCTCTTAAGAAGAGACAGAGGGTGAAGGACCTATAGAAGGTGGAGATAACCCTCAGGGGGAAGAGATACCCCCTCATGAGAGAAGAATCCTTAAAGCATTGCAAGCGTCAAGAGGAGAGTCCTCTAAAGTGAAGATTGATCTACTAGTGTTCAATAGAAATATGGATGTGGAAGAAGTGTTGGAATGGGTAGAGGCATTGAATAACTATTTTGAATATAAATAAATGGAAAATAACAAGAAGGTGAAGTTTTCCAAAACAAAGTTGAAGGGATCCACCTTGACATGGTGGAATTTCATCCAAGGAGAAAGGGTGAATATGGGTAGGTCTTTGATCAAATCATGGGATAGGATGGTGTATACGTTGAAGGCACAATTCCTTCTTGCTGATCATGAGGTGCAAGAGTTCAAAAAGAGGAAAAATTTGAAGCAAAAAGACATGGATGTTTCATCCTACACTGAAAAATTCTTTAAGTTGAGTATGAAATGTGATCATGTAGAAAGTGAGAATGAAAGAGTGGCTAGGTATATCAATGGAATAAGGCTCAACATACTAGATGAGATCAGTTTTTTTGTCCCCAATATCATGTAGGATTTCATACAAATTACACATAAGGCTGAAGAGAAGATAAGAAGAAAACAAGAGCAGCAAAATAGAGGAAGAGGCAAGAATTTCAAAGGTAGAGGCAGCTTTGGGGGAAAAAATTAGTCCCAAAAACATCAAGAGGAGTGTAATACTAATGAATCAAATGGAGAATAAAGTAATAGAGGGGGATTCAGGGGTAGGAGACCCAATGGTAGAGGCAGATTTAATGGAGGGAGAAGTTCCAATCAATTTTTCAGGGAGATGTTACACTTGCAACCAGCTTAGGCATCCATCCTTTAAATTCCCTGAAAAGAAAGGATCAAGCTCTCATGGTGGAGAGAAGAGGAATCAATTGGTACATGAAGATAAAGAAAGTGTGACCTCACCTACAATAAACCTCACATTAGAAGTTGGAGAGAACTTGATGATTAGGAGAGCATTGCTCAAGGCACCAATCCATGAAGAACCCCCACAAAAGAAGGCAATCTTCAGAATAAATTGCAAGGTACAAGATAAGGTGTGTAAGATAGTAGTGGACTCAAGATCAATTGATAATATTTCTTTAGTTGATATGATAGAAATTTTGAATTTGAAAAGGATTTATCACCCTAACTCGTACAAAGTTTCATGGCTTAGTAAAGGACAATAGGTCTTGGTGAATGAGCAAGTATGGGTAGAATTCAACATTGGGTCATACAAGGAAAAGATCCTATATGAAATAATCCCTATGGATTCATGTCATTTTCTTCTTTGGAGGCCTTTTAATTTTGATAGGAAGGCCAAGCATGATGGGGAGAAGAATACATACTCCATTGTGAAGGATGGGGTTACTTACAACCTCACACCTCTCATAGAAGAAGACAAGGAAAATCATGAAGGGCCTATTTTTTTGATGGTGGGTGAGAAGAATTTCATGAATACCTTGAAGGAAGGAGGAGGAAGAGGATTCTTCCTGATTATGAAGCCAAAGAGTGAAGTAGATCTTCCCACAAAGAAGAAGGAAGATGCACCTAGAGAGTTCCAAGAGTTGTTGGAAAGCTATAAGGACATAATGGTAAATGAACTACCTAGTTCCCTACCTCCCATTAGGGATATAATACACCATATTTATCTGATTCTAGGGGCTAAATTTCCCAATAAGGCTGCATATAAGATGACACCTGCTCAAAATGAGGATATTGCGAGACAAGTGGAAGATTTGTTGGAGAAGGGGCTAGTGAGAAAGAGTTTGAGCCCATGTGTTGTTCCTACTGTCCTAGAACCAAGGAAGGATGGGAATTGGAGGATTTTCAATAATTCAAGATCCATCAATAGGAACACAATCAGATATAGGTTCCCAATGCCAAGAATGGGGGACCTTATGGATTGCCTAGCATGGGAATCCTACTTTTCCAAGATTGATTTGAAAGGAGGTTATCAAGAGATAAGGATCAGAGAGGGTGATGAATGGAAGACAACTTTTAAGACTAATGAGGGCCTCTATTAATGTTTTTTGATGCCCTTTGGGATGTAAAATTCCCCTAGCACTTTTATACGCCTTATGAATGAGGTATTGAGACCTTTCATTGGAATTTCTATTGTGGTTTATCTAGATGATATTCTTGTGTTTAGCAAGTCTAAAGAAGAAAATTTAAAGCACCTTGAAATGATATTGAAGAGGTTACAAGAGGAGAAGTTGTTTATCAACATGGAAAAGTGTGAATTTTTGAAGGGAGAAATAGTGTACCTTGGATTTCTCATCTCCAAGGGATGTTTTAAGATGGATCCTTCAAAGGTGGATGCTATTCTTACTTGGAAAACACCAAAATCCATGAGAGATGTAAGAATCTTTCATGTACTTGCAAGCTTTTATAGAAATTTCATCAAGAAATTTAGTCAAATTTGTGCACCCATATTGGACACCATCAAAGGAGGTAACAAGGGTACATTTTCTTGGACCAATGAGGCTGATAAAGGGTTTGAATATCTTAAAAAGAGAATAGCACAATAACCTATACTTGTGCTCCTTGATTTTGATAAGGTTTTTACAATTGAATGTGATGCTAGTAACCAAGCAATAGGGGTTGTCTTGAGCCAAAGAGGTAGACCAGTTGCATTTTTCAGTGAGAGACTAATGAAGCAAAGAGGAAGTATTTTTCCTATGATTTGGAATTGTATGCTATGGTCCAAGCCCTCAAAAAGTGGAGACACTACTTTTTACTTAAAGAATGTGTTGTCTATACTGATAATCATGCTTTGAGTTTCTTGAATGCACATGATAAACTCGATCATAGGCACATGAAGTGGTTGGAGTCTTTACAAGCCTATACATTCACAATAAATCATAAGAAGGGCCAAGAAAATAAGGTGGTAGATGCTCTCTATAGAAGGTCACTTGTAGTGCAAGAGATCCAACTCCAAAGCATGGGGTTTGATGGATTGAAATACATGTATCATGAAGATGCAAATTTTAAGGAGGTATATAACGTTTGTGATCAGCATTTGAATACTTCTCATGGTGAATACTCTGATTTTCTTTTGTATAATGGTTTTCTCTTCAAAGGAAGCCAATTGTGAGTGCCTAAGTGCTCAATGAGGGATAATATTATAAAGGAGAAATAAAGTGGGAGTTTTGGAGGTCATTTTCGCCTTGATAAGACCTTAGAACAAGTGAGGAGGTACTGCTATGGGCCAAGGCTGCAAGTGGATGTGAGAAATTTTGTGGAAGAATGCACAATCTACCAAAGAGAAAAGGGAACTTCATCAAATGCAAAGCTCTATCAACCACTTCCCATTCCCAATAGGCCTTGGGAGAGTGTAAGTATGGATTTTGTATTAGGGTTGCCTAGAACCCAAAGAGGTTTTGATAGTGTTTTTCTGGTGGTTGATAGGTTTAGTAAAATGGCTCATTTTCTTCCTTGCAAATGAACCAATGATGCATCTAGTATAGCAGGTCTCTTCTTTAAGGAGGTTGTTAGAATACATGGATTTCCCTTAAGCATTGTTTCTGACAGGGATTCTAATTTCATAGGTCACTTTTGGAGGACCTTGTGGAAGAAACTTGGCACAAACTTGTACTTTAGCTCTGCATACCATCCACAAACAGATGGAAAAACTGAAGTATTGAATAGATCATTGGGAAATATCTTGAGATTTTTTACCAAGGAGCATGGACAAGCTTGGGATTTGATTTTACCTTAGGCTATTTTTGCATACAATGACTCCATGAATAGGAGCATTGGTAGGAGACCTTTTGAAGTATTCTATGGAATGCACCCTAGAGGGGTCTATGAGTTAAGATATCTAGAAGGATTTGATAGGAGAAGTGCTCAAGGAGAGGACTTTGTTGTTACAATCAGGGATATACATCAACAAGTGAAGGAAACTCTACAAAAGAATGTTGAGAAGTACAAAAAAAGAGAAGATTTGAAGAAGAGGGATGTTCAATACAAGGTTGGAGATTTGGTGATGGCTCACTTGAAGAAGGAGAGACTTCCAAAGGGAAATTATACTAAACTCATTATGAAGAAGATGAGACCTTCCAAGCAAGTCCACAATTTTGGCCAAAATGCTTATGAAATAGAGCTACCTCTTGGGGTGGCAATATCTCCTACCTTTAATGTTTTTGATTTGTATCCTTTCAAAGCTTCTATGAATGTAGGGGATGTAGCAGTTCCAACACCAATGGAATATGAATATTGGGTTAAGGAATTACCCCCAAGCCAGCCTATGACTCTTGAATGCATCCTAGACACCAAGGAGACAAAGAGGACTAGAAGGAAGGTCTACAAGGAGTATTTGGTTAAGTGGAAAGGTCTACCTAAATAGGATGCCACTTGGATTTCTTAAATTGGTGTTAAACAACATGGGAATACTGTAGAAGACCTGATCTCAAAGAGGACTTGAGATCTTTTTCTTGCTTGGGAGTATGGTGCAGGAGCACCCATGAGTCTAAGGGACCTAAAATCATTTTTTATGTTTTTTTTCTTTGTTTAATTTTGGAATAAGCTCTCATGGACAATTTAATTTCTTTGTAATAGGTCTTCTAGGGATTTGGTGGAGTTTTGGTCTTGATGACCAACTTTTTGTACAAACAAGGTCCCCATCCTCCTTTGTAGGTCTAGTGCATTTTGAAAAATTAAGCAAAAAGGATGCCTTGATGTATCTAGACACATAATGGGAGTAATATTGTTCATTTTGAGTATTTTTGGATGTCTTTCACACAATTTGGAGGTATCTTTGTAGGCAGGTTGGTGAAAGTTGGCTAAATTACCTTAATTAAGCATTAACGAGACAAAAATGAAGTCATTTTGTGTTTCCAATAGTCAAATGATTCAAATTTCAGTTGGAGGAAATTGGAGGAGGTTGGAAGGCTTCATATATACCTCTCTTGGTCGAGGAATGGCTGTTCTTGAAGTTTGGAAGAAGTTTTCAATAAAGAGTTTGTTGATTTCTATGTTTTCTTGAAGAAATTTCTGATCTCATACTTGGTACGGTCTGTACGTGTTGTTTCATGCTCCAAGCCTATAATGGTTGGATATGTAATTGAATAAGCTTTCTTTTGGCATTGGATTGGTGAGATTATGTTGAGTATCAAGGGAGATATCTTAATTTTACTCCTAGGTGGTTTAAAAACCATCAAAATCAGGGTTTTGAATGAATTATGGGTGTTTCTTCCATCCCCACATTGTAGAGGTTGTTAAATCCTGGTGGGATCAAAGGTATATGCATGTACTATTAAGAGGGAGTGAGGTCTAAATCGCCATAGTGATAGTTGTTTGTTGAAACCTAAGTGCTAGAGGGTTGTTGAACCTTGTTTTGTCCTAATGTGACATGATCCAAATGCTTTTAAGTTTTGTGGGTGGTATAAGTTGTGAACCCTAGGTGTGTGGGGTTTATCACTTAAATAATAATAGAGTTTATGAATCCTTGTAAGACTATTTGAGAGAAGCATTGAATTGGATTGTCTTTGCCATCATAGTTGTTTGTTTACCTTCCCTTCCACTTTGCATTAGATAGGAAAGGTGTGTTAGGATGTTTGAGTTGAGTTCTTGAGTCTTAATAAGGTCCAATGTGACCATTCTATTGTAATTTATCAACTTTGAGGGGATTTTTTATTCATTTTGTAAGGTTTGCAAATCATGTGGAAGGAATTATCAAAGTTGACAAGGGGTGTCAAGGTAGATAGGATGATGTTTTCTTGATTAATTATTGATTTCTTAGTTGAATAAGGTCTCATTAGACTATTTTTAATAGTTTAGGTGTTTAAGAGGGTCTAGGAAAATATAAAGAGTCAAAACTTGAAAGTGCCAAATTTGTGAGTTGCATAAGTGCAACAAATTTGTAATGCAACAGTCATGAGAGGTTTAAAAAGTAGTTGTAAGGAATTTGGGCATTGGTTTGATGAGGAGAAGCCTTTAAAAGGGCATGAAAACTTATTTTGTCATGTTGGCTTGAATTTTGAAGCATTGGCAATAAGAATATCTATGTTTCTCATCAAATTTTTGAGTTTTCTTGTCATTTGCAGGCCTATACAAGCCCGTACAAATTTATTGTGCCATGTAAATCATTTTACTTTATGGTGGAAAGTTTTAATAGTCTTTTGGAACAATTTTGAGGGAGATCCATTATGATTTGTGGTAAATATCCTTGTTTTCCTATGACAAGCCAAAGACACACTTTTCGAGGGTTTTGTAACCAAAATCATGATTTAAGGTCCCTTACAAATACTATACCTACTATAACTAGTGTAATGGGCCCTAGGTAGTCTAAGTAGGTTTTAGGTTGCATGATTAGAGTTGTGGAGAAGGAACTAAGGAGATAAACCTACTATCTTGATGAGTTTTGTGAAGAAAAACACATGAAGATGGAGCCTTGGGTCTAAGGTTTGTGGAAATCAATGAGAGTGTGGAGTTTTTTCCAGATTTTGAGCATATTGGGGTCAAAATATACATGTCTAAGTCAGTGGCATGGTCTGGAAAGTTGTCCAAGTGGGACTTTGAATAAACCCTCTTGACTTGGCATAAAATTGAGGGTTTTGAAGTTTTATATGTTGGAGGTGTCAACCCTAGGTGTTGATTATGGTTTTAGAGGTTTCAAGGCATAGGAAATGCTTCCCGAAGGTTTCAAGGTTTTGTGTTAAGTTTAAAGGTATGTTTCTTTATAAATTTGGCCTAGGAAAACTTTGAGGGTCTAATTTTAAGGGATTGGTCCAAAAGACTTGTATCTGGTTAAGAGATATGTTATATAACTCTAAAATGGGTATCTAAATCCTCCTTTTGATTGGCAAGTGTTTTGGAAAGAATGGGAGTTAAAGGCCAAAAATTGATTTTGCACTACTATTAGGTTACATGGGTGAAAGTGAGAAGTTAGACTCCCAGTTGTTGTCAAGATTTGAGGATTGTTTGGATAACTCTAATAGGCCATTTTAATCTTTTTAGATTCCTCTTGAATGCAATTTGTCACTTTGAATGAGTTTGATCCCCCTCCTTGCATCACCCTTCTATTCCCATCTCATTACCCTCTCTTATTTCACCTTATGTTCCATCATCCCCTCTTGGTTTTTATATCAACATGATACTTGAGATATTGTTTCATTTGTAGATGTTGACAAGATATAGCCCTAGTGATGTTCATGGCATGATGGACCATGGATTTTCTACAACAATAGCCAGTTTTGATCTATTGAGAGAGGTATGGAATAGATTAGTCGATTTGACATTATATTTTCTCTTTTATGGTCTATTATAGAAAATTTTCATGATACTTTTATGTAGTTTAATTTCTATCTTCATGGTTTCTATAGGTGTTTATCACTCCAGATCGTGGACTTGGTATGTTGTAAATGTGCATGATGACTATATGTATGCGATAAGTGATTATATATTATATTATATGTCATTCACAATTCAATTTCTATGTTTTAACATATTTACTTTTTATTGTATTAGTTGAAGGTCTAGAGTGAAGAGAGGAGTACTAGTGAGAATGTTCAAAAGACAAGAGAAGCAACAATCACTTCATCTAGCCGAATTTTGAAGGCAGCACGAGATCTATTTCCTTCCCCTAGAGGGAAATGACTATGTATTAGTGTTGTTTTTTGTAAGCCTATGTGGCATTTTGGAACATATTTTTTGTACTATCAATATATACGTGACATTTTATGTCCATATGGATCCTTTGTACTAAGCCTGTATGGTTTTTTTGTATATATTGTATAGCTTTTCGAATTTTTATTAAAGAAACTCTTATTTTTCTACTGTCATTCTTGAATGATGTTATCAAGTGTATCATGTAAGTTGTATGCTTGAATGTTGTAGGCATGGATTTTTTTTACATCTAATGCTTAATTAATTATTGTTGAATGCTCAATAAGCCCCATCTAAAGTGTATTGTGTAAATAAGCTCCATTCGTGGTGGTTTGTATCCTTTGGAATGATTCAGTTACTTGTGCCCCACTTATTCACATGTATGCTTCATGCTTCCAATGCATAGCAAATAAAATCTTTTGGGGAAAAATTTGACAAACCAAAAGTATAATACTTTGTGAAAAAACCAAGAAAAATTGTACAAGGGATAAAAAAATAAATAAATAAATTGCAAGGTATTTCCATAGCATATAGAGATATAGAGAGAAAATAAAATAAATATTTTAACTAATGAATTGTAAAAAATGGATTTTTGTAGTTTATATTCATATTGTTGATTACATTGCATTGCACACCTTTCAAAGTCAAAGCATTACTTCACTTTACATAACTAATAAGTAGATGTTGATAGATGACCAAATTTCAATTACAATATAGTTTTTACAAAGTCAACCTAAGCAGTTATTCAATTTCTTCACACTGCATAACTAATAACTAGGAGCAGCTACCAATTGCATTTTCTTATCATGGCATTCTATGAGACAAAATTTATTTCAGGTATTTTTTCAAATAGTTCCTTTTCTTGTCTATGTTACCAAATTTTTCATACATGTCTACCAAAGCATCTTGTCAAATAGTTCACTACCTTTTTTCTATGGCTAAAATCCTAAAACAAGTTATTTCGAATAAGCTATGGATGCTTCGAAAAAATATATCAAAAGCATAATAGTAAGCAATAGCGTAGACAAGGCAGTGAACTGTTTGAAAAAAATGAATCAAATAAATGTGGTGATGGATTTTCATGACAAGCCATAGACAAGGTAGTGACCTAGTTCAAAAGATGCCTCAAATAAATGTGGTCTCATGGTGACAAAATGCCTATAAAGTCATTTTTACACACTCAACTACTTGCATTTGACAGCTTTTTCCCCAAGCGAGAAAACGCCACCACGGGAAAAGGCCTCCGAGATAGAAAAAAATGAGAGATTTTATTGTAGAGGGGCACAACATGATCCCATAGGCTTAAATAAGAAGTTTCTAAGCATCGTGGTGTCTGAATATGAGCATGTTGAAGTTCGTAGCCATTTTGCACTTTGGACCCTTAAGGGATCGATCTGATTGAACGTAGCTCAGAGCGATTTCATGTGTTTGGGTATAAAAGAGGACCATGCCTAGAGTAAACATAGCCACCCAGATGTGTTGGAACAATCCATTTGGTCACATGTGTTACAGAATGAAATTTGCACTACTTTGCAACTTTCAACTACTTGCATTTGACAACTTTTTCCCCAAGGGAAAATTTGCCACCATAGGAAAATGCCTCTGAGATAGAAAAATAAAGATAGGTTATTGTAGAGGGTCCTAACATGATCTCATAGGATTAGACAATAATTTTCTAAGAATCACAATGTTCGAGTAATATAATGTTGAAGTTCACAGCCATTTTGCACTTTGGACCCTGAAGGGATCGATCCAGTTGAACATAGCTTGGAGCGATTTTGTGTGTTTGGGTGTGAAAGAGGACCATTCCTAATGTAAAAATACCTATTCAAATGCATTGGAATAGTTCATTTGGTCACACGAGCTACAAAACAAAATTTACACCACTTTGCAACTTTCAACTACTCGCATTTGACAACTTTTTCCCCAAGTGAAAATTCACCACCACGGGAAAAGCCCTCTAAGATAGCAAAAACCAAGAGAGGTTGTTGTAGAGTGGCCCATTTTAATCTCATAGGATCAGATGATAAATTTCTAAGCGTTACAGTGTCCAAGTAATAGCATGTTGAATTTCGTAGTCATTTTGCACTTTAGACCTTTAAGTGATCCATCTGGTTAAACGTAGCTCGAAGGAATTTCGTGTATTTGGGTGTGAAAGAGGACCATGCCTAGCGTAAAAATACCTATTTGGATGTGTTGGAATAGTTTTTTTGGTCATATGAGTTGCAGAATAAAAGTTGCACCACTTTGCAACTTTCAACTACTTGCATTTGATAACTTTTTCCCCAAGTGAAATTTCACCACCATGGGAAAATGCCTCCGAGATAGAAAAAATTGAGAGAGGTTATATTATATGGGACCAAAAAAATCTTGTAGGATCAAATGAGAAGTTTCTAAGCATCATGGTGTCTGAGTAAAAGCATACTGAAGTTTGCAGTCATTTTGCACTTTGGACCCTTAAAGGATCGATCCGGTTGAACGTAGTTCAAAGTGATTTCGGGTGTTTGGGTGCAAAAGAGGACCATGTCTAGCATAAATGTACCCATTCATATGCATTGGAACAATTTTTTTGGTCACATGAGCTGCAGAACAAAAGTTGCACCAATTTGCAACTTTCAACTACTTGCATTTGACAAATTTTTCTCCAAGTGAAAATTCGTCACCATAGGAAAGTGTCTCTGAGATAGCTAATGGGAATTCAATTTTTTAAGTGATGTGAGCTTGGTTTTTGGGTTTCAAAGTTACCCATGGTGATTTTAATTATCAACTTTTGGAAACCCTCCTACTATATTTCAACAGTGACTTACTACCGAGGGTAACCGGTCACTTAAGTGAGGTTTTATCCCTCTTAGGTCATGACTTTACCAACCCCTTTCACTTGATTCATTGATCTTTCTGCCAAGACGGCTTATGTTCCATACCGTCGGGGATTTTAATGCAGGTCCCACCTAAATTTTTCATCTGAAGTCTGGTGAGTTGTCTGATCGTAGGTTTTGATCTGGGTGGCTTCTCGCCGACCTCGCAGGTTTTCCTACTAGCATCACCAAAGTGGTGTGACGTTTGCGAGATGTCACCATCTTGCATGAACGGATGTGTGGGTTTTGTTCCCCAGGTGTTGGTGGTGACGTGTAGTCATCTCTTCATTGGCGATGGTCATTAATAACAAAGTTAATTATGACTTCTCACACACCTCGCACGATCGGAGTGAATGTTCTTAATGGTACTGTGAGGTCTGCGAGGGTGTGACACATGGATTTTCTTCTTTTGCCAATGGGGCTATGTAGGTCCCACTGAGTGGTTCAGACCTCCTCTCTTCGTGGGTTTTGATTGGATGTCTTTTCCCAAGTGTTGAGGTGGATTCTCAATGCTCATTGACTTGGTCTCAGCCCTCCGATTTTCCAAATATGTTATGAATCAGTGGCTCAATTTCAAGGGAGGGGTTTGCAATTTGTCTAAGTGGCATATGCTTACTTGTTGTTGCTTGTTTCACTGATGGCACAGATTTTTCTTCTCCAGAGGATCTCTTACTGATTTTCTCTGGCGTACAAACAGTGCCATCCTGCTGAAAACATTCATGGCTATCTTGGCCACTAATTATTCGAGTGTTTGAATTACTTTCAAGCAATTGTATCCTCCATAATGGGCCATTCTATAAATGTTGACTAAGTTGTGTGCAATTAGCATCGCATTTTCTTGTGTTTGTGTGTAGGAAGGTTTCTTCTCTAGTGTATTTCAAGGCTTTGTTTTCTCTATGGACAAATTGACTGAACACAAGAGTGTGAGGCTAGGAGCCCGAAGTTTTTTAGTCGTGATGGAGCCTACTACTCCCATAGTGCCCTAGGGTACTAGAAATACTGGAAAGAAGCCAGTATGCTGCTCATCCCCTATGGTCATATTAGATTTTGATAGTAATGAATCTGACACTAATTCGGACTACCGATGTTACTTGGCCACCTTAACTAAGCTCATGGGAGTAAATGAGGAGGTCCTGGCAGTTGAACCTATATCTTCTTTGGCACTGGGTCCGATTGTTAGAGGTTGTGTTGACAAGGCTGGTAGGGAAAGGTGGTTTCATCGCTGTCTCAGGCGCGGACTTGAAGGAGTCGCCTGTACTGGGGCTGTGTGTTTTCTTGATGGTTACCAGTGGTGGGTTTGTTGGACGTGTCTTTTCCTACCATTTCATCATGTGGACATGGATGTGCGTGTGCTCTGCACGAAAAAATTTTCTCCGACTATTTACTATGTAACCTTCTTTTTTTTATTTCTTTGATCATACACGATGTTATTGAATGATAAGGAATGTGAATTTGAATTTCACTTTAGGTTGAAATTCAATTTTGTACTGGTAATGTAGCCTATTGCTTATTGCACTCCTGTTATAGAAAGGAGATTTCATAGCTCATGTTAGGGTCGGAATTTTGGGTCTGAAACCTTGGAATTTGTACAGTTAGCTTTAATGTTGAAATGTTGTGAACATTTGTTCAGGAAATTATCAAGGCTAGGGATTTGTATACAGTTATATGCTATGTTTTTTAATTACTGATATCGAAAGAAATCTACAAAAATTAAAATGGTTTTCTCTCCTATGTGTGTCCATGGATTATGAATGGATTTATCAAGGGTTTCTCTCTTCAGTTTCAATGATTAATTGAAAGTGTAATTTTCTTTCTTTCTTTAACTTAATGAGTTAATCAAATGCTTGAAAGGCTAAATTACATGTTTGTGGTTATATATCCTCACGATTAGCTAAGAAGCACTATTTTAATATATTGAAATATCTCATGGTAGCAAGGCTATATGAAGATAAGTTCATAGTATCAGAATTATACTTTGTATGAATCCATTGCCCAATGGATGAGGCACTGAATAATGTTTGTAGCCTTTTCTTTGGTATATGATTGTAAGCTCTAAGCACGGTAATCCAAATACTAAACATAACCACATATTAAAACCTTGTCTTCCTATGAAAAGTATTTCCTTCTTTTAGTGGGTCAATTTCGTTGCTCTTTGGTGCCTGTAATCATTCTTTGGTCTTCCAATACCAAGAATGGTGATTATCCCCTGGAGTGTGTAGGGATTGTAATCTATATATAGAAGGTGTTTGTACCAGTTATATGGAATTCTTATGAACACATTTAGGTTTACCCACCTTCGTCCTATGGAGCCAAAAGTGTAGGAGAGGTCACTCTTTAATTGACTCTCGTTAGTTGGCCAATAGTTGTTGCAGTCATCCATAATAGGGGTTGGCTACCTCTTAGAGAACTGCAATGTCTATATGGAATGAGAAAAAACACCAATAGTAGTGAAAACTGAGAGAGGTTATTGTAGATGGGCCCAACATGATCTTGTAGGATTAGATGAGAATTTTCTAAGAATCATGATGTTCGGGTAATATCATGCTAAAGTTTGCAGCCATTTTGCACTTTGGACCCTTAAGGGATTGATTCAGTTGAATGTAGCTCGAAGCAGTTTCATGTGTTTGGGTGAAAAAGAGGACCATTCCTAGCATAAAAATACCTATTTGAATGTGTTGAAATAGTGTGTTTGGTCACACAAGCTGCAGAATGAAAGTTGCACCACTTTGCAACTTTCAACTACTTGCATTTGACAACTTTTTCCTCAAGTAAAAATTCACCACCATAGGAAAATGTGTCCGAGATAGAAAAATGAGAGAGGTTATTGTAAAGAGGCCCAATATGATCCCATAGGCTCAGATGAGAATTTTCTAAGAATCATAGTGTCTGAATACTAGCATGTTGAAGTTCATAGCCATTTTGCACTTTGGACCCTTAAGGGATCGATCTAGTTGAACGTAGCTCAAAGTGATTTCACATGTTTGGGTTCAAAAGAGGATCATTCCTAGTGTAAACCTCCCCACCTAGACATTTTGGAACAATCCATTTGGTTACACGAGTTGCAAAATCAAAGTTAAACCACTTTGCAACTTTCAACTACTTGCATTTGACAACTTTTTCCCCAAGTGAAAATTCATCACCATAAGAAAATGCCTCCGAGATAGTAAAAACTGAGATAGGTTATTGTAGATGGGCCCAACATGATCCCATGGGCTTAGATAAGAAGTTTCTAAGTGTCACGATGTCTGAATAATAGCATGTTGATGTTCGCAACTATTTTGCACTTTGGACCCTTAAGGGATCGATCTAGTTGAATGTAGCTCGGAGTGATCTCGCATGTTTGGGTGTAAAAGAGGACCATTCCTAGTGTAAAATTACCCACCTGAATGTGTTGGAATAATCTATTTGGTCACACAAGCTACAAAACAAAATTTGCACCACTTTGCAACTTTCAACTACTTGCATTTGACAACTTTTTCCCCAAGTGAAAATTTGCCACCACAGCAAAATGATTATGAGATAGTGAAAACTGAGAAAGGTTACTTTAGAGGGGCCCAACATGATCTGATAGGCTCAAGTGAGAATTTTCTAAGCATCATGGTGTCTGAATACTAGCATGTTGAAGTTTGCAGCTATTTTGCACTTTGGACCCTTAAAGGATCATTCTAGTTGAATGTAGCTCAAAGAAATTTCACATGTTTTGGTGAAAAAGAGGACCATTCCTAGTGTAAATGTACCCACCCGAATGTGTTGGAACAATCCATTTTTTCATATGAGCTGCAAAATGAAATTTGCACCACTTTGCAACTTTCAACTACTTGCATTTGACAACTTTTTCCCCAAGTGAAAATTCACCACCACAAGAAAATGCCTTTGAAATAGAAAAAACCGAGAGAGTTTATTGTAGAGGGGACCAACTTGATCTCATAGGATTAAATGAGAATTTTTTAAGCATCATGGTTTTTGAACAATATCATGTTGAAGTTCACAGTCATTTTTCACTTTGGACCCTTAAGGGATCGATCCGATTGAACGTAGATCAAAGAGATTTCGTGTGTTTGGGTGAGAAAGAGGACCATGCCTAGTGTAAATGTAACCACCTGGATGTGTTGCAACAATCCATTTGGTCACACAAGCTACAAAATGAAAGTTTCAGCACTTTGCAACTTTCAACTACTTGCATTTGACAACGTTTTCCCTGAGTGAAAATTTGCCATCACAAGAAAATGCCTCTAAGATAGAAAAAATTGAGAGAGTTTATTGTAGAGGATCCCAACATGATCTTGTAGGTTTATATAGAGATTTTTTAATCACCACGCTTTACTATTTATACCCTTTCAAATATTTCTTCCCTTTTGCAGTTTGGACCCTTAAGGGATTGAGTCGGTTAAACGTATCTTAAAGCGATTCTGCTCTTTTTTTGATGGAATTAGGTGGGAAGCAGAATTAACTCCATTTTGGTTTTATTTTGATTGGATTTCAAGTGATTTTGTGCATTTTAGAAGCCAATTACTAAGGGTCGATCTATATACACTGTTTTAAGGGTTTTGATTGTATTAAAATGCAATATTAAGCCTTCCAGCCACTGTATGCTTATGTAACTTGATGGAAAGGCTTAGTTAGGGTTATAAAATAATGTTTGCAAAGTTTTATGTGCAAGGGAAGTGAATAGAAGGTTTCTAGGTGATGCCATAGATGTCAAATGGCGCATTTTTTAGTGGAAAATGGTGGTTTAGTGTTAGGGTTTGAAGAAATATCTCTTGAACTTTTAATTTTTTCAGATATTTTTGAAGGTGTTTCAGGCTTTGGTTGGTTGTGGGAAGGTTTGGAGTATGGTTTTTCAATAAACCCTTGCCTACACCTCACCCTCAATATTTGATTATCTAATGGTGAATAGGTTGTTGTAGGTAATTTGAGCATTCTTTGCCTTGAATAAGGTCAATTAATACCATTAGGTACTTTTTAGGATGAGTTTTGGGTCTACTAATCAAAAATCTAAAAAATTTAAATCTTGCACTAGAAATTTTCTTTGTAGCCTTTTAAGGAAAATTTGTGTATTTGTATATGAGTGTGCAAGAATGGAGTTTTTTTTATGTAATAAGGCTATTTCCAAGCCATTTGTGTGGTTTTAGAGGTCATTAGTTGTAGTCATTAGGTTGGAGGAGTCTAAAGTTACAAATTTGCAAGTTGCTTAAAGCAACAAATTTGAAATGCAATAGTTACTTGTTTTAAAAGTTGGTATTTAGTTAGTTGAGTAGCATATTAGGCCTACCTTGTAGCGTTACCTTTTGGATTGTTGTGACTTTACCTTTGGTCATCAAGAAGGGAGGCTTTGAGACATTGTAGGGGTATTCATTTGTTGTCCAAATTCAGTGGTTTGGTCCTGGTACAGGCTTGTATGTGGTTTTTGTCTTCACTGTCATACCAGGCAGTGCTACAAGGGTTAAGGGTAAAAGAGGCCTACAATATAGAGCAATGAAAAATGGAATTCCTTAGGTGCAAGTTACAGTATTATGTTCTAGAGTGGTCAGGAGAAACATGTTCTAGGGTAACAAATCTGGTCTAAACCTTTGTCTAAGTTTGATTGGCCAAAATCCCATGTCAAGTGGCAAGGTTACCCTTTTGTGAGTTTGGTGAATTGATGTCCAAGTGGGAATCTTTGAGATAAGTTGTGTCATCTCCCCTATTTGTTTGATCCACTCTGCATCATGGTTCTTGTTTGGAACAGCCTCATTAGGTCCTCTTGTGGTGTTGTAGATTGGTTCATAGTAATTGTTTTGTTGAATTTCATACCCTAAGGTCTTGGGGGTTTGAAGAGGCCTACATAAGGGATCTGAAACCTGTGTCAATTTTTTGTTTCTTGCCTCCAACTAGTTTTATTGTTGACTGTCCTAGTTGACAGGGCTATAAGGAAGTTAACGCCTAATATTGTTTTGAAGAGTCCATGGTTGGGAAGTTGAGGTACCCTGTTGACTCAAGTGAATGTTGATGTCTTAGTGGGTATATTTGAGAGAAATTGTGTCAAATCACATCTTCATTGATCCAATATACATCAAGAGGTTCACATACCAATTTTTGGTGATGCTCTAGTTGGAATTTGGGGTGTTTTTACATAAAAAAGTGGGGTTGGACAACATTGTTTCAAGTTTTTAGCAAGTTGCTCCAAAGGATTCTTAGGTGGAATTAAGGTATGTTAGAGATGACCTAGGTTGCACAGATTTCTACGAGGAATACATTTTCCCTACCTTGTCAAACCTATGGGTTTGGCAAGCTAGTGGCTCACTAGCTTGCTAATTCGGTAGGATTGACAAAATGTGAGTTTTGAGGAATTCAATGAATCTACCTTGGGGATTATGCAAAGTTGATTTAATTATCATTGCTTGGATGTTGAAAAACTTTGTAGGGTCCTTGTTGAGTTTGATGTCTTGCTTGACATATTTGAGAGAAGTTGTGTCAATTTGTGTGTTGGGTTACCACCACCTCTGCATTAGTAGGGGCAATAAAATATGTCTTTCTACAATTATATTAGACATTATTTAATTCTTACTCATAAATCCACATGTTTTTCCTTTAAGATAACTTTAAATGTAAACCATGAAGCATTACAACTAATTTTAAATGTAATATACACATTTAATTGAGGCATATATTAAAAACTATACACATTTGCATGTATTAATTTCTCATAATTTTTTTATATAAAAAAATACACTAAGTCAATGACAAATATTACAATAGTGATGGAAGAACATCTTAAAAATATTCCCATTTGTCAATACTTGTATCAATAGATGTAGGGAAATAATCCTCCCATTTGCAGCACGGATCATGAAATATATTGTACTTAAGAAGAAACAAAAGGAGTTGTTGCCCAGATCCATTTCTCCATTCCACCTCAGCTGGCTTGGTTATTTGTATTCCAAAATGGTTCAAAACATGTACATACCATGCCCCTATGAAACACATGGGTAGTAGCCTCTTTTTGGTTGTGTAGTATCATAGGAATTTGGTCCACAAAAAACCAACAAAAGCCTCTCAATCTTAGACATAGACTCACATAAAAATCATTAAAAGAGAAATAACTAAATAATGTCAATCATACAACTAACGAGACCTACTATCACCTTCATGTATGCTAGATAAGGAGTTCGATTGAAGGTCCTACAATGGTGATGTGCCCCTTCACTACTTTTTCATCTCTCGATGACCCTATGTGTAAATTTCAAATTGTAGACATGGAAAATGTACATTTCCGGTTTGGCACACTTGATCCTAATTGCTAACATCATTTCCTCTGAAATCACATCCTCAACATTTCATTACTTTTTATTTTTAATTCAATAAATCACTATTTATTGGATTAAGTCTTCCTCTGTCAGTAATTAAATTAAATCAATTTAATTTAATAAACCTTACATCCCTGTTTAATTAAATAAATCAATTTATTTAATTAAAATCTCTAAAGTTCTATTAAATTAAATAAATTAAAACTGTATTTGATTTAATCTAACATTTTCCTTCTTGATTAAATAAATCAAAGCATTTATTTAATAAATCATTTCCTCTCAATTCTGGACTTAAATCAAGTCATAAATCTAAGTCTAAATTATCACATCACCTAATTCTTCATTAAATTAATCAAATCCATAATTAACTTAATCCTTCTCACTAAAATCCTCTAGAAAATGCAAGTTGCACAATAAATCAATTACATTGATTTATTAATTTTTCTATTTTCCCTCACAAAGCATCAAAATGGAATATTCCCTTATTTGAATTCAAAAAGTACAAGTGGACTTGATCCTTCCAACAAGGCATTCAATGCCTCTTACATGTCCTTGACCTTGAGCCAAGTGACATTTACTCCACTTCCCTTCCCCCTTCAACAAGTCAACTCAACATTTCAAATTCAAATTTATGTATTTATCATGCACATTGGCCAAAATGTGCTCATTCCTCATCCAATCACATATGGACAAGTGGCACAATGCCATTGGATTATCCTTTGTCCCACATTGCTCAATATTTCTCACTTCTTTTAAATTGAAGACTATAAATTGGAAACTTCTCTCCTCATTTCTCATCCACAATTCATATGCAAAGTTACTATCTTCAAGTGAGAACTAATTTTGCCCATTTTCATCCAAGTATTCACAATATTTCACATTTTGCATCAAAATTATGCTCGAGATTTGGAGATTTGACCTTGTTCAATCAACCACATTGAAACTTAGGAATTGGGAAAGGGCCAATTGCAACACTCCATTGGCACTGATTCCTCCATGGAATCATCAATTTGTTCACTTAATTAGGAATTGTTTTCATTTATTTTAGTTGTTCTTCCCTTGTTCCTATTTTAAGTTTTTTTAACAAATGGATTTCATGGGGAATCTCTCATATTTGCTTGCATTTTGATCTAACACTGACAATGTTTGTCGTCTTTGTGCAATTGCAGGTTTAGGGGTTCACATTTTGGCGCTAGAAGGAGGGCAGCAACAAAATTTATCATGTTTTTTCTTAATTTTCCATGGTTTTTCATGTTTTTTGCTCACATATAGAAAACTGCACCGCAGCCAGTTCATGCGGTCTTGTATTGCACCACAGACTCATATACGGCATTGTATTGCACTGCGCCCCTAGCAACTTGTGGCACCATATAGCACCGCAATTGCTTCCTACATTCCAAATTTGAAAAATCTGCCAACTTCTGCCACACCCAAACTCCACCACGTGCCAAACTCCACTGCACCCGCAGTCTCTGTTTCTATAGAGCACTGCATACAGTCAACCTCACAACACTATATAGCACCCCCTACTTCTTTAAGCAGCACTGCACCTACTAAACTCCGCCGCGGGAAATAGTCTGCTTTTAAAATTTGAATAAATTTTTAATTTTTAGCATTAACTTGGTTTGCTATATTTTTGCTCTCTTTTTTTTTTCTGTCATTTTGTAGGTTGGAGAAAAGGAAAAGCAAAGAAAGAAGTCCATCATGATGCCATATTCACAAAACTAGAGTGTTCTTAAACACTAAAAGTGTTGTTTAACACTCCTTAGGAAAGCTTGTTAAATCTCTTTGGCCTTAGGAAAACTAATTTTACTTTGGGTTTAAAAAGAACAAGCAAACTTTTTTTTATGGCACCATATTTAGTTTTCTACCAATTGCTTTTAAACACTAAAGTGTTTTTTAACACTCTATAAAGGATTTGATAAGTTCTTTGATTTTAGGATACTAGTTTACTTTGGGTTCTAAAATTAACAAAACCAAATTTTCTTTCAAAAGTTGCCAAGGGGCTAAAAGGAACTTTAGGCAAACACACTAGATTTGGTTTAAAAGGTAACAATTGAACAAGGCAAATTCACATTTCTATTTGGTGCTTAAAAAGAAGTCATTATTGCTTTGAGGTTTAAAATGAACAAGTGTCTTTTATGTTTTGCAAAAAATTTCACAAATTAACATCATGAAAATGCGTATGCACTTCTCTTGCGCTTTACAGCGATCTTGAGAATCAAAAGTATTTTTTTGATATTAACTTGTCAAAAATATTGCCTCCACATTTTGATTTGGGCACTTAAAATTGAACAAAACATGCGAGTGTGAGCATGACATATTGTGGAGGTTTTCCCCTTTGTTTTTCAACAAAGGTTGTGTAAACAATGGGATATGTTAGCTCGCTTTTGTTTATCTTAGAGGGCCTGCCTTGTGGGAAAAAATAATCACCCAAGGGAATGACCCAACCGGTAACACGCTAAAGCCAAGTGACTTCCAACTAGTATATAAGTGTGGATTCTTGAGGAAAGTTCAAGAATCGCGAGGATTAATCCGATGAGATGGACAGCAATGGACTCTCGCCGATGTTGGATAACCCCCCATGAACGAAATGCCCGAATTAGAACCCCTTGTTTAGAAAAAGGCCAAAACCTTGTCTATCTTGTTGGTGCAAAAGGTTATGTCCTTTGAAGCCACCCCACATTATACATGCGGTCTTGTTGTGGAAATGGAAAGTATGCCATGGGAGATTCATGGGTACTAATGCTTGGCTGACCCGAATAAGTGAGTGCCATGGCGGGGAGCCAATGTGGTCAAGCATTTAGCCATTCACACAAGATATGTGCAGCTGGATTTATCCAAGTGGGAACCCAACAATATATTGCCTCATCATCCTAGGAGTGTAAAAAGTGCTTGGAAGAAATACATTGCTTGATCTTGAAAACATTTGAAAAATAAACATACACAAAAACCTTCAAATTTCAAACACCTTGTGGGAAACAAATACCTCTTGATGAACTTGGACACTCTTGCTTTCCCTAGGAATCATATTCCTAGAGGTTTCTAAGTGCACAAGTTCTACCATCATTTGTTTTCAATAAGGTTAAACATAAGGAACTTTTGCCCTATTTTCCTCAATTTCCACACAAAGGACCTTGTGGGATGAGAAAGAAAGTGGGACACTAGACATATAGTTTGAAACCTAAGCAAGCAAGTATCTTGGATAAAAAGAACCTCATTAAACCAAGATAAAGAGACAAATTGAACTACATATGTGTTGTTTCCAATGATTTCCCGCAAGATCAAAATCCCAAAGCCAAAGTTCAAAAAAGTAAGTCTAAAAATCTATGAGCAACGCCTTGAGATGCTCTTTGAAGTAAGGGAGAGACTTGTATACAACTTTTACAAAAAATCCTCAAGGAATAATTCCACATTGTATGCATTTTATAGTCAACAAAATCCTGAACTTTTTCAAAGGTTTGATTTTCTCCTATAGGAAGTCTAGCATGTTCTTCAATACAGAGGTTTTGTAGAGAGAGTCGTGTCTAGGTTAAGGTTCAAGATCAAAGTCGTCATTCCCATTCATTCCTCCATCAACCAAATCTCATTTCATCATCAAACCTTTTGTGAACTCTAGAAATAATCACCATGCTAAACTTAGAGGGCTAAATCAACATCACCATATCTTGACTTAACACACCTAGCCAACATAGTCTCAAACCATTGGATAAATTTTCTTTAGGATAACGCAACTTCTTCAAGTCTATTAGTTCACAAATATATTGGCTTAACGCACTTAGTCAATTCATCCATTTGTGCAAGTTCCCCTAGGATAACACAACTTCCTAGGGAATACAACTTCACAACAATTGTGTTTGACTTAACACATCTAGTCAAATTATCACAATCAATCAAATCAAAAGCCCTTACAAGTTTAGCATATACCTTCAAAAGTTCTTCAAAAAGTTTTTTTCACTCACTCATCCCATCCATTTAACCCATCACCATTACCACCATCTTTGATCCTTTAGCTTCCCTAGTTCTTCTCTTTTGGACCTAAAGGGTTAGGATCGAACAAATCCCTATTTTTTATGGTCCAAACAAGATCTCAACACAAGAAGGACATGGAGAATATTAGAGAAATATAAACTTCTATGGACATGAGTCATTTAAACACCGAAGTGAACCTAGTGGGATCAAGCAATCCCCCAAGAAACTCTCCCTTATCATCACAAAATCCTCAAGAGGAGAGTCATCAAGAGGACATCACAAACGAAGACATAGGGATGACACAAACCGAAATCATGGAAATGGTTCAAAATCCAGAGAACCACAAAATTGTCAGTGCTATGTTCAAATACCTAAATACGATAGCAAGAGGAGGGGTCATGCCCCCTCCCGACCTTAACACAAGCACTAGTACAGATGTTCCTATTCCAAATGCATCCCCAATGTCAAATATCAATCAAGAAGGACCTTGCACCACATCGGTCATTACACCAACCTCGCCAAATGTGAACAAGGGGAGTGCCATGCTCCAAGAATTGCAAAAACATAGCCTTGTGGCTAATAAAGAAGTAGTCATCACCACCAAACAGGTTACATCTATCCCAGAAAATCCATCCCACCCATACATCCCACTCACCTTCCATAACCATGTTGGCTCATCTTCATTCCGTGCAGCACCAGCTTGTCAATCAAACATACAAGTTTCCCTACCACTTGAAGAAGGAAGCTTGTTTGAAACGATTGACATTGCAAATCCTTCCTTCCAAGGAAATATTCCACCTCTTCCCCCATTTCCATTTTCCACCACATCAACCCTTCTATTGGGTTTTCCTCCTATCAACACCGATGATTTCTTGGAACCTAGCAATCAAAACATCATGCCCAATTCCCTCTTCTTTCCCACATCATCACAACAACAAGTGGCAACCATACAAGTCACCACCGCAATTGGTCCTCAAGTATCCCAAAGCATACCATCTCAAGGACCAATCATCTCAACCACCCCCCTCACAAACCAAATCCCAATCACCACCACAATCCCTCCACCTACCACAATGGTTGGCACGATTCCTATTCCACCACCAATCCCACCAAAAAACAATATGACAAACTCATTCACTACACTAATCCAAACACTCCAAAGGGCCAACCAATAGAGAGTACTCTAGCAAAAGCAAGTGCAAGCGCAAGCACAATCCCAAGCTCAAGCCCAAGCGCAAGCTCAAGCCCAAGCACAAGCTCAAGTGCAAGCGCAAGCCCGAGCTCAAGCCCAAGCGCATGCTCAAGCACAAGCTCAAGCCCAAGCGCAAGCTCAAGCCCAAGCACAAGCACAAGCTCAAGCACAAGCACAAGCACAAGCACAAGCTCAAGTGCAAGCCCAAGCCCAAGCATAAGCCCAAGCTCAAGCCCAAGCACAAGCCAAAGTGCAAGCCCAAGCACAAGCCCAAGCACAATACCAAGCACAATTGCAAGCGATCCATATGCAAGCCTACCAACAATCCCTGCAAGAATTTCTGGCACAACAACAAGCTAAGCAAAAATCTTTGTTAGCACAACAACAACTCGACCAACAACAGGCTTTGTTGGCACAATAGCAGCTAGACCAACAACAAGCTTTATTAGCTCAACAAAAAATTGACCAACAACAAGCCTCATGGGAACAACAGCAGATGGACCAACAACAAGTGTTGTTGATGCAAATGCAAGCATACCACCAAGCTTTGAATGCACAACCAAGCTTGCAGCAAATGCCCACCAGTACTCTCCTCACCCATCAAATGCCTTGAACACCTCACAACTCATTCATCCCACCACCCAATCCAAGCAAGGATGTCGCAACACAAATAAAACTACTCTCACAATAGGTGTTGGACTTACAAGCAGGAAAAACCGTAAGGACACCAGGAAACTTGTACCCTTACCCATTCGATAGGAGTCTCACCATGGTACCATTCCCAAAGAGATTTTTTTGATAAATACAATGGAACGGGCAACCTTGAAAACCACGTCAGGGAATTTCAGGTGCACTGCATGGAAGTCGCATATGATGACACGTATCTAATGCGACTCTTCCCCTGAAGCTTGACTGGTCCAGCTATGGAATGGTTTTCTCACCTACCCACGGGCATTAAAACATTTGAGGAAATAGTGGAGGCTTTCCTTAAAAATTACGCTTTCGATATGGGTGCGAATGTTAGTTTGGAAGAACTATCTACACTCAAGCAAATAAAAGGAGAGTTATTCACATTCTTCTTGCAAATATGGCAATCCAAGGCCAATCAAAGCAAGTGGACCATGCTAGAGGAACAACAAGTCTACACCATCATAGGCAATCTAGATGAAAACTTGGCGTTTTACTTAAAAATGCAGTGCATCACATCGTACGATCAATTGATTCCAAAGGCTCTCAACATTAAAAGAGCCCTTACTGTGTGAGGAGGCACACCAACATTCACTCCACTATAGGATAACCGCCCGTCTAACAACTACAATGATAAACCTCAAACATGGTCGAGGAATAAAAATATCATGAATGACGGCGTGGTCGATGCTAAGGTAGTCATCAGTGCTCCTAAGCAGAATACCCAAAACCATCATCAACCGCAAAATCATAATCACAACAATGTGTAGACTAATGTAGTAGTAGCACATTCACAAGCACCTTCCACCAATCAAGTCGACAATTTGGTTAATCAAGGAGGACCACCTCCCCGCAACAAGTTTCCCCCCAAGAGGAAGTTCACAGCTCTTGGTGAATCGATTGAGTCTATAATGAAGAAGCTGGTCAAAGAGAATCTAATCAAGATCTCTAACTCCGATCAATACATGGAGCCCATGATCAAACCGTCGTGGTACAATGAGAATATCCTTTGTGACTTTCATAAAGTCAAAGGACACACCACCGCCAATTGCATGAGACTCAAAAATATCATCCAAGACCTCATTGAGGACAAGGTCATCAACATCGAGCAGTTGACCAGAAACCAAGACCTAAAAATTTACACGAATCTGATGCTGAATCATCACCAAGGAAATAATCAAGGAAATAACAAGGGCAAGCAAAAGTACACTAGTGCTAATCTAGTATATGAGGATATAGTCGGATGCATTGACAAAATGGTCACCATCATAAATATCAAGGGAGCCAACAATGATAGTGGAGTCACCACATGAGGCGAAAAGGTTACCATTGTTGGGGCACCTGCTAAGACCCCCATTGCCAATACAAAGTCCATCCCCTATGATTACAACGTCATTGACCAGTTGAAAAGAACACCCGCCCAAATCTCCATCATGGAATTACTAAAAATCTCTGCCGCCCATAGAAAGATCCTTGATGAAGCACTAGTTGTGTCTACCATTGTTGCCACCCTTAACACAGAGCAATTTCAGGCTATGGTGGGTAACATCGTTACCCCAAATCTCATTACATTTTCAGACCAAGATTTCCCCCCACAGCCATCTCATAACCGCGCACTCCACCTCCAAGTACTAATACATAAAAATAAAGTCAAACGAGTCCTGGTAGATGGAGGTGCAGGCCTTAATATTTGTTTGCTAAAGCTTATAAAGAAATTGGGACTCGCTAAAGATTCCATCAATAAAAACAAAAGCATCACAATAAGAGCATGTGATTTCCAAGAAAGAGTGTCTCAAGGCACTATCAAGATCCCCATCCAAGTGGGGCCGAAAACCATGGAAACCACTTGTCAGGTTCTCGATCTCGATCTACCATACAACATCCTCCCAGGATGCCCATGGATACATGGAATGAAGGCAGTGGCCTCAACTTATCACCAGTGCATTAAGTTCTCACATCAAAATGAGGAGGTTACTATACATGGGGATCCCGAACCTTTTGCCTATTGCAAAAACTTGGAAGCCAAGTTTTACAAGATCCCTCAAGTACCCAAAAATTATGAAGGACCATCTACTTCATACATAGACCCAGCCCATCTCATCTCCACCTCTATAACAGAGACACCCGCCATCCCTAACATATCCGAGATTAAGAGCATGATACAAGACAATGGATGTGGTGATTACAGAATGAGGAATGCTTTTGTTGTAGGAGAGTTACCACAATCTCCTTGGTCACATTGGCAACCCCAGCTGGTTCAAACACCTATCCACACTATTAGAGCAGAACCCTCTGGATTCCATCGTTGAGGGGATCTCAGCTGGGAGAATGTGGACAAAGAAGACATCTCGAACACACTATACCAAGATGAAAGACCCACTCCCACCCTACCCATGGAGGAAACCAACAGAGGGTTACAAATGATGTTTGGTATGGGCTATAACAACAATGAGAGCCTAGGAAGAAATAGTGATGGACGGTTGGAGCCCATCATTGTAGAAAGAAGAATGCCAAACCTTGGCCTCGGCAATACTCCTTCGAGTATAACCATATGTGATAGAGGTACTCCTAGAAGAGCAGTTAGGTCCTCTCCTCAGGTAACAACAACCACTCCTAGACCACTCGTTTGCTTAGGGATCCCACTCGATAATTACACCTTTGACGTCACTGATGTTGGTGCTAGTAGTGATGATGAGGATACCATAGCAAGTCTCCCTAGGATTTTCGAGGATTCCACCTTGTTAATGATAAGTGCCTCCACAGCTGATTCAAACCAACTAACCCACCAAATTACCTTAGTGCACCCCCACCCCATCGATCACGACCAACAGGGACCATCAATTTTAGACTCGTTCAAAAATGATGAGGCTCTCTCAGAATTCATGGGGCTAAGGGATACAATTTTGTGTGGGGATCACAAGGCTGGATTCAACATCACACTGAACACACAAGCATACTATGGAGAGACGATTGAGTCCTTCAGTCGTAAAAGAAAAATATCGAGAATAAGCTCGGAGTTAGTGAGTGAAAACCACACTGTCGTGCTCTCTAACCATAAAATAGTAAAAATAAAGGACGCATCCAATGGTGAAAACCTCTCTAAGGCACCAGACGATGAAGGATTCAATCTTCCCCCTACTGCTTTACATCAGGAGAAATCAGCAGTATTGGTAGAGAAATGCAACCCTGCCAACTTGGGAACAGAAACAGAGCCACAAATCACATTCTATGCTCAAACACTTCAAACAGAAGAACAAGAACTATTGGCAGCATTCCTAAAAGAAAGAAAGCTAAATTTTGCATAGACCTATGCAGACATGCCAGGTCTAGACCCTGAAGTAGTAGTTCATCATTTGGTTGTTTACCCCATAGCAAAACCAATCAAACAAAAGCTAAGATGCACCCACAAATAGCCCTGCTCATAAAGATTGAGCTACAAAAACTTTTGAATGTTGGCTTCATACGCCCGATCGACTATCCAGAATGGGTATTAAATCTTGTACCTATCTCAAAACCAAAAGGGGGCATCTGCATCTGCACTGATTTCAGAGACCTAAACAAAGCATGTCCTAAGGATGATTTTCCACTACCCAACATTGACATGATAGTGGATATGACAGCCGGACATGAGATGCTATCCCTAATGGATGGCTTCTCAGGGTATAATCAGATAATGATAGCAAAAGAAGACCAACATTAGATAGCCTTTACATGTCCTTGGGGCACGTACTACTAGAATGTAATTCCATTTGGGTTGAAAAATGCAGGAGCTACATACCAAAGATCCATGACATTGATCTTCCATGACATGATCCATAAAATAGTTGAAGACTATGTGGATGATATACTGGCTAAATCAAAGAAGCGACAAGACCATGTAACAACTCTAAGTGTTATCTTTGATAGGCTAGAACAATACAAGGTCAGACTCAACCCGAAGAAGTGTGTCTTTTGGGTACAATCGAGAAAGTTGTTGGGATACATAGTTTCAATGAGAGGGATAGAAGTAGACCCTACAAAGGAAAAAGAAATCCTTGAAATGGAAGCACCAAGAATGTTAAAACAACTAAGAGGATTACAAGGTAGACTCCAGTCCATCCGGAGATTCATACCATAGCTGGCAGATAAGCAGATCGTCTATTCACACCTACTTCACAAGGGAGTAGCTTTCAAATGGGATGACAAATGTGAGCAAGCATTTAGTAAAATAAAAGAATATCTACTTACACCACCTGTGTTGATGCCACCAATTGTCGAGAAACCATTAATCTTATACATCTCAGCAACAACAGTCACCCTTGGTGCCCTTTTAGCCCAACATGATGAAAAGGGAACTAAGCGGGCCATCTACTACATCAGCAAAACAATGGTGGGACACGATCTCAGTTACACATCAATAGAAAAGGCTTGCCTAGCACTGGTATTTGTAGCTCAGAAATTTAGACACTACATGCTAGCCCATCAAATCAAGGTGATTTCCAAGATAGACCCTCTGAAATATCTATCGTCAAAAGCAATGCTTACAAGTAGAATGGCTAAGTGGGTAATGATATTGTCTGAACATGATATCAAGTATGTAGAATGAAAAGCCATCAAGAGACAAGTCATTGTAGATCAGCTGGTATAAGCTCCCCTCTACATGGACAACCCACTCATATCAGAATTATCAGATGAGTCCCTTTTCAACCTTGGTACAGCCGACCACTGGAAATTGTACTTCGATGGCTCCCACATGCAACATGGATCAGGAGCTGGTGTGTTCTTCAGCAACCCACAAGGAGACTGTATACCCAGATCAGATAAACTGGCATTCCCTTGTACCAACAATATTGTAGAATATGAGGCCTTGACCATAGGCCTCAATATTGCAGCATAGTGGCGAATCATGGCACTAAAAGTCTATGGAGAATCGCAACTTATCATCAACCAAGTCAATGGTGAATACCAAACTAAGGATGATAAGCTTGCACCATACAAGAAGGTGGTAGAAAGCCTAAAAGAGTCATTCATTGACATCACCTTCGAGCAGATACCAAGGACAAGCAACAAAGCAACCAATGCAATGGTGAGCATTGTATCCTTACTAGACATCCCCCACAATGTCTCGAAACATGAATTCCTAATAGAGCAGCTTCTCATACCCACATTCGAGGTACCAAAGTTAGAATACGCATGCGAACTCATTGGTCCTAGTGATCTTTGGTATCATGACATATACACCTACCTAAACTTAGGAATCCTCCCAACTGACATCACCTCAAACCTAAAACACACTTTTGTCAAAAGGTCTTCATGATTCGTCATCCTAGGAGAGACCCTCTTCCAAAGAAGTATCGATGGAACCTTGCTACATTGTTTAAAACCTGAGGAGGCCATGAATACTCTAACTGAGGTACATAATGGCACATGCGGATCACACTCAAGTGGTATGACCTTGGCTAAGAAATTGCTGAGAATTGGGTACTACTGGCCGACAATGGAGAGAGAGGCACACAACTTTGTCAGAAGATGCCTACAATGCCAACAACATGGAGACCTCATTCATGCACTAGCTCAAGAACTACACCCCATTGTTACACCTTGGCCCTTTTCACAATGGGGGTTCGATCTCACAGGAAAAATCACACCCACCTCATCCAATGGCCACAAGTTCATCATCACTGCCACTGAATATTTCATAAAGTGGGTCAAAGCAATTCCCATGACCTACATCACGGGAAAACAAATATCCAAGTTTATCCTGAATTACCTCATTTTCCGATATGGTGTCCCCCAATTAATTATCTCTGATAATGGGACACCCTTCAAAAATCAGGATGTTCATGATTTATGTGAAAATTTCAAAATCCATGACCACTTTTCCACTCCATACTATCCACAAGGAAATGTCCAAGCGGAAGCTACAAATAAAACCATTCTAAAAATCCTCAAGAAAATAGTCAATGACTCTGATTGTGACTGACATCTACAGCTAAATCCCACCTTATGGGCCTACCGCACTAGCATTTGCACACCAAAAGGTGCCACCCCATTCTCCCTGGTCTACAAATCAAAAGCCATCCTCCCTATTGAGATCGAGCTCCCGTCACTGAGAATATCACTGCAAAATCTCATCACGAATGAGGAATACAGGGTTACAAGACTAAATGAGATGGAATTACTAGATGAAAGGCACATGGATGCCCTAAACCATCTACACGTGTACCAGAATCGCCTAAAAAGGAGCTACAACAAGAAGATCGGACAACAAACTTTCCAAGTTGGTGACCTCATGCTGAAAGAAAACCAAAAGAATGTGCCAAATCTAGATACAAAGGGAAAGTTTGAGCCCAACTGGCTAGGACCCTTTGTTATCACTGCAAGTTACAAATCGGGGGCATATCAGCTGTCGACACCAGAAGGTGAGACCCTGTAGGAGCCCATGAATAGCTCTCACCTCAAAAAGTTTTATGCCTAAGCACTTGCAAGGTATAGAACTAGAAAATACAAAAACAATAAGAAAAATTCCTGAAAAAAATGGTTACCTTGATGAAAACCTGGAAAACAGGCGTCTTGGTGACAACAAAAAATTCAAAAAATTGCAAAAATAGTAAAGAGAAAAAATTCATCGTCTAGTGAAAACCACTTCGGTGGTGCTTTGGACAAGTACCTTGGTGAAAACCTAGCAAACAGGTACCAAGTGTAAATAAAGCACCCCCCATCTACTGGGATCTACATGACTCATTCCATCACATCTCAAATCATCCATCCACCCATCCACTTGCATCCATACCATATTCCACCATGGAACTACTTGGCATTCCTAAGGTCAGTCTGTCTTGTCTTTATCAAAGTAGTCTATCGCACCACACTGGAGGCACGTTCACACAAACATTGGATCAGATTCATGTATATTCTCGTGATCTTTTTCAAAACCATGAAAAATCCAAAAACATCCAAATCATTCAAAAATTCCAAAAACATGTCAAAATATCAAAAAATCATCAAAAAATTTATCATTTAGTCTTGTCAGTCTTTCACCTTGTCAAACTACATCATCTCTGAGCTTGAACGTAGGCAAGGTTGTTCTTTGATCATCCCCCAAGACATCTAGGTTAGTCCTTTAGGCGTCCGTCACAGTGGCAATCCATTTGCCCATCTAGTCTGCATCTTAAGCAAGTCCTTTAAGCAATAAAATGACAATTCGTTTGTCTATCTTGTCATCAAGTCAGTCTTTCACCTAGTCAAACTATGTGGTCTCTGTGTTTATAACGTAGGCAAAGATCATACGTGGATCAGCTCTCGATACCCCTAGGATAGGTCTTTTAGTTAGTCTGTTTGTCATAAATCTTGAAAATACCAAAAATAGCCTCAAAATATCTAAAAATCCAAAATGGTGCATCCATTTCATCTCACTTTTACCCGTGATTTGTTGTCATTCATAATAAAAGAATCGTCACTTTCACCCTTTGGTGAGTCAGTCTGAAGAAAGTTTAGCAAGTCCCAAAGTGAACACTTAATTGTCAAACTCTCAAGTCTAGTTCAGTAAGCAAGCAAGTTGGTCAACTCTGAGTATCAATAGCTTATCACTGAATTAGTCCCACTAAAACCCTGGTCACTACATGTCCTAGGATGAAGCTTTCCTATGATGGACATAAGCATCAGGTACCCCACAATAGTTTAGCCTTGGCTAGCGGTACGAAGAACATTGGGTTGTTTGTTTACTTTATCTTGGTCTTCTTAGACTTATCTTATTTTGCGCTCATCCCAAGGACCTCCCAATGATGCCTAAACAAAATAGGTTTAGAAAGAAAGGAATGGGGCAATGATCATTATCTTTTTTATCTGTTGTGCTTGTTGGATACTCTTGTAAAATAACTTGGTGAATACTTGCTTTGTTGGGTCTGTCCTAGCAAGGTTTCCATATGTCAAGTGTGAACAAGAGCACTCCTATTTGATTGATGAGTCAAAGTCCATCACACTAGGTACAATGCCATCCTGGTCCTTTATACCTTGATGCATCATACCTATGTGTGTTATCAAACATAAAGCAATTGGCCCTTTGAAAATCCCAACTCCTGGTAAACAATACATCATCATCATCGGTAATAATGTGAACTTGTGTGGATCCTCCTTCCATCCATCTTATTCTTCTTATTCTTCTATCTTTACTAACATTTCTATCTAAAATCGGTGTGTTGTATCAAAATATACATGAGGCTACCCATGGTCGATGACTATTTATACATCATCAGAATTGTCTACAACAAAGAATTATCTTTCGTCCTTTGATCAATAGAATGATTCCTCTCGCATTTTATCACGATCTTGATCAAAAAATCGAACATTTTCTACTCGATCTCTTGAGAGGGCAATATACCAGCATAATCCTTTCATTGGGGCAATAGTGGGGCATCTGAAAAAATTTGAGAAATTTTGAACTTTGATCATAGCAGTTTATTCTTTGAATCAATGCAACAAGTACATTTCTTCAAAGAGGGGCAAAATGTAGATATGGAAAATGTACATTTTCAGTTTGGCACACTTGATCCTGATCGCTAACATCATTTCCTCTAAAATCACATTCTCAGCATTTCATCACTTTCTATTTTTAATTCAATAAATCACTATTTATTGGATTAAGTCTTCCTCTGTTAGTAATTAGATTAAATCAATTTAATTTAATAAACCTTACATCCCTGTTTAATTAAATAAATCATTTTATTTAATTAAAATCTCTAAATTCCTCCTATTAAACTAAATAAATTAAAACCTTATTTGATTTAATCTAACATTTTCCTTCTTGATTAAATAAATCAAATCATTTATTTAATAAATCATTTCCTCTCAATTCTGGACTTAAATCAATTCATAAATCTAAGTCTAAATTGTCACATCACCTAATTCTTCATTAAATTAATCAAATCCATGATTAACTTAATCCTTCTCACTAAAATCATCTAGAAAATGCAAGTTGCATAATAAATCAATTACTTTGATTTATTAATTCTTTTATTTTCCCTCACAAAGCATCAAAAGGGAATATTCCCTTATTTGAATTCAAAAATGCCAAGTGGACTTGGTCCTTCCAACAAGGCATTCAATTCCTCTTACATGTCCTTGACCTTGAGCCAAGTGACATTTACTCCACTTCCCTTCCCCCTTCAACAAGTCAACTCAACATTTCAAATTCAAATTTATGCATTTATCATGCACATTGGCCAAAATGTGCTCATTCCTCATCCAATCACATGTGGACAAGTGGCACAATGCCATTGGATTATCCTGTGTCCCACATTGCTCAATATTTCTCACTTCTTTTAAATTGAAGACTATAAATTGGAGACTTCTCTCCTCATTTCTCATCCATAATTCATATGCAAAGTTACTCTCTTCAAGTGAGAACTAATTTTTCCCATTTTCATCCAAGTATTCACAATATTTCACATTTTGCATCAAGATTATGCTCAAATCTCTTTGGATATTTGACCATTGTTCAATCAACCACATTGTAACTTAGGAATTGGGAAAGGGCCAATTGCAACACTCCATTGGCACCAATTCCCCCATGGAATAATCAATTTGTTCACTTAATTAGGACTTGTTTTCATTTATTTTAGTTGTTCTTCCCTTGTTCCTATTTTAAGTTTTTTTAACAAATGAATTTCATGGGGAATCTCTCATATTTGCTTGAATTTTGATCTAAAAGAGTGTAGCTCACTCGATCCTGTTAGTGTACAACAATCTTCATATTTTGTAATTTTAGTATCATCTACTAAATGAAAAAATCTATGAACTAAAGAATTACCTTCACTACCTGGACCCATTGCACCATTGCGCCACTGGACAATTTATCTTGCATCTATCAACTTTATATTATTTGTGTACTTTAACTCTTCTCATGCTAGGGCTCTTTTGATACATGCACCTACTCCATCATGCTCCCCCTTTCCATGCCCAGCCTCTGAGAAGTTCCACATATGCTGAACACCACTAATCATATGCATCCTACTCATATAGTAAAAAATTATAGCATTCTTGAATTACGATGTACAATTATCTGACCATATGATATGTTGACTAAATGATATGCCCCTGTTAGCCAGATCAACATAGAACATATTGAAGCAACCTTGCACAAACTCTATAGAATATGTGCGATCATCACTGATGTAAAAGTGATACTCCCTCAATACTTTCCTATTTTCCTCTGTACTATCATTTTCATGAATGAATTTTATATGCACAAATATAGAAACTTGCATGGATTTGTAGTACTGTGATTCCACCTCATTTTGTGTCTATAGTGTGTAGTTCTTAGTGAATTCGACAACTAAAATGATATGATGAAGTGGAAATGTGTCCTTGCATAGCTTGAATTGTGAGTCCAACCATCGTGCTCTGTGTGTATGCCTTGCATACTCATAGACCACCTGATCATGAAAAATGCCCATAAACTGATACACTGAAATCTTATCACTAACCAATTCACACTTCTTTGCTATTGTATGCCATTGTCGTATATTTTCCAAATTCCGCAATTTTGTCTCCAATTATGTGTGTACTAGCCATGTGTTGAAAATTTGGAAAACGTTGGATGCCACCACAATGATCATATGTGCCATCCAAACATGATTTTTGTAAAAAAATTCACCATCCTCTCTTTCACATAAAATGGAAGACAAAAATTTCATTGACGATTTAGGTGAAGGCATTATGTTACATTCCTGCAAAACATTGTCAGTATGCATATCTACACATATACGTTGATAAACATCATAATGGTTAGAAAAATCAATATGAGCCCTAAAACAACAAGTAGTGCATGTGTGATTTATTTTGACATAAAAAGGCTTTATCATTTCAAAATACCTTTGACATATTTTAATTTCAGGAAACTTTTGTACAAAATCACTAAAAAATTGGGTTTGAGTGGTATCCAAATAATGCATTGGATGTCGCTCATGGTTTTTACTACCAATTATCCTTCTTACAACATCTCTTTGATTAGGATAGGTCCTTGTGATATCCTTCCAAAAATTCATAATTAAATATCTCAAGCCTTGAGCAATTCTTGTGTCTTTTCGTGGCACTCTACCTAAAAATTCTCATAACTCATTGTTATTTGCATCCTCCACTTTTTCATGCCTTCCTTTGGCTCTCATTAGAGATGATATAATTACTTTCAAAGACTTACTTGCCTTTGCAAGGTTCACCTTGTTCCTTTTTTGACTTCGTAACAGTGTTGTTGTCATCACACATCATGCGACACAACTATCCTTCGTGCGTGAGGTGGAACCCATGCTCTTGTATGCACTCATCAAGTTCTTTACAATCAAATTTTCACTTGATTCATTCAAGACTCTTAGCCCAAGAGCCTTCATGGTGGGCATAAATTTGTGTTGCCTCATCATTTCAACAAATAGTTGGCATCTTCCACCCTCACTTAGCTTCACAAAAAACAAACTCCATATCCTTTGTGCATATCTTTGACATGTACATTTTGTAATCTTATGAGGCATCCATTTCAAAACACTGGAATCAATATCAATCAAAAATTTAGGTTTTCTATTCAAAACTCTAGGAGTTCTCAAATGTAAATTTATGTCAATATTGGGAAGGTCAACAACATCGGGGATAGATTTCATACCTTCAATTGGAGGTGAAATTGATGACATGCCTTGAGATTGACATGTAAACGATGTTGTACCTCCAACTTGAGATGTTGTTTGTGGAGTGCCTTCAAATAGAGATGTGTTTTATGATGTACTTTCAAAACACAATATTGTTGATGGTGTGTCTTCAATTGGAGATGTGATTTCCGATGTACTTAGAAAACCACATGTTGTTGTCAACGTGTCTTCAACTAGAGATGTGCATTGAGCTTCACCTATGATTGATGATGTGCCCCCAACTTCAGTATCCATTCCTGTCCTTCCACAAACTTTCCTCATTTGTGCCCTTTGTTTTTCAAATTGAAACCTCTTAGATTGCATTGTATTTTTTGGTTGTATGGGCTGCAATTCCTTTGCTTCATGAGCTACAATTTTTTATTCTCTTCTCCTTTCATTTTTAACTCCACATTCTTCTAGTGTTAGAGGCTTCAATCATTTCCTCAACATGACCTTGAATGCTACATGTTCACAAACACACATAGAACAAAAGTAAGTAATGCATTTTACAAAAATATTGATATCGCTGATTACATTTCATTAAATATGAAACACACCAAAGAATTTTATGAACGAAGGCAAAAAGTTGTTTGGAAATATCAAACATGTCTAGGCTACACAATATTTTTCATACATGATGGAGTTAGATGTATGTATGGTTAGATATTAGAGTAGGGATTTTGAGTGTGTTTGAAGAGTTGGAAAAGTAGTGAGAGGCTGATGCAATACATGTAGGGATCGACAATGAACGTGTTCAAAGATTTAGAGGAAGGCTCTTAATAGAATTACACACAACTTGATCACTTAACTTACCAAGAAAAACCATTTTTGATGTAGAGAGGGGTGGAAACCATTCAATACAACAAATCAATGAGAATTAATCAGATTCCAAAGCAAAATCAGATGTTCAACTGAAAATCCCAACTTCTACCAAGCTTTCCCTTGTAGCATAGGTAACCCGATTCAAGGGCCTTTTCACCAAGATTTTCTAAAACACTTTACAAACTTGGGAATGATTAAGATACCCATTTGCAAGTTATAAAACATAGGTAAACCCCAACATGAACTCCTTTGGACCAACATTGACTTCCAATAGACCCACCTTGGAAAAAGCTATTCAATTGGCCTAATTTACAAAGAGAGTACCTTTTAAACATTAAATTTTCACTCAAACTCCTCAAAAAACAGTATTTTATGTGTCAAAACCTCCAATTTCCTGATTTTTTTCTAGGTCCAAGACCTCTAGACCCCTAATACACCAAACCCTCAATTTCAAACAAAATACTTGGGGTTTTAATGAAACTCCTATCTTACGGACCTGTCAAATCCATAAAAAGCACCAAACACACTTACTAGACCTTTCAAATGGTGAATAATACATTACATGGACAGTCCTTCCCACATTTTTTTCAAAAAACCACTTGAAGCCCTGATTTTCACCATGAAAAGACCCTGCTACAGTCCTAGAACATCATCCCAAACACCCAAACTTGACCCCACAACATTTGAAATAGGTTAATCATGTATTTTAAAAGTTAGATGACACATTCCACAAGTTACAATGGGCATAAAAAGTGTCATGGGTCGAATTACATAATGAAACCCTTCAATCCAAGAACATTGTGAAAGTAGGTAGCAGCAATAAAAACAATATAACTTTCACTATAAAAAGAGTTAGAACCTATAAATAGGTGAAAATGAAAGATAATTCATTAATCTACAACATCCAACTAGTTTCATATCATCTTAGAGTCCATACAGGCCATATAGGAACAAGAAAAGTGAGAGAAAATAGTATATTTCTACAAATAGCATTCTTCTTGATTAAAAAAATGGGGTACAAATCAACCAACAAACTCTCCTTCGATGGATTGAAGGTTATTATATATATTTTTATGTCATTCCAACTCCCTCGAAATCTACATCTTTTAGCAACTTTTCTGACCATATTTAGCCAAATTGCAAGCTATGACACAACTGAACTCCCTTAGCTCCAAATACATTATAAAATGGTTTAATTGACCTTACTCAACACAATATACTCAACATTAACTAAAATCCTAGCATTTGAACATGCTCACTAAAGATGACCTTTTTCAAAAAATTGAGCTTACAAGGTGCTCTTGCACCAGAGGCCTGGAACATTGATTTTGAATAAACCCTCCTTGTTTCAAGAATAGAAAGGCCTAAAGCAAGGGTTTAATGTTTAGATGCATTAGAGAGGGTTCTAGTGACTAAGATATGATAAGATATGAACAATTTTATCTGTTGTGAATGCTACAAGGAAGTGAATGTGAATTGGTCAGTTCAACATTGAATTGAGGTTTTTGAGATTGAAGAATGTTTGAAACTGATCTAATTATGATTGTTGAAGTTTTTGTCTCCCTGCTCTGCATCAAAAATCTAGGGTATAAGTTGTTGCCACGTAAATGAAAACTAGAGAATCTTGTGTTTATTGTTCTCAAAACCAAATTTTTTATTGTCAACAAAGTCATGAAAAATATGAATTCAAAGAAGGGTTTGTGATGCTATATCTTATAATTATTCACTATTTCTTTGGCAATGAGGTAACTTAGAAAGGCAATAAGAATTCTCAATTGCACAAAATTTCCCATTTTTTAATTTATTAGAAAGGTAAATGGTATGAATGAATGGAAACTTGCACTTTCACTAACAACTATGTCAACTCACTTGAATTTATCTAAGCACATGTCATGAAGGCTATTTTTTTATGGAACAAAAAAATTAATGGACATTTGCATTAACATTGATGAAAGCTATTAGGTTTTCCAAATTAGTTGAAAAAAAATGAAATAGAGTGAATTCCACTAGCCATGCTAGAAATGGACTACTATAAGCAATGCAGATAGAATTCATAAGTAAATTTATGTTATGTAAATGTCATGTTTTTCATTTTTTTGTTCTTCAAACTCATAAAAATTGAACTTTTTTATGCAAATCCCATCTAATTCAATGATAAATTCTATGTCCAATTGTTATGATTAATAAAACCACTAAATAAATTTAGCTTATATTGTCAAAATTAAACAAATATACTAAATATAAAAAATTTAATATTACCAAAATGAATATATTACCACAGATAATGTAAAATGATGTAGAAACTTTAAAATGTCTTTTTTTTACATTGTCTACCAGGCAAATTGGTGGTGAAAAGGTGATGGATCAAGCATAGATTGGTACAATATGAAGTCAACTGCATTAAAAAAGGCATTTTTGAATCAAATAAAGCTTTGAACAAAAAAAGTAAGGAGAATGTGAGCCTGAATCACAAGGTCAACCCTTATTTTACCATTTCAAGGTAAAACACATTTGGCACTCACCAAATTTGGAGAGCACCAAATTTGGCGCTCTCCAAATTTTACGAGTGCCAAATATGTTGATTTGGAAAGGAGATACCTAAGAAAGAGGGAGAGAGACAAAGTGGGAGCGAGATGGAGTGAGAGAGAGAGGGAGTGGGAGAGAGAGAGGGGGGGTAGGAGGGAGAGACTTGAGAGAGAGAGAGGGGGTGGGAGGGAGAAACCAAAGAGAGAGAGAGGGAGAGAGGGTGGGAGGGAGACACCTAAGAGAGAAGGAGAGGGAGTCAAAGTGGGAGAGAGGGGATGGGAAGGAGAGACCTAAGAGATTAGGGTGGGAGGTAATTGAGGCTTGACAGAGAGGGATTGGGAGAGAGGGCATTGGAGTGACACAGATTAGTCTAGGTAGCATGGGAGGGAGTGAGACTCAAGAGAGAGAGACTTGAGAGGGAAAAAATTTATACAGTTATGGTTGGGGGGAAGACCTGAGAGAGGGAGTGGGAGAGAGAGTGAGTGGGGCCCCTAACCGTAAAACCTATACCATTAACACTTAACCCTTAAACCCTAATCCCTCAACCACCATAACTTCTTAATCCCTCAAACCTCAACCCCCAACCCTCACCCTAATCCCTCAACCCCTCTACAATATTAATCCCTCAACCCTCAACCCTTAAACCCTAATCCCTCAACACCTATACCCTCTTAATGCCTCAACCCATCTACTCTCTACCCTTAAACCCTAATACCTCGACCCCTATACCCTCTGAATCCCTCAACCCTCAACCCTTAACCCTTAAACCATAATTTCTCAACCCCCATACCCTCATAATCCCTCAACCCTCAACCCTTAAACCCTAATCCCTCAACCCCTATACCCTCTTAATCCCTCAACCCTTAAACCCTAATCCATCAACCCTTATACCCTCTTAATCCATCAACCCCTTAACCCTCAACCCTTAAATCCTAATCCCTAAAACCTTCTACAATCCTAATCCCTCAACCCTTAACCCTCAACCCTTAAACCTCGATCCCTCAACCCCTATACCCTCTCAACCCTCAACCCTTAAACCCTAATCCCTCTACCCTCGTACCCTATTAATCCATCATCCCTCAACTCTCAACCCTTAAACCCTAATCCCTCAACCTCTATACCCTCTTAATCCCTCAACCCTCAACCCTTAACCCTTAAACTCTAATCCCTCAACCCCCATAACCTCTTAATCCCTCAACCCTCAACCCTTAAACCATAATCACTTAACCCCTATACCCTATTAATCCCTCAACCCTCAACCCTTAAACCATAATCCCTCAACCCCCATACCCTCTTAATCCCTCAACCCTTAAACCCTAATCCCTCAACCCCTATACCCTCTTAATCCCTCAACCCTCAACCCTTAAGCCCTAATCCCTCAAACCCTATAGCCTATTAATCCCTCAACCCTTAAACCCTAATCCCTCAACCCCTATACGCTCTCAACCCTCAACCCTTAACCCTTAAAACTTAATCCCTCAACCCCCATACTATCTTAATCCCTCAACCCTCAACCCTTAAACCCTAATCCCTCAACCCCTATACCCTCTTAATCCCTCAACCCTTAACCCTTAAACCTTAATCCCTTAACCCTCAACCCTTAAACCCTAATCCCTAAACTTCTATACCCTCTTAATCCCTCAACCCCTATACCCTCTTAATCCCTCAACCCCTATACCCTCTTAATCCATCAACCCCTCAACCATTATACCCTAATCCCTCAACCCCTCTACAATATGAATCCCTCAACCCTTAACCCTCAACCTCTATACCCTCATAATCCCTCAACTCTCAAACCTTAACCCTTATACCCTAATCCCTCAACCCCCATACCCTCTTAATCCCTCAACCCTCAACCCTCAACCCTTGACTATCAACCCTCAACCCTCAAACCTTAACCCTTAATCCCTAAACTCTCTACTTGAGAGAGAGAGGGGGAGAGGTGGTGGGAGGGACATACTTGAGAGAGAGTGAGAGGGAGAGAGGGAGTGATAGAGGGAGGGAGTGGAAGAGAGATAGAGGGAGTCAGTGTGAGAGGGAGAGGGGGTAGGAGGGGGAGACTTGACAAAGAGAGAGGAAGATGGGGTAGGATAGAGATACTTGAGAGAGAGAAAGAGGGAGAGAGGGTGGAAGGAGAGACCTAAGAGAGGGAGAGAGATAGAGGGAGTGAGAGAGAGAGGGGGAGAGACAAAGTGGGAGAGAGATAGAGGGAGAGAGAGAGAGAGAGAGAGAGAGAGAGAGAGAGAGAGAGAGAGAGAGAGAGAGAGAGAGTGGGAGAGAGAGAGGGAGCGACATAAAGATAGAGAGAGAGAGAGAGGGAGGGAGAGGGGTGGAAGGGAGAAACCTAAGAGAGAGGGAGAGGGAGATAGGGTGAGAGGGAGACACCCAAGAGAGAAGGAGAGAGAGGAAAAGTGCGAGAGAGGGGATGGGAAGGAGAGACCTAAGATAGTATGAGAGAGAGGGAGTGAGAGATAGAGGGATGGGAGAGATACAAGGAGTGGGAGAGAGACTTGAGAGATGGAGAGGGGGTGGGAGGGAGAGGGAGTACTTGGGATAGATGGATTAGAGAGAGATGGAGGGAGTGAGAGAGAGAGAGGGGGGGGGGGTTACCCGAGATAGAGGAGAGAGAGAGAGCAAGAGGTGGGAGGAGATATCCGAGAGAGAGAGAGAGGATGTGGGAGAGATAGAGGGAGTGAGTGAGAGAGAGACAAAGAGAGGCCTGAAAGGGGGAGAGGGAGTAGAAGGGAGAGACAAAGAGGAAGGGAGAGACTTGAGAGAGAGGGAGAGGAAGAGAGAGTGGGAGAGAGATAGAGGGCATGCGAGAGATAGAGGGAGAGGTGGTGGGAGGGAGATACTTGAGAGAGATGGAGAGGTAAAGGGAGAGAGATAGATGGAGTGAGATAGGGAGGGAGTGAAAGAGAGATAGAGGGAGTGACTGTGAGAGGGAGATGAGGTAGGAGGGGGATACTTGACAAAGAGAGAGAGGGAGATGGGGTAGAACGAAGATACTTGAGAGAGAGGGAGAGGGAGAGGGGGTGGGAGTGAGAGACCTGAGAAATAGGGAGAGAAAAAGTGGGAGAGAGTGAGAGAGAGGGAGTGGGAGAGAGAGGGAGTGTGTGTGTGAGAGAGAGATAGAAGGGGGGATGGAGTTACCTAAGAGAGAGTGAGAGAGAGAGATGGAGAGAGATAGATTGAGTGAGAGAGAGGGAATGGGAGATAGATAGAGGGAGTGAGTGATAGACCTAAGAGAGGGAGAGAGGGTAGGAGGGAGAGAATTGAGAGAGAGAGAAACAAAGAGAGAAAGATAAGAACCTAAGAGAGGGAGATGGAGTGAGAGAGACAAGAATACCAAAGAGCGAGAGAGACAAGAATACCAAAGAGCGAGAGAGAGAGAGAGGGAGAGTGAGAAAGGCGGTTGGAGTAAGATAGATTTATTTAGGTATATATGTGGGAGGGAAAGAGACCTAAGAGAGGGGATTGGAATAAGAGAGTAGTATAGGTCATGTGGGAGGGAGTGAGACCTAAGAGATAGAGACTTTTGAGGGATAAAGAGTTATCTAATTATGGTAATGAGTTAGAGAAGGTATGAATGGTAAAACCTCAACTATCCATCTATGATCATAAACTGTGCACTCTAAGCATTATCAAAGTTGTTCACCTAAGAGAGGAAATATTGGTTATGTGCAAAGTAGGCCATTTGGCGAGTGCCAAATTCAACACTCGTCAAATGAATCATCTCATTTGGCGCACACCAAATTTTGTGCTCACCAAATGGCCTACTTTGGACATGTTAATTGATGGGATTCACCAAATTTACTCATATATTCATCTGTTCTCCTCATCTCATTTCCATGTCTTTCAATGCAAGTTTATAAAAAAATTACGATAGTGTTAACCTCTCTCTTAGTTATCTAAATATATAATTCTTTTTCATTTTGATTTAGTTAAGGTTTTGATCCATGGCCTCTATTGTAAATGCCTTCGTTTTTGGTAAAAAACCAACATGTGCTAGTTTTAGGATAGATTTTTACCCAGTCATCGAAACGTGAAAAAAATTACATTTTTTGAAACTAGAATCCATTCTACACATGATGAAAAAAAAGAATCAATTTTTGATTAGTTTGCAAAAAATTTAGGGGGGAGCACACTCAAATTTCATCTTTTCAAGATGTGTACACTTTGAAAATTCATAAAATATTATATATTCACTAAAAAAATTATCTGAAAGAATGAGGATAAACTACATGGTGTTAGCTAATTTCTCACTATTGGGATTTTTGAAATTCTAAAAAAAAAATCAATCAAAAAGGGGGGAGCCCTCAGGCACTATGTTATTTTTTTTTTTTTAAATAGGACCTGTTTTGGGCCCCCCCTCCTTTTTAGAACCTTAATCTTCATTAATTTCAAAAAAAATCATAGCTTAGAAACAAGACTCAGAGCACTTCAACTTTTGTTCTTGTCGCATCTTGAAATTTTGAGCATAACTATCTTCATTTTCTCATGCAAATCAGATTTTTCTAATTTCAGAAGAAAAAAAAAAGTGGCATCTTAAGAGCCAAAATTGTGTCATAGATTGGTGCACTTACCCTTAACTCACAATATAATTTAGTTCCAAAATCGGATACAAAAAGGCTCACTGCTAGATACAAAATTTCACTACTTATAAAGAGGATTCACTATCCAAGCAAGGAGGCTCACTACTTAAAAAAGGATTACAATACAAAAGTGGCTTCACAACCAGAATGAAATGGTGAGAGTACACCTAACAAGTGTTGATTCATTTCCTTTGAAGCTCGATAAACTGACTTAACACACCTCATTATTTTCACACACTTCACTTCACATTCACCCCATACTCCACATTCAATTCGCTTCCACAAACTCAAAACAATCCAATATATATAGTTGGTTCATTTGCAAGCATCAATTAGGTAGGTCTAATTAGATGCAATCTTTATTTACCAGAAAGACTAGTTTTTAGCTCCAAGTTAGTACAAAACTTCTCCAAAAACAATCCAAGCATGTAGCATGCTACAATATGTTGGCATGTACCAAAGATAGATCACACACATATCCACAACACAAATCAATCCATTACAATATCACCTATTCATTAGGTCAGCCAGGGATAGACCTAGTAACAAAATGAAATCAAAAAAATAGATCCAACTCACCATACGAGCACATGAGCACAAAAGATTCTGAACTTACAAGCTTCCAACATCCAAAAATTATTTCCCAAAACTGCAAGAAATGATGATCACAAAAGGAGGATTGCAGACCAAAATACCAAAGGATGTAAATGAGTTCTTCATACCAATTTAGAGTACCAAATCAAATTGACAACTCAATCAACATGGCGACATCAATGACAACTCAAAGTTTACACAACTAAATGTTCTTCTTCATTCTTCCAACAAAGGGAATATAAAGAGAAGTGTAGAGGGAAGGGGAGCGAGAGGTACAAGCTAGGAGGGATAGAGTGAGTGGTAGATAGAGAGAGTGTGTGAGGGGAGATAAAGAGAATTAGATAGGGAAGGGAAGAGAAATATAGGTATAGAGAGAGGGAGAGGGAGTGAGAGTGTTTCAAGGAAAGAGAGAGAGAGGGAGGGAGGGAAAGAGGGAGTGATAGGTAGGTAATGAGAGAGAGATAGGGTGGGATGGATAGAGGGAGAGGTAGGTAGAGAGAGGGTGAATGGGAATAGAGAGAAGTAGAAAGGAAAGGGGTAAACCCATAAAAGTGGTTTACAATTCGAATGAGGAAAGAAAACTTGCAAAAATGACCCTATGCCAAAAAAATTGTTCTTGGGGTTCCAACAAACTCATTGGTTCGAATGAACCAAAAAAGGGTTCGCTCTAACCTAGGTTCGGGTGAATCCATTTAATGCAAGTATGGACCATCCCTCCAAAAAAGAAATTGAAAACCCCCTTTTGAAAGGGGGTTCACTTGACACCCTAGGAGTTAGCTCAAAAACCTCTTGGTTCGAGTGAAACCCCATTTTCCCTGATTACTATTCTTTGTCATAAAAAATTAAAACTTTTGCACTTCGGAGCTTAGGTTGAAGATGAAAATGGTGGAGACTTCACATACCCAACTAGAATCAGGTAGTCTTCGAAATGAGCTATCCAACGACTATAATTTTAAGATGTTTTGGTTTTATTAGGTATTTATTTTAGTTTTATTAAACATAAGTTTTTCACCGAAAATCAAGCTCTTTTTTCTCCACATATGGAAAAATAGAAGATTATCAAAAAAAAAATTAAAAATATGAGTGCACCAAATATTGAAGTCCTTGATCCAACAAAAAAATAATAATTTCGGTACATACAAAAAAATTTAACATTGTATATGGTTTGTATATGCCTGAATTATAATTGGTTTGACTTCAAAAGATTAAGGAAAAAAAAATCAATAAAAGACCATCAGACCAATTGGAAGCACCAGATATCGGAGTTACAAATCTAAATTTGAAAGAATTAGAATTTTATCCTTTATGAAAAAAAAATTATGTTTTGTACAATGAGCGTCATTCCTTAAAAATGTTCAATAAAAAACCATAAGACCAATTGGAAGCACTAGATACCAGAGTTACAAATCTAAATTTGAAAGAATTAGAATTTTATCCTTTATGAAAAAAAATTTATGTTTTATACGGTGAGTGTCATTCCTTAAAAATGTTGTTTACTGAAAAAAACTAGTTTTCGAAGGATATGGAAAAAGAAGTGAAATTTGATTCCAAAATTTTGAAAAAAATATATTTAGAATCTACAGACAAAATGCCAGAAAATCACTAGTTTGCATCATCTTCAAATTCCTCATGGTTTAGCCGCTATAGGTGTCCGAAAGTGAAGATTTAGTTAGAAAAAATTATTTCAGTGTCCAATTTGGCCAAAAATTGTAAACTACTATTGTGGGATCACCCAAAGGGGAGAGAGAGGTAGAGATGGGGGAGAGAGAGAATATATATAGATAGACATCTAAAGGAAAAGAGGGGGGTTGAGGAAGAGATGGAGTGAGATGTAGGTAGATAGGGAGATGGAGAGGGGAGATAGAGATAAGTAGAGAGGGATGGATAGAGGGAGGGAGAGGTAGAGATAGTGAGTTAGGGTGGGAGGGATATAGGGAGAGGTAGGGAGATAGAGAGGAAGATAGAGATGGGAGATAAATAGAAGTAGAGATAAAGAAATATAGGTAAGGTGATAGGGATGGAGGAAGAGGTAGGTCCCTCCCAACTTACCTCTCTTTGTCTCTACTTATCTCTATCTCTCATCTACATCTTCCTCTCTATCTACCTACCTCTCCATATATCCCTCCCATCCTACCTCTTCCTTCTTCCCTCCCTCTCTACTTCTCTCTATCTCCCCTCTCTATCTCTCTACCTACCTATCACTTCATCCCTCCCTTATTCCCCCTCTGTCTCCACTTAGACATCCCTCTTCATCCTCTCTGCCTCTCTCACACCTTCACTCTCTACTTATCTCTATCTCCACTCACCCTCTCTCTATGAAAAGGCAAAGAAGAAGATATAGGAGAGGGAAATAATTGATATAGAGATAGAGAGGTAAAGGGATAGAAATATAAAGATAAATAGGGAGTTATGAATAGAGAGGGAGAGATAGAAAGATAGATAGAAAACAGGAGAGATAGATAGAGAGATATAAATGGTGAGATAAAGTGTGTAATACCCCTCCGTTTTGCTCCTTATTCGGTTTACTTTATGTTATGTTTGGTTGTAGTTATTTTGATACTAGATACATTTTGTTATGATGTTTTGTTCGCTACTATTGAGCGACAACTATTATTGTGTGATGTGTTGATCTAATTATTATTTTAAATGCATTATGGATTAATGATGTTGTAGAATTAACATGAGATGTTATAATGAGACTATTGGAATTATGATGGAAGTGTCAGTTTTGATGAGTGTATTGGCGAAGAAGACGGGTTCACATCACTCGCTTGTGAGCGCCCTATGAATCCGTAATTCCTTCTTCACGGTGTGTATTATATGTTGAATATATTGTATGATGATGTTTACTTGGTTGCAGGATTGTAGGTACATGACATCGACTCCACCTAGGTTCACAGGTTTGAGCATGTTGATCCAACAGTTAAGTTGAACGGGAGATAGTAGCTAGGTAACATGTGTCAAGTTTACACCCTAGCCTTAGTGTGTCGTCAGTCGTGTGTGTCAAGTCATTGTCGGTCTTGCTTTAATGTTATTTACTTCTGAAGGATTCTTGATTTGGAAATAGATATTTAGAATAATTGCATTTAAATCATGTTGATGATTGTTTAATTTAAATAATGCAATGTGGATAAAAGTTTATATTTAAAATTAATTAATTATATTTAATTTATTTAATCAATTAAATTTAATCCAAGGGGGTTGAATTTAGTGATTAAATAATTAAATTAATTAATTAAACGTGATGCAAGAAAATGAAAGGAAATTAAAAAATTAAAATTAATTTTGGAATTTAATTTCAACATGTGGGAATTAAATTAGAAATTGTAATTAAATGTTTATTTGGGAAATGAGTTTCAACTTTGGAAATTAATTTATTATTTGAAATTGCATTTTAGATTAAAAGTGGGTTTTTGAAAAATTGAAATTAATATCTAATTTGCAAGCAATGTGAATTAGGGTTGTAAAAATTGAAATTGAATTTAATATCTAATTGCATGTAATGTGAATTAGGGTTATATTAGCTATTTTTGATTTATAAGGAAGGCATGTTTTAATTTTAGGGAGAAAAGTTTTTAGAAAAAATCATTTTTACAGCAGAGAAGAAATTTTGGAAAAATTTGCACAAAGGAAGGGTCTGAAGAAAGTTTGATTGTAGAATTGATTGGAGGAAAGATTGTTTGCATTTGTTGGGTTTTGGATTGGATTCATTGGATGATTGAAGAAAAATTCAGGAAAATCTTTGGAGGAGGCTTGCAGCAGAAATTCATCTCTTCCTGTAGCTTCTTGAGCCAGGTTTTCTTTTGTGTTTTTATTGTTTTTGATTGTTTTTAAAATAGTTAATGATTAAATATTTGTTTGTTAAATCTGTTTTAGAAAATAAATTTGTTGTTAGAAGAAAAGAATCAAATAAATTTGCAGCTTTTGTTTTGTGAAAATTCTTGAGTGAAAATTGTGAAAACCTCAGTTGAATTTAATTTGTTTGAAAAAATCGATTATTTTGTTTTGGATTCAAGCATAGAGATTGAGCAATGTTTTTATAATGTTTTTAGAAAATGAAACCCTTCGTTTATTATTAAAAATTGGATTTTAAAATCCGCAGGATAGTTATATTTTTAATGGTAAAATGGTCTGGTTGTGTCGTATATAACTCCACTTACACAAACTGGGTTTTCAAGAAATTTAAAGGGTTTCTGTACTTTGGAATTTTCTTATCCTTGTATAAAAATCGCAAATACCCAGATCGTAGTTTTTGAATTATGCTTGAAACACAAGACTGTTGTTAAGTTATTTTCTCATGGCTGCTCTGATAATAAAATAATAATAAATTGATATTTATAAATATTAATATTTTATGTATTGTTATTATAATATTAAAATATTATTTAATAATATTTTATATTATAATTTATAATATTAAAGTATTATTTAATAATATTTTATATTATAATTTATAATATTAAAGTATTATATTTATTTATATTATTTTAAATAAAATTTGTATATTAGATTAGTAGAAATAAAATTATAAACGTATGGGGAAATTATTGTTTATTCTAAAATGGCATGTTAAAGTTTAATCGAAGGAGTTAAATATCTTATTTAAAGAATGCATAATTCAAGATTTAATTGTGAAATTTAAATTTATGTGTAAAAGGTTCAATTATTAATTTGATTTAATTGGAAAAATATATATGATATTGGGTTATAGTCCAAATATTGATCTTATTTTAACACAATAAGTTATGGAAGAGATCAAATGTTAATTTGATTAATTTTATAATGATTTAATTTGCAAGGGCAATTGGTTATTTAATTTAAAGCGAAATGTTTTGAGTTATAGTTGAAAATACTTATTTTGTTAAGAGCAATTAGAGAATTAAATATTAGTGTAATTTCTCCCCTATCTAAAAAGATGAATTCTTAATTTAGTTTTATCGATATAATGAATTACGTAATCAATTGAGGAATGGATTTAGAGTATCCAAATGTAGTTTATTCTATTGCCTTCAATGATTATGTCTTTCGTGTTTATACTTTGAGAATGGGACTAATACCTGTTAGTTTATAAGTCTTCTAGATGGTCTGTTGTTTGTGAGGGTTGTCATTGTGATGTCAACCTGTTGTGAATTCTCTTGATAGTGCATGAGGTTGTGTCTATGTTAGTACCCGGTTTTCACGAACGGGGATGTTTGCACCTCCTTGGTTTAGGAGCGGATTATGGGATTTGTGTCTCCTTGTATGGATTGACTTTGTTATGTGGTTTCATCTTGTTGCCTCCTGAGAAAGGAGTAGTTTTTGTAATGTGCGTCTCTTAGTCGGGAGTGGTTCTGTTATAGATGTTACCTCCAGTGTTTGGAGATGGGTTCATCTTTGTCGCCTCCTGAGAAAAGAGTAGACGTGTTATCTTGTTTGTTGCACCTTGGTTCCATTGACATTTGGATGGTGTGTGTGTGTTGTCTAGTAAAAGAGTGGCTTGTAACAGGGGCCGACACCCGAAGTGGTGTCAAGGATAACTCATTGTAAGTTATTTAATCAAGTGATAACTAAAACAATACTTAGATGATTAGGATGACACTCTATCTAAGACAACTATTGTTAATTGTGTTATGTGTATGGTTCGGTGAACATTCTTGATTAATATTATGTCTGGAAGCAATGTGACCTATGTCAGTGATGGAGTTGTACTTGATTTGTACTTGTATGGTGATTGAGTTGTACTTGTTAGTTCATTTGCTTGGTTATATCAGTATGAGTCAATATGAGTCTTTTTTTGGTTAGTGGTTGTAGATCTTTGTCCATGTTACCTTGTTACTATCTTCTAGCATGGGGGGTGGGCCTTCGGGTACCACATTGGTTGGGTGGAACATGCACCAAAACCGTTGGGTCCCCATTGATGTTCAGTACTTAGTGGCGAGACATCCAGATGGATGGCTTGAGTTCTTGTGTTATTCTTGCTTTGTAATATTCCAATTTGTATAAGTTATTTTTCCCCTCTTATGTTTATGAGGTGGAATTCTATAATTGTAATCTTATGTACTATTGTCTCATTCTGGGAATGAGTGTTGTAACTATTGGATTAAAGTAATGATTATGAGATGGTATCTTGGTTGAATATCTTATTATGTTATGTGGTATTCTTATGATGTATGATGTTTATTTCATAAAGCTCATAATGCTTTGGTTATATGTAATATGTATGTGTGAGTTTAAGTAATCCTAACCTTGTAGCCTTAGAGGTTGTTGTTAATTAGTAAGTGAATATGTATGTTAACTACACTTTATAAAAAAAAAAAATTGGTTCGCTTAAGTTGTTAATTACAACTTCCTTTAGGATTGCAAGGCCAGGCATTACAAAGTGGTAGAGAGAGAAATAGAGATAGAGAGACCTAAAGAGATAAAGAGGTAGTGAGAAATAGGGAGAGATAGAGAGATGGAGAGGGGGAGACAAAGGAGGGAGGGAGAGTTTCAAATAGATAGAGAGGGGTTAGACATAGATATAGAGGTAGATAAAATGAGAGAGATAGGTAGAGAGGTAGAGATACAAGAAGAGGGGGAGCAATAGATCAATATTTAGAGGGAGAGTGAGATGGGGGGAGATAATGATAGAGGAATATATAGAGAGATAGAGTGGGACAGGGAGAGAGATAGAGAGATAAGGAGATAGAGATATAAATAATTAGATAGAGATAGAGATTAATAAAGAGAGATAGGGAGACATAGTTAGATGGGGAAAGAGTGAGAGAGAAAGGAAGTGATAGAGACAAGTAATATAGAGAGAGGTAAAGAGAGAGATGCAAAGAGAGATAGGAAGAGAGAGAGAGAGATGGAAAGAGGTGGATAGATTCAAAGATATGGATAGGGAGGGAGAAATAGGGAGTGTGTGTGTGTGAGTGTGAGAGAGATATAGAGATAAATTGATAGAGAGGGAGATTATATAAATAGATAGAGGGAGGGACAACAAGGGAGAGTGACAAAGATAGAGATAGATATACAAATAGACACACAAAGAGAGAGAGAGAGAGAGAGAGAGAGAGAGAGAGAGAGAGAGAGGGATACATATGTATAGGTATATATAACTTGGGAAAGATAGAGGGGAAGAGAAAGGGAGAGAGCTAGGTAAAGAGGGAGAGAGAGAGAGAGGAGAGATATAGGTAGAGGTATGGTAAGGGAAAGGGAAAGGGAAATGGGAAGAGAAAGGTAGATAGGGAGAGAGAATGAGAAGGGTAGAGGGAGAGGGAGAGATAGCTAGATATACAAAGGGAGAGAGGGAGAGAGAGACATGTTATCCTAGTTAAATTTGGGAAAATGTGTGCATAGGATCAAAGATAACAAGGAGGCCTTCTATGATGATTTATGCAAAAAAAATTATTCTCCTTAGTACAAAAATATAAAATTTTCATTATTTATTATCTATTTAATGTTTCAAGTATTTTGGGATGATTATTACAAAAAACATGAAAAAAGACTTTGTATGCAAGAGTTATGAGCATTTAAAAAATTTAAAAGTAAGGAGGAATTTCAAATGATTATAATTAATTTTTGGTGCATTATCTATCAAAATTATCTCATCCATTGTGTAGATCTTTGAATAACCTTTCCAACACATTAAAGAGAACAAAATTCTGATAAGTAATGCAAAATTTATGCCCATTTTACTAAAGTGTGTTTTTTTGGGCTTTTCAAAACAAATATTCATTTTCTATTCAAAATGGATATTGCATACATAAAATTTATGAAAATACTTGTAGGAAATGGATATCCATTTTTTTTTCAAAATGGATATCTGTTTTTCTTTTCAAAATGGATATCTAATTTGAAAACATTAAAGTGACAAAAATACTTGTGGGAAACAAATATTAGTTGTTAATGGATATCCATTATGGTTTGTTATTAACAAACCAAAATCAAATTTTATCTAATCCATACAAAAATGTCAAATTTGTGTTTTGTGATTCTAGCTAAGTAAAAACATGTTTTTTTTCCTATTTCCACTTTTTGGCCCATCATGATCTTACAATCACCCCCATCATTAGTAGACCAAGCACATCAAGATGCACATGCAAATTTTTGGGAATTATAGGTCAAGACCATATTATTCAATTTTATACTATGATATAGTGTTTTCATAATTTTTTTCCAAATCCATTCATTAGGTTGTCCACTACACTTTGGTCAACCTAGAATTTTAACTTGACCTTGAATACACTAGGAGTAATGAAAAAAAATCCAAAATTAACACAATCACAAATCTTGATATGTTAGACATAAATTTACTAAAGGCATGTATGTTCCAACAAACCCAATGAATATAAAAAAAAATTCAACTAACAACAAATCAACTTCACTCATTCAAATTGACACAGATCTATCTTTTAGTAAAAAAATCAAATATAAGAAAAGATTGCATAATTTCCAAAACCACTTGCATAATCAAATTATATATGTCGTAATATAATTAAACATCAAATCTAAAATTAAATTAAAAAAATATTTGTCATATACATTTATTGACATATTTGATAATTATTACTATTTAAAATATTTAATCATTAACTTCTTGTGGCAATCAATCAATCCTACATATGTTTTTATTCCACAAATTTTACAAAATATTATTCAAATTACCCACAAATTGTATAACTTAAATTTTAAAATAATATAATTAAAAGGAATATATGAATAAATATGCTCATTTAAATATAAAATCACCATGGAAATACTACTAAAGGAGCATTGTGTCCTCTCAAATATAGATCTTGCAAAAAACTAGAAAAAAAAATATTAAAAATTCAACAATAAAAATCCACAGTTCACTCCACACTGCACACTCCACAATATTTTCATCCCCAAATTTCTTTCCACTACTTCCATGAAAATGAAAGAATCCTTCATTAAAATCTCATCTTCACTAACAAAAAAACTTACTTTGAAAAATCAATATCATTGGAAACCTTGAAGTTAAGACTGTAGACACTGAAAAATGTCCTAAAGTCTACAAGCAACATTTTTCCTTAGTCATCATCTTCTAATAATTAAATAATTTTAATTATTTAATTATTCCTAATCATATTCCTTTATTAATTAAATGATTTTTTAATTATTTAATTAATTCACTTTCTAATATTTATTCTATTCTGATCAGTTAAAATAAATTAATTGCATCACTAATACCCCTTTCTTCAATCATTAGATAAATCATTATTTATTTAACTATTTATATTTCATCACATGTCTATAGTTAGATAATAATAATTATTTGACCTTTTATTCTTCTATAATTAAATAATTGACGAAATTATTTATTTATCTGTCTTTCTTCTCCTTTAAATAATTGACCCAAATCAATTATCCATATTCAGTTTCTATCTGCTCCTTTAATTAAATTTATGAATTTAATTAAATCTCCTTTTTAATTTCCTCCAAATAAAAAATTTAAAATAAATTATTTATTTGCCACTTCTCATCCTCTTCCATTTTTGAATAAATTATTTATCCCTCCATTTTGGTCAAAGATCCCCTGTCCTTATTTCATGTCATAGTCTGCATGTCCTGCATGTCTATCATAGCCGCCAGGCATCATAGTCGTCAGCGTCATATCTTTTCCATGTATGGCATATTCTGGTTGCAACAATTTTCAACCGTAGATCTTGGCATCTTTCTAGAAACTCAATCTTGGATACCCATTTCGTAACCTCCCTCTCATGAATCCTCATCTGTTGATCTTAGAATCTTTCTAGAAGATCAATCTTGTCCGTCCATTCGAATGGTTGTCTATAAAAGCAACCCTTCTCCTCCATTTTCAATTTAACAGATAATTGTCTCCAACTTTCTGCTTATTATTTTACAGGTATTTGCACATGTGAAGCAACAAATCTGAGGGAAAATATTGCAAAAAAAAGAAATAGGAGAGCAAGAGAAGTGATTCAAGATCAAGCACAAAGAGTGTTTTGATTTAATGCTTTTATTTTACTTATGCTTTCATTATTTTCTCTTGTTTAGATGAGTTTAATAGTTTAGAAGTGTTGGTTGTCACTTTAATCTACTCTAATTTAATTTTCCACATCTTACAAAGACACCACAAGCGAGAGAAAATTTTTGGAGAGCTTGATCATTGAGAATCACTTGAGATCATATTTAAAATCTTGAAATTTTAAAAAATATTAAATTTGTGAAAAAGCCTATTCACTAGACATTCAATAAGAAGTCTTTCACTCTGACATTGAGTACTGCTCCCTACGTAGGGAGACAGATTCCGCATATCGACTAGATGGACATAGCCTGCACACAAAGAAATAGGAAATGTAAATGAGTTTTTGACTGAAAGTCAAAGCTTAGTGTGTAACAGTTAAGCCCAGTAAGTGGGGTGAGGAAAAAGATCAGGATCTATAGATATTCATGGCTCTGATCAATTGCCTCCAAATGTGGAAAACTCTATCCTTTTGATATGATTAATAATTCAATACAATCACATCTTCACATGGTACAGTGGTGGTGATTAATCTGATGGTGGAGTGGCTCTTAATAGTTGAGATAATAATTATGAAACTTCTAGTTTATACATGAATTTCTAGAGATTTTTGGATTGAAAAGATAAAATAAGCACCCGAATTAATTGGAAGGAAAAATTGTGAGTGGACAAAGGAAACCTCATGATGTTTTGGTTCCTTTCCCTGCCCAAGAGCATATCAACCCCATGATGCGGCTCGCTAATAAACTGGTTGAACAAGGATTCATAATCAGTTTCGTCAATACCGATTACAACTATTTTCGTATTGTGCATGCCAACAAATCCATCAACAATGATTCTATTTCAGGGGAAGGTAACAGTCATGGTGATACTAGTTGGGAAGTCTTCCCAAATGGCCTTCCACCCACTGATACTCGCATAGAGATTGCCAAGTTATTTCATGTGACGGAAAACATCATCATCTCCTTCATTGACAACCTAATTGGGGAGATGAAAAGGTAAGACCCCGAGGTAAAAGCACAAAGTTGTGTCACACTTTATAAAGGAAATGGTCAATGTTGATCCAACTTTTAAACTTGAATCACTAAAAAGTAGCATATATGTTTTGAATTTTTAAATGATTTAAACTAGTAAAATAAGTATTTTTTATTATATTTTATGTTTGTATTTTTTATAAGAAATTAAAAATTTATTTTAAACTAGTTTTTCATAAATTAACAGTATAATTTAGTTGCTAATAAAATTCTAAAAAATGAAGTTGCACGGGACACCAAATTTTTTATAGTAAATTTTATTTTTTTTATTTCAATTTTTTTTTGTGTATTTACAACTTGAAACTTTAGTGCATGGATATATTTTTTTCCAATTTTGATAAATATATATTTCTATATAAGTATTAAATTGTGAGTGAATAAAAAATAATTGTTTCCATCGGACGTCAACATTCATATTAAATATTTATCTAGAATGGAAAAAAAATTATACCATCTTGAAATAGATTCTTTTAAAGACATTAGATTTCCACAGTCCATGTCATTATTTGTAGTTTCTGGATTTAACTGTGTATTAATTTTTTTTGGATCAACGTTTCGGATCACACTCAGTGATCCATCATCAGGATGCAACAAGAGATGGAGTAGAATATGCAGATCCAAGCTATTATAAAGGAGGAGGAAGGGGAAGTTTGCACAAGAATCAATAAGGAGAGAGAGAAAACAAAAGCAAAAATAGATTAATAAAATAATAAAAAAGAGAAGGAGAAGAAAGAGAAGAAAAAATTCATAGAAGATAAATAAAGGAAATAATAAAATTTGACTAAAGTAATATTGACAAAGAATTAAGGAAAAGAAAATATAAAAGGAAATAGTGGATAAAGAAAAGAAGAGAAAGATAAGATAAACTAGATGATAATAAAAAACTATGTTATGTTTTATAAGATAATGGTTATGATATATTTTATTTTTATTTTTTATTTTACTATATTATTAAAAAGGAAGATGGTAAGAAAATAATGAAGAAAATAAGAAAACAACCAATAAATTGAAACTAAAATAAAAATATTGGTTGTTTTCTTATTTTCTTCATTATTTTCTTACCATCTTCCTTCTTAATAATATAGTAAAATAAAAAAGAAAAATAAAATATATCATAACCATTATCTTATAAAACATAACATAGTTTTTTATTATCATCTAGTTTATCTTATCTTTCTCTTCTTTTCTTTATCCACTATTTCCTTTTATATTTTCTTTTCCTTAATTCTTTGTCAATATTACTTTAGTTAAATTTTGTTATTTCCTTTATTTATCTTCTATGAATTTTTTCTTCTCTTTCTTCTCCTTCTCTTTTTTATTATTTTATTAATCTATTTTTGCTTATGTTTTCTCTCTCTCCTTATTGATTCTTGTGCAAACTTCCCCTTCCTCCTCCTTTATAATAGCTTGGATCTGCATATTCTACTCCTTCATCTCTTGTTGCATCCTGATGATGGATCATTGAGTGTGATCTGAAACGTTGATCCAAAAAAAAGTTAATACACAGTTAAATCTAGAAACTACAAATAATAGATTCTTTTATCTAGTGCATCATATTTTTTTCAATTTTTTTTAATAAGTTTTAGTATTTTTCCTTGGCATGGTAATCAACCTAATTTTTTTAATAATAGCCTACTTTCAGTATAAACAAAAATATAAATAATAATAATAATTAAACTATTAAAATAAATATATTTTTTTGAGAACTACATTTATGGATCTATAAAAGGGTATTTTTACAAAAAAAAATTAAATGTTATTTACATGAGGATGAGTTATTAAAACTTCAATTTTTTCAAATAATTTTTTTTTTTGGTAAATTGGACTCAAAGTGGTGCTCCATATATTTTTAGCCAACAATTTTAGTTGAATAAATTGTGGAAGTATCTAACTTAGCTAGAATGAATCCTAATAGGTCATATGTTTGACCAAAATTGTTTTTTAGTTAGAAATACTTAAATTCAGTTGTGCTGATATGTTGGCTGAAAGTGTGACACAACTTTGCCTCCAAATGTGGAAAACTTTGTCCTTTTGATATGATTAATAATTCAATACAACCACATCTTCACATGGTATAGTGGTGGTGATTAATCTGATGGTGGAGTGGCTCTTAATAGTTGAGATAGTAATTGTGAAACTTCTAGTTTATACATGAATTTCCAGAGATATTTGGATTGAAAAGAAAAAATAAGCACCTGAATTAATTGGAAAGGAGAATTATGAGTGGACATAGGAGACCTCATGTTGTTCTAGTTCCTTTCCCTACCCAAGAGCATATCAACCCCATGATGCGGCTCACCAATAAAATGGTTGAACAAGGATTCGTAATCAGTTTCGTCAATACCAATTACAACTATTTCCGTATTGTGTAGGCCAACAAATCCATCAACAATTATTCTATTTCTAGGGAAGGTAATAGTCATGGTGATACTCATTGGGAAGTCTTCCTAGATGGCCTTCCACCCACTGATACTCGCATAGACATTGCCAAGTTATTTCATGTATGGAAAACATCATTGTCTCCTTCATCAACAACCTAATTGGGGAGATGAAAAGTTAGGACCCCCAGAAGAACATTTGTTTAGTAACGAATTTCTTGGCATCTACTGCATTAGATGCAACCAAATTCCATGGAATTCCAATGGATTCTCTCTAGACCTTGCTTACTGCTATCTATGCCCTATTCTATAATTTACCCAATCTCATCTCCTCCTCTATTATCCCTTCCAATGGTAAGCCCCACAATTCTTTTTAATTACACAGAGATATGAAATTTTCTAGCAATGGAGTAATGTGTATTTTGAATAATTTCTAGCAGTCTTCAAGGACTTTACAATGGTGAAATACCTTCCCTCCATGTCACCTCTCTACTTTTCACATCTTCCTTGGGCTCCTTGATTCAATGAAATCGAGTAAGAGTTTCTCTTTTGCTTCACTGAACGTTACATGAAAAGAATGAGAGAGCTCAAATGGGTGTTATTCAATTCCTTCTATTATCTTGAAACCCCTATAATCGATAGCCTAATTTCCCAAGGAGCTTTGGTATGTTCAATTGGTTCTTGCATCCCTTTTTCCAATCTCAATGGGGAAATTCATTTAGAAATCATGGTGAACTTTTGGACATAGGAAGCAGAATGTTTGGAGTGGCTAGATAATTAGGATCCATAGTGTGTTGTGTACGTGTCCTTTAGAAGCCTAGAAAATGTGAAAAATAGATAGTTGGAAGAATTTGCACTAGGTTTGGAGGCCACCCAGAAACCATTTTTGTGGGTTCTACGAAATGATATAATGGACGGGTCAAGTGCTCTACTTCCTCCAAGATTCATGGAAGCCACCAAATATCAGGCATGTTTTGTGTCATGGTGTCCATAGATGTAGGTTCTTTCTCATCCTTTTATTGTGTGTTTCATCACTCACTGTGGATGGAATTCCATAGTGGAGAGCATCGCCATGGGAATGCCCATGCTCTGCTAGCCTTACTTTGCAAATCAGTTTATCAACTATGTTTATGTGGTAGATGTGTGGAATATTGGATTGGATTTGAGTGTAAACAACGATGGAATAGTAAGAAAGGGTGAATTCGAGAAGGCATTGGGAAGATTTCTTGAAGATGATGAGATGAAGACAACAGTGATGAAATTGAGGGAGAAAGCGAAAGATGCGGTGAAGGGCGAAACAAGATCGTCTTATGTAAATTTTCAAGACTTTGTGAAGTCGATGACGAAGGAAATCTATGACAAATAACTCTTGTTTGTGGAGGCATTATTCTTTCATTGATATGTTGTAATATCGAATCTCACCTAGAGTTGTTTAATTATGTTATGTTCATCCTCCAACATGGCGCTTGTTCCTCACTAAATTTGAGATGACTGCTCAATTTCCCTCCCCTGACTCCGTTTTGTGCTCTTCTTAATTTTATGTAGACAATGTTGTTTTAATAAAGGCATGGTCCAACTCTTGTAACGCATTGCTCAAGGCAGCTTGTTGTTTGAAATATAAATTCTAAGGAATCTTTTTTGTACCTAATTGGTTTTGATTGGCACTGCAAATCCAACTAAGTCATTCTCTGTAACAAGTTTTTTTTATTTAATAAAGGACGCAATATTTTTTTGTGTAGCATTCTTGTTTTATTTTTTCTATTTTTATTTCATTTACTATTAAATTCAACAATGATTTTTTTTTTAAAGTTCTATTAGTTCATAAAATTTCTCAATTGATGAATAAGAACTAAAACTATTAGTCAATTACAATGAAGGTTTTGTTTAGTTCCCAAGATGCATGGGAGCTTATGGAGGTAGCAACATATAATACATTATTTTAGTAGAAAAAAAATTGTTCTAGAAAACCAACAAAAAATATTCTAAGACTCTGTTCTACATTTTTAGGCAATGTATGAAAGTGTCTTCAAGGGTTGCAACAAAATCAAAGAAAGAATGGGACATCTTCAAAACTGCACACAAGGTATGCCTAAAGTAAACAAATTGTTAAGTTGCAAATGCTCATAAAATATTTTGAGACCATGTTTATAAAACAATATAAGTCTATGGATTCATTTTTTACTCAACTTATTGGTCTAATTTATCAAATTAGGGCTCATGGTGAGAGAGTTGTGGACAAGAGAATGGTAAGAATATTGTGAGAAGTCTTCCCACAAATTTTGAATCTATTGTTGTTGCTATATAGAAGAGATAAAAAATCATTCACAATTTTGTGTTGATGAGCTTCATACATCTATATTCTTTAATGAGCATAAACTATGTAATTCTTCTAGGTATTTTTGGAGTATGCTTTTAAGTCACAATTTTTGTTAGCCGTGGTAAAGGTAGAGGGATATTTGATTTCATCAACATAGGTGGAAGTACTAGTTCAACAAATTCAAGTGTAAGCACCAACAACCAAAATTGAAATTAAAATTAGTCTCATACCCAAAGGTATGACAAATCTTAGGGTTAATGTCACTACTCTAAAAATTATTGTCATTATGTACACAAGTGTAGAAAAAGACAAATTGATTTTAACAAGCAAAGTACAAAATTTCCTAAAGAAAAACAAAATAAGAGAACTATGTTTTTGGCTTGTAATTTTGTTTAAAGGAGAGTCTAAAAGCTATTTGGTTTCTAAATTTAACCTATAGTAATCACAAAAATAACAATTTAAAAATATTTTCCAATCTTGATAAATCTATAAATTCAAGTATTATTTTGGTCAATGGTAATAGAGTATTAATCTTAGGAAAGGGAAATGTGTTGTGCAGTTTTGCACACACACCCCACTGAAGGTGGGGACCCTCTTTTGCTTGGTCTATTGGCCCCTTTCTATGGCTTTCCCTCTCTATTGTGCTTATCTTTGAAAACCTTGAGGATTTGGTCTTTGGTGCTTGCCTTAGTTTTGGGTGCCCTTTTTGTTGAGTTCTTGTTGGTTTTGGAGTCTTGCGGATGTCCCCTTTTGGGGTGGTCTTCTTTTGCCTTATGCTGTGTCCCTTGATTTTTTCGTCTGGGTCCTAAGGGTTTCTTTTCTCCCCTTATCTTTCCCTTTTTTTCCTTGTTTCCTTTGTTCTGTGGGAGGCGAAATCGAGATGGAATTGCACTTTGAACTTTTCCAAAGTTCGCGATCCGATTTCCATTCCTGTTCTAGCTCCGCTTCTTGCTTCCTCACTTTTCTCTATCATGTTGTTTGTTTTTACCTAAGGGTCACTTTCTTCCCTTAGATTTTTGTCGGGTCACTTTCCCTTCCTTTTGTCAGAGGCAGGACCGGGATGGAATCTTATTCAGAACTTTTCCAAAGTTCGCGGTCCGATTTCCATTCCCATTCCGGCTCCGCCTCCCACCTTCTTATTTTTTTTGTTGTTGCTTTGCTCGTTTTTGTCCCATTGGTTCTTTTTTCTGCTTTCCCTTTGTTTGCCTCTAGAAAAGTCGGGTGTGAAATGGAACAGAACTAGGAATTTTTCTAAAGTTCCCATTGTTTTCCTCGTTCTGGTTCCGGATCTGCCCCCATCGGGTTGGCCTTTTCTTCATCAGGTTAGTTTTTCGGTCGTTTGGCTCTAGCTCCTCCTCGCGTGCATTTTTGTTTTTCCTCCATTTGTGTTCACTGGAGTTGGGCGTGGAATGGAACCAGATTGGGAACTTTTTTGTCCTAGTTCCGCCCCCCGCCAATCTCTGGCTCTGGTTCCGCCGAGTTGGGTTTTTGCCCATTCTATTCTTGTTTCCTCTTCTAGCTCCGACTCTGCTAATGTTTTGTTTGCTTCTGGCTTTGTCGGTGTGTTCCTTGTTTGCCTCCCTCCCCATTGTTGGTTTTTGTCCTTGTTCTGCCCTCGCCAGTTTCAGACTGTGTGTTGTTTTTGGGTGGTTTCGATCCGTTTTTGGGCCCAGCTTTGCCGGTTTGGTTTTTCAGTCCCGCATTGTTGCTGGCTTTGATCCCATCTGGTTTGCCTTGTGTTTCTAGTCGCGTCCTGGCTCTGGCTATGCTAGGATTTCTTCTTGACTTCCTTATCTGGTGAATTCCTTATGGTTGGCTAGTCTCTCGATGGTGTATTGATGATGGCTCTTTATCTGTAGGTTGGTCTGGTCGTGGGCGATGGTGGACTGTGCGTGCTTCTTTCTTGGTGAGAGTTGCACGATACAAGTATGCTCGACTATTGTCTTCTTGATGGGCTTGCGTGTGTGTTTTTGTTCTCCACTTTGGGCAGTTGGGGCAATAATGGCTGGAAAGTGGGACATGATGGGCTCGTCCTGGTTGGGATCGATCTTGATCATTCATTTGCATCTCAAACCCAATCGGTGGCTGGTGTTCCTCCTTGTTTTTGTGTGCAATGTTGATCCTCTATCATGTGAATGGTGTTTTGATGGCGGGTGTGGCTCGAGGGTCTATTCCTTGGTTGTGTACGATCTTAGGTTGATCTAATGGGATCCTTGTGGCATTCATTGTTGAGTGGTGGGTTATTGTTGTCTGTCGGGGTCGATCTGGTTGGTGGCCTTGATTTCTTGTAACCCTGGCTTTGTTTCATGCGAGCCTATTGTTCTATAAGTATGGAAATATGCCTCTTGTCTAAAGGTTTGAGTTCATCTTAGTTTGAGCTAGGTTGGAGATTGGAAGACTAAGTCAGAAGACTTGTAAGTAGATGGTGTAGGAGCACCTTGGCAAAATTAGGCCTCCATGAAGAAATTTTTGAAATTTAATTAAATATTATTGCTCCTACATTGTAATAATTTTATTAGATTCATTTTAATATATTTGAGGTCATTAGAAGGGTCAATATTCAATGTTTTGTCAAATTTGAGAAAATGCAAAAATTGTCTCACATAAAAATGTAAAATTGCACAAAGGCAATATTAGGAGATGAAGAGTCATTTAGGTTGTAGGATCAGTTAGATGTAGTTAGAAGATTAAAATTCAGTTTTATTGCCTTTAAAAAGGCCTTTTTATGCATTGTAACTTCGTGGGTGATTGGAGAAGTGAAATAGATCAATAAAAGCACTGTTTTAAAGCATATTTCTTAAGAAATTCTCTGTTTTATGGTACTGTACAAATTTGTACGAGATTATATGCATGAATAAGTGTTTCTAATTGATAATATACGTAATCACCTTCCATTTTATTTTGGTTTCATGCAGATTGATGGAAAATTGAATGAGATATTATGATTTATCTTAAAACTCCCAAAAATCTAGATTAGGGTAAACAGAGAGAAATAAAATTAAGTTTCTCCCAAAATACATGATGGAATGGTCTAATTTTTGGTGAGTGGTCTTTTTTTTTTTACATATTCTTCCTTATTCCAAATATTTAGGCCGAAATATTAAGGATAGCATATGGAACAATGATGCCTTAGTTCTGAAAATTATGAAAAATTAGTAAAATACAATGTATAGTGAGATCTAAAGAGTTTTGCTTGTGGTTTTCAAGTGCTCCTTAAGGGATATTGTTTTTAAAAGGTTATTAGGTTTATTTTGAACCATTTTTAAATATGTTTTTGTGAATTTAATTGTTTGATGGACTTATTTGTTGACTGTCCTGTCAGGGTAGTCTTATGATAATTTTTTTTTCAAATCTTAAATGAAGGTTTAGCATAAATATCTGATGAAATTCCATAAGTAAAGAATGGGAAATGGTTTAATTATGTTGTATCAGGTATATTTACACATTTTTTTTCCATTGGGAAAGAGAAATGGGTTTGTTTAATGGAAGTTGCTTGTTTATGTGGCCTAAAGGGGCTTAGTTGCTGACTTGGCCAGTTTTGAAAGCTTACATGTTAGAATTGTATGAGTTGTTGAAAGGTCTTGAGTCAATAAATTTGAAGCTAGTTAAAGTTTTTTGAGGAAACAATAAGGGTTTGTGGCCTTTTCCTCAATTTTATATATTGAAACAAGGATTTGTGAGGGGAAAAGTGAACTTGAGATGAGTAAGAAAGCTAAGAATGTTTGAGTTTTGTCAAAAGAGATTGTGTGAGGTTGTTTTTTATTCCTCTAGATCTGCATCAGTAGAGTTGGCGGTAGAGTATCATGTTAGTAGATTAGAAGTAATTCTCACATTTCAAGAAAGTGTTGTAACAGACTAGAATTGTTGCTAATATGATGATTTAATACAAAGTGTAGGAATTGTGTCATGACTGGTGCCTCCTTTACATTAAATAATCTTGCATGTTTCTTGTTCCATCTTTCAAACTACTTATAAATTCTTTTAAGTAGAATAAATTTAGTTCATAGTGGTTGATGATTTAATATCTGAAGTGTTGTAGCAATCCCTGGTTCATATCTTGGGTAGTTTCTTGATTGTGGGAATGTTGTGCAAGGTGAACCTGTACCTTATATTCATGTGCTTAGTTAAACTATATGTATTCATTTATTCTCATTGAATGAATGCATTTAGCATGAATATCTTTAACGCCTTAGAAGATTGCACTATTTTCTGCAAGATTGTAGGTATAGCCCTGGTCGACTAGAAACTAGTTTATGGGATTGGTCCATTCCAGGTCTTTCATCATTTGCATGGTTAGTCTTAGAAGTAGAGTTAACAGTTAGGACTTCTGAAACCCTTATCTTTTGTTGTTTCTTTTATTAAATGGTTAGGACTCAAAGTTAAAGCATCACCATATCTTAAATCAGATGAGTTTAGAGCTTCCATCATTTGTACGTAAGACCCCTTGTGATTACTAGCATATTCGAATTTATCACTGAGTTTGTTCTATTGTATTTTCATGACCTGACACCTGAGAGACCTTGGGGTTATCTCTTTCTTCATAGAGATCAACCTTTCAAGATAGATAGGATAACTTTTATTCTGTTTGAGTTGTTGATGTTCAGAAACACCAAACAATAGGATTGGCACTAGAAGGAAGGCTAATAAGAAAGCTAGAGCATTTTCTAAACATCATTTCTCCTAAGAGGCTCAAAAGGAGAACTAGATCCATAACAAGAGAAGAAGAAGAGTTCCAAGAATTTCTACCTCCAACCAGGTCAAGAAGGACCAAAATAAGGGAGGAATCATCATCCAATCCATCATTTCCACCATCTTCATTCGATTATGAGGTTGGTTCCATTCCACAACACCAACCAATCATCCATCTACCATTACCACCTCCATTGATGGCTTTCTTGGAAAATAACCCATCACCCTTGACATTCAACACCTACAATGTTATTCCCAAGAACCCTAATCACTTCTGATCCAAGTTTCATACGAATGATCTAAATAGGATAGCAGAAGAACATATCAGGATTTTTTAGACTTTTCTAAGTGATAGAGGGATCAACCATGAGGATTTTGCATGTAGGCTCTTTCCCTACTCTTTAGGAGAGGAAGCCTTTTATTGGTACAACCACTTACCTACTGCTTCCATTCATAACTGGGCTGAGCTTGAGGCTACATTCTTGCTAAAATTTAAGATTCCCATTAGTGCCAATGAGCTATATATGTAGTTTACTGGAGTAAAGAGAGAAATCAACAAGCTTATAGGATCATTCAACAATAGGTTCCACGGAGCATACACTAGACTGTAAGCACCTTATGCTGGAAATGAGGCCAGTGCCCTAGAGGTCTATTTTTAAGCCCTTGATAGTCTCACCTCCACCTTCCTCAAGTGGAGAACTAATCTACCAACTACCTTGCTCGCTACATACAAAGAGGTTGTTAAGGTCAGTACCGACCTAAGACAACACTTGTCAGGACCCTTGCCATCCCTTGGACTAGATGCTCACCCAAGCCAAAACCAATCTCTCAACCAAGCTCTAACTAATCACACTCCCATCATTAATCTTGTTCCGTAGTTGCCTTTGGTTCCTCACCTGGGTCATCCAATAAACCAAGTCCAACCAATGCCCGGTTATCCCCCACAAAATTATAACTATCCCCTTCATTCATAGCCACAAGCTCATTTCCCTACATATTTGCAGAACTCAAAGGTTTTGAATCAGTCTAATGGTTCTGGAGGAGTGTCTGAATATTCCCCAAACACAAAGAATTCATTCCCTTACAATAATCCAGATAAAGAAAGGTTAGATGAGTTGACTGAGCAAGTAAAGAAGTTGAACATGGAGGTAACCTACTTAAGGAACTAGAACAACTAGCTCCATGCTACTGAGAGGAGCATGTAGTCAAATTATAATAGAGGGCAACACTCTAACAAAAATCATAATTTTAAAAGAGGGCAAGGTTCTGGTCAAAATTTGGATAGAAATCAACAAGGTGGACAAGGATTTGAAAGAAGAAAGTCGCCTAGGAAGAATAGGCCATGGAAAATTGGACCTAACAATGGAGGAGTTACCACTCCGCTGGATCAACCTTCTAATCAAGAAAAACCTCCAAGTGGTGTGTACTTAGTAGAGGTCACTTTGTCTGGATGGTGTAGACTTTACAAGACGAGTCGACACTCGAAGCTAGACTATCTTGATTTTCAAAAAGTTGTTTCTATTTTCCAATATGAATTTGAAAACAATTCCACTGGCCAAGATTTGGTGCTCTCAAATCCCTATGATTCACCAGTTTTAGTGTTGAACCAAGCTCTATTCCCTAGAGATGAGGAGAATGAACCAAAGGAAGAATCAAGCATCTAGAGTGGAGAGGCTAAACAAGTACTCAATGAAGATGACATCTCTCAGCTATTTGATGAAGAAACTAAGAATGAAAATGGCCCATTGGATGGAGAAGAGGCCAATGTTGAGGAAGTGAAAATGTTCTAGCAACCCATCAGGAAATATGATCTAAGGAGCAAGCTCCACAAGGATCCGCAAGCTGGAGGACTGTTTACTACATCTACCCCTCCACACAATTTTACTACTCCACCGAACCCACATGCTAATAAAAATCTGTCCTACCCTCAGGTGCCAACACAATACCTCACAAAGGAAGGACAACCAGATGTTTCCAAAGGAAGCAATACTGATCCACCGAGAGATAAGAAGTCGGGTTATTCTAAGGAGCTCCACACCAACCTGAATGTGGAATAGCTGGAAGAATATTTCACCGAGGAACTCAAAAAAGTAAATGTGAGTCTTTTTGCTTTCGAATTATTAAGAGTTCCTGAAATCAAAAATGTGGTCCTTGGGTTCTTTAATTCAAGTGTAGAAACACTAGGAGTAGCTACCAGTGAGGCAATTGCAAGGCCTCCTATCTCACAAACACCCAAAGTTCGTAGTTCGTCACAACCCAGGGATAGGGGTAAAGAAAAAGATAAGAGTCAGGTTGCCCAAGTTGACTCACAGTTGAGTTTATTCCAAGGTAAAAGGGAAACCACTCCTTTCTTGATTTCCATTTGTATATTTGGTAAAAATTTGCACAATTTCCTACTAGATTCAGGGGCATCCACAAATGTTATGTCATTTTTTGTTTGTAGGTCTCTTGGTATTACCCCTATCGCTTCTCAAAATAAAGTCACCCAATTAGACAACACAGAAGTGAACATTGTAGGAGAACTAAATATAATTCACATGCAAGTTGCCTCAGACCCTAGAGTGCAAGAGGTGCTCAATATCCAAGTAGGTGACATCCTTGACACCTATGGTCTAATCTTAGGTAGGGATTTCACCAAGGCACTCAATGGATACACATCCATAGATCACTCCTACATGTGGCTCCCTTGGAAAGGAGTCCTGAATCAGATTAGAATTGAGAGAGAACCTAGAATGAAGTATGTCATCACTGAACATCAAAATACTTCAAATGAAATATTGGTAACATAAGTTAGTATGGGAAATTATGTCCTAGCTTCCCTTGCTTCAGACACTGAAGAAATCTTGATGTTGCAAACCTCTTTAGGTGAGTCCACATCAGAAACCATCAGTTATGAGGCACCATGTAACCAAACAATAGGATTGGTGATGGGTGAGGAGCCTAGTGATCAGGAAGAAAGACAACTCGAGTTGTTGGATAACTTCCAAGAATTTATCCAAAAATTTGTGGAAGATCAGATTCAACTTGGTAGAAATATGAAATTTGAATAATTTCTTCTTCCTAATTGGTGCCAAATTCATGATGCTCCTCATTCTAATTTAGAATGTTTCTTGTGTCAAACTGCAATGGAGCATATACAAAGGCACGTCAACACAACCCCAACTATTGGGTCAAGTGTAAATATCATTCAAAATAGTCAAAAGGGGAAGGATCCAAAACCTCCTGACCACCTCTGGGTGACAGTACGGATAAAGACATCCCAAGAAGAGCAGGAGCTAATGGTTGCTAGACATTTAGGTTTGATGGATGCAAATCCAAACAAGGTGTTGGATCAGGACTTGAGTTGATCAGTCCTAAAGGTAAAACCTACTTTGCTGCTCATAGACTCCAATTCCAATGTACCAAAAATGTAGTTGAGTATGAAGCCCTAGTTCATGGGCTATTAATGGAATTGAGGAAGAAAGTTAAAATTTTGTAAGTGTTCAAAGACTTTGAGCTTGTGGTCAGGAAAGTAAGAAAATAATACTCATGTCATGATCAAAGGATAAACAACTACAGACACAAAATTTGGGACCTTATTGAAGGATTTGATGCCTTCAACATTCAACTAATACCTCAGAGTAAGAATCAGATTGTTGATTCTCTGGCACAAGCAACAAGTACATTGCATCCATTATCAATTTTGGGCTTAAAGAAGTGCACTATGGAGCTTGTTCCAGTACCCTCGGTGCCTAACAATGTCACCAACTTTTAGGTATTTGAAGATGATAAGCAAATTCTTGATTTTATTACTAGTTGCGATGTGTTTGCTTCCTAAGTAATTGATGAGGTTGAGCCTCAAGAGGCCAAAATTGACCTAGAAGGAGTCCTCAATCTGAATACTAACACCATCCCAAGAGGCATGGTGCAATTAGAAAGAATTTTTGAGTTGGATAGGATTAAAGATCAAGAGCAAAAAATAAAAAGGGAATCCCTAGACTATCAGTGTGAAACATATAACATGGGGACCCAAGGTGATATCAAGAATGTCTTTATTGCTAAGGTGTGCACTCCGAAGGAAAGGAAAGGAATTACTAATTCCTTGCACACATATCAAGATGTGATAGCCTGGGGCTATGATGACTTGAGGATATATGACACTTCAGTCATTACACACACTATTCCCCTCAAGTCAAATGTCAGGCCATTCAGGAAAAGATAGAGACCGATCAATGATTTGCTAGAGCCCATTATTCAGAAGGAAGTGTAGAGGTTACTTTCAACATGGATTATATTCCCAGTAATACACTCAACATGGGTTGCAAACTTGGTTTTGGTCAGGAAGAAAAATGGAGAAATAAGACTATGTGTCGATTTCAAAAACTTGAATAGAGCATCAGAGAAGGATAATTATCCAGTCCCTTCATTGGATGAGGTGCATCAGGTTATCAATAGATCTCAGATGATGTCCTTTTTGGATGGGTACTCTGGATACAATCGGGTCATGGTTCAATATGAGGATAGTCATAAGACTGCCTTTACCACAAAATGGGGAACCGTTGCTTACCAGAGAATTCCCTTTGGGTTAATCAATGCTAGAGCTACATTCCAGAGAGAAATGGATATTTCCTTCAAATATATCATCAGCAAGTGCATAATCATCTACATGGATAATTTGATAGTCTTTTCCAACAAGAGAAGTAATCATGTTGCAGATTTGTGCAAAGTATTCTAGAAATGCAGGGAGTTTGGTATTTCACTTAATCCAAAGAAGTGCATTTTTGGAGTCATTGAGGGAAAGCTGCTAGGACATGTTGTTTTAGAACAAGGTATTTTCATTGATCCTAAGCAAGTGGAGGCAATTCTGAAAATTCAACCCCATGCAAGAAAAAAGGAAATGAAGTCCTTCTTTGGCAAGATTAACTTTGTCAGAAAGTTTATCATTGGATTTGCAGAAATAGTCAAGCCATTGAATGCCATGATGAAGCAAGAAGCAAAGATTGAATGGATTATAGAGGCTAAGGAGGCATTTGCATAAATCAAGAGAGTTATTATTGAAGCCCTTGTTTTGATGAGTCTTGATTATGCTAAGTCATTCCACATCTATTCATTTGCCTCTGATCACTCTTGTGCTGGCTTGGTGACACAAAAGTCTAATCAAGGGAATGAACATCCCATAGAATTCATGAGTGCACCTTTGAATGATGTCGAACTAAAGTACCTTAGTGTTTAAAAGCAGGCTCATCCCTTGATCCAAAGTGTGAAGAATTTTGGGCACTATATATTGAGAAACAAGGTCTTTGCTATAGTCCTTGATCCTGTAGTCAAGTTGTTGATGCAAAATGAGTTGGGTGAACATAGAGCCAAGTGGGTGACTATGTTGAAATAATATGACATTGAAATCCAACCCATGAAGCTAGTAAGAGGACATGGACTGACCAAGACAATGGTAGAAATGGGTCCTGACCTTGTTGCTCAGCATTACAATATTGAAGATTTTTCTCCGGGGAGCTGGTATGATGACATTATTTACTACTTGTTGAATCAGCAATGTCCCAAACACTTGAATTTAGTGCAAATGAGAGCTCTATGTTTGAAAAGTGGCAGTTATATGATGAAAGGAGCTATCTTATATAAGAGAAATCATGAGGGTCTCTACCTGAGATGCCTAGGGAAAGAAGAGGCAGGGAAAGTGATTATTGAATTTCATGATAAATATGGCAAGGCCATGGCTCAGCACCTTCCCCTGCCAATCTGATTTTGAGGGCAGGCTATTATTGGACTACCTTTCTCTCAAGGACACACATCACCACGTAAGGGCTTGCCATGTGGTCAAATTGCAACAAGTAGGGAGAGGTGTGCAGCTCTTCCACTTTGACCTATCATAGAGGTAAAACCATTTGCACAATGGGGAATGGACTTCATAGGTCCAATCAACCCACCTTCATCTGCATGCCATAGGTATATCCTTACCATAACTGATTATTTTACTAGGTGGACTGAAGATCTTGTAGGAAAACAATGTACTACCAAAGTAGTAATCAATTTCATGGAATCAGGTATTATTAATCGCTTTGGTTGTCCATTGGTTGTAGTTTGTGACAATGGTTCTTCATTTGCATCTTTGAAGTTTTCTAACTAGGCTTATGACCATGGGATTACCCTCAAATTTGCATCTAACTACTATCCACAAGGAACGGTTTGGCTAAGTCTTCTAATAAGAACCTTTTGATAGTCATCTGAAAACTATTAGATAAAAACCCCAAGGATTGGCATACCTAGCTCTGATTTTCTCTTTGGGCAGACCGCACTAGACAAAAAACATCCATAGGAACCTCTCCTTATCACTTAGTGTATGGTTTGGAACCTATCTTTCCCATCCAGCTGAATATCCCTACCGTGCAATTCATCAACAAATATTATGATGGAGAAGATAAACGTGAAGCCCACTTAGCTGAATTGTTACACCTTGAAGATAAAAGAGATGAAGCCTTAGAAAACTTTGCCAAACATTAGGGTATAGTGAAAATATAGTTTGATAGGAGAGCCAAGGTAAAATCCTTTAGAATCTATGACTTGGTTCTCTACTAGGATAAGGCCCATGATAAGAAAGGGGAGCATGTAAAATTTGATAGACTTTGGCTTGGTCCTTATCAGATTACAGATATTCTAGGAGACAATGCCTTCCATTTGAAAACCCTCATTGGAGAAGATATCCCATTGCCTATCAATGGGCAGTATTTGAAGCATTATTTTCAGTCTTGAGTTTTTTTCAGCTCAATCCTTGTATATTAGTAGATGAGGTTTCCCTTTCTGTTGTTTTTTTTTGCTTCGATTAGAGTAGGGTTTCTTTTGGTTTTTCTCTACTTGCCTGCTATTTTGGTTTTTTGGTTTTCTTTGGTTTGTTGGGGTTGGTTTTCCCTGCTGCTCTGTTGTTTCTTTGGGGTCACCCTACTTTCTTTTGGGCATGTTGCATCTATACAACTAGTTGCTTGTCTGGGGCTGCTTTGGGATTTCTTTTACAAACTCTTATCATCCTTTCAGAGTCATTCAAAATGGTAGATTTCCTTTATCTGATGTTGCATGTGCTAGGAATTGGAGTCACTTGACTAAGTTAAATTCTGGAATATATTTGGGTGTTATATCTTCACACAAATCTTAAGAATTCTGAGGTTGAATGTGGTCTTTAGGAGGTCTGACTGGGTAAAAAATCTTAAACTTTTCTCCATTACCATTGTGGTTCTCATCCTTGAGTATGGGCTTCATTTCCTACAAGGTGAAAAGTAAAGCTTTAAAAGAAAATATCAAAAGAAAATATCAAAAGAGAATATCAAAAAGAAAAGAAAAGGAAAATGTTGAAAATCAAAAGAAATTTATTTTCAAGTATCTCTATCAGGGTTGTAGACGCCTTGATGGTAGTAGAGCTATACTAGGGAGGGTCATAGTGATAACCTCACCGAGGCTATGGATGCTTGACTAGAAGTGAGGCTCTATCCTAGTTTCTTTTTGAGTTAGAATCCTTATGTAGCCCTGTCAGACTGAATTTGGTCCTTGCTGCAATTTAGTAAAGGAAAATGAATGCATATGCACACACTTTGACCTTGGTACAAAATAGGTTTGCTTGCTTGTGATGTCTAAAACCTTGTCTAGGTGTAACCTGATGCTTCGAAAGAAACTAGAGATTATGAGTTCTTGATGATGGTTTGTCATCGAAATGCTCTGGAGCATTTCCCCAGTATAGTTGCCATTTGTTGTGCAGTTTTTGCACACACGCCCCACTCAAGGTGGGGACCCTCTTTTGCTTGGTCTATTGGCCCCTTTCTATGGCTTTCCCTCTATGTTGTGCTTATCTTTGAAAACCTTGAGTATTTGGTCTTTTGTGCTTGCCTTAGTTTTGGGTGCCCCTTTTGTTGAGTTCTTGTTGGTCTTGGAGTCTTGTGGATGTCCCCTTTTGGGGTGGCCTTCTTTTTCCTTCTTCCTTCTCCCTTGGTGTTTTTGTCTGGATCTTAAGGGTTTCTTTTATCCCCTTAGCTTTCCCTTGTTTTCCTTGTTTCCTTTTTTCTGTGGGAGGCAAAACTGGGATGGAATTGCACTTTAAACTTTTCCAAAGTTCATAGTTTGGCTTCCATTTTTGTTTCGGCTCCGCTTCCCACTTCCTCACTTTTCTCCATCATGTTGTTTGTTTTGACCTAAGGCTCGCTTTCTTCACTTGGGTTTTTGTCGGGTCGCTTTCCCTTCCCTTTTTCAGAGGTTGGACAGGGATGGAATCAGATTCAGAACTTTTCCAAAGTTCATGGTCCAGTTTCAATTCCCATTCCGGCTCTGCCTCCCACCTTCTTGTTTTTGTTGTTGTTGCTTTGCCCATTTTTGTCCCACTGGTTGTTTGTTCTACTTTCCCTTTATTTTCCTCTGGCAGAGTCAAGCACAGAATGGAATAGAATTGCAAACATTTTCAAATTTCCCAGTTATGTTCTCATTTTGGTTCTAGATTTGCCCCCATCAGGTTGGCCTTTTCTTCATCGGACTAGTTTTTCGGTCGCTTGGCTCTGGCTCCTCCCCGCATGCGTTTTTGTTTTTCCTCCATTTGTGTTCTCTGGAGTCGGGCGTGGAATGGAACTGAACTGGGAGATTTTTTGTCCTAGTTCTTCCCCCCACTGGTCTCTGGCTCCGGTTCAGCCGGGTTGGGTGGTTGCCCATTTTGTTCATGTTTCCTCTTTTGGCTCCGACTTCGTCGTTGTGTTGTTTTCTTCCGGCTCCACGGTGTGTTCCTTGTCTACCTCCCTCCTCATTGCTGGTTTATGTCCTGGTTCCCCCCCTACCATTTTTGGGCTTTGTGTTGTTTTTGGTCTCGTGATGTTGCTTGGCTCTGATCTCGTTTAGTTTGCCTTGTGTTTTTGGTCACGTCCTGGCTCTGGCTCTATCAGGCTTTCTGCTCTACTTCCTTGCTTGGTGAATTCCTTTTGGTTGGCCTATTTCTCGATGGTGTATTGATGATGACTCTTTTTCTATAGGTTGGTGTGGTCATGGGTGATGGTGAAGTGTGTGTGCTTCTTTCTTGGTGGGAGTTGCGTGATCTGGGTATGCTTGGCTGCTTTCTATGTGATGGGCTTGCGTGTGTGTTTTTTTTCTCCTCTCTAGGAAGTTGGGGCATTAATGGCTAGCAGGTGGGACATGATGGGCTCCTCCTATTTGGGATCGATCTTGATCATTCATTTGTGTCTCAAACCCAATCAGTGATTGGTGTTCCTCCTTCTTTTTGCATGCGATGTTAGTCCTTTGTCACGTGAATGGTGCTTTGATGGAAAGTGTGGCTTGAGGATCTATCCCTTGGTTGTGTACAATCCTAGGTTGATCTGATGTGGTCCTTGTTGTATTCATTGTTGAGCGGTGGGTTACTGTTGCTTGTCAAGGTCGATCTGGTTGGTGGCCTTGATTTCTTGTAACCCTTGCTCTATTTCACGTCGGCCTATTGTTCTATAAGTATGGCACTCTACCTCTTATGTAAATGTTTGAGTTCAGCTCAGTTTGAGCTAGGTTAGATATTGGAAGACTAAGTCAGAAGACTTGTAATCAGTAGAGTTGGCAGTAGAGTAGCATGTTAGCAAATTAGAAGTAATTTTCACATTTCAAGCAAGTGTTGTAATAGACCAAAATTGTTGCTAATATGATGATTTAATAAAAAGTGCAGACATTGTGTCATGAATAGTGTCTCCTTTACATTAAATAATCTTGCATGTTTCTTGTTCCATATTTCAAACTGCTTATAAATTCTTGAATGTAGATTAAATTTAGTTCGTAGTGGTTGATGATTTAATATATGAAGTGTTGTAGCAATCCCTGGTTTATATCTTGGGCAGTTTCTTGATTGTGGGAATGTTGTGCAAGGTCAACATGTACCTTATATTCATGTGCTCAGTTCAACTGCATGTATTCATTCAATCTCATTGAATGAATGCCTTCAGCCTGAAAATATTTAACACCTTAGAAGATTGTACTATTTTCTGCAAGATTGCAGGTATATCTTGGGTCGACTAGAAACTAGTTTTAGGGATTGGTCCATTCCAGGTCTTTCATCAGTTGTATGGTTAGTCTTAGAAGTAGTGTTAATAGTTAGGACTTTTGAAACCCTTATCTTTTCTTGTTTCTTTAATTAAATGGTTAGGACTCAAATTTAAAGCATCACCATATCTTAAAATCTGATGAGTTTAGAGCTTCTAGCATTTGTACGTAAGACCCCTTGTGATTACCAGCATATTCACATTTATCATTGAGTTTTTTCTACTGCATTATCATGACCTGACACCCGAGAGACCTTGGGGTTATCTCTTTGTTCATAGAGATCAACCTTTCAAGAGAGATAGGATAACTTTTATTGTGTCTGAGTTGTTGATGTGCAGAAACACCAAACAACAAAATGTAAATATTATAACTAAGAAAGGGGATAGAAAAATTATTTCAAATGCTTACTATATTCCTAGTTTAAAGCATAACTTGATTATAATTACGTAGCTTGTTTGAAATGGGTATGAGTGTTTTACAAAAATAATGAATATGTAGTTTTGTACCAATTTTAAATAAATCAATTTTAATAGCCAAAGTTAAAATGATTAACAATAGAATGATCCCTTTGAGGTTGAAACTATATTTGAGGGTAGAATTTTCTCAAGCACACCCCTTAGCAAGACCTCAAGTGGGTCAAGAAAAAATTCTTTAAAAGTAAGTCCCACATTCACTCAACAAGAGATCATTCATGCAAATTTTCTGAAGCCAAATGTACCAAGGATATTTTTAAAAGTTTTAATCTGGAGAATTGTAAGCCAATAGGTGCAAATTAGTTGTAAGAGGATTGAAGGTAAGAAAGGATAAAAAATAATCTAATGTCGATCCAACATTCTATAAAAGACTTGTTGGTAACTTGATATACTTGACAACCACAAGACTATATATAACGTATATGGTGTGAGAAGATTATTTCAAGGTTCATGGAGTCCCCAAAATCCTATCATTGTAAAGGAAGAAGAATAATTTTGATATATGTGGGAACTTGAAATCATCAAATTTTGTATTCAATATTGGATGAGTTCAACAACATAGGATACATAGATAGTGACTATGTACGAAGCATTGTTGATAGGAAAAGTAAATCAACTTATTTTTTTATGTAGGAGCATCATGCCAAGGCTGTCAAGTGTCCCATTATCTACCATAATTTTCAATTGTAAGAACTCTATCACATGTTTAAAAATTTGGATCTTCTATTGACCATTAAGGGAGTAGTAGTCATTTAACTAGTGTCAACTAGCATTTACTGATTAGTTAGAATTTAAGAGTATGCAAGGTTCATAAATTTAAATAGGCCAAGGCTACTCTTGCCATTAATATGATAATTTCGATGCTTGAACTAGAGGGTCGAGAGGGAAAATATGGAATATTCAAGAGAGGCCCATTTTTTGTTCTTAAATATATAATCAAGTGAATTTTGCAGGGATTTTTGTGGATTCTTTATAATGAGAATAAAAGGAGGGGTTGTGAGAATGAACAATGGAGAGAAGGCCACAAATAGGAGCTATAAGGAGAGTCTCAATCCATAAGAGGTAAAAATTATTTATATAATGAGTATGCATTGGATAATAAATAGCAATCCATATTATGAAGAGATAGGGGTGTAGTAGAGGCTAAACCAAGGAATAACTAGATATAAGAGTTAATTTTTCCAAGGGTGTGTAAGTGAGGATGAGTAATAGGTAAGAGATAAAAATAATGAAGAGTATATGAAGTGATCCAAATATTATATAACAAAGAATTGACCATGCGTGGGAACAAAGGAGAGAGAAGGAATATCATATAGAATAAGGAAAAATTAAAAAACATAGGATATTTCCCAAGCTTATGAGTGAGAATAAAAAATAAAAAATAAATAAAAGGTGAATTAGGCATGGAGGAATAGGAGTGAAAATCATATAGAAAAAAACAATTCTACAGGGTGCAAACAAAAATATGAAGTGTGAATACTTTAAGTGAGTATCAGAGCTATTAGATCCATCCCTTTCAAAGAGAAGCTACTAGGTTTCATTTCTAAGAAAAGGGTAGGTGTAGGTCCCTCTTTTGTGGTGATTATTATAAATTCAATGTGTGTAATTTTTATATTTCTGATAAATACTTGATGTAGAAATTTTTATTTTAATAGTAGTCCTTTTTAATGTGTGTGTACATGCAATCAATATTTATTCCCTAATTTGGTGGGCGTTAACTTTCCTAGGCTAGTTTAAGTGTTTTTGAATCATATATGTACAAATGTGCTTATGGATGTGTTATTTTCTTGTCTACAAAAATAGGGTAGAGTGTACATAGATTAAGTTGAATCACCTAAGCTATTTTCTATGTTAGGAGTGGGTTGTAGAAGATAGCCTGAGCTACTACAAGACTATCTATAACAAGTAGTTATTGATTGTTAATAGTTTGAAGAGCATTTTTCTATAATGCAACATCCCTTTGAAATCTTATTGTGAGGGGTTATGCTTGTGGGCTATAAAAATTTATTGTGATATTTCAAATTGATTAGATTCCAATGAAGGAAGTAGTTCATGTGGAGAACAAAGTGTATGTGCTGCTATAGTAGAGAGTAAGTTAAAAAAAATGAGATCAAGGATAGAAAAAATCTAGAAATAAGGAGAAGAGAGACAAATATTGTCATAGAAGTAAGAGAAATCATAAATATTGGTAAAGAAATTAAAGGTATAAGAGGAATACAAAAGAGAATGGATGTATTGAAAAGTGGTAATAAAGGTCACATGTTCATGAAGGGAAGAATATTATGGTGAGGATGAACAAAGAGTTCAAGGAAACTAAAATTAAATTAAGGAGAATTTTTACGCTATGATGAAGGCCTTTAGGGGGAGTGAGGCAAGGTTAGAAGCCCTAGAGAGTAAAAATATTAGAATATGTGGGAATTCACCAATTATCTTAACAAAGGGGACAAAGAGGAGAAATAAAAGATAGTCAAAGAGTATGGATAATATTACATTGATAGTGAATGAGTGAGTAAAAGTTTCATGTGAGTATCTTGCAAATGAAAATATGACACTTGAGTAGCCTAAGGAAGACCTCATAAAAATAAAATAAAAGAGAAATGAGTACTTATTGATGAGGAAAAACAAGAGGATGTAGTATACATGATACAAGGTGTTAATCTACAAAATATGATGAATGAGGGGGAAACACATGAGTTACAAGAAAATAAGAACATATTAATTGTGAAGACAAGAAAGGAGTGAAATAATCAACCCCATAATTTTTCTAATATATTTGTGTTTTGTAGGTTTAGAGGATAAAAATGAAAAAGAAGGAAATGAAGATATCATTAGAAAATAGTATATGAGGATTCAAGAGAGGAATTCCAAGAGTAAGGTATGGATGTTCTAGTGTGTGAACCTAATTTTTACGAGATTCTTGTAAAGGAATATTGGAGAAGTGCAACCATGATAGTGATAGTAGAAAAGAGATAGTAGAAAAAGAGATTCTACAAGTTGTTATTCAAGGGAAATGGAGCTTTCCAATTAAGGAGAAAGATGAGGAAAGGTACTATAGGGAAGGAAAAAATAACTAATGCAAAAATGAGGCTACTATTGGGAATGGGAGGGTTTTCAAGGTGTTTCAATTATTTTTAATGATGGAGTGTCCCATGTGTGAAGCTATGATATTGATAAAGGAGGTTCCCATGAATTTCAATTTAAGAAAAAAATAGTTGCTACAAGTAAGTGCAACAAAAGAGTACAAGAATAATGTCAATGGGTGAAAGCAAGAAGTTGAGTCCATGAAAAGTGGAATTTTTTTCCTTAGCCAAAAAAACCAAATCAGCTTTGCAAAAATGGGATCCCGATTTTAATAAACGGGAACCTGTTTAGGTTCAGGATCCCGAGCCTAAATTCAAAATGGGGTCCCATTTTTTTTAAATCGGGATCTCGTTTGCAATAGGGTCCTGAACCAAGGCATGAAAAATGGGATCTCAATTATTAAGAAAGGGGATCCCGATTTTTAAAAAGTGGGATCCCATTTTTTAATAATCGGGATCCCGTTTTGCGATGGTATTTATTTTTCCAAAAAATAAAACTCATTTCATTTTTGTTACACGGGATCCCAAATTGGTATGTGGACATTGACTGTTGAATGAACTTCAGGTACACCACCATCCCTTTTTTTGTGTTTTTTTCATTTTTTTAAATGTAAATACAAGAATGTGTATTAGTGTGTTTTTTCTTCAATTTATCTCTCATTTTTTGCATTTTATTTCTCTATAAAGTAGAAATGAGTATTTGTATAATTAGATGAAAAAATGCAATGAACCCTTGAATAAATTTAATAGAATGAAAAAAATCAACGTAAATTGAACTTGGAAAGAAAAAAAATTGTATTTGAAACCTACATTGTTGAATCAAACCAAAAAATATTATTGTTGAAAACCCTAATTGAACTTGGAAACAAAAAAATTACATTGACAAAAACCCTAAATTAAAATTAAATTTAAAAAAATGCATTTGAATTTAATCCTAATTGTTTTTTGAAACCCTAAGTTCAAATCAAACAAAAAAAATTAGATTTCAAAACCCTAGTCTCAAATGAAATAAAAAAATTGCATTGACAAAACTCTAAATTGAAACGAAATTTAAAAAATTGCATTTGAATTTAATCCTTTTTTTTGAAACCTAAGTTCAAATAAAACAAAAAAAAAAAAAGATTTCAAAACCCTAGTTTCAAATGAAACAAAAAAATTGCATTAAAAACCCTAATTGATTAGATTTTACAATTATAATTATTTTGTATATTTATTTTTTGATATAGATGATGTATTTGTTGGATTGTTTCTTCTATCAAAGTTTAAATAGAATAATATTATGAATTTTTTTTTTAATTCTTTATATTCTATGTTAGGAGCTAGACTTGGTCTAATACCATATTTAACCTAGATTTAATCATGAGATATATCTTTTCTATTCCCCTTTAACTAAACATAGAGAGTTTATTATTTTAATTAATAATCATATCTCATATTCAAGATTTATCTTTCCCCTTTAACAATCTCTTTATTCTCTCTTCTCCCATTTTCATATCAAAGTACACTTAATATTTTCTTAATTTATATCTATAGATTCTATTCAAATATATACAAGTTACTAAATTATTTATCTAGTTTAATTTGTATCTAATGCACTCTTTTTTATTATTTGTATCCTATCATCTAGATTATGGTTAGGGTCTTTTGAGTAAAAACTATAATAATGAAAAATATTCATTATATTATTTTAAATTGAAAACTTGGACCTTGATACATCTTGTATTTATATTGATGCAAAAGTCATTGAAGTAGATTTTTAGATAGGGATATTTTGTTGGAAAGCATGATAAATTAACATAATAAATGTAGAATTATATCTAGTATAGGTGTTTATATGTACATAGTTGACACCGACAACATAGGTGAATCATTTTTAGTTATTATTAAATCATGAACCATTACTTCTAGAAAGACTAAAAATAAATTTTCGGTAGTTTGGACTTCTAACTTGGGTCTAGAATCTAGTGTGGAAAATGATAAATTTGATGAGGTTGGGGATAGCATAAAAATATTTTTATAAAAAATGAGCTTGAAATATTTTTTAAAGTACATTAACAAAAGTAAGAAAAATTTTGCATTGGGTAATATTAACTAAATAAATGAAAATATTGAACCATAGGAGAAGACCTTGATACATTTAAATCAATATAAATAGAGGGACTAAGCATAGTTATTTGTATTAGTAAACCAATATGTGGTATAGTTTACGAAATAGAAATTATAGACATGATTATCAAGACATTATATAATGCTTGATTTTAAGTAGCTAGTGAAATTGCATTTCTAATTGTCCTAGGTGGTGCCTTTATGTCAATCAATTATTCTTTGAATTTATCTTACTCTATTATTTTAATACATTAACCTTATTTATTTCTCATATGATCATATTATATAAGTGCCCCTTATATAATATCTCTCATTATATTTATCCCTTGGTTAAAGTTCAAAAATTTGTCATACTTTTATAAAGAAAATGTCCAACACTAACCCAAATATTTAACTTGAATCACTATAAGGTGAAATGTATGTTTTAAATATTGAAATGGTGTAAACTAATTAAATGTATAATCTTTAAGAGTAATCTATGTTTTTACTTTTTTAGATTTTTTTTTAAATGATCTAAATTAAGTTATTTGATGATAAAACACTAAAAAATAAAGCTAGATGGGATTTCACCCTTTATTTTATATTTAGTTTTTTCAATCAATTATTTCTACATTTATGATGTGAATTTTTAGTTAATGAATTTATTTTTTCCTCATTTTGATAAACTTATATTTTTAATTAAATAATAAATTTACATTTACTAAAATCATAAATATTTCTATAAGATGTCACCTTCTATCTTAACTATGTATTCAAAATGGAAATAAAAATCATTTTCACATAGAATACTTTCCTAAAGCCTAAAGCCATAATTTTTTCCTAGGCCCTTAATAAAATTTGGTTGCCTTAGGCAACTTCACCAAATTTTATTCACTTGATCCATGTCATTTTGTCCTAGGACCTCACTAGACATAGATCCCCTTAAGCCATCCTATCATCATAAACCATAAATCGATGTCTTAAGGGGTCCTAATATGACATTTCTTAAGGGGATCAAATAAGTTCTGAAAATTTGGTGAAGTTTTCCAAGGCAACCAAATTTAAAAATTTAATAAGATCGTGCAAGATTATAATATCAATGAGATAAATCATTATCTAGGTTGATCGATTAATAGTTTAGGGTGATAGGATGGCTTTAGGGGATCTATCTCTAGTAAGGTCCTAGGACAAAATGGCATGCCTCAAGTGAATAAAATTTGGTGAAGTTGCATAGGACCTTAATGAAATTTGGTTGCCTTAGGAATCTTCACCAAATTTTATTCACTTAATCCATGTCATTTTGTACTAGGACCTTACTACATAGATCCCCTTAAGCCATACTTCAGGATGTCTTAAGGGGAATCAAATAAGTTCTGAAAATTTGGTGAAGTTGCCCAAGGAAACCAAATTTAAAAATAATATAAGATCGTGCAAGATTATTTTTAGAGTAATTGGGTATTTACTTTATTAATTAAACAATATTTGTTTAATTATGTAAAGTTCCCTTTTTACCTCTTTTCACTTAAGCTAACATTAGGTGCATAATAATTAATTACTTTATTAATTATTATTGTGCAAGCCTAGGGTTTTCCTTTTTAGGGTTTTCATCTATATATGGTTGAAAACTATCTTTTGTATCATTATTCATTTTACATTTTGAGTGAATACATTGCTCCATATTCTTGAGCATTCTCTTTGTTGCTTCTCTTTGCTTCTCCTTGTAATAGGTATTATTTGCTTGCAGAGGTCATTGGGCTCCTATGAAGTTGTATCTTCTCAACTCCAACATGGTATCAAAGCTTCAGATCTGTAGCTGCTTGTTCTTGTTGTGAGTTTTTTTTGCATTGGAAGTAGATCTAGGGTTCTAAGTTTTTTTTGGTGGATTCAGCATACTCTTATTTTTGGGTTTACTTTGGGCCCAAACGGACAGTGCCATTGGATTCGCAGCACCCAAAAACCCCTAAATCGATTGTCAATTCGTCGATTTTGGTTACAGTCGACTAGGGATGCAAAAATTTTTTTAGGGTTTTGGCCGTACGGCCCTCCGCAGCAAAAATCGCAAAAAAATAAAAATTAAATTAAAAAAACCTAAGGTTTTTTTAATATTTCATGCGCTGCACACACACACCAGGACGCACCACCACCACAACACCTTTTGGCCACCGCATACACCGGTCGCTCCGCCCGCGCATACATCAACCACCACCTGGCCACCACGCAACCCAACCGCCACTTCGCGCTCCCTGCCAAGCTCCGTGCTCTGCCGCTGAGCTCCCCGCCTGGCTCTGCCAAGCTCCCTGCCGATCGACGCCAAAACCACCAACATCGAGCCCACTGACAATGAGCCCATCGACAACGAGCCTGCCGACCTCCTGTCAGCTCTCTCCAGCTCCTGCGGGCTTAAAACCCCTCAGCCGGTCCTATTAGCGACCATCGCCAGGCGCTCAACCCTACTGGCTCCCAGATCTAGCGGGTGGTCTCATGGGTGACCGAGGGTTTCAACCCAGATCCCAGCCGCCAGCCCCCTGGTCCTACATGCGACCAGGGGCTTATTTTTTTTAGCCCTTGAGGGCTCCTGGAGGCCTTTTTTACCTTTTTGAGTAGCTTGCACTAAATCGAGCGTAAAATGGGCATTTTTTCTCAGATTTTCAAAAATGAGATATCGTCGGAAAGCTAGTTTTGGTGCCGTTCCAGTGGTACTAGTAATTTTTTCTGATTTTTCCATTTTATAGTCATTTTTTCCAGTCAAAGTCATAACTTGGGTTTTTCACTCCAAGGGGCGTATCTTTTGCGTCCGAACTCCATTTTGCGCAAACAAATAGGCATTGGAAAGGTATTATAGTGATCTTTCCAGATATACAATCTATTTTATCAGAATATTTAATAGGTATTTTTTATTCAGCTTTGTGTGTTTTTACACTTTGCTCAATTACTTGGTCATTTTGGCTCCTACATGGGTTTTGTTTGCGTTGGATGGGTTATGTTGATATGATTTATCATTTCTGAGATCATTAGTCTCTAAATTTTTCATGGGTTTTTCTACTCATCCTTCAGTTGTTATTCTGGAATGGGGTAATTATGAGTCATGGGCAAAGGGTATACTTACACATTGTAGGTGGCTTAAATTTTTGCCTTATTTGTATGATCTCATACCTGAACCAACAACTTTAGAGGGAAAATTAGCATGGGATATCATTAGAAATCACATAGTAGGACTTATATTGTCTAGTGTTGATCATGACACTGTGTTGGCTATATCGGACATTGATTGTCCTCACCCACTTTGGATACATCTTTGGGAGATCTATGGAGACCCAATTCTCTCTCCATTCCCAGAGGATCCTGCTTCAGATTGTCTCTTACCCATTGCTTGGAGAGAGAATACACCCTTTGATCATGATACTTTAGAGGAGCTTGAGTATTTAGACACCCTTACATGTTTCGATGGATTAGAGGTTTGTCTCACAGTTCCTACTCTTCAGACTGAGACTTCATCAACATCTCCTATTGTTCTTGATTAAGTGCAGCAGGGAATCATACATCTTCCAGACATAGCTACTTTGGACTCTTATGTTGCAGACATATCTTTCTTGTTTGTGGAGTCCTATATTGCAGATTTGGAGGATTATTTTGAGGACATTCATCTCCTCTACCTTGACAGTCAAGTTATCACTGCTTGCCCACCATTATCCGTGCATTCAGAGGTTGCATTTCAGTATTCTCCACATCATTTTGGATTCGACATTATTTGTTTTCATTCAGACAGTGAGACTCTTTAGCATCCTATCATGGCACACATCTTGAGACAGATTGGTTCCTCATTCTTCATAGGGTTTCTTCAACATCGTCCTTTGGATCTATTTCTTCCCAAGGGGAGGAATATCATTTGCTACTTCAGGATCTCCTTTTGGATTCTACATTAGGCATCTACCATTGTGACAAGAATTTCTTCATTGTGGGGGGGCCTTCTTCTCTCTTTCTATCTCTCCTATGGAGACCATTGTACATGTACTTATATGATAGAAGTTGTCTATGGGGGGTATAATGTTATCCACCTCCTATCCTTCTTTCATTAGTGCATTGCTTTCTTTCCTTGCATTCTATTTTGGGGAGGAGTTTTGTTCCCACTGGGTTTTCTCCTTTACCCCATTTCATTTAGTTTGCATTGATTTTGTACATGGGTACCTGATCTGGCCTTGTTGCCGAGACCCATTGCTTTTGCTTTCAGTAGCTTCTTCTAGGTTTTAGCTTCTCCCTAAGTCTAGCTTAAGGGGGGGTGTTAGAGTAATTGGGTATTTACTTTATTAATAAACAATATTTGTTTAATTACGTAAAGTTCTCTTTTTACCTCTTTTCACTTAAGCTAACATTAGGTGCATAATAATTAGTTACTTTATTAATTATTATTGTGCAAGCCTAGGGTTTTCCTTTTTAGGGCTTTCATCTATATATGGTTGAAAACTATCTTTTGTATCATTATTCATTTTACATTTTTAGGTGAATACATTGCTCCACATTCTTGAGCATTTTTTTTGTTGCTTCTCTTTGCTTCTCCTTGTAACAGGTTATTTTCTTGCAAAGGTCACTGGGCTCCTATGAAGTTGTATCTTCTCAACTCCAACAATTATAATATGAATGATATTTCATGATCTAGGTTGATCAATTTGCGGTTTAGGGTGATAGGATGGCTTAAGGAGATCTATCTCTAGTAAGGTCCTAGGACAAAATGACATGGCTCAAGTGAATAAAATCTGGTGAAGTTTCCTAGGACCTTAATAAAATTTGGTTGCCTTGGGAATATTCACTTAAGCCATGTCATTTTGTACTAGGACCTTACTACATAGATCCCCTTAAGCCATACTTCAGAATGTCTTAAGGGGGATTAAATAAGTTCTGAAAATTTGGTGAAATTTCCTAAGGAAACCAAATTTAACAATAATATAAGATCATGTAAGACTATAATATGAATGATATTTCATGATCTAGGTTGATCTATTTATAGTTTAGGGTGATAGGATTTCTTAAGAGGATCTATCTCTAGTAAGGTCCTAGGACAAAATGACATGGCTCAAGTGAATAAAATCTGGTGAAGTTGCCTCACACCTTAATTAAATTTGGTTGTCTTGGGCATCTTCACCAAATTTTATTCACTTAAGCCATGTCATTTTGTACTAGGACCTTACTACATAGATCCCCTTAAGCCATCCTATTACCCCGAAAACTACATCCTAAACTCTAAATTGTAAACCCTAAAGCATTCATAAATTGTTCTATATTAATTCACTTAATTATTTTCTCCTTAAAGTAACATGCCTTAGACATAAATGAGGCTTACACATTTATCATTTGAATTCAATTATGCCATTTATATTGAATGGTTTAAGGGTATTTCCTAAACATGTATCTTACATTTTTAAATTACAAATCTAATGTAGGTTCACTTATATCTTAGAGATCATATGGATAGATTAAATAATATTTGTAATCCACCTCCATGCCATCCATCTCCACCAACTTCACCTCCACCTCCACCCACTCCACCTCATAACCCCCCACCTCCACCACTTGAAATTGATGGTGCTTGCTTGCAAGCACAAATCAATGCCAATGTTAGAACCATCCAAGATCAAATCAACATTATTCAAAATGAAGAATCTATCACACCAACTTTGAGGATGATTGCATCTAGGATGAAAACCGTTGTTGATGTTGTTAGGGATATGGATGGGATCTTAGATGAGCATCGACAATGGCTAGAGGAGAGGATAACTTATGATTCTAAAAAGGAAAACACAAAGAAATGAAGAGATGCAATTAAGAGCCACAATAATTTCTAAATTAAGACAATGATCTTATAGTTATGAATTTATGAATTTGGTTCAATGGATATTTTTAGTGACATGAATTTACATGATTTTGGTTCCAGATGGATATTTTTAGTGACATGAATTTATGACTTTGGTGAAATTCATGAACTTATAATGATGAATCTATAATAGTATATATTTTATGACTATCTACTAGATCATGATTTCTCCTATTGGAAAAATGTAATATATATATGTGTTAGACATAAAATGAGCTTTTGGTGAATGTTTCAAGTTTATATTTTAGTATGTACATGTATTAAAATTGCATAGTTCTCGATCTTAAATTTTGAAATTTGTATGTATGTACATAGTTTAGTTGAATGATGTATGCATGCAAATTATGCATCGTATTTTTATTTTAAATGTATGTACATGTTAAATTTTGAATTTTGTATGCACATGCTCAAGTTCAATCAATGTATATATGTACTTGTAACTTTGTAAGTTTGGTGTATGCATTCAAATTATGCATCATATTTTTTATTTTAAATGTATGTACATGTTAAATTTTGAATTTTGTATGCACATGCTCAAGTTCAGTCAATGTATATATGTACTTATAATTTTGTAAGTTTGTATGCCAATTTTGTATAGTTTTATGTATGTGTGCACACTTATATCTGATATCATGGATCAATTTAACATCGATGATATCCTCAATCCAACACCTAATCCACCTCCACCTCCACCTCCCCCTCCACCTTTTCAACCTAATATCCCACCTCAAGCACCTGTTGCATCTGATGAGGCTCGCTTTGAGAACACATAAATGATCAAATTGCATCCATTCAAAATCAAATCAATGTTATGCATAATCAAGCATTGATTCCTCCACACATGAGACATTTTTCCATCTACGATGCAAAACATTGTGGATTCCATTAGGACGATTGGATATGATCTAGATAGGCATTGAAGAGAGAGAGAGAGAAAAGATTAGATAATTTTATGCAGATGGTCTCTCCCATAAACAAATTTTAGACCTTAAAATAAAAAAATCCCACCTAGCCCCTTACTTTCTCAACCCTGTTACTCGTTAGCCCATTCCTCCCAATAAATCTAGAATATCCATGAGGTGGTGTATACATCCACAGATGAGTGTACATTTTTGGGATCAATGGTATATGGTTTTTGACAGTCCACCACACGCTAATTGGGAGGTCCCATTGTATTTTTTGAGGAAATTATATGTAGATTTTGTTATGGGAAAAAATCCCAATTATTTTGATTTTAAATCATTTTAGGGTGTTGGTGGTGACCTGCCACAACAGAGATTAGGGGAAAGGGTTGATCCCCAATGCCCCATGCATGTGCAACCCCTTGTCATTGCTCTTGTTCCTCCCATTCCTGCACCTATGCATCAATGTGCGGTGGTCTCAACATTAGGATCTCTTAGTACACTCGTAGGAGACCTTAATCAACATGCTTCTGCGATAGCGAGTAGGGAGCATAGAGACAACGATGATGGAGGAGTATTTTATGGATTTCATCTGAGTACCACTCCAGGAGTGTCTACGGTCCCATATGTATGTAATAGTTTCCATAAATTATGCTATGGACCCGATCAGGCCACACCTAATTCGGGTGGATGTGGAGATTTTTTTGGTTCATCTGGTCGCCTCAGTTCATTTGTAGAATTTATTACAGTAGACCATCACCCTAAAGACACTATGACACAGGTATAAATATGCATCTACATGTTGATTTTATAAGAATTTTAATGAATACATATATATATCAAACAAATTTTGCAATACATTTTAAGAATCAAACTATTTGGTGTACATATGACATTGACGATGGGGAAATCATCTACTCTGTGAGTACATACATCGAGACCAATCCTATTCGGCAACCATTTTGGGGTATTTTGATTTCAATTTTCTAAATTATGTATGAAATTATTTTTAACTTGAGTTTTAAATTTATATTTGAATCATGAACATATGTTTAAAATATTTATGTTGATTTATGGGAGTCAATCGACTTCCATATCAATTCCACCCGAGGGTTTTTTGAGCACTCCTCCACTACTAGGTGTCGTAGATTAGGGGTAGGTACATTTATATTATAATTTTTTTAACTTTGTATTCGTATACTTACAATTATGAATTTTGAATTCACTATATATATCAAATGTTAATGTATGTTCTTGTAAATATTATAAGTGTTAAAAATGTCTACATGTATGTCTAGGTTGATACAACAATGAGGATGGGCATCAGGAAAACATTAGATGTTGCAGCTACTCATGAGGCCTCTAATTTTCAGGTTGTTTAAAAAAAATCTACATAAAATGTGCAAACTTGAATATATATATTTTAACCTAATTCAAGTATACATGCTTTAAATTTGATCTTGTAGGACTTTTTTAGTGCATCTTTCTACCATGACCCAGTTATGATTACACCTCTAGGAGGACATGTAGAGCAGGCTCCAGATAGATCTTGGTAATTTAAATTTTTATCATATATTTAAAGTCAATTACAAATTATATATTTTCAATAAATTTAATTTAAAATTTAAATTTGAATATTTATATATATAATACATGAGCTAATACATGTTTTAAATTATTTTTCTTTTATCTAGCAGGAGACACAAGTTGTAGTTGAGCATGTACAAGCAAGTCCTGGAGAAGAGGGTGCACAACCTTAGAATACAGTACAATTAAAATATGATAAATTATAAATTAAATTTAATTAAATAATTTTTAATTGTAGACTTACATATAATTTCAACTTTCTTTGTCTTGTTTATGTAGATTGATTCAGAGAATTTAGAGGTTGGTTCAAGTGCACCAGAGCATCTAGACCCAAATATGATGGTAATTTAATTTTGTGATGAATTATAGATTAAATTTTTATTAAATCATTTTTCATCATCTTAAACATCTGATTTCATCTTTCTCTTATATAGAGTGTTTCAAGTCATCTACATAGTCTGCATGGTGTGAAGAGGTATCTTCATTATAGAGACAATACATGACCTAAACATGATTTTATGGGTTATATTTGATTATTTCATGGACTACGTATTTGGTTTCTCATGTACTTTGTTGGACTTTATATTTCATGGGTCAAGTATTGTTGGACTTTAGTTCATGGGTTGTACACTCTGATGGACTTTATTTCATGTGCTTAATATATTGGTTTCACGCACTTAATATGTTGTATGGACTTTATTATATTGTTTGAAATTTTAATTTACGCATGTACATTTATGCATTTTATGTTCATACAAGACATTAATATAGGACATTAATGTGAAATTAAACATAATATGAAATTAAAGTTGAAATTATTAGGATATTTTAATATTTGTACTTTACAAATTTAGTGATCCCATACATGATATACATGATATGTACATTTAATAAGTAACGATAATTACTCAATGAACTTATACAAGATTAGAGAACAAAAGCAATAATAAATTATATAAACAATAGCATCCAACACTAATTTATAAGTTGTCAAAACAAATAATAACATCCAATACTAATGTATAAGTTTTCAAAACAAATAATATCATCCAACACTAATTTATAGGTTTTCTTAAGGGGATGTCTTAAAGTGTATGTACATGTATTTGTAATTTGTACTTGAAATGTTTAATGTATGTACATATATGTCATCTCAAAATAATGTTTACAAAATTTGGATATGTCATCTCAAGAACATCTCAAACTCGTGCCCAGAATGTAGTAGGTCTTCATGCCACCTGATATCAAAAAGGTACAAGCTCAATATCAATGAAATAATCAAAACATACATAATTTAGTTTATATAAAAATATCTATATGTACACAACTCAAGCACATGCATTTAAAATTATTCCACACATGTGTGTAGGTTGAATCTAGGCATCCTCTCCTTTTTGTTTCAAAGTATGATCTATCAATGCAATGATGGCTTAAGGATTAAAAAAATGATAATAAATCAATTTTAATTATTAATGTACAAGAAATATCAATATATAATGTATTTAAATATAATTTAACTAATAATTACCTATTTTTACCAAGTATTCCATGTTGTCTAGGTTGAATTTGCATGGACTAGATCCTTTTTTTGATTGTGACTTAACGATCTATAAAAGGACAATTTAAATCAATTTCAACTAATAACACACTTGACAAATATCAAAACATGTATTTAATCTATTTAAAAGGACAATATAAAACAAAATATATTTACCTGTATTTACGTATTCCATTGTACCATTTGCATCCTCTCTTTTTTGCAATGCATCTATGATTTTCTCATGCTCTTCCATAGAAATTGTCCTTCGAACTTTATTTGTAGGTCTTCCATGATACCGATCTAGTTTTATATTTATTGCCACCTCCAAATGTGAATAGTGTATAATATTTTTATGTGTTTCATAATCTTTGAATGCAAGTAGACCAGTCTTCCTTGTTAGGTATTTTCATAGCCAAGTGCCAACAACCACCACCAATCCTATTGGAAAAAATGAAAACTATCATCAAATAAGTTCTCAAAATTTTCTTAAGGGGATCAAAGGCTTGTTCTAAAATAATTCTTAAGGGGATCAAAAACTTGTTATCAAAATTTTCTTAAGGGAATCACCGTACCTATTGGATAATGATAGCCATCATCATCTTCTTGAGGTGCTATTAACTTATGTTTAGTCTCCACACAAAGATCCAACCAATATTTTGTTTCCTATTCATTCCCCTCAAGTGCAACAATAGCATAGACATGTCCTGTAAACAAAATTTGATTTAATAACTTGCACATATCCATATAAATAATTTAGTATTACTAAATAACTTAATAAAGCGAAATAAAATGAAAAAATTGAATTAAATTACCTTCTTGTAGAAGGTCTGAAACATGGTCATAGTCTTCAGATGCAAACACTTGATCATTTTATTCAATAGTTCTTTCATACTGATCGTGTGCTTGTGTAGGTGTTAACAATCTTTGCTCCCATTGTTCAACCCATTCTATATTTTCACATGCTCCCCAATCTCCTAAGATACAAAACTAAAAAAAACATGCAAGCTCCCTTGTCCAGATAGTCCATGTGCTTTTTGTCGAACTCCTAAATGAATGTCATTTAGTAGATACATTGATTGTCTCACAGTCAACTCTAGGTACAATATTCTCTTCTTCAACCAACTAAAAGAATCGATGGACTTTATAGTACGCACTCAAACCAGGTACAAATAATCTTGTATTGCAGCAATCCACAATGCCACGTGCATCTTTAAATTTTACTACATCCTTGAGTTTTAATTTTTCTCTAGCAAGAATTCTTTTGACACACGCACCAGCTCCATCATGCTCTCCTTTACCATGCCCAGCTTCAAAAAAACTTCATATATGTTGGACATTAAGTTCCTTGTGAACCCTACTTAACCAATAGAACATTCAAGTATTCTTGAATTGCCTCGTACAATTATCTGACCATATGAGGTGTTATGTCATCTAGAATCCTCTTTCTCTTAAATTTCTATAAAATATACTCAAACAATATTGAAAAAACTCTGACAAGTGTAACCGGTTGTCACTCAAATAAAATTGATACTCCCTCAAAAAAATTCTATCATCCTTAGTGCTATCATCTGCATGTCTATAAACAATATGGACAAACATAGCTACTTGCACTTAATTATAATACTGTGATTGAATTTCCTCTTGTGGAGCTAGAGTATAATTTTTCGTAAAATCAACCATTGAAAGTATACTACCAATTGGAAATGTGTTTCTACATGTGTTAAATTTTCCATCAAGCCATCGAGCATGTTGAGAATGCATAACATATTTTGGTATAATCTTATTCTTAAATTCTAATATGAATGCATGTATACTAACTTTTTTTGTAACTAAATCACAACGCTTTCCAAATTTTCCATCTTTTAGAGAATAATTAACATTCTTAAATCTATTAACATCAACTACTTGTTTTCCAAAATCATTATCAACACTTTCATACGTGCAAACTCTAAAGAATGAATGATTTCCACAACTACTGCATTGTCCAAAAATATAAGAACTTGAATAAAATAATTTTTCATTAGATATTTCACAAAATAAACTTGATATAAAATCCCTTATTGTTTTAGATGGCATATTGATACCACATTCCTGCATAATCATGTTAGTATGAAAATCACAATGTATATATCAAAAAAATCATGAAAATAACGAAATTGAACATGTGTTTTTGTAATACCCCTCCGTTTTGCTCCTTATTCAGTTTGCTTCATGTTATGTTTGGTTGCAGTTATTTTGATACTGGATACATTTTGTTATGATGTTTTGTTCGCTACTATTGAATGACAACTATTATTGTATGATGTGGTTATCTGATTATTGTTTCACATGCTTTAATGGTTTAATGATGTTGTAGAGTTAGCATGAGATGTTATTATGAGATTATTGGATTATGATGGAAGTGTCAGTTTCGATGAGTGTATTGGTGAAGAAGACGAGTTCGCATCACTCACTTGCAAGTGCCCTACGAATCCGTAATTCCTTCTTCACGGTGTGTATTATACGCTAGATATATTGTATGATGTTGTTTACTTGGTTGCAGGATTGCAAGTACATGATATCGACTCCACCTGGGTTTACAGGTTTGAGCGTGTCAATCCAACGGTTAAGTTGAACAGGAGATAGTAGCTAGGTAACATGTGTCAAGTTTACACCCTAGCCTTAGTGTGTCATCAGTCGTGTGTGTCAAGTCATTGTCGGTCTTGCTTTAATGTTATTTAATTCTAAAGGATTCTTGATTTGGAAATAGATATTTAGAATAATTGCATTTAAATCATGTTAATGATTGTTTAATTTAAATAATGCAATGTGGATAAAAGTTTATATTTAAAATTAATTAATTATATTTAATTTATTTAATCAATTAAATTTAATCCAAGGGGGTTGAATTTAGTGATTAAATAATTAAATTAATTAATTAAACGTGATGCAAGAAAATGAAAGGAAATAAAAGAATTAAAATTAATTTTGGAATTTAATTTCAACGTGTGGGAATTAAATTAGAAATTGTAATTAAATGTTTATTTGGAAAATGAGTTTCAACTTTGGAAATTAATTTATTATTTCAAATTGCATTTTAAATTAAAAGTGGGTTTTTGAAAAATTGAAATTAATATCTAATTTGCAAGCAATGTGAATTAGGGTTGTAAAAATTGAAATTGAAATTAATATCTAATTTGCATGTAATGTGAATTAGGGTTATATTAGGTTTTTTGATTTATAAAGAATACATGTTTTAATTTTAGGGCAGAAAAGTTTTTAGAAAAATTCATTTTTACAGCAGAGAAGAAATTTTGGAAAAATTTGCACAAAGGAAGGGTTTGAAGAAAGTTTGATTGTAGAATTGATTGGAGGAAAGATTGTTTGCATTTGTTGGGTTTTGGATTGGATTCATTGGATGATTGAAGAAAATTTAGGAAATCTTTGGAGGAGGCTTGCAGCAGAAATTCATCTCTTCCTGTAGCTTCTTGAACCAGGTTTTCTTCTGTGTTTTTATTGTTCTTGATTGTTTTTAAAATAGTAGTGATTAAAGATTTGTTTGTTAAATCTATTTTAGAAAATAAATTTGTTGTTAGAAAAAAACAATCAAATAAATTTGTAGCTTTTGTTTTGTGAAAATTCTTGAGTGAAAATTGTGAAAACCTCAGTTGAATTTAATTTGTTTGAGGAAATCGATTATTTTGTTTTTGGATTCAAACATAGAGATTGAGCAATGTTTTTAGAAAGAAAATGAAACCCTCTGTTTATTATTAAAAAATCGGATTTTAAAATCCGCAGGTAGTTATATTTTTCAAGGTAAAATGGTCTGGTTGCGTCGCATATAACTCCACTTTCACAAACTGGGTTGTCAGGAAATTTAAAGGGTTTCTACGTCTTGGAATTTTCTTATCCCTATAAAAAATCGTAAATACCCAGATCGTAGTTTTTGAGTTATGCTTGAAACACGAGACTGCTAATTAAGTTATTTTCCCATGGCTGCTCTGATAATAAAATAATAATAAATTGATATTTATAAATATTAATATTTTATGTATTGTTATTATAATATTAAAATATTATTTAATAATATTTTATATTATAATTTATAATATTAAAGTATTATATTTATTTATATTATTTTAAATAAAATTTGTATATTAGATTAGTGGAATTAAAATTATAAACGTATGGGGAAATTATTGTTTATTTTAAAATGGCATGTTAAAGTTGAATTGAAGGAGTTAAATATTTGATTTAAAGAATGCATAATTTAAAATTTAATTGTGGAATTTAAATTCACGTGTAAAAGGTCCAATTATTAATTTGATTTAATTGGAAATATATATATATGATATTGGGTTATAGTCCAAATATTGATCTTATTTTAACACAATAAATTATGGAAGAGATCAAATGTTAATTTGATTAATTTTGTAATAATTTAATTTGCAAGGACAATTGGTTATTTAATTTAAAGCGAAATGTTTTGAGTTATAGTTGAAAATACTTATTTTGTTAAGAGCAATTAGAGAATTAAATATTAGTGTAATTTCTCTCCTATCTGAAAAGATGAATTTTTAATTTAGTTTTATCGATATAATGAATTAGGTAATGAAATGAGAAATGGATTTAGAATATCCAAATGTAGTTCTTCTATTGCCTTCAATGATTAGTATGTATGGAAAATGTATAGAGAAAGATATTTTTTTAATGGAAGTAATTACTTGACTTAAAAGAAAATATATTGAGAGGTATATATATCCATGAGTATTTTCAATCAGTATTTACCTTGTTTTATTTAAGTGCATGTAATTTAGCTTTGCATGAAGATTTTAAAAGATAAGTTTTGAATGCATGGTCAAATTGTTAAGAAAAAAGGATATTTAAATATATTGAAGAATTGTAGAAGTATTTATATTTGAATGTTTGTTTAATTAATGAGATTTAATTGGAAACAATATGAATGCATGGTTAAATAGAAAAGCGGAGAGTTATTTTTATACATTGATAAAATGGCATGTTTAAATAGAGAATTGAAAAGATATAGGTTTTGGATAGAAATAGAATATAGTAATGGTAATAGTTTATGTTGTATTGGAAGTAAATCTAGGAAATGAATATATTTGAAAAAAAAAATATTTATTATGTTTTATTTATTTTCATAGAGCAATTTAATCATTGTGATTGGAATATTAAAGGATATATATAATTAAATTCATTAATATATATATTTGGTGTCTATATAATATGGAGCATATATAAATATGTTAAGTGTAAATTCATTATCGTTTTTCCTTTTAATAAGGTGCCTGCAATATATTATTGAATAGAGATTTAAAAATGGATTGATTAGTGTGTATGGGAAAATGGATAGAGAAACAATATTTTATTATATTAAAGTGATTGAATGTTTTAAATAGAAAATTGAATGAGATGTAAGATTTGGTTAGGAAATGGAAACAGGTTACTTGCATGGATTCATGTCGATTTAAAAGTAAATTAAGAAGTTGATTATATTGATGAGGCAAATAGTTATTTTAGTTATTATATTTCAATTAGAGCAATTAATTTATTGTGAATGGAATATGAAAGAGATATGGATTTAGTATATCCAAAAATAGTAATGTTCTAGTGATTGCCTTAAATGTTTTAGTTTCTCTGTATTTCGTAAAGGGATGTAAGTTTAAATTGTTTAAGGTTTCCTATAATGGAAATAGAAATATTGGATATGATTATTTGAGTTAACCCTATAAGTCTGTCATTGACCTTGTTAACGTTACCTATTGAATGAATATGGATTTAGGAATTCCAAATATTAGATTTGATTTATGACTTGAATGCTTTTGTTTCTATGAAGGCAAGTTGCATTGTGGGTTTTGGGATCTAGTGTTAGTCCTAAATTATAAGTCTTCCAAAAGAACTTAAAGGATAAGGGTTGTTGAATCTTTATGTCATCCAGTTGTTTTCCCTTGGGTAGTGCATGGCATCTTTTCAGTTTTACCTAGTTTTCATGAACGGGGATGTTTTGTACCTCCTGTGAAAGGAGTGGACTATGTGTTGTTGCCTCCAAGATGTTTGGAGTGTGTTATATTATTTGTTTCCTCCTAGAGTTGGAGTGGTTATGTTTCAATTTTATGTGCACTTGAGTTTTCCCTTGGTGATTGGTATTTGTATACATGTATTGTTCTCTGAACATACTTGGTCGATTTTATGTCTGGAAGCAATGTGACCTATGTCAGTGATATTAGTGTTGTACCTGAGTTGTACTTGTTTAGTTCATTTATTTGGTTATGTCAGTATGAGTCTGCCTTTGGTTAGAAGTAGTAGTATCTTGACCATGTTGTGTAGTTACTATCTCCTAGCATGGGGGGTGGGCCTTCGGGTACCACATGGTTGGGTGGAACATGCACTAAAATCGTTGGGTCCCCCTTGATCTTCAGTTCATGGAGGCGAGACATCCAGATGGACAACTCACGGTTCTTATTGTATTTTCTTGCATTGTAATATTTTAGATTGTATAAGTTATTTTATCCCTCGTATGTTTATGAGGTGAGATTATGTAATTGTTATACTTTTGTACTATTGCCTCATTCTAGAAATGAGTGATGTAACTATTGGATTAAGTTAATGATTATGAGATTGTATCTTGGTTGATTATCTTATTATGTTATGAGGTATTCTTATGATATATGATGTTTATTTCATAAAGTTCATAATGTTATGGTTATACGTAATATGTATGTGTGGGTTTAAGTAATCCTAACCTTGTAGCCTTAGAGGTTGTTGTTAATTAGTAAGTGAATGTGTATGTTATTGCACTTTATAAAAAAAAAATTGGTTCGCTTAAGTTGTTAATTACAACTTCCTTTAGGGTTGCAAGGCGGGGCATTACAGTTTTACAACAACAAGATATTCTTTCTTTATTAATTTTTCAATACCATGGTTTACATTTTTCAAAAGACCTTTGGCTTATTTTAATATTACCAGGTAACACTAAATCACCACAATTTTTTTTATAAAATTCAGTTTGTGTTGTATCTAATAGGTGTTTTGGATAAAGATCGTGAACTTTGGACCCCACCCTTAATTTTAAAACATCTCTAGCATTAGATGATACCTTAGTATTATCATGCCAATATTTTTCAATCAAATATTTAATTTCAACATTCAATTTCATATCAGACCTCCGGAGTTGACCACTGAAACTCCAACATTGGTTGATAGGATCATTTTCTATACTTTCTCTTCCTTTTGTCACTCTTAGCAATGTTTTAGGATGTATTTTTAAAACTTCACTAATATTCCTTACCATTATTTTAAATTCAAACCTGATTTATTAACTATAGTAGTTGTTATAGCTCTTCGTGTTGCATTCTTATCTTTAGACCTACTATTTTTGCTAATAGAGTGAATGGCACTAGCAGTACTAGACATAGCATGTTTTACTGATTGATCCTTTCTTCTTTGTTTAACAAAAATGCCTAACTTTTTCATTATTTTTCGCATTCTCATTAATTGCATCATTAGTTGACATTGAACTGAAATTTTTTTACGATAAAAAAAATGATTGTAAAATCTATTAGCCTATGTTCTTATTTGTCTCTCAGAAATTTTACTAGGAAGATTATCCAAAACATCACTTTCAATTTTAAAAAATATATATTCAAAACTATTTTCTTTTTCATTCTCATTCTCATCTTCATTTTCATTTTCATCTTCATCTTCATTTCCATTTTCATTTTCATTTTCAACAACAAAACAGTTTTCATTTTCATTTTCATTAAGAGGATTTTCATTTTCATTTTCAACAACAAAATGGTTTTCATTATCATTTTCAATAAAAGTATTATCATTTTCATTTTCATCGAGAGGATTTTCATTTTCATCTTCCACAACAAAATCATTTTCATTTTCATTTTCAATAAAAGTATTTTCATTTTCATTTTCAACAACAATTTGACTCAAATATTTAACTCTACGAATATTATCAATATCAACGTTGTAATATCCAGCCTCTTGTAAATCTCTAATAAACACCATTTCCATGAGGCTCAAAGGTGGATTTGAAGGAATACTTGGACTTGTGCCTATTGAAACATTATCCATAGCATTGGAAGGGATATTTGAAGATATACCAAGAGTAGTTTCTCTATTCGTATTAGTTTCCACATTCACTTCTTGCAAGTTTGCATCATCTACATCCATGGTCTCCTCAATGTTTTTATCTTCAATAGTTGTGGAATTGGATGCTTCACCATCATTCATTGATTTAATTCTTATTCTTCTTTCTCTTTCTCATATTCTGACATTGTGATCCCATGATTGAATTTTTTTGAAGTATACACAAATGAATGTCAAAAACTTGAGAGTCTTCCTTTAACTTTTTCCTCCTTCAAAAAAGTAACAATTGTTCACAAAATTCCTCTTCCTCCTTCAAATAAGTAGCAATTGAACAAGTTTCATCTTCCTCTTTCAAACAAGTAAAAATTGAACAAGAATCCTCTTCCTCCTTCAAACAAGTATCAATTAAACAAAATTCCTCTTCGTCCTTCAAACACTTGTATTAATTGCTCAAAAAATTTCTTCCACCAAACAAGTAGCTCAATCAAACAAAATTGTGCATCCTCTTTTGAAACATTTATAGGAATTCAACAAAATTACTCTTCCTTCTTCAAACAAGTAGCTCAATTAAACAAAAACCTTTATCTAGGTTCTTTGAAATAAAATTTAGGAATTCAAAAATAATTATGTTCCTCCTTTCAAAACAAATAGCAATTCAACAAAAAAATTCTTCCTCCTTCAAACAAATAGCAATTCAACAAAATTATTTTCTCACAACGTCCCAATGATGCCTCCTTTCAAAATTGGAAAAAAAAACCAACTTGAAGAGCTTCAACAAGACAAAAAGTTGATAGAAAAAGGGAACATGTCGCATTCGGCCGTACATAATGATTCTAAGACCCGACATACCCCTTTTTGACAGTAAATTTAAAAATAATGGTCAAAAAGAACTCAGGATCCCATTTACTAAACGGGATCCTGAGTTAAATAAATTGGGATCTCGTTTATTAAACGGGATCCCATTTCATTTTCCAATGGCCCTACCATTTAATTTCCAATGGATGAATTATAAATGGGATCTTGTTTAGCAAACGGGATCCCGTTTTTTAAAATTTCAAATTTAGGCTAGGTTTTTGCTTTGTTAACAAGTCCGAGAAATGGTTTGGGGATCTGAACCTAAGCCTTGGACCTAGTTTGACCTGCAAGTTGAAGGTCCTAGCAATGTCACAAAAAATACTGACTTTGGGCATACATCTGAAGGCTTTCTTTGTAGAGTTTTTTGACGAAATTAAAACCCATTATAGATTAGACAATGATTCCAAATATGTAAAAAAAATTATAATTGGATTATTTTTTATATTTTCATTTAATTTTTGATTAAATAGATTCATAAACTTGAATTATCAGTATTTTTTAGTATTTTAATAACTATTTATCAACATAAGATTTTTACAAATGGATTGCACGAAAACTTACTTCAAACAATTCTTTTCAATTTCAAAAAAAAAAAATCAAAAAATTATAAGTTTAGGTCATCTTATGCGTGACATACACGACAATTTTTTCAAACACCAAATATGGCCGGTAAAAAATTTAAAAAATAATATATTCAATAAAAGATTACAAAAAAATATGGAAAGCATGCTTCAGTGAGTTACAAATATTCTCCCAAAAGTATTTAAAAATATATGATTATTTAGGTCAAAATATGGATGGCGTACATGTGCATGGTATGGTAAAAAAAAAAAAAAATTAAACAGTGGTTTTTTGAAATGCCTATTGAAAGTCAATTTGTGTCATCTAGGTATTGAAATAAATTATATATTTGGAAACTAGACTCCGAGTACTACATTTTATGATTAGTGATTTTTTTCAAAATTCCATCTGTAAATGCTTCAAATTTTAAGGTCAAATGTGTCGAAGTCTAAAAATTAGGGAAAACACTTCCACTAAATGGCCAAAAAGTGGACTCAACTTCTTGCTAGCACCCCAGCTAATAGTTACTACAATTTTGTGTTGTCAAGGAGTTTAGGGAATATGAATGTTCATACAAGTAAATATAACAAAGGAAATATGGATACATAAATCTACAAGTGGATTTGATGCATTTCCAAAGATGTAAATTAGCATAGTAGCATACAAAATATATAGTGGCAATAGGATTAGAGGATGATGGTACAAAAGTGTTTCTATTAGATTTTATTCAAGAGTGAAAGACATGTGTTACCTAGGAGATGCTACAATTACATGCAACAAAGGGAGTTGGATATCAAAATGCATATGCTACAGGTGGAGTCTTCACAATATTGCAAGTTGTACTAGAACGAGTGATGGAAAGATAATCTTGATAGTGGATGCAACCAATACAAAGAAGTGTTATAAGGAAGAGTACACTAAAAATATGGTGTTTCAAGTAGATAAAATAAAGGAGGCATATATATAATTAAATAATGGATGTTCAACTTAGAGGATACTATTGGGTGTAATTTTGTAGCAGAAGTTGATGGTTAGAAAGTTCATAGGTTATGGACAAATTATTCAACTTCATAATGAATGTGAAATTGAGCCTAAGAAATGACTTTACACACAAAGATAAAAGCATATGGTTTAGAATACTAAATGGATAAATGAAGGAATGGTGCATGATCAAGGAAATAGTGGATGGAATTGACAAAAATAAAAATATTTTCTTAGAATTTTACCATGAGGTATATATTCATGTTGAGAATGTTATTATAGAAATAATAGTTGGGTTGTTGGAGCATGTTGCAAGTTAGTATTTTAGCATACAAAATAGATAGTGGAAATAGGATTAGAAGAGGACAGTAGAGAGATGTTTCTAATAAATGGTATTCAAGAGTGAAAGAAATGAGTTACCTATGAGATGCTAAAAGTGCATGCAACAAAGAGAGTTGGCTATGCAAATGCATATGCTAGAGGTGTAGTCTTCACAATACTACAAGTTAGACCAATGAGTGATGGAAAAATAATGTTGATAATGGATGCAATCAAGGAGAATGTGTAGTTAGCTACAAGATATGTGTTACAAGTAACAGTAATAAATAACAAATAGCCTCTAGACATGAATATGAATGAGGAGAGAATGCATGACATTGTGTGTAAGGTGTTACAAGTAATGATAGATGTGATGATGAAAAATAAGTGTTGCAAGGAAGCATATACTAGAAAAATGGTGTTTCAAGTAGATAGAATAGATGAGGCATATATTAAATAAGGGATTCTCAACTTAGAGGATACTATTAGGTGTAGTTTTGTAGTAAAAAATTATGGTAAAAAAGAATAGGTTATGGAAAAAATATTCAACTTCTTAATGGAATTGCTTCTAAGAAATGGTTGTATGCACAAGGATCAAAACATATGGTTTAGAATACTAAATGGGGAAATGGAGGAATGGTGGATGAACAAGAAAATGGTGGATGAAATTGACAAAAATTAATAAAAAATTGTCCTTAGAATTTTACCATGAGGTATAGATTCATTCTAAGAATTTTATTATAGTAACAACAAGTGAGTTGTTGGAGGATATTGAGGAAAAGAAAAGAATATATTTACAAGATATGGAGATCTCTACATGGGTATAGTAAAATGAGGAGAAATTTAGGTGTGGAGAACTTATTTGGAAACTTCAAGAGAACTATATATTAGGATAGAAGTTTGTCATAGAGTGAGGTGAAAAAAGGATTTTAATCTTTTGGCTAAAAATTAAACCAAGTCATATCCTATAGATCCTTTTGTGTTGTGACATTTCTTATAGTAGTTGAACCAAGTAGTATCCTCTCTTCTTTTATGTGCTCTACCACATTCGTTTCCTCTATTTCCAATATGGTACCCCACTATATAACTGTAATGATCTAAAAAAATCATGCAAGATAAGATTCAAACAATTAGCTGTACCTGCAAGTTAGTTTAATATCAAGCAATGAAACACATAAGAATATAAAAAGGAAAATAAAGTGAAATGGAATGATCTCACCAATCTTCTCTATTCATGATTGCTTCCATTGCACCTTCTCAAGCCTTGCTGCAATGATGGAATGCCCTCAGATTTCTTTGTGAGCAAACTTCTCTAATGCCTAGCCTTAACAATGCTTTTGAAGGATTTTAAAATATCAAACTATGCACACTAGAAAGCAATTTCTAATATGCAAATAGTAAATAAAGTCTATGATCTCTATAATGCCTATAATAAAAGTTTATATTAAATGATCATGGATCTGAAAATGAAATCAAGATTGTCATTTTATAGAAAATGCAATCTTGAATGAATGGACAAGATGAGAGATTGAAGAATACCCTAGAATCAAAGGTCAAGATTCAATAAGGCAACCCTAATTAGGGTTAGGGTAAAATACCCATAGGTGTAAATAAGATTTAATTAAATGAATTAAATCAAGATTGAATGTGACAGTTGAGATGAAATTAGTAAAAATCAGAAGACAAGAGGATAAGACCTTAGAAAATCAGTAATTTTAGAAATTACTTGATTTGTAGAGGAATAGTTCCATTTTGAATTAAATTAATTCAAAATAGAGATTTTGTGAGATAATAAGTAATTGATTTTTGAAATCAATTACTAAATGAAGAATCAGTTAACTATGTGAAGATATTTTTAAATGATTTTCTTTATTTAAAAATATAGAAGTGTCACATAAGGCAATTAAATAATTAATAATAATTATTTAATTTTAATTAAGAGATAATTACTTAATTAAATAAATAAATGAATTTATTTAATTAAGAGAGGATTTAGGAATTAGTGACATATTGAATCAATATATTAAAATATATTAATTTAATAATTAGGAGGACATTAATGATAAGGATTAATTAAATAAATTGATGACTTTATTTAATTATTAGAAGACTTTGACAATTAGTGACATATTAAAATAAATAAATAAGATTTATTTATTTAATAATCATGAAGAATGAGAGATTATGAATTAATTAAATAATTATGAATTATTTAATTAATAGTTGAATGTGGGTTAGGAACATAATTAAAATGTTATAATCATGTCATGATAGAAGTAGTAAAAATAATGCTTGCAGGTCTTGGTCTTTTTTATGTGTCTACAATAACCACATTAATTGATTCACCAAGTAAACTATCCTATATCACTTCATTGTGAAATCTTAAACAAAACACTTAATTTCATTTCTACTCCTACATCTTATTTTTTTCTATACCCACTCTTAGTACATAATTCCTATCAAAATATCCCCTCTTCTACTAACTCAACCACATGCCACCAAGTGTTTCAATAAACACTACCACCCCTTCATAGTGCCAACAAATCACAACTTCCCACCACCATTCACTGCCCAATGATAAATCAAGGAATAGTCCTCCAAAAATAATATTTTTAACTTTGGCGGTTTCATGCCTTTTCCCTATCATTTTTTTTTAAAATTGGGCGATCTTGACTTCTAAAAGTGATTTTTAGGATTTTTCAATAGTGTTTAAATTTGGATAGAACAAATAATATTTTAGAGGAATCTTGGATTGTTTTTGCTAACATATGTTGATGTCAACAACCCCATTGCAAATTTTCTACTCCCTCTCCATTGTAGTATCTAGATTTATAATTTGATTTCAAAGGATCATATCTTGAGCATATGACCTCCATTTTCAATTTAATTTATTTTATATTTCTAGTTAAGTAGTATTCTCTATGAATTAGTGTAATTACCTTTTGCTGAAGTGGTCTTGGTTTTCCTTAAAATTAGTTTTTCATTAGATCTAATAGATAGTCATAGTTTGTAAAACTTCAAAGGCTTATAAATTTCACATACACTCTTGAATTGAGGTGATTTTTTTTTTTCAAAGTGGATTTTTTATAACTACACATTGGTGATATTTTTTAAGTTATGATTATAATCTCGAATTTTATTTTAAATATTTGGTCTATTTTTCAACATTATAAACTCTAGAAATACCTCCAACATTATACAGACACCAATTTATAAACTACCAAATAATTTTTTGAGGGGGATATTCTTGATTGATAAGATTTTGGGGGGTTTCTTGCTATGTTTTAAGACAATGCATCTCCTTATATTTTGAGTTTTATCTTGTTCTTTTATTCTCATGCACACATGGGAAATCTTATGTTTCCTTTGGTAAATTCATATAACTATTCAACATAAAAAAAAAATGCATAGAATTCCTTAATGTGCAACTAAGGTATACTCCCTATATTGAGAAATAGGTTCTAGAGACAACATATTCCAAGGATAAGTTTTTGTTTATGCTTGAAAGCACTAAATAAATTGTATGTCTTCATAGCTTTGTTTCCATTGATGATCTACTATTTCACACTGATTCATGTACTAAACCTAATGAATCATAGAAAAATTATAAAAATTATATGGTAAAATTGATGAAGTTAGAGGCCATAAATTGGCATAGCGTTAATGAATCTCAATCTTAAAATATTTTACAACATATGAAATTACATCACTAAATTTGATGAACTTGAAACACAACTCAAAAGTTGTGGTATTAATAAAAATTACATATAGCTCTACACTAGATTGAATAAACTAGATCTTCAATATCGAGATTTTATTTTAAAATATTCCATATCTATGAGATCTATGCATACAATACATTGTTTTGAGTTTTCTCTAAATTATTTATGCATGAACAAAGAAAGTTACTCTCCATGGGTATATTAAATAAATGATAGAAAGGGTAAAGTTATCCTAACAAGAAACATAAAACAATCCAAGAAAAAAGCACATATAGAAAAATCGCAATCCTCATCTATCCCTAAAGTGAATTTTGAATCATCTTCATCCAAGGGAATTCATTGAAGCAGGAAAACACAACTTGCATCTACTATAAGAAGGTTGGTCATGAGGAATATTTGTATCAAGGGAAGCAAATCAATGGGTTCAAACATCTTCTAAAAAATAATAACGTTAAAATCTACAATGCTTTGTTGCTCAAAAATCCTCCACTCCTTCAAAATTAGGTAAAGGGAAATAAATTGCACTTGTTTCTTTTATAGATTCCTCTTAGTAGTGGATTCTTGACTTAGGTACTTTGCACCATATGGGGTCTAACATAGAACATAATTATTTTTTGGAGCCTTGTTTCATGCCTCACATTTTCATTGGGGTGATTCTTCTATGAATGTCATTAGAAATTTATATTTGATGCTATTAATAATACATTTGAGAATGTTCTCTATGTGACTAAATTTTGATTCAACCTTCTCTTCATCTACTAGATCACCTAGAATGGAAGGAAGGTCAAATTCACTCCAAATCCCCTAACCATCAAGGATATTAAAGATAACTCATTTCTTACAATTGGAAATTTTACCATCACTCTTGGATTTATACTTTCTCTCACTTTATACCGGATGCTCCCACTACACCATTACTCGCCCATTTAGATTATGTAAGCAAACTATGACATTAGAAATATGACCATCTCAACTACCACTACCTTTAGCAACTCAACGCATAATACATAGTCATAGGTCTTGTTCAAACAAAAATTTATTATAGTTTTTATTTAGGTTATGCTTTGAGAAAACACCCTAAGGACAAGTTTCACAAAAAAAAGGCTTGGAGGGCTTCAAAAGTCCTTAAACTAGTTCATAGTGACTTAGTAACTCTGTTTACTAGTTCATAGTGACTTAATAACTCTGTTTTTATTCTTATATATCAGCAAGGCTTACTAATTTCTCACCTTGATTGATAATATTTATACATATGTATGGGTCTTCTTTCATCAAAAAAAAGGTAACTTAGTATTTGGCATATTTTTGGAGTTAAGGCTCATGTAAAAGAATAACATAACAAAGTTATTAAACTTCTCTATAAAAGATAATGGTGAAGATTATGTGAACCATAGCTTTGAATAATATTGTATTATTGAAGGTATTGATCTTCAACATTTACTATGATGTTAAAAGACAAGAAAAATAGGTCACTGAAAGAGATAGACAGCTTCATGATCCATGCATGCTTACTTGCACCTGAATATTAGGTTGAAGATATATCAATAATGTTGCTCACATAGATAGAATAAAGTTATCCATAAGGCATTGAATGGAATCACTTCCTTTGAATCTTGTTGCAACAGCAAACCTATTATGTATCATTTTAACGTATTTGGCTCAATAACATGGGCACACATTCCTTTAGGGGAGGCAGAGAGCACGAAGTGGGGAGAGTTCATATAAATATAGGAATATTCAAGCTTTTTATCCTTGAATACAAGTTATAATCTTTAATAATTTGAGCTCTGGAGCATTCAATTAGGGAACGTTTTCTCACTAGAGTTAAGATCCCAGGAAGTGGGATAAGAAAAAAGATAAGGACTCGTAAATATCCATGGCTCTGATCAGTTGCCTCCAGGTGTGGGAGACTCTGCCATTAGCTTACACATCAATATGATTAATAGTTCAATATAAATTGATGGTGAAATTTATAGTTTATACATGGATTTCCAAAGATATTTGGATTGAAGAGCGAAAATAAGCACCTGAATTAAGGGAGAATCATGGGTGGACATAGGAGACCTCGTGCTGTTCTGGTTCCTTTCCCTGCCCAAGGGCATATCAACCCCATGTTGCGGCTGGCCAATAAATTGGTTGAACAAGGATTCGTAATCAGTTTCGTCAATACCGATTACAACTATGTTCGTATTGCACAGGCCAACAAATCCATCTACAATGATTTTGTTTCTGGGGAAGGTAACAGTCATGGTGATATTCGCTGGGTAGTCGTCCCAGACGGCCTTCCTCCCACCGATACTCGCACAGACATTGCCCAGTTGTGTCATGTGACAGAAAACATCATCGTCTCCTTCGTCGACAACATGATTGGGGAGATGAAAAGGCAGGACCCTCAGGAGGACATATGTTTGAAAACGGACTGCGCGGCGGCCACCGCATTAGATGCAGCTAAACGCCACGGAATTCCAATGGCTGCTCTCTGGACCTCGCTTACTGCCATCTATGCCCTGCAATATAATTTACCCAATCTCGTCTCCTCCTCTGTTGTCCCTTCAAATGGTAAGCCCCACAATTCCTTTTAGTTACACAAACGCATGGAATTCTCTAACAGTGGAGTAGTTTGTATTTTGGATACTTTACAGGAGTTCCCAAGGAGACTGCGATGGTGAAATACCTTCCCTCGATACCGCCTCTCTGCTCTGCACATCTTTCTTGGGTTGCTGGATTCAATGAAACCCAGCAAGAGCTTATCTTCCACTTCATTGAACGTTTCATGGAAAGAACGAGAGAGCTCAAATGGGTGTTATTCAATTCCTTCTATTATCTGGAAGCCCCTATAATCGATAGCCTAATTGCCCAAGGAGCTTCGGTATGTTCAATTGGTCCCTACATCCCTTCTCCCAATCTCAATGGGGAAGTTCATTCAGAAATCACGGCGAACTTCTGGACAGAGGAAGCAGAATGTTTGGAGTGGCTAGACAAGCAGTCTCCGCAGTGTGTTGTGTACGTGTCCTTCGGAAGCCTGGCAATAGTGAACCAAAGACAGTTGCAAGAATTTGCCCTGGGTTAGGAGGTCACCCACAAACCGTTTCTGTGGGTTCTGCGAAACGCTATAATGGACGGATCAAGCGCTCTACTTCCTCCCGGATTCATGGAAGCCACCAAAGATCGGGCATGTTTTGTGTCCACAGATGCAGGTTCTTTCTCATCCTCTATTGCGTGTTTCATCACTCACTGTGGATGGAATTCCATAGTGGAGAGCATCGCCATGGGAGTGCCCATGCTCTGCTGGCCTTACTTTGCAGATCAGTTTATCAACTGTGTTTATGTGGTAGACGTGTGGAAGATTGGGCTGGCTTTGAGTGCAGACAGCGATGGAATAGTAAGAAAGGGGGAAGTCGAGAAGGCGTTGGGAAGAGTGCTTGAAGATGATGAGATGAAGACAACAGTGATGAAATTGAGGGAGAACGCAAAAGATGCAGTGAAGGGCGAAACGGGATCGTCTTATGTAAATTTTCAAGACTTTGTGAAGGCGATGAAGGAGGAAGCGTGTGAGAAATAACAGTTGTTTGTGGAGCCGTTGTTCTTTTATTAATATGATGGAACATGAACTCTCAACTACTGTTTTTTTCAAATCTTGCAAGTGTCTCCTACATATTGAGAATATATAAGGTAGTTTTATATATTTAAAATCGTCTGTAAACTCAAAAAACAGATCGCTGATAAACTATAAAAAAATAGTTACTTTCCTTTCCTCATTCTGTCATGTTCATCCTCCAGAATGGCGCCACTTCCTCATTTATTTGAGATGACTGCCGATTTTCACTCCCCTGCCTCTGTCTTGTTCTCTTCTTAATTTTATGTAGACAATGATGTTTTAAAAAAGACATAGCCCAACTCCAACGCATTGCACAAGACAGCTTCTTGTTTGAAATCTCAATGGTAAGGAATCTTTTATGTACTCAATTGGTTTTGACTGGCTCTCCTTGAAGCCAACTGAGTCATCTTTTGTGGACAGTGATATGGATATTTAATGAGAGACTACTTTCATTTGAGAAGCATGCGATGTCCTCTGGGCTTTGTGGTGAGCTAATATTTGCCTTTCACGCTACCGTTTAAGGGATTTTTATTCTCTTAAAAGAAATGATTATAGAATGTGGCTATGGACAAAATCACATTAAAGGACAAATTATTACACATCTGCAATAAGTAGTTCTATAATATAATAGTTTGTTTGTAAAAAATAGAAATCATTTTTTTCGTGTATTTTAGTTTTTTTTGTTTTTCTTTTATCTAGTATTAAAGTTATTAATGGTATCTTATTTGGTACAAGTTTTATTAGTTCACAAATTTATGATTGATGAATAAGAATTATAATTATTAGTCAATCACAATGAAAACTTTGTTTAGTTCTAAAGATATATGAGAGCATATGAAAAATGATTTCCGGAATCTATAGAGGTAGCAACATGCAATGTAGTATCTTAGTACAAAAACATTTATTTTAGAAAAGAAACAAAAATAAATCAAGGCTCTCTTTAACATTTTTAGGTAATGCATGAAAGTGTCTTCCCAAGGGTTACTACAAAATCAAAGAAAGCATGGGATATCTTCAAAACCGCACGTATGGCTAAAGTAGAAAAATAAAAATCAAAGTTGCAAATGTTGAAAAGAGAGTTTGAGACCATGTTTATAAAATAAATTATAAGTCTATGGATTCATTTTTAACTCAATTTATTGGTCTATTTAATCAAATTAGGGCTTGTGGTGAAAGATTTGTGGACAAGAGAATGGTAGAAAATATTTTGACAAGTCTAGCCACAAAGTTCAAATCTATTGGTGTGCCTATAGAAGAGACAAAAAAAAAAATCACAACTCTTTGTAGATGAGTTTCATACATCTCTAACTTTTTATGAGCATAAGCTATGTAGTTCTTCTAGGTATTTTTTTCGAGCATGCTTTTAAGCCATGATTTTTGTTCGTCATGGTAAAGGTAGAGGGAGATCTAATTTCATAGGCATACATAGAAGATAAATAATAGGCGGAAGTACTAGCTCAACAAATTCAAGTGAAAGCACCAACAACCAAAAATGAAATCAAAATCACTCATAGACAAAGGTATGACAAATCTTATAGTCAATTTCATTACACAAAATTATTGTCATTATGCACACAAGTGTAGAAAAAGATATTAATTTTAACAAGAAAAGTATAAAATTTTCTAAATAAAAATAAAATAAGGGGTAAGTGCACCAATTTGTAACACAATTTTGGCTCTTAAGATGCCACTTTTTTTCTGAAATAAGCAAAATCTTATTTGCATGAGAAAATGAAGATAGTTATGCTCAAAATTTCAAGATGCGGCAAGAACAAAAGTTGAAGTGCTTCGAGTCTAGTTTCTAAGCTACTATTGTTTTTTGAAATTAATGAAGATTAAGGGTCTCAAAAACGGGGGAGGGGTGGGAGGGGCAAAACAAGTCATGTTTTTATCAAAAAAAATAGCATAGCATCTGAGGGCTCCCCCCTTTTTGATTAAATTTTTTTTAGAATTTCAAAAATCCCAACGGTGAGAAATTAGCTAACACCATGTAGTTTATACTCATTCTTTCGCATAATTTTTTTAATAAATATATAATATTTTATGAATTTTCAAAGTGGACACATCCTCAAAAGCTAAAATTTGAGCGTGTTCCACCCCAATTTTTTTGCAAACTAATCAAAAAAAATAAAAAATCATCATGTGTATAATGGAGTCTAGTTTCAAAAAATGTAATTTATTTCACGTTCTGATGAACAAGTAAAAATCTATCATAAACCTAGCACATGTTGGTTTTTGACCAAAAACAAAAGCATTTACAATAGAAGCCATGGATCAAAAGCTTAACTAAATCAAAAGGAAAAAAGAATTATATATTTATATAGCTAAGAGATATTTTAACACTATCATGGTTTTTTTATAAACTTGCATTGAAAGACATGCTTTGATGGGGAGCACAAACGAAAATATGAAGAAATTTTGCACCCTTTCAAAAAAACACGTCATTTTCATGAAATGGTTGTCCAAACCTTTGGGTCGGATGCCCAATGCAAAATACAACCCATAGGGTTGGTATTTCCCAATGCAACTTATTTGGGGCACACCAAATTTGGCACTCGCTAAATGGGTTGCTTCATTTAGTGTGCGCCAAATTTGGCGAGCGCCAAATGTCACTCATCACTTTTGGAATTCATTTTTGTAAGCTCTTTGATTTTCGCTTTGTCTATCAAGGAAACTATATACATGAAATAAACATTTAAGTAAAAGTTGAAATTTATATATGGACATTTACTTTCTTATACTTTAAGTTATATTTCATGTATATATAGGCAAGATGTTTGAGAGTGGTTTCAGATCTCTAGAAGTTATAATGCAAATTCTAGTTTTTGGAAGATCTTAAAAATTTTAAACTTAGTCGAGTTTCAATAATCAGCATATCAAATTTCAATAATCAAGAGGTCAAATTTTAGTACTTAGGAGGTCAAATTTCATTTTTCTCTCTCTATATCACTCATTTTCATCTCTTATTCTCTAGATCTCTCTCACTATATGCATCCCTTTATCTAACAATATCTTCCTGGAGCTCAAGAGTTATGTCTCTACATGTCCATCTCTCTCTCCTTCCCTCTCCAATATTTATCTCCCTCCCTCCTTCCCTCTCTACATTTCTCTATCTCCCATCCCTCTCCTTTTATCTCTGTATATCTCTCTCTACTCTATATATCACCTCTCTCTATACCTACCTATCCCTCTCTCCCTCCCTCTCCCCTCTTTCTCTCTCTCTCCTTCCCTCTCTACTCTCTATCTTTCCATTCTCTCTCTCCTTCCCTCTCTATTTCTCTCTATCTCACTTCTCTCTCCTTCCCTCTCTAGTTCTCTCTATCTCACTTCTCTCTCCTTCCCTTCCTCCCTCTCTAATTTTTTCTATCTCCCCCTCTCTCTCCTTCCCTTTCTACTTCTCTCTATCTCACCTCTCTTTCTCCCCCTCTCTCTCTCCCTCTCTCTTCCTTTCACCCACCTTTTTTCTTTACTTCTCACTATCTAACCTATCCCTCTATACATCTTTCTCTCTCCCCCCTACTTCCCTCTCAATCTCTCCACCTTCCTCCTTATCTCTATACTTTTCAGCTCCATCACACATCTCTATCACCTATCTCACTTCTCTCTTTCCCCTTCCCTCTCTAATCTCTTTATCTCTATCTCACCCCTCTCCCTCTCCCTCTCCCTCTTTCTATCTCTCTTTTCCCTCTCTCTACCTATATCTCTCCCCTTCTATCTATCTCAACTATCCATCTCTACCTATCCCTCCATCCTCTCTCTCTTCCACCAAAATTCACTCTACATCTCTTTGTCTAACCCACCCATATATACCTCTTTTTCTCTCCCTCTCTCTTTCCCTCTCTCAATCTCTCTACCTTCCTCATAACGCCTCTACTTCTCTCTATCACCTCTCTCTCTCCCCCTTCCCTCTTTACTTTCTTTCTCTCTATCTCACCTCTCTCTCCTAAAATATCCCTCCCTCCCTCCTCTCTCTATCTCACCTATCTCTCCCTCCCTACCTCTTCTTCCCTCTCTCATCCATTCTCTACTTCCCTTTATCTCACCCTCCCTCTCCTTACCTACCTATCTCTCTCTCCCTATTTCACTCTCTCACCTCTCTCTAAATCCTTATCTCTCCCTCAATCCCTACCTCTCCATCCATCTCTCCTTCCCACTCCACTTCTCTATATCTCCCTTTACTCTCTCTACCTACCTCTCTCTCTCTCCATCCCTACCTCTCCCTCCAACTCGCATTCCCTCTCTACTTCTCTCTACCTACCTATCCCTCCATACCTCATTCTCTCTCTTCCCTCATTCCCTCTCTCAATCTATCCACCTTCCTTCTTCTCTCTCTAAATTCTCCCTCCCTTTCCCTCTCTCCTTCCCTCTCTACTATATCTATATCTCAGCTCTCTCTACCTACATATAAATCCCTCCCTAATCTCTCTCTCTCTCTCTCTCTCTCTCTCAAGTCTCTCTATCTCTCTCCCCTCTACGCTTAACCCTTACACCCTAAACCCTTCAAACCCTCTACCCTCTACCCTCTATCTCTCTCCCACTCCCTCTCTCTCTTTCTCTCTCTATCTCACATCTCTCCCTCCTACCCCCTTCTCCCTCTCTCAATTATCTCTCTCACTCACTCACTCACTCCTATATCTCTCTGATCTACCCTTAGCCCTCTACCCTTAACCCTTACACCATCTATCTCTCTCCCACTTTCTCCCTCTCTCTCTCAAGACTCTCCCTCCTATCCCCTCTCCCTCTCTCAGGTCTCTCTCTCACTCAATCCCTCTATGTCTCTCCCCTCTACCCTTTACCCTACACCCTTAAACCCTCTACCTTCTATACTTAGCCCTCTGCTCTCTATCTCTCTCCCACTCCCTCCCTCCCTTCCCCTCTCTCTCTCAAGTATGTCCCTCCTACCCCCTCTCCCTCTCTCAGGTCTCTCACTCACTCACTCCTATCTCTCTCCCCTTTACCTTTAACCCTCTACCATCTACCCTCTACCCTCTACCCTCTACCCTCTACCCTCTACCCTTAACCCTCTACCCTTTATCTCTCTCTAACTCTCTCCCTCTCTCTCTCTCTCACTCACTCACTCCCTCCCTCTCTCTCCCCTTTGTTGGAACTGTGAAATTTTGACATCTTCATTAACCCTTCATGATTATTAGTCTCCCAAAAAAGGTTCATAATACAGACATAAAAATCCTCACATAGTATTTTTTTACCAAAATTTGGATTAAATTTTTCCATAAAGCCCCATAAATTTCATTTGGCATTAAATCTGTAACAAATGAAAATATTGGCATAAGTTGATGTAGGTCTCATCGATGACAATACACATATCCTCAATATATCGGCAAGACATCAGAAGGGTCATACCAATAAATTTATACACCAAGGGATTACGGGTTTGTATTTCTTATTGGAAAGACAAAATGTATCGGCATGACGATGTAAGGTCATATCGAGCTAGGTTACCTTTTACCAATTGGATTAAAGTAAAGTCTATTGGAGAGAGATTTCAAAACACTGCCCAAATCACTATTGGTCTTGCCGATAAAGAAAAGGGAGGAATCACTCGGTGAGACAAATGATGCTGGGGAGAGCTCAGAAAGTCATACCGACCCCTCGGGTTACACCAACAGAAATGAGCATGCGGAGATAAAGGGTGTCAAGAAGACGATGCGTGTGGTCTCGCCGAAGAAAATCATATCGGTGAGACATGTCACTATGGGGAGATCTAAGAGACATCACGGTGAGTATCATTCTGTTGACAGAACAATTTCTTGGTCTTGTGACATAAGTTAACAAAGTAAACATCTCGGTAAGACGAAGAGCTTTCGGAGTAAGGTGAAGAGTCGTTGGCCCAATTCATTAAGTTTGGGTGATAGTTGCTTCGACGAAGGTCATGGCGATATAAAAATCAAAAAGAAAGAAAATATCAGGGAGACTTGTGATGTCAGAGAAACTGCAAGACGTCTTAGCGGATGGATGAGCATTGAATAGGCAGATCAGCCAAAGATTTGAAATGTCTTGCTGATATGATCCCTAATGTGACAGTGAGAATTTCGAAAAAACTTGCAGCATTCATGTCTCAGTAAAGACATTAATGGTGCCACGAAGCATAAAATATTTTGCATATCAAGGTATGCTCAATTGAAATTAGTGTTTCATGGAATTGACAGTGAAGGAGAGAAAGGAAACCAACAAAACAATTAGGCCATTCATCTAACTTGGATTTGCAGGAAAAATACAGGAAGTTTCTCATCTTCTTAGAACTCATGAATTTTGAATATGGAAGGCACTAGTTCAAGAAAAGAAAAAGGAAGAAAACCCAGGGAGGGTAATCCATCAAAAGCAAAGAAGCAAAAGACCAAATTGCAACTAGAGGGCACTGAAAAGAAGTTGAATCAAGACCTCATAGACCAGTTACCTAGTTCTGGGCCTAAAGCTAGGCATTTTGTGCAGCTCAAAGCATAGATTGACAAATTAGATGACAAATACAAATTCATAGGGGATGTTTGGACTCCAATTAGGGGGTATGAGTTATTCAATTTCCATTATCATAGGAGAAATCGCTTTGATCCAGTATCCAATATGTGGAGGCTCAATTTGGGAAAACTAGTGTGCCCTAATGTTTTTATTGACGTTGAATTGGTAAAATTGTTGGTTGGACACTATAACCCAAAGAATAAAGCTATATGTGACTTGTCAGGGAATTCATTGATACATATATCTAAGAATGCAATAGCTAAGGTTTTCAAAATGGAAGGAATATGCAATGAGAAAATAATAAGTGAAGAACTAGATAGTGAATTTAGAAGAATAAACACCATTTATAAGGGATGGAGATTACCCCTGCACAGGATAAGATGTCATGGTAAACCTACTCCGATGGAAGATGGTGAGGGACCACCATTTCACGTAGATCTCTTCGAACCCTACCTGAAATACACTTATTTTTCAATGGGACAAGTATTGGGGATGGAGGTACCTGAGCATATGGCGGTTGTTCCCATGGTGATTGATGCAAATATTCAATATCACAATTCCAGATCATTTGATTATGCTGCACATGTTTTTAAGGAGTTGGATGCAAGTTTGATGGCGATAAAGAATGGGGCCTCTATCCTGCATCTCAGGAATTATTCACTACTGATACACTTAGTGTTGTATTTTGGACATGAGTTAGGTTTATGGCCCCAGGAGCTAAGGATTTCACAATCTGACAAAGAAGGTAGGCCATTGCCTATTCAGTTATGGACTGTTGTTTGGGACAGCAGGTTTGCTAATTCAAATTTCTTGCATTTTGAAGAATTCTTTGTGAAACCCTTGTATAGATTTTTCAATCATCCTTGTGATTATTCTTTATCTGAAGAAGTAAAGAGGTTTCTTAGTCCTAGAGATTATAAGGGACCAATCAACCGCAACTAGGGGGATTGGTATTTCTTAGAGAATGCCACAATGATTAAGGTTTATGGTTTTGAGGATACACCATTCATTTTGCCTAGAACTGTCCCGGATAGAATTGCATACCTAGAAATTGTTAGGCAAATGGATTTCTTCAATTTCATGAACTTAAGTTCATATGGGAAACAAGCCTTTATGCCTATTACATTGTGTTTTGGTGATTTTACTGTATTGGCCAAGGAGGGTTACAATTTGATTTTGGATAAATTATTACACTACAACATGAGAAGAGCACCATCAAGAAAGAATTTTGATCCAAAGGGATATATCTACTCTGCCAGACAAAGAATAAATTTTGGAGGGTACCAGCATGTACCCTATCAATCTGATAACATAATCAGAAACCTGGAGGCAGAGGAAGCAAAAATGGTGATTGAAAAACATGATCAGGAGCTGATAGATGTTGAGTTGTTATCCTCCATTAAAGGAATATCAGAAGTTGATAGGCCACAAGGCTCATTTGGGAAGGTATAAAGAATAAAGACTTGGGATTATTCCTATGTTTCCAGAGAAACAAATGTTGAGGAAACTATGGATGTAGATACGAGACATGAATATTATAGGTCTTTTATATCAGATGATGAATTTGTGAAGACTTTGGAGTTTAAAAAAATTTATACAAGAAAAAGGGGAAAGAGATAAGAGGACTGGTTGACAATGTCACACCAGGAAATGAAGATAAATTGTTAAAAATCTTAAGGGATGATGTAGACAAAGAGATGACGAACATGACCCCTGAAAAGGGAAGGGAGATGTTAGAAAAGGCAAGAGTTGTGATTTTCCCTGGTTTGGATCTAAATTTTGCATTAGTTTTTTATAGTTTCTTGAAAGACAACAATGCTACTCACAAGCTCAGCATAGAGAAGGTGATAGAGGTATATGCAGGATCAAGATACAATCCTGATGATGAAACCTTGATGATTTGGGCTTTGTATCCTCCTCACAAGAAATCAATTGTTATTGACACTGAGAAAGAATTCAGACATGTCATGACTCCAAAGGTTGGAGAAGATGATTTTGTTGCAACTACAGACATTGGGATAAATATAGCCAAGTTGAATAAAGCCCGGATCCAAGCATTGATCAGAGAAAGAGAAATGTATAAAACCAATAATGAGAGGATGTTGAGAGAGAATGAACATCTAAAAGACTTGGTAGGTGTTTTAACAGGGCTAACAAAGATGCTCACCCAAGGTGAGAGTTCACAAAAAAGGGACCATTGGGAAGGGTCAAGTGCATACTCACAAGGAAAAGTAGACAAACTCTCTGCAATCATCAAAAGGAGGCAGGTTGTTTTAAACACTTGGTTGAATAAACTTTGGGGAAAAAATTCACAATACGTGGATGCTATAAAAGAGCATGAGAAAGTGGATGACAGAATCCAAGAAAGAATTGAGGAAATGAAAAGGGACACTCCTAATGCTATAGGAATTGAAAATTCCAATCGTATCATGGACAAGCACAGGGAATTCTTTGAGGAACTACAGGGGATGTGTAGGGATTGGTAGAAGATACTAATGACAGATTGACAAAGTTCTGTGATGATGAAGGAAAACTCAAAGAAGCAACTACATGGAAAGGCGAATGTGAATCAATACTCCAAGAGATATTGAACACAACCACTGCAAAGGACATAACATTGGATGAATCATGTGAGAGTAACGAACGAATGATGATGATGGAGATCATAATTTGTGATGTGTTAGGAGATGCAAACACACATGAGCGCCAGGATTATATAGAGCACATGTTTGCAGTTCATTTGTGGCTTAACAGAAATTAGTTGATGATAAACTTGTTAACATTTTATGCTTAAGACTTTTTCAAAAAGGCACATCCTTTTGCAAACTAATGTATAAATATTCGTTGTTGGATAATAGAAAGGGGTAGTAGTAGAAGATGGTAGAATTAGAATAGGATAGACTGCAGTAAGCATTATATTTTCACAATGATATTCAAGGAGACTATGCTGCATGTATGAATTTTAAAGGAGAAAATGAAAAACTGTTGATTTAGTGGCTTCATTCTGGTATCAATTATTTGTTGGTTTCCTACAATTATTTGATTGTCTCCAATCTGATGTTTCTTGATTTTTTAAATTGAAGTATCAAGTATATGTTCAATTTATCAGTGCACATTTTCTGCTTCTGTGTGATATGATTTATTGGATTCTTTAAATGAAGAATAAAATTCCTTTCAATCTATTACAGTTATCTTGGAATGTTATTTGGATCAGTAAGAAGAGTCAGATAATTAGATTTGATATTTTGCCTCAAGTAGGGTTTGCCAATTACATGCTTGCATGTTTATACTAGTTTTAAACTCATAATTGTATGCCAAATGATTAGAGAATTTTCTAGATAGAAACCACTCATCATAGGCTTTCATTTGACTCCGTTTTACCCAATAAGGCACTGGTCTCCCTTATTTTCATTACATTAGTTGTATTCATCTCATTTGACATTTCATAATTGAACATATTAATTCATACCTTGATATTGCATAGACAAGTTATACCAAATTAGGATCATATCTTTCCACTATCAAATCGCCATTTGTGGATAGTTAGATCAAGTAGGAAACATAAATTCAAAATTTGTGCTGCTCATATAGGTGCACCCGCCTAGGTCTAGCAGAGCCTTAAGAGTAGAGGGTTCAACCATACTGGTTGGCCTTGTTAGTTGACCAATAACGTAGTGAGATCTTGGTAACCTCTTGTGGTTCATTCAAACCAACATTTTTGAGACCCAACACCCTCTACCCTTAACCCTAAAACCCTAAACCCTTAAAGGTCATCTATAATATAACCTTAACTCTCTACCCTCTATATGTCTCCCACTCCCTCCCTCCCTCTCTCTCTATCAAGTCTCTCCCTCCTACCCCCTCTGCCAGGTTTCTCTCTCTCTCACTTAGTCTTATCTCTCTCCCTTCTACCCTTAAACCTTAACCCTCTCTCTCTCTCTCTCTCTCTCTCTCTCTCTCTCTCTCTATCTCTCTCCACTATACCCTTAACCCTTAACCCTTAAACCCTACACCCTTAAAAACTCTACCCTCTATCTCTCTCCAACTCCCCCCTCTCTCTCTCTCAAGTCTCTCCCTCCTACCCCCTCTCCCTCTCTCAAGTCTCTCTCTCTAACTCACTCCCTCTATCTATCTCCCCTCCATCCTTAACCCTAAACCCTTAAACCCTCTATCTTTCTCCAACTCCCTCCCTCCCTCTCTCTCTCAAGTCTCTCCCTCTTTGAGGTCTCTCTCTCACTCACACACTCCTTATATCTCTCTCCCCTCTACCCTCTACCCTCTACCCTCTACCCTCTACTCTTTTCCACTCCCTCCCTTTCTCTCTCTCACTCACTCCCTCTCTCTCTCTCTCTCCTTTACCCTTAACTCTAAACCCTAAACCCTTAAACACTTTATCCTATACCCTTAACTCTACCCTCTAATTCTCTTTATCTCTATCTCACTTTCCCTCCATATCTCCCTCCATATCTCCTCCATATCTCCCTCCATCCATCCCACCTTCTCTTCCCTAATCCCTCAACCCTTAAAACCTTAAACACTCAACCCTTTACCCTAAACCCTCAACCCTCAATCCTTAAATTCTAAACCATTAAACCCTCTACCCTCTACCCTCTATCCTTAAACCCAATTAAACTCTCTACCCTGATCCCTCAACCCTTAACCCTTAAACCCTCAACCCTCTAACTTCAATCCTAAACCCTTAACCATAAAACCTCAACCCCTATACCTTGTACCCTGTATGTTGGACCCTAAACCCTAATCCATCAACCCTATACCATCAACCCTCTACCCTCAACCTTAAACTCTTGATACTCAACCCTTAAACCCTCTACCATCTACCCTATGCATTAAACCCTTAACCCTCAATTCTCAACCCTCAACCCTCAACCCTTAATCCCTTAATCCTCAACCCTTAAACCCTAAATCCTCAACCCTTATACCCTATACCTTGTAAATTAGACCCTCAACCCTAATCCTTCAACCATATACCCTTCAACCTATACCCTAAGCCCTCTACCCTCAACCCTAAATCGTCAACCCTAAACCCTAAACCCTTAAACCTTCTACCCTCTACCCTCTACCCTTTACCCTCTACCCTCTACCCAATACCCTAAACCATCAATCCTATACCCTTAATTCTCAACCCTCTATCCTATACATTGGATCCTCAACCCTCATATATCTCTATCCCTCTCTCCTCTTCTCTCCTTCTCTCTATCTCACTTTTCCCTCCATCATTTCCTCCATCCTTCCCTCTATCTCTACCCTAATCCCTCAACCCTATACCCACAACCCTTAAACCCTTAAACACTCAACCCTCACCCTGATAACCTCTACCCTAAACCCAATATCTTCTACCATCAACCCTATACCCTCAACCCTTAAACCCTTAAACCCAAGTAAACTCTCTACCCTAATATCTCAACCCTTAATCCCTCGACCCTTAAACCATCTACCCTCTACCCTCAACCCTCAACCCTTAACTAGGGATAACTTTAGTGGCGAATTCTAGGAATCTGGCAATTCGAATTTGGTGAATCTACCATATCTGCAAGGTGTTCAAATTGCCAGGAATTCACGGACTATTAGTCCAATGCATGTCCATTCACCAGAAAAAAAAAAAAAAATTACGAGGCATGTTTAGGCAATAAATTCGCCATAACAGACTACACGTTTCCAATGCACCGATCAATATCTTCGCCTAGAATCTCGGGGAGCATGTCAATCACCTACATATTCGTCAATACTATTAAAACATAATTATATATGAAGACCCATTTCGCCAATTAAAATTTACAAATAGTTGCTTGTGAAGACCCATTTTGCCAATTAAAATTTATAAATAGTTGCTTATGAGGACCTATTTCGCCTTGAAAATTTCAAGGTATCATTGTATAAGCACATGGGATTCACCAAATTTTTAACATACCATTTCAAAATCCCGCGGAATTCACCAAATATGGATTGATATAAATACAATTGAAACTATTATTTGTTCTTACACATTTTGTTCGGTTCTGAGCTTCTACTTCTCAATTCAAAAGTCAGCAAAACCCGAAAATGTAGACTCAAAGGTGAGTGATCATTTCTTCATACTGTTATTAGTTATTAGACTATTAGTTATAATAATAAGATTTCTTTATCTTTTTTCCATTATTGCTTCAGTCTTAAACATAATTTTAAGTAGAGAATGGGATCTATATTCTCTGTCGGTATGTCCTTCTTAAACAAGAAGACATTTTTTTCCAACTTTTATTCGAAGTGAGATCAATATGTCGAGTAGCAAGGGTAAGACTCCTGAGCAGGCGGGTAATGAAGAGACTAGGAGGCCATCAAAAAGCCCAAAACAGGGAGGTACCATACAGTCTTACTTTGGATTTGGCAAAGCTTCTAATCCATCAGATCAAGGTGGAGCTACACCATCAACTCTTCCACCAAATATTATTGAAGATGGAGATACATCATCAACTCTTCCACCACAGGAAGGTCAAGGTGAGATTGTCATTGTGTTAAATCAAAATGTATCAAATGAGGATGGCAATACAGTAGAAGATGTTCCAAGGGATACCCTGGATAGCCAGAATGAGATAATCGACTTGGATGAGGATGATGTTGGTATCAAGAAAAGAAAAGAAAAAACAAAATTGGGGCATGAGTGGGAAATGACAAGGAATTTTCAAATTGGTTGGTTGTCGAAGTACCCATTCCTTGAACCAGTGGGGGTATCAAATGAAAACAATATTGAAAGGGCAACAAAGGTCAGATGTAAGATTTGTAGTTGGAAATGTGGAAGAGACAAGACAATGCAGCTAAAGCTTGACACTATAGAAAATCATATCGACAAAGTTTACAAAAAACAAATCATAGACGGAAAGGAACAATCAGTTGTACTATGGAAATCAAAGGAAGAATGTCTTCATGTTAAGTATGTCGTAGATTATGGAGAGCATAACCATAAAATGTCAAAGATTAAAAAATGTGAAGGTACATTTGAGGCTCATTTTGGAAAAGCCATGGCAGCAGTAAATCTATCAAAAACTGTTCAGATGAGTGTTGTTTTTCATATTTTGTCCAGGGGGCATCCTATGACAGACTACCCAGAATATTTTCATTTATTATCTTATTTGAGTGTTCCCCACTTTCCCTTCTCACATTGGTTAGTAAATGTTGGATGGGAATGGGCGAATTGTCTTGCTGCAGTGGAAAAGCAAGATTAAAGGAGAAATTAAAAGAGTCAAATTTCATTGCATTATCTTTATATGAAGTTACTATGGTAGACAATACTTCTTGGGTTTATATGCATGCATATACTATAGAACAACATGTTCGCAAAGCTCATCTTCTTTGTGTTCGTAAAATGAAGGACAGTTCAACATCACAAAATCTATTTGAACTAGTCAAGAAATCTTTGAATGAATTTGCAAGTATGGATGAGTTGACAATTGCCAAAAAGTTGGTGTGTGTAGGAGCTGATGGAGCTGCAATGATGCAAGGTCAAAGTAGTGATCTTTGCACAAAGTTACAAACTACTTGTGCACCATACATGCTTGGCATTCACTGCATGGCCCACAGAATGAATTTAGCATTCTAAATTGTAAGCAAGTTTCCTACAGTATCAAAAGTTGAAAATCTAGTTCTCGAGATCTACACATACTTTTGCCGAAGTCCCAAACATTTCCTTGAATTTCAACATTTTGTTGAGGGAATAACACCTAGAAACAAGCTTCTCAAGGATTTCAATACCAGATGGATCTCCCCGCATGGACCAACGCAATGAGTTCTTTCAAAATATCAATCCTTGATTGGAGTGATGTACGAGCATCGCAACATAGTAGATAAAAATCCTAACCTCTTACATAGGTTAAGCAATATAGAGACACTCTTGTCTTTAGCTAGTCTTCTCCCCATGTTGGATGAGATGAACAATCTTGTGAAGAAAGCCCAAGACAGAACTATGTATATTTATGAATATGCCAATCTACGTAAACTTACATGCTTGGCCCTCAATCATCTATATCTAGATCTAACACAAGAAGGCGCAAATTATTTGATGTGGCGGAAAATTACTCATTTGAATAATCCTAATAATCATTTACAGTTTAATGCAAGCGGGCACTTATGTATTTGTGTACGTGGATATGAGATACCAATGTACCATTGTAAGATAGGCAGACACTCTAGAAAAGAAGTACCTATTAACGAGGAAGATTTTAATGACATTTTTAAATCTATAAGTGATAATTTGAAGGAAATTGCAAAATCTCTTTCCTCAGAGATTTGTGAAAGATTCCCTCGACATGAAATACTTGAAGTGGGTATTGTGTATCCTCAATTTTGGGTAAACCGAGATAACCCAAAATATTTTCATGATCAAGTAAAAATCTTGATTGAACAATTTTCAGAAAAGGTAACATACAATGAACAAATAATAGAAGGAATTTTAGATGAAAATAAGCTTAGAAATCAATGTCGAAGTTTTGTAATAGCTATGAGGGAGCAGTATAAATCCATGGGCAAGGAGAAGGCCTTTGAACTGGGATCAATAAAAAAGGTTTGGACAAGCTTAGGTCAAAGTGAAATATTGCGTGGTTGATGTCAAAATATTTCAAACTTCCTAATTTATGTCAAACAATGATATTGGGGTCGGTGGAGGATGAGAGAGTTTTCAGTACATTGGGGTTTTTGAAATCAAAGTTAAGAAACAAACTGGATAAGAATTTGGAAAATTGCTTGAGGATGAAAGGAACTGGGTATAATGTCAAAAAAAATCCTTTTGAAAGGGCACTCGCAATCTAGAGGTCCACATGTGAAAGAAGAGGGACCGGGTTGTGCAACACAGGCTCTCCAATTCCAACAGTTGCTGGTATTGGTGGCAGTGGTAGTGGGACTAGGCCTGGGATAGATGACAATGATATTGAAATTGACTCAAATCAAACAATGAATGTTGAATTTGAGACACAGGCCAAAGAAACTATAGAGCAGTCTTAGAATCAAGATGACTCTTTTACTTTATCTGAAGATGAGGATCGGTTTGAGGACCCTGACTCCGTTTGGGAAATGGGAGATAATTAGCAGGTTTTAGGTATTTTTTCTGCACTTCATGAATCAGCTTCCATTGTTCCAAAGTCCAAACTGTAGTTGATGTCTAATGATATTTTATATTGTATTCAATGGACATTTAAATTATGAATCATTGCACTCAAGCACTGCATGTCAGCTTGGATCATATTCCAAAATATAGTTGATGATGTATTCAAATAAATCGTGTATCATTGCACTTCAAGTTTAGAATATTTTATTTTATATTGCAGTTCAAGTCTCCATGATATTTTATATTATATTGCACTTCATGAATCATAATACATATGCCAAAGTCAAACTATAGTAACATAGTTGATATTTTATAAATTATATAGAATTCAATACCATCAGGCATCGAGCTAACAATGCTTCATCGACGGAACCCCCATCACAATCTTGCCTACGGCCCAATAAAAATAGCTCACAACCTAGTATCGGTGTTACAATACTCTATTGGGATGACTCCTAAGGTGCTCTCCCGATATACCGATAGAGTCAAGTTGTCAACAAAAGTAACCATGAATTATAATTTATGACCATGGGCATGAATTATACTTTATGACCATGGGCATGAATTATCTTACTTTATCAATAATCACAAAAATATACCACACTTTGATTTTATGAACAATGCAAATTGTAGAAATTTGTGTGACAAGATCCATATTATAGCCTACATTCACATTGCATCCATAAATATTAAACAAAATTTGAAATTTCATAGTGACGTAGTCCTTCCCCCATTCCTAACAAAATTCAATACCATCGGCCTAACAATGCTTCATCGGCGGAACCCCGTCACAATCCCGCCGATGGCCCGATAAAAATAGCTCACAACCTAGTATCAGTGTAACAATACTCTATCAGGCTGACTCCTAAGGTGCTCTCCCGATATACCGATAGACTCAAGTTGTCAACAAAAGTAACCATGAATTATAACCATGGCCCATGGCCATGGGCATGGATTATCGAATGCATAAAGTATATCGGGGGAACTATGGTGCATTGAGGAAACATTATCTAGCATCCCACCGATAGAACGAAGGATAGGTGTCCATCGATGGAGAGGGTGACTATCAGTGAAAGACTTACGTGACATCGTGTTGTGGTGCATTTATGAACCAGAATTGAAGTGAATTATATCACAAGTTGATCGCATAGTTGTTACAAAATCTTGGAATATTTCGCTTAGGGCAGAAGTAAAAAGGAAAAAACTTGGAGTTCTGACACAGAAAAGACCAGTGGATTGTGGAGGCGACTCAGCAAGACTCATGTAAGTACTTCACTTTTAGACCTAGCTGAGAAGCTCTTTTACTCAAAAGCTTAAGATTTAAATAATGGAAGAGAGTACAGACAAACGTAAAGCTAAAAAATTGAAAATTGAAAAGCCTAAGAGACTCCTAAATGAAGACCTGATAGATCAATGTCCTAGGTCAAGGCTGAGACCCAAGAGGAGTGCTCAAATGAATTCTTCCATGGATCGATTATGGGACAAACATAAGGACTTAGGGGATATTTGGACACTACAACGAGGGTACGACCTCTTCATGTACCATTACAGAAAACAATTTAGGTTCCAACCAATCTGCAATCCATGGAGGTTGAACCTAGGAAGACTTGTGGTGTCCAATGTGTTTGTGAATGCAGAGCTAATTAAAGCTCTTGCTATCAGATATGACCCCAAGAAAATAACTATCCAGTCACATGGCGGGGGTGACATGCTTGTTATTTATAGGGATCTCATTTCTAATGTCTTTCAGTTAGAGTGTTCAGTGAATTTATCATTCACGCTCAAAGATCTCTTAACAGAGTATCGCCACATGGATACTAGCTATAAGAGATGGAAATTACCTTTGCATAGGCCCAAGGATGAAGGAGGCCATCTCAGGAGGTTCTCTAGCATTGAAAACCCTCCTTTCCATGAAGATTTGTTCGAAGAGTATTTTTGATACACCTATTATTCAACTGGTCAAGTTTTGGGAGTAGAGGTTCCGCCTCTCATGTCGATTGACCCAATGTTCTTAGCTTCAGACATATAGAGCAAGGATGCCAGGCCATTTTATTATGCTAGCTACTTGGCCAACGCCCTAAATCGAGGGCTTGAAAAGATTAAAAATAATAGTGATAATATTAATTTTGAACACTATTCTTTGCTTATGCATTTTCTATTGTACGAGGGACAAGTCAGAGGGGTCTGGAGTGAAGAATTAAGGATAAAAGATACAGATGAAAATGGAGATTTTAAACCTGTACAAATGTGGACTTCATTGTGAGACAGCCGATTTGGTAGGTCTCATTACCTTTATTTTGAATATTTTTTTGTAAAAACATTGATGAAGTTGTTGGGGTATCCGTGCAACTATAACCTATCCCCAGAAGTACAAATATTTCTAAGACCAAAGGAAACTGACCGGAGAAATAAAATGAATCATAACTGGGGAGACTGGTATTCTTTCCCTGATTGTATAGTGATAAGGGTTTATGGGTTCGAAGGGGCTCCACACTTGATGCCACGAGTAGTTCCTAACCGAATTTATTTTTTAGAAATTGTGAGCTATTTGGCAAAATCTGATTCCAAACACCTCAAAGGAAATAGCAAACAATCAATTATGCCCAACACCTTATGTTTTGGAGACTTTAGAGTGGTTGCCAATGAAGGGTATGGATAAATTGATGGTAAATTAGCATAGTACAACCTACCTCTAGGTGATGTAAGGAAATGATTTGATGTAGAATGACTTATTCACAAGGCAAGATTATCGCAGGGGCTATCAGGTTATGAACATTTGTTTTCAATCGAAGATGTCATAAGAAACCATGATGAGGCTTCCACCAAGGAAAGAATGGCCGCCTATAACAATATTATGCTTGCAGAGGAATGGAAGAGGAAAAATGTCCCATCTTATTCAAAGGAATTTGGTGAGATATAGGATCCTTTAACAAGAATTGAGCAACTCATCGCTCATGTCAATGAACTAGTAAAGGATGTTCCCCTAGTTTTTTTTTATGCACCTCATGCAACCTATTCAGGAGTACAAGCTAAAGACATAGAGCCCTTGGATTACATACCTTCACAGCCTACTCCTGAGGTATGTTTTTTCTATAGATATTGATATAAGTGAAGAAGAGCAGAGTGATGAAGAGGGTGAGCAGGTCAAATAAATCAGTGCTCCTGTGATTGCACAGTACGATCCCCCTCAAGAACAGAATATTATAAGATTTGAGGCATCAAATGAATTATCTAATGATGTGAGGATCATGGTTGGACAACAGTTTATTTATGATTGTGATTTTGTTAAATCTTATGAATTTAAATCATATGTTTATGAATATAAAGGTAGAAAAATGAGACAACAGATACAGGATATCACTCCTGAATATGAGGCAATCGCTCTGGATGAATTGAAAAGGGAGGTAGAAAAGGAAATGGAGTCCATCACTCCTAAAAGAGGTAGGGAATTGCTTCAAGAAGCTAGAGTGTTGCTCCTACCAGGGTGGGATATTAGCTCTTCAATTGTATTTGATAGTTTCAGAAAAAGAGGGGATACGACAATGAATTTAACAAAAGAAGCAAGTGACAAAATGTATTCAAGATCTAGGTACAGCCCAGACAAAGCCACCTTTCTTATTTGGTCATGGTATCCCCATGATAAAAGACCTGCTATAATTAGTAATCCAAACCAAGTGTTTGGTCATCTCTTGGTTCAACGAGTAGTGGATACCAACCCTATGGAGATAGCAGAATTGAACATAAATGTGGCAAAATTTACCAAAGCACATATCGATAAACTGATTAAGGAAAATGACAAACTGAAGAAGGAGCTAGAAAATTAGAGAGAAAAAACATCTTCCTCCTCCACATTAAAGTTGTACTCCCCATGGATTGAAAAAGATAAGAGAGTGCTTGATGCATTGGCTAATGCAGCCTATTGGAAGAATTGTCATCTGAAATCCCAGGGGAAATGCAAAGAATTGGAGAAAGAAGTGAAAACCATCAAATATAACACTGTATCTAAAATGATAAAAGAAAGGTTCAATAAAATGATGAAATGTGCTATTGGATATTGGGAAAGATTCAAACAGAAAAGCATTGCATTGGTGTAGAATGAACAATTGCAACCTAGAATGATGGAGAAAAAAAAGGAGCTCCTAGATAAGAATGTCATGAAAGGACAAATATTGTTGACATATAACAAGTTGGTAGAATCACATAATGGATATCATAACAGGCTTAGGGAATATTTCAACTACTTTGATTCAGTCCCACTCCTGACACTTCATTTTGGCATTAGAAATCCATGAGAATATGATGATTGGAAGGAAGAGCTTCATGGGATTTTGACTGCTACGTTGCAAGAAATAAATGATGAGGATATGGTTTTACAAAACAGTCATAAGAAACTCAAAAAAATAATGTCTCTGGAATATGATATGAAAGTGGCGATCTCTAACGTGGACACCTATGCTGAATAGGAGTACATCCATCACCCCTCTGCAGTCAATATGTTTATTAGCCAAACTGTAGATTTGTCAGAATCATATCCAATGGGACAACCATCAGATTTAGAGGAAGAACGCCAGCCGACAGCATGATGAGTGCCCTATCATGGAGTAGAAGCCTTAAACAAATCTTAGGTGGTCAGTGGTCACGGGCTTCTGCTTGGAGATTAATGGATCAGTGCATTCACCTACGGCATTGTTTTATTTATAATTTGAGTTATGTTTAGTTGTCAAAACGTCATGAATTTTTGCAAGGGGTTTGTAGCTTGTTGCCTCTCATATATAAGAGAGATCAAGACCCCAATAGGAGATCAATGGATCATCACATCATTTTTAATTAGACTTTAGAGTAGAAAATAGTAAGAAGATAGATAATAGATTGCACCAATTCGCCCATCCATCTCATATCATAAACTATTTTTATAATTCATATCATTTAAAATTTGAAGATCAATACAATGGAGAAGGTTACACATATTTATTGATTTTCTTTCGATTGTTCAATTGTTGTGGATTCATATGCTTATAAGTTATTAACTTATTTGGTTGTCTCCAAAGTGGTTGTTTATGTTATTCAAATTGTCAGTACATTGAATTTGAATTCTTCAGGAATAGGGGTTGTGACCATGGGGTTTTAATTTATTTATGGACATGATCATTGATCAAGTAGTGATGTGGGCCACAAAATGGATCTTGTCACACAAATTTCTGCAATTTGTGCTAATCATAAAATCAAATGTAGTGTATTTTTGCAATATGTGGGATGTGGGTGAGGTGTAAGTTGGTGGATACTGATCAAGATTTTTAGTCAAAACATAACAGAAGCTAACAGTTCAACATCCATAACTTTTAATCTTTAGCTCTACCAAGAAGTAAATATAATGAGCTAACAGTTCAACAACCATAACTTGGAAATGGAAGCTCTACCAAGAAGTAAATATAATGAGCTAACAGTTCATCACTAGTTCAAATGATAAAATAAATAATATAGAATCCAGATAATTGAACATCATCACATTACTGAAGTCTAAATTTGAGCTTTTTAATTGAATTTCACATGAAGGAGTACATATTGGAATTCACAATGAAAAATCTTGCCAATTTCCAAAGACAAGTCTGCACAGATCTGAGTTGGAACTTCGAAACTCATATTATCAAAAATTGAAAATAATAAATCAAGTCACTATATCAACTTTTCTAGCAACTTCCACTCTTTTGGAAGTGGAATTGCCATTTTCTCTAACTGAAGTTGTTTGACTTGAAGTTTTGTTAACATTTCTTGATTGTAATTGGAAATGGAACCTATCTTGAATTCTTCAGTCAATTTTGCATTCAAGGTTGTCAGTGTTCTGATGGAATCCAAATAGTTCACATCTTGGTTCTGGGGAAACTGGTCCAAATCAATCTTCCTTGCACCTTCCATCTTCTTTCTGAAAGCATCATTTCCAATAAATCGCTCATTTGTGTCAAAAGCCTCTTGAAAACCAAGCTCTTTGAAGTTCCTTACCTTTTCATCCACCACCTTCATCTTGTCTGCAACCAAATGCAAATATTCCTTTGTTCCAGATATTCTCAAACATTTTTCAGTGATAGATGACAACTTCATTGAGGTTTCAATCCGATTAGTAATCCATTTTGATTTCAGATCATTGTCACTGGCTTTGTAGACTATTTGTAGAACTTCATTTGCAGATTTCTCTAATTCCAGCACCTTTTTGTTGTCCACTAAATATTTGTTGAGCTTCTTATAATGTTGTCTAGTAGCATCAATCAATTGAAACATGTCACACAAATGATCAAACCTCTTCATTATTTCATCCCAGATTTTTTTTTTCATATGCCTCACTGTATCTCTACAAAATGCAGATAACTTATTTTGAGAAGACTTAATTTCTTTGTTTGCTTCCGTCAGCTCTGTCTCCAATATTTCATTTGTTTTTCTCTGTTTCTCCAATTTTCGCACTGTGCATTTCCATTCGTAATGCTTAATCTTAATTTTTCTGAAGTGGATTTTTCCTCATCATATTTCTTGTTGCTCTCATCTAGCCTTCACTTCAGGTCATTCACTTCTCTCTCATTTGATTTATCCTCGTTGCTTGTTGATGTAGAGGCAAATTTTATTATTATTTTTTTCTAATTCATTGCTCTTATTATCTGCTACTTTCCTCTTTGCTTTCTCACTTGCTAGGTCTTCCTATAACTTTTCTATTTGGGTCTGCAACCTTTTCTTCTCTCTATCTTGCTTTAGCAATGATGTGTACACAAATTCATTGTTCTTCTTTGATACATTAATTTTGTCATTATTTTTCAGGCCAGAAAAATCCAATTGAAAATTGGTTACCTGGCATTCAGATCAATCCATTTGATTTGTTGGTTTGTTTTGAACTGTGGGAACAACAATTGTGTACTCCATGATTTCTTTATTTGTGTCAAATGTGGGTAGTACCATGGTTGTTGCAGTCTCTGAAGTTACAATAGACGCACTCTCCATCAGTTGTTTCTTTTTTTTTTTATTCAAGTCTGATTTCTTTTTAAACTCTTCAATGAAATCATAACCTGGGGAGGCAGGAACAATGGAATGCTTGAATGGTGAAGGAATAGGAGTACTTGCAGTTGCTAATGATGTCACACCCACACTAACTGGAATTGGGGGAGTGCCTGGAAATAACTCCTTTGGGGTACTGGTGGATCCACTGATAGTATGACTTGGACCTATCAAAATATTTTGCCTCTTTTGATTGCCTTGATCAGTTGGTGTTTCTATGGTATCTTTTTTTGTTTTCCTCTTAGTATTGTGTGTAATTTGTCATTGTAGCACATGTTGACCACTACTAGTACTACTACCCATACCATCGCCACCAATGGCACTCCCAGTTGCACTAAGCTGTCCACCAAGGGCATGTCCTAGTTGTGATTGTATCTGACCATGAGGATGAGGACTAGAAGCTCTAACAAATTGATTTTTTCTTGTATCCCCTTGGTATACTTTTTCACCTCCAAACCCAAGGCCAAATTTATCAACTAGTTTTCTATGCTCAACACTTTGTATTTTCGAAGGGCCTTGTTCTTTGGACCCCAAAAGACCACCTTCATAATCAATTTTTTTAAGTATGGTTGCTCCTGTAGTATATGTTGAAGCATATTCTTCTTTTGTTTCCTCACTTAAAATAGGTTTGTAATTGGCATGGCTTTGTTCTTCTTCTTCCATATCAATATCATCATTAGATTCATCACGTTCATCAGGATGCTCTATATTCCACAATTTTCTAAACTCTTCATCTTCTTCATTATCATCATACTCTGCAAGAGCTCTTTCTTCTCCTAGGTCCTTCCTCATAGACCAAAAGGGAGTAATTTTTTATTGTGACCATTTTTTATCTATAACATCCTTCTCTAGAGAACCTAGAGTTTTTACTCCACTAGATGGTTTATCACTTTTTTCATAAAAAAATTTGTATGTCCTGATTATCTTTCAGTGCAATGCCATAATTTCTCCTAACAATTGTTCAAAAGAAATACCATTCTTAGCAAAACTTTTCCCCATTGCTATTTTGACCTCATCCCAAGAATCCTTGTTTCTCAAGTTTTCAAGCAAGGGTTTACTTTGATGTTGAATTCTATTTGCAGCATTCCTATTGGCCACAATCATTGATTTAATGATGTCACATGGATCATACTGCTAGTGACAGATAGCATCAAATGCAAAAAAAATCAAAAGATTATGTGCCACACTAAATGCTTTTCTCTCGAATGTGAACCCTCCACATGAAAAAGGTAAAGAAGGAAATAAGGTCTTCTTTTGCTGACTGAGAAAGTGTAGTTCATCGGCACTTTGCACCTGCCTTACATATTCCAATGCAAAAACAATTTCTGTCACATGTATTGGAAGTTTGTATGGTTGTACTCTCGATCCATAAAATCTTAGCACAGTATATTCTTCCATTAAGTACCAATCTGCCAATTGTATTTATTTTCCTAGTTGCATGCAGTTTCTACATGACATAGGCAATCTAGGCATTGGATTATTTGTAATTACTTGATGCAATGGAGCCAAAAAGTAGTCTTCAAAATTACTGTATTTCCTTCGAGAGTCATGCATCCTTATCTCAGTGGTCCATTCATATACTAGAGCCATTTTATTTTCCTCTGCATTACTGTAGGGCTGAATCTGAAGCTTGTTGGTCTGAAACATTCCTCTAAATTTGAATAGAAAAAGATAGCACAAGTAGGTTGTGAACCTAAATGTCTTTGTGGAACCTGCTTTAATCATTAAAAATTGTTTATGCATGGATTCTACAATGTGTTGAGTATAATTATATTTGACATGTTCATCAGCATAATGGATATTATATACCATTTCAAGGAGGCTTGCACCCACTTCCAAATTGCTATCCAAACCGAGGCAAAATGCTAGCATGGAAATAGTATCCTAAACCCATGGTTTAAAAAAATCCAAATTATAAGGAGGCTTCTTATCACCTTTCATTTTTTTTCTATCCTTAACTATATTATTTAAAAAATCATTTTTCAGCCTTTCTTCCACTGCTTCATAATCACTAGCAAGCTTTTCTAGGTCAATGTGGTGGTTTCCAAATCCTTCGGTTGTAAACCCCAACACTTTTCCAAGTTCTTCGGCATTAATGGATAACAATTCTTCTTGGTTATCTTTATTAACAATTGCTCTTTTCTTATCATCATAATTTTCGGCACAGACCATGATAAATTATGGGCAAGGGAAAACTTCATGTAACATCATGCGCCTTAATCCAGTTACCCACGGTGCACTGACAATATTAACTTTTGTTTGCTTTGCAGCCTTATTCTGAGATGAAAATCTAAGTTATGAGGTACGCCTACCATAGAGTTCAGGATCATAAATATCATGGTACCCATCGGTGAAACCTCGGGTTTTAAGTAATTTTGTGATGAGGGTGCAACCCGAGACACAGAAAATCACACAGAAAAACTAACAAATCTTATTATTTTCAAAGTATGAAATTCCTACATGCAGAGGATCTCAAATCCTCCAGTTTTTGCAATACATGCAAATTACAGAAAGAAACTACAGAAATTCCCCTATTCGCAGCATGCGATCTTCTTTCCCCAAAAACTGCCTAAAAGAAACAGTAACTCGCCCATAAATAGCCCGTTTCTTTGTTTGGAGCCAAAAACGGGATTCAAATTATGCACCAACTTTCGGAAGCCCTAACTCAAGATCTAACCGTCAGATCTTCAATGATAATACCTTTTCGGAAAGCTCTCGCGAAGATCTCTTGCCGAAAAGTGGGGCCTAAAGGCTAACCACTTTAGTATTCCGCCAATTTTTCAGGCCCATCCGGAGCCTCTAAGTACCTCAAAATTAGCTCCGAAGATTTCATAAGGCAAAAAGCAGAAATTGAAACTTGAATAACTTTTGAACCGGAAATGCTCTTGATCTGATTCTTTCACCAAAGTGTTTATTATTATGTCCTGAAGCTTCCCTTAAATTTTTGTCTCCTCACGCCTTCAAATTCATACCTGCTAAAAATAGCAGTTGAGCAGAAAAAGCAGAAAAGCAGTTCTGAAAGTTGGGAATTCTTCTTCGACGAAAAGGGTATCCAGAAATGCAAAAACATCTACAAAAAAAATCTAAATGAAAGTAAATATATTTTTGGGTGATGTAGGATTGCCCTTACACCACTGGATGCTCCTGCATCATTCTGCATAATATATTTTTTTATCAGACATTTCTCTAGTGGTACTAGTGGTAAACATGCTTGTACAAATGTGAAGTTGTGAAATTTGAACTCCCTAATAAGTAATACCTATTATTCCTCCTTAATTTTAATGAATTCTTGAGTCTCTAAAGTCTAAAACCAAACTTCAAACTTTGACAAAATAATATTTTAAGAAATGTCAAATGATGAAACGTAGCAGCAGGAATTCTTTCACTTACCCAGATTCTGAGTCTCAACGCTTGAAAACTAGAATGGCATTGTTGGAAGTGGAATTGAGGAATCCAAAATAGGGTGGTGCACTACAATGAGCAATCTGAAGATTGAAGACTTTAAAAATCACTGTACAATTTCAAAGTGCAAAGTGTTTAAAATGTTTTTTTCTCGTAATTAGAACGTAAAAGTGAATGGCACGTCTTAGGAGTTCGGTCTACAAGACTACAAGTTGCAAATTCTTCACCGTTGATCTTTTTAAATCTAACTGTTATAGGGTGATTCTGGAGGTTTAAGTTGGGAAGCCCATCGCTCTGTGCATGTCATTACGGAATGCAACTACAACCATACATCAAATGTTCATCCAACAGTTGAAACTTGAGTAGTTAATGATATTAACTTTAAAAATAAACATTAATCACTTGACAGTTGACACTTAGCAATACAAAGTGCTTTAAATGCTTTGTTTCTCAAAATTGGAACATTAAAGTGAATGACACGTCCAAGGTCTACAAGCTGCAAATTCTTCACCGTTGATCTTTTTAAATCTAACGGTTATAGGGTGATCTTGGAGGTTTAAGTTGGGAAGCCCATAGCTCTATGCATGTCATTACGGAATTTGATGGTCTATTAAATATTTGACCATTTTTTCAATTTTAGACCATATATTATAGCTATAAAATTTACTAGACCATATAGTTTGACTTGCTATATTTTTATTAAACCATAAAAAAATTATTATATAGTATTTTAATTTATAATTATATCATTTTATAATTTTTATTATAAAAAGAAAATAGAATATAACTTTTTGAATATTTTTAATATGAATTTAGAAACTTTTGACTTTTTTATAATAGCTATCATTTTTTATATTACTATATATGACTTATAATATTATTATAAAAATATATATTAATTTAGAATCTTTTCAAAATAAAACATAATTATTTTAAATTTTTAGAATATATTTAACAAGATTTATTTTTAATATGATTTTACAAACTTTTGTTAATTGTTAATTATAACATTAGATTTTTATATTTATCACTAATAATTATCATTGTTTTCTAATTTTTCAAGATAATCCATTTATTGATTGTTTTCTATTGTCATAGTCTTAACCATTGATCTTTTTGAATCTAATAGATATAGGGTAATTCCAGAGGTTTAAATTGGGAAGCCCATTGCTTTGTTCATTTCATTACGGAATGTAACTGCAACCATACATCAAATGTTCATCCAACGGTTGAACTTGAAACTTGATTAATTTACTAATTTATGATATTAACTTAAAAAATTAACATGACACATGTGTTTTAAAGTCAATACCATAGGCATCGGCCTAACAATGCTTTATCGGTGGAACTCCCATCATAGCCCCACCGATGGCTCGAAGGCGAAGACTCATAACTCATAATATTAACTTTAAAGTTTAAAAATAAACACTAATCACTTGACAGTTGAAACTTAGTAGTACAAACTACAAAGTGCTTTAAATGCTTTGTTTCTCAAAACTGGAACATTAAAGTGAATGACACATCTTAGGTCTAGACTCTACAAGTTGGAAATTCTTAATCTTAACCGTTGATCTTTTTAAATCTAATGGTTATAGGGTGATTCTGGAGGTTTAAGTTGGGAAGCCCATCACTCTGTTCATTTCATTATGGAATGTAACTACAACCATACATCAAATGTTCATCCAACGGTTGAACTTGAAACTTGAGTAATTTACTAATTTATGATATTAAATTAAAAAAATTAACATGACACATGTGTTTTAAAGTCAATACCATAGGCATCGGCCTAACAATGCTTTATCAGTGGAACCCCCATCACAGCCCCACCGATGGGCCAAAGGCGAAGACTCATAACTCATAAGGTGTGCTCCCTATCCCTGATATACTGATAGAATCAACAAAAGTAAGCACATCATTGTAACACATAAACATCGGTAGAACGAATGATTGCATTCCCTCGATGGCCCAATATAACCATGAATTCTCAAGTGCATATTGCATAGAGTATATTACTTAATTTAACAAAAGAAAAAAAATTGATTTGAATATATTAAATTATTAATAGACAGTGACATTGAAGTTTCGAACTCAGAAAACAACTCTTTACTCTTAAACACAAATGAATAACGAAGATTCAAGGAATCAAGATTCAAGAATAGCACAACACAATTATTTATTTTATTGCAACTGAATTTCAATGTCACATTATTACATATCTTTTTACAAACAAGTAGCATGTAGCTCCTATTTTGTATAGATAACATATGTCAGTGTGTCACTTTAGTACTTTACATAGACAAAATTTAATAATTTATTCCAAGTTGTTGTTCTTTACAATGGATTACAAATTGATTCCAATTTCCAAGCTTTGTTTCTGAAAACTTACTACACATCTATCTCTAAAATTAAATGTGGCTCTAAAAATAAATTCATGATTCCAAGCTTCTGCTGGTGGATTTTCCAACCATGCTGGGCAAAGGGGGTTCCAATCAGTCCTAGGGAAATGGGAGCCATGAAGATACAAAATGTACTTATCCCCTTCGAGAACCAGAGTCATATAGAAGATGAAATACAAATGTCTCTTTGAAAATAAATGCATGGGGCTTTCCTGGCCAATCATGCTAGGGAAATGGGAGCTGTTAGAATACAAGAGGAGAAAAAAATATACTCCCATCTTTTACCTGTAGTGTCTATGCATTGGGATAGCACTTATCTCCATCAAAGCTCCTCATCCTGGTTCAAAACCCGTCTGGAAATTCAGGTTAACCAAATAAACTTCTTTCCAATTCCACCCATTCTGAACTTGAAGGAAATTCGTCTTTTACTAATTACTCTGTAACTACATAATTGTAGGTAGGAGAATTTACAGTATCCCCAATAATGCATCATCTTCTTCGTGAATCCTTATTAACCCTAGAAAATAAAAAACCCTTATGGCCCTATCTACTAATCACTGAATCACTATCCCTATTTATGGGCCACCAATGCCGCTACCAGCCTGTATAATTAAAATTTCTAATTTGATTGATGTCTTGCTATGTGCCAACTTGAACTCTACCTCAAGCTGACAAGCTATCAAAATCACTCATTCAAACGATATGAATTAATCTGAACACAAAGTCTCAGAGATGAAAAAATAAGCATTCTGAATTTGACCTAACACTAACAGATAAACATTGAACAATTATCACGAAGAAACACAATTCATTCATAATTAAAAGGAAGCATTGATAAATACATAAATTTAGAAATATATTATTTTATCTCTCTAATGCCAAAAATGTGGTTTCACAGACTTGTCACCCCACACCCTGTACAATCAAAATTAAAAAAGCGCTCAAAAGCTGAAACTACGCCCCCTTATCATTATGTGTCACAAATTCACAATTCACTAAAGGATTCATGTATGTTGTTAAACTACTGGAGGTGTCGAGACTCTATACAGTTCCAACTACATTTCCATAACAAAATTATGAAATTCAGCACATTCTTCTTCTTCTTCTAAAACAAAAATTACCCTGTTGTACTCGGCATAGCTGGTTTTCTCTTTCCACGCCACTGAACATAGCTGGGAAATGATGTCGAGTTGTTCTTCTTCAAACCAATTCAAATTTGGTTGCATGAAGGCCACAATTTCATCTTCCCATACCCTAATATCGACTGGAAGTACCATTTTGAGGAAACTCTGAGTATGGAGTTCAAAATGCTGCCACCTTTCCTCGTATGTAGGCTCACTTAACTTTACCAGCAGGAAGTGACAATCTGCTACTAAATCCGTTACTCCAAACTCCTTAATACCTTATTTAAGATCTATCCTTTTGGGGGATTTAAAATATTATGTTATATCTATCCAGTTAGTGTTTGAGAAGACATCCCTTAATGGCATCGTACAATTCATTAAATGAGTTGTCACTTCAAAATTTGTGCATCCCGCCGAGGTCATCCAATCACTGAGAAACAGAACTTTATAACCATTTGTATGGTAATAAAATCTCAACCATTGATTTCTATAAATCTAACAGTTCTAGTGATATTCCAGAGGTTTCAAATCGCAAGTCTAGTGCTTTAGAGATTTACTTCTAGAATGCAAATACACTTGTCCATTGAATGGACCATATGATTTTTATTTCGCCATTGGCTTTTTTTATTATTTTGAGATTCATTTTAATTTTCCAATGAAAATATATTTTTTACTTTGGAAAAAGGTTATAATCGCCAATGGAAAGAAAATTCTGGTTTGAAAAACAGTTTTATTCGCCAATGAAAAATATTTTATTTGATTTAAAGAAATTGCAATTCACCACGATTTTCCATAGACTTCCAGGGATTATAAAAGATTCGCCAATGGGGATTTTCTTTTTTCTCAAAAAACGAAAAAAATCGCCAATAAAATTAATATTTTTCATCAAGAAGTATACAAGATTCGTCAAGATTTTACACTTGCACCGAGGGGGGGGGGGGTTCTTAAAGTTATCCCTGCCCTCAACCCTCAAAACCTCTACCCTCTACCCTATACATTAAACCCTCAACCCTCAATTCTCAACCCTTGACCCTTAATCCCTCATTCCTAGGTGGGTAGGGAAACATAGGTGAGATACAGAGTGATGAAGGGAGAGTTAGGTAAACAACGAGATAGGTGAGATAAATATAGGTAGAGAGTGAAGGAGATTTAGAGAGAGGAGAGATAAAGAGAAGTAGAGAGGTGAGGGAGGGACAGTTAGGGAGGAGATAGAGGTTTGTGTGTGTGTGAGAGAGAGAGAGAGAGAGAGAGAGAGAGAGAGAGAGAGAGAGAGAGAGAGAGAGAGAGAGATAGGGAGGAGAAACAGTTGAGATATAGAGTGATGCAGGGAGAGATGGGTAAAGAGAGGGAGAGGGGAGATAAAGATAAATAGAGAGGGAAGGAGATGTAGAGAGAGATGATGGATAGAGAGAGTGGAGGGGTGGTGGGAGAGGAAAGGAGGAGATAGAGGTGAGTGTGTGTGAGAGGGAGAGAGAGTGAGAGGAGATAAAATGAGGGGAGAGAGGAAGGGGGAGTGAGAGAAAGATATTAGAGAGGGAAGGGGGGAGAGATAGAGAGTAGAGAGGGAAGGAGAGAGAAATAGAGAAAGAGGGGTGAGGGAGAGAGTGGTAGGTAGTGGAGGAAGAGGTAGGTGGAGAGGGAAGGAGAGAGGGATGGATAGGAGGGAGAGAGGGAATTATGGAGAGTGAGATGGAGATAGTGGTGACATAGAGAGTAGAGAGGTAAGGAGAGAATGATAAATAGAGATAAAGAGACAGAGGGAGTTTGGAGGGAGGGAGAGGTAGAAAGGGATAAGTGAGACATAGAGAGGGAATGAGGGAAAGTGGGATAGACAGAATGGTGATTTAGAGAGGAGGGAGTGATAGGTAGGGATAGAGATAATGGTGAGATAGAGAGGAGAGAGTGAGAGAGAAAGAGAGGGATGGAGAGATAGAGAGAGAGGTAGGTAGAGGAAGGGAGAGGAGAGATAGAGAGTAGAGAGGGAAATAGGTATGGCAGGAGGCATAAGTGAGATAGAGAGGGATGGAGAGAGAGTGATGGAGGGAGAGGTATGTATAGAGAGGGAAAGAGAGAGGAGAGATAAAGAGTAGAGAGGGGAGGTAGGGAGGGAGTGCTAGGGAGATAGAGGTGTGTGAGTGAGTGAGAGAGAGAATGGTGAGATAGAGAAAAAAGATAAATTAAGAGAGAAAGAGGAGGAGGGAGGGAGAGACAATAGTGAGAGATATTTGGAAGGGAGATAAAAACAAGAGGAGGGAGGGTGAGGTCGAGAGAGGGAGGGAGAGGAGAGATAAAGAGAAGTAGAGAGGGAAGGAGGGAGGGAGGGAGTGTTAGCAAGGAATATAGAGGTTTGTGTGAGAGAAAGAGAGAGTGGTGAGGTAGAGAGGAGAGAGTAAAAGGGAGGGAGAGATAATTATGAGATAGAGAGGAGAGAGTTATAGAGAAAGCGGGGGAAGAGAGGGATAAAGAGTGAGAGAGAGATGTAGGTAGAGGGAGGGAGAGGAGAGATATAGAGTAGAGAGGGAAAGAGGTAGGGAGGGAGACATAAGTGATACAAAGTGATGGAGGGAGAGGTAGGTAAAGAGAGAAAGGGGGGAGATAAAGATAAGTAGAGAGGGAAGGAGATGTAGAGAGAGAATATATGGAGAGAAGTAGAGAGGAGATGGAGGGAGGTAGATGTAGGGAGGAGATAGAGGGGTGTGTGGGAGAGAGAGAGAGAGAGGAAGGGAGAGAGAGGGGGGGAGTGGAGAGATAGAGAGTAGAGATAAGGAGAGAGAAAGATGATACAACTTGTTGAATACTAAAATTTGACCTCCTGATTATTGAAATTTGAATTGTTGATTACTGAAATTTGACTAAGTCTAAAATTTTTAAGATCTTCAAAATACTAGAATTTGCATTGTAATTCCTAGAGATCTGAAACCACTCTCCAACATCATGTCTATATACATGTAATATAACTTAAAGTATATGAAATTAAATTTCCATATGTAAATGTCAACTTATACTTAAATATTTATTTCATGTATATAGTTCTCCTTTAAGAGAAAGTGAAAATAAAAGAGTTTAGAAAATGCATTCCAAAATTCATTGCAAAAAGAAAGAGAACTCACACTTGTTCACTCATTGGAAAATTCAATCCATTTGGCACACGCTGAATTTAGCACTCGCCAAATGGTAAAGCCATTTGGAGAGTGCCAAATTTGGCGAGCGCAATATGGCACTGAAATTGTGTCACAAATTGGTGTACTTACCCAAGGGTACTATGGTTTTGGCATGTAATGTTTCTTAGGAGGTCAAAAATATGTTTGGTTTCTAGATTTAAGCTATATTGATCACATAAATAACAATTTAGAAATATTTTCCAATTTTGATAAATCTAAAAATTCAAAAATTATTTTTAGCAATGGTAATAAGTGTCAATCATAGGAAAATGAATTGTGAATATTCTAACTAAGTAGCGGGATAAAATGTTTATTCCAAATTCTTATCATATTCCTAGTTTAAATCATAACTTGATGAGCATTTTGTAGCTTGTTCAAAATGGGTATAGAGTGTTTTACAAAAATAATGAATATGTAAATTTATACCATTTTTTAATAAATAAACTAATAGCCAAAGTTCTAGTGATGAACAATAGAATGATCCCTTTGAGGTTTAAACTATATTTGAGGGTATAATTTTCTCAAGCACGCCCCTTAGCAAGACCTCATGTGCATCAAGAAAAACCTTTAAAAAAATAATAGTCCCACATTCCTTCAAAAATATATCATTCATGCAACTTTTCTAAAGCCAAATATACCAAGGATATTTTTTAAAAAAATTAATATGGAAAATTATAAGCCAATATGTGCACATTAGTTGTAATAGGATTGAAAGTAAGAAAGGATGACAAGGAATATAATTTTGATCCAACGTTGTATAAAAGAATTTTTGGTGGCTTGATATACTTGATATCCATAAGGCTAGACATAACGTATGATGTGAGTAGATTATTGCAAGGTTCATGAAATCTCCAAAATCCTCTCATTCTAAAGGAAGAAGAATAATTTTGATATATGTGAGTGGAACTTGAATTCATCAAATTTTGTATTCAACATTGGATGAGTTCAACAACATAGAATACATAGATAGTGACTATGTAGGAAGCATTGATGATAGGAAAATTAAATCAAAATTTATATATTTTTATGTAGGGGTATCATGTCAAGGCTTCCAAGTGTCTCATTTTCTACCATAATTTTTAAGTGTAATAACTATTATCACATGTTTAAAATTTGGATCTTCTATTGACCAATAAGGGAGTAGTCATTTAACTAGCATCAACTGGCATTTAATGATCAACTAGGATAAGAGTATGTAAGTTTCATAAATTTAAATAGGCCAAGGCCACTCTTGTCATTAATATAATAATTCTGGTGTTTGAACTAGAGGGATAATCTAGGAAAAATATGTAATATTTAAGGAATGCCCATTTTGGTGCTTAAACGTAAAATTAAGTGAATTTTGGAAGGATTTTTGTGGATTCTTTATGATGAGAATAAAAGGAGGGGATGTGAGCAAGAAAAATAGGGAGAAGGCCACAAATATGAGCTATAAGGAGGATCACAATCCACAACATAGAAATTTTTTTTATTTCCTATAGTGTAGGGAAAATAATAATATGGATGCATTGGAGAAGAACTAGCAATCCATATTATGAAGAGATAGGGGTGTATTAGATGCTAAATCAAGGAATAACTAGGTATAAGAGTTAAATTGTCCAAGGATATGTAAGTGAGGATGAGTAATAGGTGAGATAAAAATAATGAAGATTATATGAAGTAATTCGAATATTATCTAACAAGTAATTGACCATATATGGGAACAAAGGAGAGAGAAGGAAGATCCTATAGAATAAGGAAAAACTAAACATCATCTAGGATATTTCCCAAGCCTGTGAGTAAGAATAACAAATAAGTACAAAGAAAAGAGGAATTTAGCATGGACAAATAGGGGTGAAAAGCATATAGCAACAAACCATTCTAAAAAGTGCAAACAAAAATATCAAAAGTGTGAATATTTTAAGTGAGTATGAGAAATATGAGAGTCATCCCTTTCTATGAGAAGCTACTAGGTTTCATGTCTAAGAAAAGGGTAGGTGTAGTTCCCTCTTTTGTGACTTGATTATTACAAATTTTAATGCATGTAATTGTTGTAGTTCCAACGAATACAATGAAGAAATTTTTATTTTAATGGTACTCCTTTTTAATTTATGTGTACGTGCAATCACTATTTATTCCCTAATTTGGTGGGTGTTATCTTTCCTAGGCTATTTTAAGTTTTTTGGAATCATAAATGTGAAAGTATTTTTATGGATGTGTTATTTTATTATCTACAAAAATAGGGTAGATTGCATAGGCTAAGTGGATTCACCTATTATACAATAATTTTGGTGTTGGTAGCGGGTTGTAGAAGATAACCTGAGCTACTACAAGACTATCTATATCAAGTAATGATTGATTGTTGTAGTGTTTTATGTATTATTTCTAGTAATGTTCCACAACATCCATTTAAAATTTTATTTAGGGGTTATTTTTACGGTTTTTGAGTTCAAATGGGGTGTCACAAGGGTGTTGTGCCATCAATGTGAGGCTTGAGAAAACTATAGCTTTGGGAGAAAATGTATTTTGATCTTTCAATCTAGTTAGATTATAATGAAATAAGTGGTTCATGTGGATAACCACTTGTGTATGTGTTGATATAGTAGAGAGTGAGCTACAAAAAGATGAGAGAAATGATAGAAAAATTCCAACAAGAAGGATAAGAGAGACAAATATTGTCATAGCAGTGAAAGATTTCATTAATATTAGTGAAGAAATTAAAGGTATAGGAGAAAGAAAAAGAGAATGGATTTCTTTAAAATTGGTAAGAAAGGTCATGTTCATGAAAGGAAGAATATTATAGTGAGGATGAATAAAGGTTTCAAAAAAATGGCATAAAGGAGAAGTTTGAGGCTATGGTGAAGGAATTTAGGGAGAGTGAAGCAAAGTTAGAAGCCCAAGATAGTGAAAATAGAAGAATTCATGGGCATGCACCAATTATCCTAATAAAGGGGACAAAGAAGAGAAATAAAGGTTCAAAGAGGATGAAAAATAATACATTAATAGTTAATGTGTGAATAAAATTTTCATGTGAGTAGCTTGTGAATGAGAACATGATTCAAGAGCAACCCAAGGAAGACCTCATAGAAACAAGATAAAAGAGAAGTGGGTTCTTATTGATGATAAAAAACAAGGTGATGTAGTATAAACGAGAAAAAGTGCTAATCTAACTATGATGAAGGAAGAGGAAACCCACGAGTTACAAGAAACTCATGAGATATCAATGGTAAAGACAAACAAGGAGTGAAAATATCAGCCCCATAATTTTTCTAATATATTTGTTTTTTGTACTTTTAGAAGATAGAAATGAAAAAGAAGGAAATGAAGAGGTCATTTGAAAGTAGTATGAGGATTCAAGAGAGGCATTCCAAGAAGAAGGTATGGATATTCTATTGTGTGCACCTAAAGTTCAAGAGATTCTTGAAAAGGAATACTGGAGAAGTGAAACCATGATAATGATGCTAGATAAGAGATAGTAGCCAAAGATATTAGACAAAAATGGAGCTTTCAAATTAAGGAGAAATGTGAGGAAAGTTCATACAATGAAGGAACAAAGGAGTGATAAAAAAACACTATGAGTGGGAAAGATAGGGTTTTGAGGGTGCTGCAAGTAAGTGCAATGATGGAGTAGCCTATTACACCCCAATTGTGTAATTATTATTTACTATTACTATGTAGGGTAAAATGTGAGTGTAATGTGAATTATGAGGATGAATTAATTATTCTTGTACTTTGTTATCAATGCCTTATGAATTAATGTCATCTCATTTAATATTATATGAAGGGATGCATTCATGTGTTTGGATGAATATTGTATTAGTATTCTAACTTTGGAAGTGTATTATGTATATTGCATATTTTTTGAATATTGGATTGTCATGTGCAAGTGTTAGTGATTGCAGGTATATGTTCAATTCCTCCAGGGTGATCCCACAAAGTTGGTTTACAATTTCTGAGAGGAACTGATTTTTTTTTAAATCACATATTTTTAGAAAATATAATTATTTAAGCATTAAAAATTTCCATTTTAAGGATTCCAATTGAAGAGGGTTTTATCAAACCACCTTAGATCAAACCCCCTTGGATAGAACCTCGCTATTTTTAAACCATACCTATAAATAAGTCTCTTTTACATCTATCAAAATGCTGATAAAAAATAAATTTTGATTTACCTTTTGAGGGATCAAATGAATTCATTAAAATTTATTTAAAATTATCATGGTATTCCTCAGAATGATCTATACAATGAATATAATTTTAATATTTTTTGGTTTTATTATATGTTTTTTTAGTTTTATTAAACATAGGTTTTTCATCGAAAATAAAGCTCTAAGTTCTATATATGTGGAAAAATAGTATATTATCAAAATAAAATTTGGAAAAATATGTTTGGGTTGGGTATTCATGTTCTTGATCCATTAAAAAAAAAATTAATTAATTTCGATACATACAAAAAAGGTTATGTTGTATACAGTCCACCTATGTTTGAATTGTAATTTGTTTGACTTTGAAACTTCATTGAGGAAAAAATATTCAATAAAATACTTTAAAACCAAATTAAAGTGCTAGATATCATAGTTATAAATCTAAATTCGAAAAAAATATAATTTCATCTTTCATACAAAAAAAGTTATGTTGTATATGGTGAGGGTCACTCCTTAAAAATGTTGTTTTTTTTTTCAACTAGTTTTCAAAGGAGATAAAAATATATTTAGAATCTATATACAAAACTTCACAAATCACTAGTTTTCATCATCTTCAAATTCCTCGTGGTTTAGCTGCTATAGGAGCCCAAAAGTGAAGATTTAGTTTTAAAAAATTAGTTTGGTGTCTAGAATGCCCAAAAATTGTAAACTAGTATTGTGGGATCACCCTATAGACAAAGGATAAGTGTCACTCAGGATAAGTTCTTGGTCAAGTAACTAGTAACACAACTTATTTGAGCTTAATCACACACTCACAATAGATTGATTGATTCAGGTTATTATGTAAAAAGTAGGTACGTCACCCTTACTGTAATGTGTTTGCATTAGTAAAGGTTTTGATTACTATTGAGTGCATTCTTGGATGATGTTTATCTATTTTGAACTTGTGAGTCCTTCCTCATATTGCTATGCTTGTTTGTGTGGTTGAATGGGTGTTGGGATATATGCATATGTCGGCATATGCATATGATGGATATAATGGGATGTCCATACGAGTATGACAGTATATGTATACAGATGCATATATGTATATAAAATGATTGATATGATACTATAGTCATGTAAGTCATGATCATTTGACTGTCCTATTGATAGATAATATATATGTGTGTTTGTATATATATAAATACCCATGTAAGCATAAAATATTAATAGAGGGGTGTATACATATATACAAATAGATAACATATATTATTACTATGTGATTGATATCTTGTCGTATTATTTTGTGTATTGAATGAATACATACTTGACATGGTGTATATATATGTGTGTTATGTTTGACTTCGATAATTAGGATAAACAATGTATATTATGTACATATATAGGTATGAACATACCTTGTACATTTGAAGAAACGTATGAACATATGTGAAACAATTTATGAATATATATATGTGTGTGTTTATATACTTTATTAATTTGGAAATTATCGTAATTAAAGAAATATGAATATATTCGTGTATTAGTTAGGAACTAATACTTTTGATAAGTTTTATGGGATATATATATATAATTTAAGGTTAGCATCATATTAAATATATATGTAACTATCATATATATATAGTGGATGTAATTATATATAAAGGCACAACCTTATAGAAGAGTATGATTATATCTTGAAGGAAAATTATAATTGAAAGCATAAGTATATATGCATGGAAGATCGACTAGCATATGCTATGAATAGGGATCAGTTCATTAAAGTGAGCACTTAGCTCAAAGAATGGAAATAATTATGCATAAAGTGCATGAGTAATAAGTAGCGCTTAGATATTTTGATAACCTTGAAAGGTGCACTAAAGAAGTAAGGATAATATATGAATAAAAGGCAGGTTTGAATAAACTAACTACATTTTAAAGGTTAAACTTTGAGGTAGTAATGACTATATTCTTTAGCTGCATTTTAGTTGCATTATACTCTTGCTATCTGTGAAAGAAGAGTTTATAATATGCAAATATTGAGTACTCATTAAGTCAATGAATGAAGATAGAATAAGTCGACCACTCATTTGTGGACGTTGTGGAATTAGTAAAATCTTTATACCATCTTCTAATTATTGACCAACATCTATCAAGGCATGTAAACCATTCGATGAATTTGTCAAATTGATTTACTAAGAGAATCGACTCATTCTTTGACTTAGTCAATATTTAACTTGGTGGCACATATTTTTTATAAGGATGAAACTATGCCATCTTTGAGAATGAATAATGATGCTTGGTGTAACCTTTGAGTCATTTTTCTTGTAGATATCTATTTTGAGATGCAAACCGAATTCTATCATGTGGGATTTAAATTGGTCTCTAATTCTTGTCATTTAACTTAGCCAATATGTAGCTTTATAAGTTGATTATGTGCTTATATATTCACCACCTTTTGAGTTGTAATAGATGTGTTGTTTTACATTATTGTTTCTATCAAAACCATGCCTATATTGTAGGCAGAGTGGTTACCTTATTTCTATATAAATAGAGGAGTAAGCTCATTTTTTTGGATGCATTCTTCTATACAGTATTTCTTGTGCAAGTTTTTGCATTCTATCTACTTTTTTGTCTGCAATACTTTTTCAAGAAAAGTGAGTGAGAGCCTTGATTTTTAGAGAGAGAGTTGATTATTATTTGTATAGGAGCAAATTTTCACCCCTAATGTAAGTTCCCATTTTACCCATTTTTACTTTAGAAAACCAATCTCAGAGGATTAATTCCACCTAAGCCTATTGTCTTTGTTCCACTTGGAACCTATTTTGAGTGTTGATAGAGGAATAACTATTGAGGAAGCCTATGCATCTTGTAGATGTATGTCTAGTGCATAGACGTTTGTGTGGCACGTAAACTTTTGTGTGGCGCATAGACGTTTGTGTGGCAAGCAAATGTCCACATGGTGCGCTTATGTCCCTAATAGATTCCCACATCTAGAGCCTGTAGAGGCATTACCATTCCCATTCAGAATCGATTTGTAATGCCCTCTTCAACCGACCAACCCGAATATGGCCATTTTCTTCCCTCTTTCCTTCATATTCAATATTCATTCCTTCTATTTTCATCTTTGGAACTCTCTTCTTCCTCTAGCTTCATTCCAACTTCTAACTTTTCTCCAACCTTGCTTACACATCTTCATACAGCTTGTCACAAAAACTTCAAGATCTTTCAATCACTCTCAAGAAACACTTTACACTCCATAGAAGCAACATCAACACTCCATAGAATAAACATCAACACTCCATCACTTCAGTAGAGCAAGTGTGGAATGAACGCCATCTCAGCAGAGGCTTGAGTTCCTCTTATTTTCTCCCCCACTATCCTTGAGCACTTTGGGTGGAGGTGGTAAGCTTTCACTCCTCTTCTCTATTATTTGGTTGAGTAGTATAACACTATTTTTAGTGTCTTTGTGTACTTCATTTCATACTTTTCTCTCTATCTATCTGGTTGTCTGTGGAGGTGGGAACACCAAAATGAGGGTTTGACTGAGGAAAGCCCCTAAACAGCCCCAACACTTTCTCTCTCTTGTGTGCAGGTATTGAAGATATTCATGAGATAGAGGATTCATCACTCGCATGGTCTTAAGCGTCTCCTTTCCCTTCTTCTCCTTATCTTTATCACTTCTATTTCCATCTATTTCACTTTGTCTTAGCTCTATCACTTTTTGTCATTTCCTTGCTTTTTAGAAGTTCTTAGCAATCAAAGTAGAAGTAGTCGATTAGTTGTTCTCTGAGATAAAATTTATTTTTGGCGTGTACAAGATGCTAGTGTGTCGTGTTGTCCTCTATGTTCTACGTTGCCATTCTTTGGCTGATAGCTTGTCGGTTTGTCCAGAGAATCTCTGTGACCTGCTCCTTCTGGTTCTAGAACTCTCACCACTGTCCTTTGAGGTAGTTTAGAGAAATTTACCCCATGAAACTCTCTGAGTGAAGAGAACTTGTGAGTAGCGAATCCCCCTTCTCTACATTATTATTGAGAGAATTATTTTCCAACTTGTGAGATAGTGGATATTGAGTCTTTGTTGAAGGATCGATCCTAGGTTAGTTGCTTATTTGGAAGTGTTGTGACTACAGCCAATCGACTGGAAAGCTTATCACATGCATGAGGATATTCTTCCCTTTTTTCTAAAGTCAATTATGGTTACATGGATTTAGAGAAAAGTATTATTTACTTTGAAATAAAGTACAACTTGCATATACTGTTTGTGAAATTTCCTTGTATTTACTCCATAATAGGAGGATTATGTTTATCATAAGTATTACATACTATATATGAGTAAACATGGGAATCATAAGGCTTAATCATAGCTTTAACCCCTTTTATTCAAAGATGTGATACTCTCGAATGGATTCCTCTATTGTTATGAAAATTCTTTGATTGAGGCCATGCATTGTGCTTGTATTTACTCCATGATAGGAGGGATGTATGTTATAGGTATTATTATTATACAAGATATGATTATACATGGGTAAGAGATATTGTTTGTCATAGTTATTTTTATTATGCTAGATATGGCCAAACGTAGACAAGCTTAAGGAACACTCATAGCTAGATATTTAATTATTCTAGATGGCTAGTAGGTTACTCTTAGGATTGTTATCTAGTGAAGGGAGGGAACTAGTAGGTTGCTCCTAGGATATTTATCCAGTGAAGGGATGGAACTAGTACTTTTCTTTATGATTTATTTTTCCTTAGGTTGTTAAAGAGATAGGTTATCCTAGAGAGTAGCTCTTTCTCATGGAGAGGGATTTCCTAAGCATAGATATAATGGCCTTAAGTCAAAATGAGCTTTCTATAGTGTAAGTGAATGGTAGACCTTCACTCGAAGTATTGAGTGAGAATACTTTGGCCAAAGTAGTGTGATTTTCAAGGTTCCACTATAAATAGTGAAATTTCCTGAGATTTCACTGTCATTTCATCATGTCCATTTACATGCATGAGGGCTACCTAGCATAGGTTATAAATCCTAGTCATGTAGGGCAGACTACTAAGCTCGGAGTGGTATGGTGTATAGGGTTACTTAACCAATACCTTCATTGAAGGGAAGGGCCATGTATCATTGATAGATGTGCGGGGGGCCACATATGAGTCTATGGTTGATAGAAAAGCACTTGAGTGATGCGTCTCCTCCTTAGTAGGTGAAAAAAGACCAATTTTTTTGAAATGTGGATTCCTTGACCATATATATCTTATGCTTTGAAGCTTAATAGAGTTGTGTTGTAATTGTGTGCACTCTTGGAATATTGGAATTTGTAAAATTATTAATACTGGAATGGAATATCTATAGAATATTGTCTGACATCTTTGTTCAATATGATATATATGTTTTTGAAGATTTGTATATGAACCGTAAATAAAATAGGGAAATGGGATGGTTACCTCCTATTGTATCTAGGTTCTTCAATTATGTCCTAAGAACCCTAATTGGATTGACTATCAACCTCCCAAGGTGATTCAATTCACACCTAGGAGGACCTAGGAAGGGGGTTATTTTCAGCTTAAAGGGGTTCACCACAAAGCAAATGCTTGGAAAATATAAATGTTGGAATACACAATGTGATATGAAAAATAATCTAAAATGAGCTAAATGAGAGATACAAATGTCCAAATTAAGCAACACTAAGTTAGGGTATGTGTACCTAGTAAGTCTGGAGATGTGAGGATTCTAGAAATGCAAAGAAGTTGCCAAAATATTCCTCAGAGGACTAAGATGTCCAAGATGGCGTATCAGTCCCGCTACTATTTTTTGGGACAAATACAAAATCTTTGAATTTTAAAACTAGATCTGAAGGGATCTTTGAAAGATATGCTTGGGAGGACTAAGACACCCAAGGTGGCGCATTAGTCCTAATCTGAATTTCTTAAAATTCTAAATGTGGTTCTAAGCTCTAAGGTATGCACTTGCTTCTTTTTAGATTTCAGGTTCTTAAACTATCGGATTTGACCTCTAGGTGAGTTTTCGTGAAGATGACAACTTTGCAATGCAAATTTGACCACTTTTCACTCCAAGTGATCTTCAAGTCTTCAATCTAGATCTACAAACACAAATATTCAAGATGGGGAAAACTTTTTGATTGTTAGTGAATGGGGGTTTTCCTTGGTCAAACCCCTTGTTGGTAATTAAACCATGAAATGAAATAATGAAATGACTTAGGGAAATGGTGAATCAAATGACTGCAATGGATATGGATCTTGAAATTCTTGATAGATCTTGAATTTATTGCTTGTTTGAATCAAAACCCTACATCACAAATGTTAGCACAAAAACACACATGATGCAAGAATAGCCTTTGGCATGATGCTTGAATCATGATGATGGCTCTAAATGCTTGATGACTTTCTCTTTAATGCTCTTATGAACTCAAATATGTTATTAAGAATACTCTCATAACTTGATTAGATGAAAATGAATGAGGAACCTTTGTATTTATACTTATTCATGCTTAATATCCCAAGATTAAACCACAACAAGATGACATATAAATTCATTAAATAAAGGAGGCTAAATCTCTCCCGAATTTGAAATTGGACCCCGAAAATAAGCCTAGGAGGACTAAGATGCCCTAGGTGGCGTCTTAGTCCCAAGGCTCAAATCTCAGGGCATAAACTCCAAAAAGGGACCTAATTGAGAGGTTTCAAAATCAAGGTCCCAAGACCCATGGAGGACAAAGATGCCCTGGGTGGCGTATTAGTCCCAATCCATAAATCAGGAACACATAGATATAAACCTTAAATGATCATTTATCTTTTGATATTTTTTGGGATTTTCCATAAATAAATGTGGGCCCAAACAAATGTGAAAATGAAAGGGTATGCATTTTACTACACTATATTTAGCCCCCACTTTAGTGAGAGGATGAACTTGCTTCAAACTCACACTAAAGTAGTCAACCACGCAATCAAGAGGGGTTCAAATGTACAAATACTAGTAAGATAGGATGACAATGATCAAGAGGGATGATCAATCCCCCAAGATCAATATCATATGGTAGACCAACATAGCCACAAAGGAACACGCTTGCGGATGATATATGAAGCCAAAATCAGATTGCAAACATACACAAATTGCAAACATACACCATCAAAGATAGGAAAAAGGAAAAAGGAAAAGAACTGCAACAGATCAAGCTTTGATTGGTCATCCAATGTGGTGGACCAGGTCTAGGCTTGAAGAGGGTTTACAAGTGGAATGCATTGTCCACTATGCAAACAAAAGGCATGCTCATAAGAGCTAGTAGGAGCTAGGTGTCCACTAAGTGAGCCCCAAGGGGACAATATCAAATCCATACCTCTATGAATTTAATAAGGTACAAAAATTCATGCTCACATGGGCTAGTGAAGCTATTTTTTCACTAGGTGAGCCCCAGGAATTCCATATCAAATCCATACCTCCATTTCTTTAATAAGGAAAAAATGAAAATGCAACAAGAAAAGAGGGATGTTCAAAGGTATTTTGATTAGTTCATGTGAGGTCTCATCTTAGGGAACATTATACTTAATGTTTCCAAGAGAGGAAAAGTCAAATAAATATCACACTCTCAAAGGAAATCAAACCCAATGACACCACCACGAAAACGACACATCACAAGAAGAAAGGTAATCGTACAATGAAACATGAAAGAAAATGTAACTGAAATCATGAAAAAAGATAATGCCAATGTATGCCCCCACTTTAAATAAATTTCTAACACCATGATGTGAGAAATTACTTTAAAGTAGCCAAAAAATGAAAAGGAAAAGATAGTATTTTGCATGCAGGCCAACTTAAGGCACATCGTCCACATCCCAATTTTTCTCTTGTATGTTCATGAAAGGTGATGAAGTAGCCAAAAGAAACAATGACAAGTGGCATACGAAGACAAGGCTATCTAACCCCTTTCCCCCACTTAGTGCCAGACAAGGATGAGCCAAAATGAAAGGAGGAACTAGGTGCTTCAACCCAAGGGAGAGAACCATAGTCCTTAAGATGTTGAATTTTTATGTCAAAGCCTTAAATTCATTAAGAGAATGACCACGAACTCTATGATATGCACAAAATGAACTCTTGTAGTAAAATTTCTTTCCTTTTCTTGGAGGAGTTTCATCAAGATACTCTCTTGGTCAAAAGTAGAGGATGTTTCATTATTTTGCAGAAAAGATATCTCTTTCTTAGTATTAATTGTCATACCTACACAAGACTCTTTATATTTCAATATTGTGTACTCTTCTTTAAAGGAGCGTGTAAAATCTAACGAACTCAAATCATTATTTTTTTTCATGTTGACATTGACATTAAGCGAAGATTTTTGTGTTTGCTTCAGTTTTTGCAAAGGATGAAAATCAAGACCATTAGTTTCTATCAATTTAGGATGCACTACTATTAAATTAGGCTTAGAAGGATGTTTTGTAATAGTGTTGGTAACAAGTGAAGTTTTTTTTATTTCTATCAGAGGACAATAACCAAGACCATTAGTCTTTTCTTGTGTGTGCAGCTCTATGGGGACATAGATACCTTGTTCTCTAGCACCACATCCTTTTCCACTATTACCAAGTTGTTTCAAAATTTTGTAACCTTTACCATAAATCTTTTTCATTTCTTTTCGATTCGGTGGTTTCTCATAATTAGGTTCATCAAAGTTAGTTGTGTAATTCTTTTCCTTTTTTTCTAAAGTGGTTGAGGTGGATGCTTTCGAAGGGTCTTCCGAATTTTGTGTTGGTATTATCATTGTTTATTTTCCCTTGTCTAAATCTTTTTTTATGATCTTGTAATTCCCATGAAGGTTGGTTTGAAGTCTAAGGAACCCCAATCATCTTATAATAGATTTTTTATTTTTTCAATGTGTTTTTCTTTTCTTTTTTGTTGCACGAGTTCCACTTGTGTGGTTGGTGTTAATATTTTTAAGGGGTTGTCTTTATTTTTCTCAAGTTGTAAGACATTGTAAGGCTATTTATTAGTGTCCAATGTGTACACTTTTTTGTTGTAGACATACTTAATTGTATGATGAAGTGTAGAAGGCACTGCATGCATCTCATGAATCTACGACCTTCCCAAAAGAAGATAATAGGAAATATCATGAGGCATAACATGAATAGGGGTTTGTAAAGTGGCCTTTCCAACCATAATAGGAAAAGTTATCACTCCAAGTGATTTCTTTCCCACATTATCAAATCCCTTAATAGATAAAGAGTCAAGTTGAATTTTTGATATATCCACACCAAGCCTATCCAAAAGGGATACACTACACACATTACAGGTGGAGCCATTTTCAACTAGGGTGTGCTTTGTCCTTGTCCTTTTATAAGCAAATATTATTATGAAAGTATCATTTTTGTTTTTCACTTCCAAAGTAGGGAGTTCACTTTGGTGGAAAACAATGCCAGCATCTATTCCTTGTATTAGGGCTGCTATTTCATTTGGTTGTGCTTTAGAAGGGATAGGAACTCAAGTTGTAATGAATTTTGAATAATGTTGTGATAGTGAGGGGAGGCTTGAATAAGGTCCCAAAATGATATCTTAGCAGGAGTGTTCTTAAGTTGTTCAATAAGATCATATTTTGTTCCACTTTATAGAGGCAAATGAGGAGGACCCGGTAAGATAGGGTTAGGATATGGTAGGGATGTTGAAGGTGTTTGTCTTGGTTGTGGATTTTTCCTAGTGATGTATGTATGATAAATGATATTGTAACTCAGTTACTATGAAACATTGTTCTTAGGTGGTTCGAGGATAAGGATAGGTTTGTTTTGAAATTGTGGTTTTTGAGAGGATGGATAAATGATAAGTTTAGGCTCAGGACAGTACTCCAAGGGGTGTCTAATATGCATAACCTTGAAATACTTTTTCTCATTTTCATGATCTCTTAGTAAAGAGGATTCTAATGTTATTTCATCATATTCATCTAAGGAATTACTATTGTCAATGTTCTCATTTTCTTCCACCATTATATCCTCCCTAGTAGGAGATTGTTTAGGAGAACTACAAACCAAGTGTTCTTGACATTCAAGGGTTGGTTCTTCTAAAATGACTTCATCGCATGTACTTTGGAGTTATCAATAGCTGAATTTTCTTTCTCGATAAGGGTTTCCCTAGGCGAAGGGGGAAAACTAAGATTCACATGACCTTCATTGATCAAAGTATCTTCTTGACAATGAGGGGAGATACTAGGGGAAGGACAACTATTATTTTTATGATCATTTATGGTTTTATTCTTGTGTTCCCTAAAATCTTCTAAAATAGGATAAGTAGGGGAAGGATCATAAAGAGGGTTGTTATAGACCTTAAATATTTGATCATATAATACCTATCTATCATCCTCGTCATTTACAATATCATTCTCAAAGAAGAAATAGAGATTAGGTATAGTAATGTTGAAATATGTGTGTATGATCTCATTATCTTGTGGTATAATATCTTCCCAAACGGGATGAGGAGAAGGACAAGAAATATCTTCATGATTCTCAATGATTGTATCTTATTTCACCAAGATACCTTCATCACTAAAAGGAGAGGTATCGAGAGAAGAAAAATTATGATCATCATGATTATCTATGTTTGTATTCTCTTCTATCACATCATCCTCACAAATAGGAGATACAAGAGGGGGTGTAGGTTAATAGCAAGAATCACCATTTTCACACTCATGTGCTAAGAGACTCTCATAACTAGGGAATGCATTGAATGAATGACTAACATGCTTATTGACTAACTTTTTCTTTACAAATTTAGAAAGGATAGATACTTACATTTTTTAACAGTAATCTATGCAAACTTAAAATACAATGTCAAGGCACAAAATAGAACATGTATAAATGCAATTTTGATATTTCAAACAAGGTAATTTTCAAATTATAATATGCAATGTTTAAATGAAAAAATTTAATTGAGCAATGTATGAAATGAAGCACTTTAAGATAGATTTAGTAAAATTCATGGAACAAAAATTCAACCCACTGAAACAGGTAACCAATGCCAGCAAATAGAAGCACAGAAATGTTGATTCAAATCTTGAAAAATACAATATAAATTCCACAAGGACTAAGATTCTAAGGAGTTAATCTTAGTCCTACTAATGAAATTTGAAGGTTTCAAAAGTTGAAACAGATAGAAAATGACTCAGACAAGGTACTGGAACAAAAAACAAGAGAGGGACTAAGATGCCACCAAGGGCGTTTTAGTCCCAATAAGGGTTTTTTGCAAAAAATAGACAATTCTGAGTTGATAACTGTGTTCCTAGGTTGCCTACCTAGGGACTCGATGTTTGGAAACAAAAAAATTTGCAAATGAAGGTAAGAAAAACTAACTAATGACAACCATTGGATGCAAAGTGGATGCATTTTTTTCAGTTTTGAATGCAATAAAAATGTTTCTAGATGCAATTAAGATGATGAACAATGCACTTTTTAGTTTTTCAATGAAATGAAATGATGTAATAAAGTAAAGATGAAACCTATATGAACTTTCACTAATGCAAATATAAGAAACCCTAAATGCAATTTCACTACTGCAAGATGCAAGAAACCCTAGATGCACTTTCACTAATGAAAAATGCAATGAATGCAATCTAGATCTAGGACTCTAAAGGACTCCAAATCAGAAAAGTAAGAATGTTCAAAGATTTTGGGTTCACCAAAATGAACCGTAAATAAAATAGGGAAGTGGGATGGTTACCTCCTATTGTATCTAGGTTCTTCAATTATGTCCTAAAAACCGTAATTGGATTGACTATAAACCTCACAAGGTGAGTCAATTCGCAATTAGGAGGACCTATGAAGGGGGTTCTTTTCAGCTTAAAGGGGTTCACCACCAAGCAAATGCTTGGAAAAGACAAATGTTGGAAAAAATAATGTGATATGAAAAATAACCTAAAATGAGCTAAATGAGAGATGCAAATGATGAAATTAAGCAACAAAAATTTAGGGTATGTGTACTTGGTAAGTTTGGAGATGTGAGGATTGCGAAAATGCAAAGAAGGTGCCAAAATATTCCTTGGAGGACAAAGACACCCAAAATGGCATATTAGTCCCGCTATTGTTTTTTAGGGAAAATAAAAAATCTTCGGATGTCAGAACCTGATCTGACGGGATCTCTAAAAGATATGCTTGGGAGGACTAAGATGCCCAAGGTGGTGTATTAGTCTCGACTTGATTTTGTGAAAATTATGAATGTGGTCCTGAGCTCCAAGGTCTGCACTTGCTTCTTTTTCAGATCTCAAGTTCTGAAACTGTCAGATCTTACCTGTAGGTGAGTTATCGTGAAGGCGACAAATTTTCAATTCAACTTTGATAGATTTGCAATCCAATTGATCTTCAAGTCTTCAATCTATATCTTCAAACACAAATATGCAAGATGGGAAAAACTTGTTGATTGTTAGTGAATGGGGGTTTTCCTTGGTCAAACCCCTTGTTAGTAATTGAACCTTGAAATAATAAAATTAAGGGAAATGGTGAATGAACAATACGTAATTCTACAACTCACCACAACCTTATAATGGTTGTAAACTAATGTGAAATGGCTTCAATGGATATGGATCTTTAAATACTTTATAGATCTTGAATTTCTTTCTTGTTTGAATCAAAACCCTACATCACAAATGTTAGCACAACAACACACATGATGCAAGAATAGCCTTTGACATGATGCTTGAATCTTGATGATGGCTCCAAATGTTGGATGATTTTCTCATGAATTCTCTTGTGAACTCAAAAATTCTATTAAGAATTCTCTCATAACTTTCTTAGATGGAAATGAGTGAGGAAACCATGTATTTATACTTATTCATGCTTAATATCCTAAAATTACACCACAACAAGTTGACATATGAATTCATTAAATAAAGGAGGCTAAATCCCACCCGAATTTGAAATTAGACCCCAAAAATAAGCCTAGGAGGACTAAGATGCCCTAGGTGGCGTCTTAGTCCCAAGGCCCAAATCTCGGGGCACAGAATCTAGAAAAAGGGACCTAATTGAGAGGTTTCAAAATAAAGGTCCCAAGACCCATGGAGGAAAAAGAAGCCCAAAGTGGTGTATTATTCCCAGTCCACAAATCAGGGACACAAATGGAAACCTTAAAAGAACATTTATCTTTTGATATTTGTCAAGATTTTCCATAAAAATATATAGTTTATTAGGCTTGTGGATGCAAAATAAAACCTAATTAAGCCATAAAGAAGCATAAATAAAGAAAGGAGGGCCCAAAAAAGTGTGAAAATGCAAGGGTATACATTTTACTACATTACAAGATAATTACTTTGGATTGCAATGACAAATTGGAATTGTGTTATTTCAATTAAGCATGCAATTTACATTATTGGAAGAAAAAAATTTATTGCTTTGTCATGTCATCATGATTTATTCACTTAAGGTGAAAACATTGAAAATTTTACTGTGAAGAACATCGAGGTTGTTACATGTGGTATCAAAGCTACTAGGTTTAGCATTAGAACCTATGAGCTCATTACATAAGTGTTACGTAAACCTTATTAGAGATAATTTTTGAAATGTTCTTACGCCAAGATGGAAAGAGAAAAGAACATGGAGAAATGAAAAGGAAGATAAGATTCCTAGAAATTTGTTTAAAGTTTGGGACTAGTTAAGAGTTGTCCCTAGAGTTAGGAACTCCTAAACCAAAAACTTATTATCATATCCCCTTGGATTGCAGAATATTATACAATCGGGTAATGTAGGAAGGTTAGGAAGAATAACCAATATATACATTCATTCTATAAGATAGATATAAAAATTTGAGGGATAAAGAGGATTGAGAGAATATCCCTTATTGATAACAACCTATAGCTTCAATGAGTCAAGAATTCTTGGATTTAGTAAGAATACTACAAATCCGTGAGTATGCATTGTAGGAATAATTTGGATTGAATTAGAAACTCAACAAAGGAGGTATCCAAGAGGTTGGAGAACTCTTGACTTGAATCTATTTTTTGTGCAAGGCAAGGAACTTGTAAGAAAGAAGGTAGTACCTTAGGAATAAGGGAAAAGACTAGAATGGTCAGAAAATAAGTAATCAACAAATTGGACATGTTTCCACCAGCCAAAATTGATAAGAAAATTTTGGATTTTTGATTAAGATGAGAAGGGAACCAAACAACCTTGGTATCTCTAAAATTTGTGAGAGAATAACCTACCAAAATTTGGAAAAAAGACACTTGGAAAGGTGATTGTGAGAGAGAATCTTGAAAAAGTAAATCGTATTGATCTGACAAGGTTTGGATAGTACATAGCTTGGTTGGAATATAAGTAGAACTCACCTACGTGTCGACAAAAACCCACATATGTCTAGAGGTTCCAAAAGGAAATGGAATACAATGTGACATTATGTGTCAAATCAATAAAATTTGTAAGGAAACAATGCTCTAAGTTGAAAGGTACATACAAAAAAAGAAGATTTGTGGTTATGGATATTCACTACAACAAATCCCTATGATTTGGTCCATTTTCGCTCTATTTTTTGCTCTGTTTTTTGCTTCCACCCACTATTTTAATGTATTTTTGCCAATTTTTTGAAAATGTTGACGCTATTTATCAGGATGGTGCAATTTTTGGCGTTTATTGCATGGATCTGTAAAATTCAGTGCTAATTTTGGCGCTAATTAGCACTAAAATTAGCACCATATTTAGCACCAAAGTTAGCTTCAAGTTTAGCATCATGTGTAGCTCTGAATTTAGCTTCAAGTTTAGCTTCGGGTTTAGCACTGGATTAGACACCCCTATATTGAAGAGACTTATTTATATGTCTCATCGACAATGTAAAACAATGAAATGTCAACAAGATACGGGCATATCAAGGAGAGAATCACTTATGTCACATCGACAAGGTATATCTACAAGTGCTCGGTGAAACAAAACTCTTGGATATAACGAAGTAATGTCTATGAGACATTGAGGTATCGGTAAGATAGATAATATTGTCTCATCGATAGTTTTCATGTAATGATCAAAAGCACATACTATTATACCATAGGGAAGGTGAGAAACATATGCGGTAGAGAAGTGTACATCACAACCATGTAGCAAGAAGCCTTGAGCAAGGCAGAAGTGTAGTAAACAATAGAAGGGAAGAGAAAAACACCACTATACCACAGTGATAATCACAAGTCTCCCTAACATGGCAGAGTTACATCAATATATAAATAAATACCACCAAAGGAAAATATCAATGAGACAGTGGCATATCGGTAAGAGATGTTAACTTGTCTCATCGACACCGGCAACCAACATCAAAGGAACATAAGATCTAATTTCAATGAGACATTGAGGTATCGATAAGACAAATAAGATTGTCTCATCGACGCTCTTCAAATAATGATCAAAAGCATACACCGCTATACCATCGGGAAGGTGAGAAACATATGCTATAGAGCGGTATACACCGCAACCCCATAGAAAGAAGCCTTGAGCATGGCAGTAGTGTGGTAAATATTAGAAGGGAAGGGAAAAACATCACCATATCACAGCGAGTATAATAAGAGATGATGGTAGTATGATAATCATGGCATCATTATAATTTAAGCAATAAATGAAGAAAATCACATCAGTCGCCAAAATTAAATGCTATTAAATTATTAAGAGTTTCCAAAACTAATATGATTGAGTACCGTGCCATCCAAAGATAAGTGAGTTTTCCCAATATCGCACTCAATTTTAGTGCACTATCATGGAAGGATCTAAGGATACGAGAAGAAGAAGTCTTGCAAGTGTGAAATACTCGGGTAAGTGCACGAAAACTCTCTGAAAGAGCTCTGTTAATTTAAAAAATCTTTCAAGTTTTTGTCATCTAAAGCCATAGTAAAGAAAATTGAAACATGCCTCCTAAAAGAAAATGATCAGAAGTAAAATAAATTCAGCCTAAAATTGAAGATGAAGAACCTAAAGTAAAGAAGAAAGCACTCTATCCTAAAATAAAAAAATCAGAAGTAAAAGAAAGTCATCCTAAGGGTATGTGCAAGATGATCATGGAAAAAATAGGCCCTTAAGTGGCAATAAAAAGATAGAAAATCAGAGTTAGACAACTTGACATAAATATTTGAATAAGTTATCTATATTATATCAAAAAATGTGAAAATAGAATCTATAGAAAATTGAATGTAGTTTCTAAAATACTAGACCTTTATTTATTTATTTTAAATCTATTTGGTGAAAATTTGAAATTTCAATGCAGTAGTATTTAAATTTCAGGGTAAAACTAAGAAGTAGGAGTCTGTCTGACCACCCTAACCACAATAAAATGATAATATTTTTTTATAATATTTTAAATATAAGTAGAGGACTCATGTCCCGATGTGATGCATATTTTTTTATAATTTTTGTCCAATTAAATAATTAATTATGAATTTTTTATTACAACTTTTAAAAAATATAAAATTTCATCTGTCTAACCACCTTAACTTGGTCAAAAATTCATGAAATTCAATTTTATTTTTTTTAATCCTATATTATGCAAAGAATAAAATGTGATGCATGTTTTAGATTCAAAAAGTTTGATACCATTTCAAAATTATATATTTTTTTCAATCAGCCTATCAATCAGGACTTTATTCGTAATTCTAATAGAAAATGAATAATAATTATTTGTTAAATTCAAATTAAATCATAATTTATATTGGTCGAAAGATGATAATCTCCTCTAAAAACCCTTTTCCTTTCATCAATTTTGGGTAAAAACAAAGTCGTCAGCCACATGGGCCATCATATGGCTTACATATTGCCACTTTTTGGCCCATCATGATCCTGCATACACCTAAAATTAAACATGAAGAAATTAAAGTAAAGAAGAGACAAATCCATCAATCCATAATAGATATACTTCTAGAGTCTACTAAATAGGGTAATAATAAGTTTCTCATGGACACCGCACAAAATTGTAGGGATGCCCTCATTTCCAAATTTGGATAGGACCTAGATTTTGGTATTTTTACAGTAGGAGAAATGAGAAGATTTCAGTGTCAAACGCTTGGACGTTGGATATAGAAAGGTTGATTGTCCCAAATGTGTTTTTTGATGTAGAATTTATCAGACTGCTAGCCAAACACTATCACTCAGCTACCAAAATAGTACACGGTTTCTAAACGGCACAATATTGGTAGAAGTAACTAGAAAAGCCATCATTGAGTGTTTTTGCTTAAACAAGCAGGCTCTGACCAAGATAAACCTATAGAAAATTAAAGAGGATTATGATAGGTTAAAAAATAATTATATAATTGATGAGGTACCCCTATATATGAAAAGAGGCATTGGTAATAGAACATTCCCCATCTCTACTACCACTACTAAACCATTTAATGTGACAGATTTTCAGTATTACTTTGTGAATACATATTTAGCTCTTTGCCAAATGTCGAGGATAGATTCTCAAGATAAAATTCCAATAGGCCTAATGATGATGGCCATGAGAATTCAAAACCCTGAAACTAATATTGAATATGACTTTGCTTCATACCTTGAGAAGGCGTTAGATGATGAATTCTCCCAATTTATAGAGGATAGAGCATCGATTACATTCAGACACTATTCCCTACTGTTTCATATAATATTGTACCATAATAGGAACCATTGGAATAAAATAATGGACTTGGCTATAGTAGATGAGCAAGGAAATCCCACACCTATCCAAAAATGGTGCTATATTTGGGATAGTCGGTGCAAGAATTCAAGATTTATTGTTATCTATGAATACTTTGTACACATAATCCTTTGAGTTCTTGGGTATGCAATACCAATATTGTCAAAACAATGATGCAACTAGTCAGACCTTTGGCTTTAAGACTAGAGCAGGGTCATACACACAATTTTGGAGATTGGTTCTTCCACCCGAAAGTTACAATAATAAAATTTTATGGATGCCCTGTTGCTGCTTAGACACACTAGAGGAGTTACAATATTATTTGAAGATAAGATATGCATTGAAATCTGGAAAAGAAAGAGCCTTTGACCCTAAAAATCATATGAAAAACATAAGACACAATATTCTTACCAAAATGATAGTGCCACACCAAGTGGATTTTGAAGAAGATGTCATAAGGAACTACATTACTTATAATGATGTATTTAGTAGAAGGAAAAAATGGGAATATATGAAGAAGCTTGAAGAAAGGATGAAGCAAACTTTCAAGAATTTCCTAGGATACTTTGTTGAGGAAAAGGACCCCATCAAGAGGATAGAATTGATAGCTGGTAGATTTGAAGACTTGTATAGAAAGAGGGAAGCATATCTTGAAGAATATGGTAGTGGTGCAACTACAGAGCATCCCCCAGGTGAAACCTTTGAGCCTCCCATGGAGTAGTTACCTTCCAAAAGATAGAAGATAGGAAGCATTGAATAGTTAGTATCTTATGAGGATACTGAAGAGGTGGGTGATACTAAGGAAGTGGTTACAGTACTGCAATCATTGATAGGTGAGATTCAAGTTGATCAGCCCATCCTTGAGACCAGTTCCCATAAACATGAGGAAAGGATGGGTGATGTAGACAAAAAAAGTATAGAGGTACATGAAGATGAAAGGGAAATCGCAGCCAGGATTTTCATAGAAGATGATGAATTCATTAAGACTCTCGAGTTTGAGGATTTTTGGATGAAGATGAAGATAAAATAATTTCAAGAGAAGATGGAATCAGCTGAAGTAGGAATTGAAGAATCAAAGAAAAATGAAATTGTAGCACAAACTTTCTAGGAATTAAGAGTTGACAACATTGACATTAGCCCCCAGAAGGCTAGAGAAATGGCCTTGAAGAGAAATATGCTCATTTTCCCCAGCTTGGAATTAAAGAAAATGTTTATGCTTGATCAAGTGTGGGCTCAAGAAGATCCAATGCTAGTTATAGAATTTGACTCCGGTGAAGGTATGAGTGGAACTAGGTATAACCCAAAGATTGAAACCCTAGCCATATGAATCAAACATAAAAATACACAAAAGCCAAAATTATTGGATTTAATTCAAGGGATGAAAGGGGCAACAATGGTAAGGAAAATACTGTTAGGGTTAGAAGGAAAATTTGAACAATAAAATAGATTAATAAAACACACATAGAAGACAACACAGAGAATTTAACGTGGTTCACCCAATTTGGGCTACATCCTGTTGACGGTTAAAATGACACAAACAACATTAAAACAAAATATTTCTACTCTATTTCTCCTGAAAAAGAAAGACAAAATGTAGTAGCCTAACTCCCAAGGTCCTGGTAGTTGGTTCTCAACTGTCTGGTGTCACTCAATCAGTTCATGCAACTGTATTGTTCAAGGGGCCTATGTTGGTAACAAAAGATTCAAGCAATGACTCTTTTTATCGAAATAGTTCCTGAAAAATCAATGGGTTTAAAATAAAACAAAAAAGATAGGACAAAGGTGTAAACCAGTAAGTATGAATCAAATTTATCTAGTATCTGGACATATACCTTCAACAATGAATGTTCCCTAACAGATCATCAAACCATAAGATGACACAATCCATAGCATAATCTATACCACTGCATACATTTTAGGTGCTTAATTAACTTTGCAATTACTCTTCACAAATATTTCAAGGGTTTCAAAACAACACACATTCATTCATCATCAAGGTTATAGATCAACAAAAATTTTAATAACTTCAACTCAATGACAATCTAATAAGATAATCCTTAAATCTGATTCCTTCAAATAAATTTCATCATTCAATAAACTCTTATGTTCAGCACAATCACTGCATATAGATAGATTATAACTTATCAGCCTTATCAAACAAACAATTTAATTCTAAATACCATATTTTGAGAAAACCTGTAATTCTATTAACTGTAAAAGATCAAGTACAATGTATCTTTGTAAAATCAATACAAAATTATATCTCCTAGCATTAGGTAAGCCAATCTAATTCTCAATTAGCTGACCTTTACAATATGATACCCATCTGGTATTTATAGATATACAAAAAGTCTGAACTTCACTTCTATTTTAGGCTTTCCACCTTTTTAGGAACAACAACCTTCTTGGAAACTCAAATCAATTTGATCTTGAGTTCTTACATTAAACGTTCAGTTTAACTAAAATAGAAGATAAAAGAAAAGAAAAGAAGTCATGTGCCCCCAAGACTGTCAGTGTTGTATGCATGCAACATGCAAGGAAGATAAAAATCATGCATGTAGCATGCAAGGATTCATGCATGTGAAGCTGTATCTGCCATGAACTCATCGTAGCTGGTGAAGACTTGTTGTAAAGTATCCATCTCTGGCCCATCAATCTAGTCATCTTCAAATTTGATCTGATCCAACTCAGCTGTAGCAAACTCCTTCATACTTTTCACCTTTGTCAATTCTCTTCCTGCAGCTTTTACTTCCTCTTTAACGTCCATTAACCGATCCAACATTGACTCTTCTCCATCATCCTCTTTTTGCATGAGTCCTTTGAATCTTTCATCCCACTTTTCCTTTATTTGTTAAAAAGGCATGCCCTCTTTTGTAAATGCATTTATATCTACAATAATGGCAATAACTACTTCTAACTCTTCCAATTGCTCAGTCAAATTATTAACAATCTATTGAATTTCATCTTTATGCTTACACAAAAAGTCAGTCCTAAACTGAAGTATACAAGAAGTTTTCTCCACAAAATCTTTGTTGTCTTCCTCAAGTATGGATTGTTCCAAAAGAGTTGTTAGAGGCAATTCACTTACCTTTTCTAACTTTTGACTATAGTCTTTATACTCTTCTACTTGTTTCTCCACTACCTCAATGTATTGATATATTTCTTTTACTAACCTTTATGTGTCCTTGTAGGCTTCAAAACCCTCTACCAAAACTTCACCCACTTCTCGGTTTAACTTGTCTACCCATCGGTCTACCATCTCCGCCTTGCCTTTCACCTATACCAAATCATCTACCTCCTTTTTTCTTAACAAAATAGGAGTCTCAATGGTTTTTACCTATTGTGATCTTGGAGAGGAGACACTCTTCAAGAATGGATGTAGTTGATCTAATTGAGCTTTTAGCTCATCCTTCTTTTGCTTGTCCTTGATCATTCTTGACTTGGTCATTGAAGCCACCACATCAATCAAATTCATTTGCTGATTTCTAGTGGGTCTTCCCAAATTGACCATACTCAATTGATAATCTGTCAGCTACATGCCCCCTACCTCGTTTTTTGTCATTGGCATGGCACATTCAGCAACAATTTCTCCTTTGTCTGTGAGTCGAGTAGAATGTAGAACTTTAGCCTTCTTCTTAGGCCTTTCCTGCTCTATCCCCTTCATCATATCCTCCCAATTGAGAGGTTGTGGAGGTGTTCTTGCCCTTGTCTGCAAGTCCAATTTTAACCATGTAGGAGCACTTGGAGCAATAGTCATCATAGAGGAAAAGGGAGCAATAACTTTAGAAGGTGGTTGCATACTCACTTGAGATTGGGATTCAACCCTTGCTTTCTCTTGTTGTTCTTGTAGTATATGCATTTGCACAAGTCTTTCAACCTCTTCTCTATCCTTCTGTTCTTGTATTTTCTTATCTTCTTCTTTCCTCAACCTCTCTTCCTCCAACTGATTTCTCTCTACTCTTTCCTTCTCCAACCTTTCCTTTTCTAATTCTTCCTTTTCTAGAGCCTCCCTTTCCAATTTCTCTTTTCTAAGAATTCTAACTTTTCCCTTTCTAACCTTTCTGCCTCCAAAGTCTTAATTTTTTCAGCTTTGGCTTCTTCTTCCTGTTGTTTCCTAATCAGCTCTTCGGCCTCTTTTTCCTTTCTTATCTTGTCTGCCCCTTCCTCTCTTTGTCAAGCTTCCTCTACAAGTTTCAACCTAGCAACTAGGATTTCCTTTTCCCTCCGGTTTCTTGCTTTCTCCTCCTCAAGATCATGGATCTTTTGTATCAACTCTAACTTGTCATTTTCTGCTTTAACTTTAAGCTCTTGTTCTCATTGCCTCCTTTGCTTCTCTACTTCATCATCTACTGCCTCAACTTCAACTTGTTTTGACTGTAATTGTTGCTAGTGAAGTAGAGCATCAGCTTGTACCTTTGCATCCATTTCTTTTTGTCTCTCTGCTGCAGCCCTTGTATTAGAATCTCTTGTAGCATCTTCAAACATCTTCCATTGTTCTTCTTGTGTCAGAATCTACTCAATACTCTACTCTAGAGGCATGTTTTCTTGCAAATCCTTCTCTGATAGAGTTTCATCTAAATTTGTCTCAACTTCCAAAATTTCCTCCACTGCTTTTCCCTTAGCAGCTTCAGCCATGCTATGAAGTGCTCCTTCCTGAACTTCTTTACTCTTTTTCCTTGTAAGTGGGACTTGTGCGGATGACTCACCCAATGTAGGTGTAGAAACAGCAGATCCTACTGGAACATCTCCTTCTGGTGCTCCTTTTGGTGCCCCTTCTTCATCCTCTACCACCTCAAGTTCTATTTCTTCAATGTCCGAAGGAAGGAATTCTAATGGCTCCTTGGGAGGTGTCTTCCTCTTGATTCTCTTATATCCTTTGCCCTTTTTAAGAACCGGTCCTTGGGGAACTTGAGTTCTCATCATTAACCATTGTATACTCCTATCCAAGACTATCCTTCCAATTTTCTTGATGTCAATTATTTCTTCAGCATCCCAATCAATTGGATCCAAGCTCTTGGTGCCAATATTCAAAGCTTCATAGGAGGGATCCAATACAATTCCATCATCCACCAACGTGTCAAGAATGTTTTCTTTAATACCAAGCTCTGATATGAGTGAGACTGATAATCTTTCATAATTCTTCCTCCTCAAGTCATACTCATCTTGTTGATCGCACCAAAAGTCCTCTAACAAATTAAAATGTCTAGTGAACACTAAAGGTAATAAGGCATACATCTTCTTCTTTGGATCAAAATACTTACGAGTTGTATACAATCCTAATTTCAATTGTATCAACTCATTACAAACCACCTTTGCTCCCTTCAAGTGTTGACAGCTATATTCTCCCAACTTCATGGGAAATTTATGACATCCAATTTTATGCTTAATCCCAAACCGATCATTAACTCCAATAGCTTGATATACAAATTCCATTAACACCATCCTGTTACTGCAGCACCTTGGAAGTAAATGTGGATGGCCTTCAAAACCAAATAACCTGAAGTATGTAAATTTCGGGTATTGGATATACCAACTTCCCCATTCAGCAATGAATGCCATGGCTTCTTGACTTAACCGGTATCCTGCATCTCCATTCAACTGATTGATGACCACATATAAAAGTGCATCATTGACTCTTTTGAAATGAGTCTCAGCAACCTGAAGAGATAATTGATCATAGTGCTCCCATACCTTCTTTTTTCCATCCAAGACTCCCATTACGCCCACTTTGTTCAAACCTAGGAAAACACCCACTCTTGTTGCTACATAAACAATGTAAGAGGTCATAAAGAAACACTTGGTTTCTCTGATCCTGGTTAACTGATCATGTATGGCATCAGAAACAATCATTGACCAATCAAACTGTTGTTCTCCTTTCAAGATAGTCTGAATAAAAGGAAACATCCACTCCTTGAAGTAAAATGCATCCCTCTTTCCAAACACCCTAGACAACATCACAATCAACCTTGCTACCTCTTCATAGAAATCTGCCCTCTTTAGCTGATCTGCAAGCCTAGTTAGAGATTTCTTTTCTATCTTCAATGATTTCTTGTTTAAGTGAAATTTATTCATTCCCTTATACTTACTATATTGCTCCAAGGCCTCTGCCTCATTTAATTGTACCAAGTTCTTTGGATTTGGAACATTAAATATAGTCTCAAATGCTTGAGGAGTGAGATTAATAATCACATTGTCTTGTGAATCTGTACATAGTCTTGTAGCAGGATTGTAAGCACTGGCTATTGTCATGATTAACTCTGGGCATTGGATAGATATAGGGAATAAAGTGATATGAGCTAACCTAGAGCTGACAATTCTTTCCGTAGTCAATGTAATATCCTTGTCAAATGCCTCTGAATACCATTCCTCAAAATTGTATTGACCTAGATTGGTATCAGTGATATCCAACCAATCTGATTCTATCTTGCTCATCTTCACAACCGAATCCTATGATTATACCTTAAGGTATAAGGCAATTGTTCTGGCTTTAACTTATTTGATTTTGATGTTACCTTTCATGTTTCTGTAGGCTAGTTTCTCCGAGCAGCTTCCCCTGATGTTCCTGACATCTTTCAACCTTCTTGCAAACAAAAACCTCTAATTAGATCTTTAGATATTATCATGGAAACATGCTCTAAACCATATCTTCTTATATGCACCAGAGGCGGAACCAAGCGGAAACACAACCTAAAACAGTCCCTTTTTACAACACTACTAGACTCGAAGCCAAAATCGATACAGAAATTTTTCTAATAATGAACGAGCTCGGAGTCAGAATCGGGGAGTTTATCAGAACCGGGATCGGAATGGAAAACGGATTTGGTTTTCTTCGAATTTTCATTTTTTTCATATTCTATTTCCATTCTGCTTCCACTTCTGACTTAGTCATCATTATTTTGAAAGAATATTTCCTCATGATGCACAGAGCTGGACATGGGATGAAACATGGAATCGATACCTTTTGCAAAACCAAATCCTCAAGTTCAAGATCAATTCTAGCCCCATCTCCGCCTAGGTTGTCATGACGTCATCGTAATTTTTATCAATTTAACCTATAACTCCATGACTAAAACCAAGGTCATATTAGATGAAAAGAAATGCTTTAAAACACTATACTCATATGATCATGAGGAACAACTGAATCCTAAGATATCATTTTTTAATCATTTTTTTTTTCAAAGTGATTACAGAGACCAACAAAACCCTAATCTAATAAACACGATAAAAACAAGGGCACGGATTTTAAACCTTGCCACCTACCAGAATGCAAAAAATGCAACGAAACCCTAAGTAAAAACGATGAATCAATTTACCCTAACTCACTATAAATCTCTAATCTACCTCACTGTAAACTTCTAATCTACCAAAGTACCATTTAAAACCTAAATTTAATCTAACTCATTGCAAATCCAAAGCAGCACGATGCAATCACGACTAAAGCGTGAAAGTGATCGTGCCCTAAAATAGAAAGAACTAAAAATAAATCAAACAGAAACGAGAAAACAACCAGACCAACAAAAAAAAACAACCACTCAAACAAGCACACCAAGAAACATGAAATCATTTGAAAACAACATAATTCTAGACATGGGCAAACATATATACAAAACACGCAATAGTAAATAAAATGAAGAACAACAATAAGAAAACCTACCTCGACTACACAAGAACGCAGCTAACCCTTTGAACTAATTTGCTCACAAACAATCTTCTCCTCCTTCACTCCTCTCGCTCAAATGAACTTTGCCTTTGCTCTTTCATGCTCTTCAATCTCTTAATAATGATAATAACAACTCGTTCAAACCTTATATGAATGTAAAACTGAAGATTTCTACCTACACGAGCAGCTATCATTAATGCATAGTTAAGGCGGAGTTGGAACTAAAAGTGAATCAACACTTCACAACAATGTGAATTCAATCAAAAAGTCAACAACCCAAAATGGCGGGGTGGAACTAAAATAGAAATTGATTCAAAACCTTTTGAGAAATTTCCAAACTTCATTCCAATTCCAGCTTCGGGTCCACCAACTGAACATAAAACAAAAAAAAACACAAAAAGTAAAACAAAAGACCGACATAACAAAACTAAACAAAAAGACAAGACCAAAACCAAAAGTCAAAATAGCAGAGACGGGGGCGGAGTTGATTATGATTTTGCAATTTTCGGTAAAGACTAAGTTATCACCCACTCCGGTTCTGGTTCCGCTGAAGACAAAACAAAATATATAAACTAAAGACTATCAGGATGGAAATAAAAACAAGTTTCAAAGGAACTTTCAGAACTCGATTCTGTTCTGGTTCTGATTCCGACAAAGAAACCAAATAAAAACAAAGTATTGACCAAAACTAGACTCCAAACTTTGTTTCCAAAAACAACTAAGTACAAAAATAAAAAAGGGGGGCCCATTTTGACCAAGGAAAAAGATGGGGTGGTTATGCAAGGCATAACACATCCACAAAACCATAGCCATCCAAAGATTTTATTATCCAGTACAAAACCTATTACAATATTGTGAATAATTCCATACTAGAACTCTCCATCCCAACCACTTATAACAAGCTTATAGAAGCTTCCATAAATTAGGGTTTACAGTATAACATGATCAGTCACCACATACCAAAAAATACAAGATACCACCCCTTTGGAGGCAACCACAATTACCATGCATTCAGCCATTTTCACTTGAGCAATTGTTAAGTGATTAGAAGACAAATTGAAGGAGTATGAAAAGGAACAAAGGTTTGTAAATAATGAAATTAATAAACTATTCATGGAGAATGTCAAATTGAAAGAAAAATTAAGAGGAGCAGGACCCTCACAAAGTAAGGAGATGGTGTTATACAAGCCTCCTATTGCTCCAATGGATATTGTGAAGAACGTTTTTGCACAACAGGTAAAACTCTAGAGAAGGAAGTGGATGATGTAAAGAAGGCCAGCAATCAAACCCAAGATGAAGTGAAAAGACGAATTTGTGAAGTTATGGAAAATATTCTTGAGCACAGGATAAAATCAGTTATGGATAAATTGGAGAATGTGCGTGATAGTTATAAAATACTGAACTGGGCAATGGATCAAATAAAGACACATATGCTTGTATTAGATACTTTGTTCAAAAGGTGGTAGCCTATTCACCAAACTAAGGCTAAGTTATGCAAAGTTCTGCAAAGAAGTCCTGATGCACCCACAACATTAAATCCAACTGAACAAAGTATGAAGATGATTACTGATGACTTTCAATATGTACAAGGGTTTGATAAAAATATTATAACATGAATGGATTTATTCCATACTTGGAAATAGTGGTATATACCTAAAATCGTGAGAGATGGTGATCATTTGAAGGACTTGGATAAGTGGGAGAAATAATTCAGTTAGGTTGTTGATAAGTGCATAACTCATATACAGGAGGATGATGATACCAGTCTTCCTAGGCTAAATTAGATCATGGATGGGTTGATTTTTCTTGATGCGGGATACCTAAAGTTTTTCAATGATACAAAGGCATTACTAGATATTCGATGGCAAAATCATCTTGCAAACACGCAAAAGATCCAGGAATATAAGTGGCCATCATATTTTACGGTGTATCAGTGGGAGGAAAATTATTTGGTTTCAAAATAATAGGACACTGAGGCAAGAGAATTTGGGCATTCATCATGGAGAGGAAGATTTTTCTAGATCAATGATCATATGTCTTCTACGTTGAATAATGGAACCATATGTCAAAATGTCTTAAGTCTTGTTATTTCCTTAATTGTGTTAATTAAATAGTTGTTGGTTTCAAAAGAATCGGACATTGAGGCAAGAGCATTTGGACATTCATCATGGAGAGGAAAACTTTTCCAGATCAATGATCATAGGTCTTCTACACTGAATAATGGAACCATATGTCAAAATGTCTTAAGTCTTGTTATTTCCTTAATTATGCTAATTAAATAGTTGTTAGTAAAAGAAGTAGTTATGAGAGGTTGAACATTTCTTTTTGTAAAAGGCATGTAGCTTGTTGCTTCCTATATAAATAGGAAACCAAGGCGTAGTTTGAAATTATCATCATCATATATCATTTCCATTTTGAAGACTTTTGTTATTAATTTGAAGCAATATAATGGATAAAATATTATTATGAGAGATTCTCCATGACTATATTATCATTATTTATTTTTCTTATGTTTTCCATACTTATTTCTTCTTATATTTGAATGAATATCAGTTATTGAGCCTCAATACTGTGCTTATGTGAATGAATATGCTAATATAGTAAAGCATTTATTGTGGATGTTGGTAGAGCTATTAAAAAAATTGAAAATTTGAGCTTATTTTGCCTTGTTACATGTTCAACATAAAAATGGAAACTATTTTAAAATCATAAAGTTAACGAAGTTTCTTATCTAAATAATTGTGAGTTATGTGTAGTAATATTTTATTAACTTTTGTATCTTCACGAACATATGCTAATATAAAATGAATGGAAGAAGCATCCAAGTAATCCTATTTTTTTCTGCCAACAATTCATACCAAAGATTCAACAATTTAAGGATATTGCAATAGGTAATTAAGGATATGATGATGATGATATATTCTTGTACTTGTATATTCTATGAAACATTCCTTATTTTCTATGAAATAGTATATATATTCTTGTACTTGTAAATATTATTTTACTATTATGTCTATTAAATAAAACAGAGTTTGAATAAAAAATGTTTCACCCTTTTTTGTAAGTGAGTATGTGAATTACTGTTTAAGGAAAAATCTTACAGTGTTTAAATTTTCAGTTTACTAGTTTCAAAGCTTCATTTTCTATGTATATAAAATTGTATGTTCTCTTTATCTCAAATGACATAAAACAGTCATATCATCAGAATCAAGGTTTTCAATTTTAGCACCATTAGTGTCCACACTTTTCATATCCTATTCACTTTTAAGTACAATCATCAAAATTTTATTTTTATTTCTTCTCCCAGTGCATCATTATGTAACAACAATTTCACTTCTGAGATATATGGTAAAAATAAATGAAAGCACATGTTTTCTTTGTCAAGGGAAATGTATGGTGAATACCCTATGTCTTTCAGATAAGTGTGCAATTGAAATAAGACATAACTGATTGAATTTGATTTTCTACTGTACAATTGTTTTTTATGTGTTTTTTACTTTTTGCATGTGGATTACCCTCAGAAAGAGACTACTTATCTTTTCTTAAATGAAGCCTTTACATTTTCTGTATACAAAAGGAATTTACTGCTTGACAATAGGTTCGTGAACTTCATATAAATTAATAGTGGTGTAAAGGCCATCCACGTAAATGTTGTTTGGTCTAGAATTATAATGGAAAATAAAAAATATTGCTAGGAGAATAAAACAGGTTTTCAATTTTCCAAGTACAACATAATATTACTGAAGCATTTCAAAGTTTAGGCCATAATAATCATCCCTTTTTAAACATGGATTGCAAATAATTTTGAAAATTTAGAAGTCTTGGTCATTAGAATTATTGTCTGCTACAATTTCATCCAGTGTATCATTGTTAATGTTCATATTTTCTTTCAAGTATTTAATTTTATCATCATCCTCATCTTGACTTGCATCATCTTGATCATCATTGAAAAATATCTTCATAGAACAATACCTGGACATGAATGACATACATATTAGACATTATATAAATTATATGAACATATATACATCAATTGAATAATGGAACATTATTTTATAGACTACCTTTTTTATACAATAATTGCTATAAAACATAATTTTGACAACATAGTTAATAAAACATCAGTCCACACACATTTATTATTCTTTGGTTTTTTTCCCTTAAGAACATCCTTAGGGAGACCTTGTTCTTCCCTCTTCTTTCATGCAGGAGTGCATTTTAAGAAGGGGTAATCAATCAATAACTCATCCCCAATGGTAAGGTCCATAATAGCCCCAACCATTATCAATAAATCAACCTCTCTTTCCATATCTCCATCTTTATCATTTATAACCTCAACAAATTGACAATTTGGTCTTATAGTAGGGTCCCTTCCCTTACTACTATTTATAAATCTTACAATATTTTTCTATGTGTATGCACATCCATCTATATACATAATATGAACTCTATTCATTTTGTTTCCACTTTCCAATTGGAAATGATGTGTATACATATTCGAATTTAGGCCTTATGTTGACATGCTAGGCTTATATTATGCTAGCCTTCTCCATTCACAGCCATAATATGATGGATCATAATATGGCATTAATCTCCTAGTGATTTGTTTTGGATTGTTTCTATGTTTGGATCCCACATGTACATTTTGGATAGTAAAGAGGCCTAGATTCACTCCATGAATATTGGAGGGTTGTATCATGTAGTTGTATCCCCAATTTTGAAATGCCTCGTACACTCTAAGTAGTTGTTGATCACTAGGCCAAGTGCAATATAGTCAACGATAAAATGTCTCTTTGTAAATTGATCTCAAACTCAGGGGAAAGTCATCTTCTCCATCACATTCATTCTCATAGGGTATGTAGTCCACCTTTCCCTTGTCTTTAAGAAAATTATAAATCTTCACACTGGTTCTTATTATGTTACTTGTTTTTGTCAATTCCTCATCTTCTGAGCTGGTATATTGGCACATGTTTTTATTAGATGTATCATCTGATAAATGATAATTTCCCTTTAGGCTAGAATTTGGTGATCCAAGAAACTTTAAACCAAGAACTTTATCTTGCAAGTATCCATTAAGAAAAAATTAGTTATTTAAATAATATAAAAAAATGTTTAAATGAAGTATACATGTTATTTATATCAAATTGGAAAATTCCTCACCACAATTCCTATTGGATTTGAATCGATTGTAGGAGGCATACTACTGACTGGAATCTCATCATATATGTAATGTCTTTGTACAATTTCTCATTTGAATTTTTTTTTTCCACGACATACAAAACATCCTCCACAAACAACAATCTTCTCAAAGTATTCATTCCATGTACTATAGTCCTGACCTACCTCTTCTGGAGTGCAATCATTTGTTGTGTTTACGGTATCCATTTTCATATCCTCTTCCACCCACTGTCATCTACATGATTTAACATTTTTAGGTCCACGTCCACGTACATATCTCATTATTTTGCTAGTTGAGATCTTAGGCTCTCAATTTGCTCCAATCTCCATCTAAAATAATCAAAAACATGCATTAATTTATTTTAAGATTGGATAATACATTTAAAATTTCAATAATACTGTGAAAAAAGTTGGATGTATCACAAAATAGCATCAGATCAATTTTTCCTAGGTTAAGTCAAAATTTGAGTACCTGATGTCCCGCTTCATTCGTTATGTCCTCATTTGATATGACACAATGTGTTTCCATTGCCTCATGTTGCCCTTATAATAAACAACATAGTAAATAATGTTTAGTACACCAATTATAATAAAACCTCACTTTATTCATATATTTGACATATTGATATCAGGTTTTGGCAATCCTAAATTTAAAACTTTTCCCTTGATCATAGAATCACATTTAATCACCATTCTTGTGCATTTTCAACCAATAATTTTGACCTCAAAGGCCTCATGGACAAAAAATGACTTTATCTCCTCTATGTTGTAGCATTTATGAATTCATAAACACCTTCCTCCTTTGGTTGAGGTTGCTTTCTCTTCTTACCTCTATTGTATCTATAGATTACATTGTCTCATCTATTTCCACCCACTTTCCTCTCAGCGATTTAGTATTTCTATTTTTTCCATGTCCTCTCTCCAGGCCTCCTTTGGGAATACAAATTTCACCACATAAGTTTTCATTGCACTACCGCTGAGAAGGAAAAAGAAACTTGCAGGACCGCGGTAAAAACCGCTCTACTGCACTGAGTCAATGAAGGATCCTTGGGACAGCGGTGGTCACTACACTACCACACACCAATGGTAGAAGACTTGTGGTACTACGGGAGTCACCACAACACCACCCAGAATAGAAGGAATACTTGTTTGCCGCCACAAAAGCTTTCACCGCACTACCATCAAGAAGGATGAAGCATCTTTTGGGATCGAGGTAAAAACTGCTCTACCGCACCGAGCTAATGAAGGAGCCATAGGACAGCGATGGTCACAAAAATAGGGCAGGATTTGGAATTATTTCCAACACTATGGATCCTGTGATACACAACAATGAAATTAGTCACTATAGAGCAATGAGAGGCATTGAATTAGCTGCACTTGAAGCCACCTTATACGTCGCAAATAGATTACATTAACGACCAAAAGTTGGCGTTAACTAATGAATCAAAATCAAAAATTTAAAAATTTCTCACGTGAAGGAAGAAATCAGATGACAAAGAAGGGAAAAACATCGTGTGAAGGAAGAGAGCAGGGCGCTACCAACAAATGATGAGAAATTCAATTTAGTTTGCAACACCATAGGTAAAGTTACAATTTTATTTTTCTTGGTTGAATTTGTGATTTTTTACTGCTCTTTGTATTGCATTTGAATTCATGATTGTTTACTGGTTCATGGCCTAACCAGTCCAGGAAACCTCTAAATTGTCCCATCGTTATAAATTGTAAGACCTTTGAGAAACCAACAAAAAAATTTACCCTACCCATTTGAGCTTTGGCTCAAAATATTATAGCACGAAGCAAGGATGCCGCTATATTCTTTCCCTAACCTGGGTATCAAGGAAATAGTGAACTGCTTGGAAAATCTGGGAATTGGGTCGGTCACTGCTGAGCAACTCTTGAAAATAAACGTAGAAACCGCTTGGTTTTACCCTGTCGCACCATAATCACCGATGCCATGAAAAATTCATGCAAGATTTCATTATGAAATAGTTTTCATGATAAGGTTATCAACACCAAGCAAACCAAGGGGACGTATTTTCCCTAGGTTATCAACACTAAGAAAACCCAACGAACATATTCTCCCATAAAACAAAACTGTCATACCACAAATTGGATGAAAAATTTCATACCTAACAATGAGTACTTCGTTTGCCTCCACATACTGGACAAAAATAATTTTCCCTAGGTCGCCTCAAAATGTCAAGCAATGGAGGGAAGTGATCATTTTCAGCAAACTTTGTCCACAATGAGGTAATTCATTGTCAATTTATAGATTTGTAAATATTTCCATTGTTTCTTTGAATTTTACTTTTTAGTTTTTTATTTCTAAATTTAAAAGAAGAAATATAATTGAAAAATATATATAGGGACATGAGACTAACAAAGATAAAGATGAATTGGCTTCCATATTGGGGGTAGAGGTTGTGAACAAATTGGTTAATGTGGATTGGACAACACTTTCCATATACATAGAAAAATAATCCGGTAACACTCCTCAAACATTGCAAACAAATCAATTGTGTCAAAGGGAATCAATTGATTCCCCAACCAATCCTGGATTGAGAAAAATATCCAGGAGGAAATCAATGATAGTAAAATCTAAGAATGTGGAATAGGGAGCAAAAACTTCCACTCCTGGGACACAAAATTCTTCCACCATGCCATGTTTTCAATCTTGCATTAGTAGCTACAATATGAAGACAGAATACGAGGTGGTTTCAAGGGAAGTCTGAATGACAAATCCTGGGAAAAATTTTGTGAGTAGGTTGAAGGAATCATGCCTTCAACGGTTCAAATACCATCTAAATTTTCCTTTCTCAAAGATACCCATGCACCAGACAAAATAATTTATCCATGACATGGAGAATGAATTTGGCATAGGTGGCTCTATGAAGAAGGTAAAGCTACAAATGTCTCAAAATTGTAAGAGATTTTGGTGCAACCAAACAAAGAAGATAAAAAAAAATCCCTCCCGAGCTAAGGCTCAAAAAAATTCCACTTGATGTAAGTCTCAAAGTATAGAAAGAGCTTGTAAACTCATATGAGAAGTCCAAAACAAGGAGGAAGTCTGGTGAGGAGAGTACACGGGTATTTGAATTTTCTCATAAGATTATATCAAATTTATTAAATGATATTTAAATTTTATTTGTGTGTAGTTAAATTTAATTAGTATATGTTTCAAGACAAGGCCTCTAAGGCTAGGCTTGAGAAACTTTGTGCCACGCATCACAATGGCTAGAAAGGTTTATAGACCTTGATCTATACATTTTTAAGTATATTTAATATGTTAAATGATTTTTTTTTCCTTGGAAAAAAGTGAATGATTGCATATTAATTAGTTTAACTAGTCCATGTGTCATGTTTTGATAGGAGGAGAAATATGGTCATCATCCAAAGCAATTTGAAAATAATATGTTACAAAAAAAAAGTGGATTGATTTTGTAATCTAGATGGACAACGAGGTATCATTACTTGTGTTTCAATAACTTAGTTCGATATTGTTGTGTTAATATTTCAATTTGCATCTCTTGTGTTGAGTTTTTTATTGATGCAAAGGATGAGTAAATAGAGCTCAAATCTTATGACTACAAGATGACCATTTATGTGAATGAATAAATAGTATAAGGATGTGGATGAACTCAATTCAATAGACTTTATGCATCTTGGTAGGTATTCCTCTTGAATCTCTAGTATCAGGTGCCTGAGATTTCCCTGTAGCTTTCACCTTTCGTTCTTGCCTTTCCTCTTCATTGTTAGACTCGTCTCCTTTTCCTTATCTTTATTTCAAGCTTCGGCTTCTAATTCATCACATGTTTTACCTTCCTCCTCTTCAAAATATTCTTCTTCTTCATCTTCTTCTGACTCCACGAGAGATTTATCTTTTGGACCTTCCTCATCTAATTTTGATTCATCTTCTACATCAGAGGGCTCATATCCTTGATCTGACTTCTGAATTATCAGAATTAGAATCAATAGCTTCCATATTCAGAAATTCCCAACCAACATCTTCAATAAATTTATCTGGATCATTAGTAATAATCTTCAAAATTGGCCGCCAGTTCAAGTTCATTTTTCTTTCATAATACTTTATTTCCACGGAGTTCAACCTTGATGCCATCAAGCGAATATTGAGGAATGGCGTACATGTAGAGTACATCCCACTTGAATTCTTTGAAAACAATAGCCATATCAAATTCCTTTTTCCCAGGTCCTACTCTCTCAAGGTTAACAATCTCAATCTCACTAGTAGCGATTACTAAGAAAAGTAATTCCACCAACTCTACCAAATAGTTTATCATAGGAACAATAAAAGCAGAGGCTTTGAAAGGAACTCCATGAAAACCAAGCTCTCTAAATGTTACATCAAACTCTAGTTCATAATATTTTAGATGAGGTTGCTCTCATAGCTCTCTTACTGGCTTGACAAATCCTTGAAACTCTACATTGATACTATTTTTACAAATGAAAATGAAGCAAAGTAATAATATCCTCCTTTGTTGGTTGGAAGAATGCATGCTTAATGTTTTGATACATAATATCATATCTCTCTTCTACTCTCATGTTTGAATACCGAAATTCATTATGGTGGGCCTCCAGAGTTCCAGTCATCTTTCTTCCTCTTCCATAAAATGTTGGTCTGATCCACAAGTCTTCCAGCCTAATTTCCTTTGTTTTTGAAAGCTGAAGTTTCCCCTGAGTCACCAATGTAGCTCTCTCTACCTTTTTAGACTCTTTGATTGCTACAGGAAATTAGTACCTAATTGATTAACAATCTCAATCTCACTAATAGTGATTACTAAGAAAGGTAATTCCACCAACTCTACCAAACATTTTATCATAGGAACAATAAAAGTAGAGGCTTTGAAAGGAACTCTATGAAAACCAATCTCTCTAAATGGTACATCAAACTCTAGTTCAAAATATTTTAGATGAGGCTGCTCCCATAGCTCTCTTACATGCTTGCTAAATCCTTGAAACTCTATATTGATTTTTTTTTCCTATCCCTCTCTTGTTGTTCTTCCTCAATTTCATCAAGATCATACATTGACCTTCTTGCCCCTCCAAAAGTGTGAACCACATCCATTACCTCCACATAAAACTGGAAATCCTTTGTCTTCTTGGTTCACATGCCATGGTATGGTTATGAAAATTAAAATGAAGCAAATTAATCATCTTTCTTCCTCTTCCATGAAAACCAAGCTCTCTAAATGGTAAATCAAACTCTAGCTCAAAATATTTTAGATGAGGCTGCTCCCATAGCTCTCTTACTTGCTTGAAAAATCCTTGAAACTCTACATTTATTTTATTTTTCTTGTCCCTCTCTTGTTGTTCTTCCTCAATTTCATCAAAATAATACATTGACCTTCTTTCCCCTCCTAAATTTTGAACCATATCTATTATCTCCACATAAAATTAGACATCCTTGTTCTTCTTGGTTCCCATGCCATGGTATGGTTATGCAAATAAAAATTAAGCAAAGTAAGCGTCTTTCTTCCTCTTCCATGAAAACCAAGCTCTCTAAAGGGTATATCAAACTCTAGTTCAAAATATTTTAGATGAGGCCGCTCCCATAACTCTCTTACTTGCTTGAAAAATCCTTGAAACTCTACATTGATTTTATTTTTCATGTCCCTCTTGTTGTTCTTCCTCAATTTCATCAGGATCATACATTGAACTTCTTTCCCCTCCTAAATTTTGGACCACATCCATTACCTCAACATAAAACTAGACATCCTTGGAACCAAGGTCCATTACCTCAACATAAAACTAGACATCCTTGGTCTTCTTGGTTCCCACGCCATGGTATGTTTATGAAAATAAAAGTGAAGAAAAGTAATATTTTGTCTTCCTCTTCCATGAAAACCAAGCTCTCTAAATGGTATATCAAAATCTAGTTCAAAATATTTTAGATGAGGCTTTTCCCATAACTCTCTTACTCACTTGACAAATCCTTGAAACTCTACATTGATTTTATTTTTCTTGTCCCTCTTGTTGTTCTTCCTCAATTTCATCAGGATTATACATTGACCTTCTTGCCCCTCCTAATGTTTGGACCACATCCATTACCTCCACATAAAACTGGACATCCTTGGTCTTCTTGGTTCCCACACCATGGTATGGTTATGCAAATTAAAATGAAGCAAAGTAATAATATTTCTTACTCTTCCATGAAAACCAAGCTCTCTAAATGCTATATCAAACTCTAGTTCAAAATCTTTTAGATGAGGCTGCTCCCATAACTCTCTTACTCGCTTGACAAATCCTTGAAACTCTACATTGATTTTATTTTTCTTGTCCCTTTCTTCTTGTTCTTCCTCAATTTCATTAGGATCATACATTGACCTTCTTGCCCCTCCTAAATTTTGGACCACATCCATTACCTCAACATAAAATTGGACATCCTTTTTCTTCTTGGTTCCCATGCCATGATATGGTTATGCAAATAAAAATGAAGCAAAATAATCATCTTTCTTCCTCTTCCATGAAAACAAACTCTCTAAATGGTATATCAAACTCTAGTTCAAAATCTTTTAGATGAGGCTGCTCCCATAGCTCTCTTACTCACTTGACAAATCCTTGAAACTCTACATTGATTTTATTTTTCCTATCCCTCTCTTGTTGTTCTTCCTCAATTTCATCAGGATCATACACTGACCTTCTTGCCCCTCCTAAAGTTTGGACCACATACATTACCTCCACATAAAACTGGGCATCCTTCATCTTCTTAGTTCCCACGCCATGATATGGTTATGCAAATAAAAATGAAGCAAAGTAATCATCTCCTTCTCCGTTGGTTGGAAGAATGCATTATTAACGTTTTGATACATGATTTCCAATCATCTTTCTTCCTCTTCCATAAATTCCTAGCCTGATCCACATGTCTGCTAGCCTAATTGGCTTGTTTTTCGAAAGCTGAAATTTCTCCTAAGTCACCAATGTAGCTCTCTTTGCCTTTTCAGACTCTTTCATTGCTACAGATCATCTATGGGATTAATCATTTGTACCACATGGTTGATGTACTTTGAATCCTTGCATCTAAAGGAAATTTCCTTAACATAAATACTGCTAGGGATTTAATAATTTTTAGACTTTTTCATTGCTACAGATTGTCTCTGGGATTTAATCATTTGTACCACATGGTTGGTGTGATTTGAATCCTTGCATCTAAAGGAAATTTATTTAACATAAATACTTCTAGGGATTTAATTTTCAATGTTGCTAGCCTAATTGGCTTTATTTTTGAAAGCTGAAGTTTCTCCTGACTCACCAGTATTAGCTATAAATTTTTGGAAATTTTATTATGGTATGTGCACTTTGATATGATGTAATATGATTATGGTTTCATCTCATATGTTGTAATATTAGATATATGACAGAAAATAAAATTATTGCATGAAATAAATAATAAATTTTCATTCTAAATGTTTTTTATTGCAGAACATGAGTCTTCTAGAAGATCAAGATGATCCTCAACATCATATAGATCCATAAAATGTTTGTTATGTCGGTACAAATCACATGGTAGAGGATGATGATGATGCAGCTATTGAATACACTAAGGTTGATGATGATGATGATGATGATGATGATAAGATAGCTAGCGGTAGTAACCAATGACATTAATGATCATATAGACTGCATCATGGATCATTTTTGATATATCTTTATGATGACTCTTTTCATGGCTACTATAATATGTATCATTTTCATGGCCTACAGTACTATATTATTGAGTTGTATCATTTTTACATGCATCATTTTCACTGTATCATTTAGACATGTATCATCTTGACTTGTATCAGTTTGAGTTACATAATTTATCAATTTTATTTATATCATTTGTACATGTATCATTTTCCCTTATATCGACTATTGGACATGTATCATTTTGACATATTTTTGATGTACTGGCATATTTAACTTTCACTTGTTTTAGTTATATATGATGATGATATTATCAGTATTGACTTGTCAATTTATATATATTAAAAGTGGTCGATGATTTTTGGAAGGATATTTATTATGTATGATGATTTTAATTTACTGCTTAGGATGGATGTTGTCAAATTCAATTAAGTTGTAGATATTTGATTCACTTGTTTTAATTATAGATGATGATCATGTTACAATAATAGTTGAGGCCATGATGAAAGGTAAAATGAATTCTTGGCACCTCCAAAATGTAATTGACCAAATCAGAGAATTGTTAAGCTCTTTTGGTGGGTAATCACACTAAACAATAGATGTACTTTTTATCTTTACAAGAAATACCAAAATTTGGTGCTACCGACCCAAAAAAAAAATTATCTTTTTATTTAATCATATGAGTTAAATAATTAAATTAATTACTCTATAATCATATGGGTTAAATAATTAAATTACTTACTCTATAATCATATGAGTTATTTAAGAGGCATGATATATTTAACTAACTAAATTGAAATAAAACATATTAAATTAATACATGGAAGTGAAACAAAAAGCATTTTTAGAAGAAAAAAAGGAAGCAACAATGGAAGCCAAACTAGAAGCAATCATGGAAGAAAAATTGGAAGCACAACTGGAAGCAAAACTGGAAGCAAACCTAGAAGCAAAATCGGAAGCAAAACTAGGAGCAAACTTGGAAGCAAAATTGGAAGCAAAAACGAAAGAAAAACTGGAAACAAAAGTTGACGCCAAACCAGAAGCACAATTGGAAGAAAAACTAGAAGAAAATCTAGAAGAAAGATCAAAAGCAAAACTGGAAGCAAAATTGGAAGCAAAAATAGAAGAAAAACCAAAAGCAAAAGTGGACACCAAACCAGAAGCAAAATTGGAGGTAAAACCAGAAGAAAAACTGGAAGCAAAACTGGAAGCGAAACTGGAAGCAAAACTAGAAGCAAAAATGGGAGTAGACATAGAAGCAAAACCGGAAGCCAAAATGGGCACCAATTCAGACGTTATTTTCAGATTTATTTCCAGCACTATTTTTGGCGCTATTTTCGACGTTATTTCCGATGCTAACAGAGGGGCTATTTTGGCGCTATTTTTGACACTAACAGAGGAGCTATTTTTGGTGCTATTTACGGACACTATTTTAGGTGCTAGCGGGGGTGTTGCATTTTCTCGACGCCAACCACGGCACTACGTTTGGCATCAACATTGGCGCCAAAAAGACCATGTTTGTTTGTGTTGAGTTTTGCACCAGTTAGAACACCCAATTCATGAACAAAAATACATTAAAATCTGATGCTATTTTCTTGTTCTGCTATAGTGATTCCTCCAAAAGAGGATATTGGAAAGAGAATTGGAATAAAAGAGAGCCTCTTAGCTTGTAAATTTTCTCATTTTTCAATATGTCTCTTCATCGATGATCCAAATGTTGAATCTATGAGATAGAAATTAACGATGAATCTAACTTTAGGAGAAATTATAATCAAGGTATGCCATTAAGGAAATAAAAGGCAATAGAAATCCAACAACAAGCAATGACAAATCATTTCATGAAAGAAAATATTTTCTAAGTTCAAATTTGAGTTGAACGAATGTAGTGAAAACACTAAGGGGGAAAGAAAGAGAATGGATTGACTCAGATTAATTACCCCACCCAATGAAAAGCATGGATATGTTTTTAATTTGGAAGAGCTGTGACTTCTTAGTAAGTCATGCTGATAATTAAGCCATGTACTTCATGACCACAAGGATAAGATATAGGAATATTTTTGGGGAAAATAGTGGAAAGGTCAATATTTTTGACCTATTATAACACCATACCTTGCATATGTGTTGATTGTAAAATCAATTGCTAATGTCATTGATTCTTTAAGGGAAAATAGGTAGATTACTTAATCATGATAGGGAAGATCATTGCATATGTGACAAACAAGGATTTAGATCTAGATTACTTATGATTTGTAAGAAAAATTCTTACTACTCCTATTTCCTTATAGGAAATAGCTATTGATGATCTAATCTTAGATAGTTAGACTATGTGTATAATATGAGATATGTCAGTGTCATGAAGTGACTTGGCACTATTATCTAACTATGATATGAAAACCTTGGGGATGATAAGGTTTAGCTATAAAGCCATAGATAAGGTATGTAAGATACGATATGATTTTATGTGAACCACATCAAAATATCTTTATTGGAATGATTATTTAATCATACTTTATGATCGAATGAAACATTAGGTTTATAATAACCTAAATAGGATGAGAAGTTCATTTGAATAAAGAGAAACCCTAGGTTAAGTTTTACCTATTGAGTTGGAATATGTATTGGACTACTCATTAACACCTATAGGTTGGGAATAAATTACTGGGTTGAGTTGTACATTTGGTCTTGATTGGAACATATGGGGTTAGGTTAACCAATATATTCAGACCTAGTCATTCGTTGATAACTTAATCTAAAATATTAGGGTATACTAAGGATGAGACTCACCTATGTGACTAAGTGAATCAATTGATCTATCAAGAAAATTTTGTTCTTGGTGATTAGCTATACATTTAAATTTGATATCTTCTAGCAACCAACATTATTGAACAAGGATTAATACTCAAAATTAGTACCAATTCTTATTGGGAAAATTAGATTGAGTAAAAGATGGATTACATCTTTGAAAACAATTTGAGGATAGAAGAATCCATGGTATGGATGTCTTGAGATAAATCGAATTTATCTCTACAAAAATCCTAACCATTATTATTCAGGAATTAAATGTGGAATCAGACCACCAAATAGGTTTTTATTTAGTCAAGAATAGACTAATATGGGATTTGAAAAAAAGAGCCTATGTACCCAAAATTTTGGGGAATTAAGGGATGGAATGATAAATTTGATGTTAGAGGTAGGACATTGGGGTGACAGAGTTATTTTTGTGATGAGGATCCGCTATAACCTGGGAAAGATAGAGTAAGAGGTTGCATGAAATGCAGCAAGATAATGTCTAGGTGCTAGGAAATGAAGACCAAATTTCATCATCAGTAGGACATGTGTACTCTCTTGATATTCCAAAGGGAGAGTGGTAGAACACAAGAGAGATCAACCTATCTATGTCAGTGAGACTAACATAATTTTGTCAAACTCGCCAAGGTAACCAGCATTGGATGAAAACCTGACTTATGGGATTTTGGTCTTAAATAATATATTGTGTAAGGTATTTTCTTAGTATTCTTGAGAAGGTTGTCTCAATTGTGAACAAGAAAATAATGATAAGAATGTGTGGACCAAGATCATACTACGAGAAATTCAATTGAATGAACACATAATATATTATTATAGCCAAATAGGAAAAAGAGGAAAACCAAATCTTGAAATATTTGTTGAGTACTTGTAAACTTCTATCATTGAGGTTTGATCCATTATATGGAAAGGAAGGTTGGAAACTCTAATAGGCTGAAATAGGGTTAACCTTAGACTTGATAGTTTTTCAAAAAGGAGTAATAGATTGAAGAGATCAATGAATCTTTGTTGAAAGCTTAAGTATGAAAGAAATATCAGAATCGGCTGATGTCCAAGAGAAAAGTTGTGCTCAAAATGGAAAAGTGGCCAAGAGAATTAATTTTGGATAAAGTAAATGGATAACTAAGAAATGGGTGGACTCAGATTCTAATTTATCTCAAAGTGTAAATAGCAAGGGGAAGGATGGGACCCATGGTGTAGTGCATAATGCATCACCATTCCTTTTCTATTTGGATAATACTAAGGATAAATTCATGATTAGATGGGAATGTGCTTTCCAGTCACTATAGTATAGGTGTCATGTGTACATAAGGGTGAAAACAACACATAAGCTCTTTGGGAGAGTAAGTATGTATGAGACATACAAGTTTTCCCTATGCGATAGCAAGGACATTCAATGCAAAGTCCAGGGGGGAAGGCTACAAGGAGTGGTGTTATGTAGGATGAATATTTTATAAATCTTACGTATTATGAGGATGGTAAGTAAAACTTCATTTGAATTTATCTATATGTTAAAGTTCTATAGATCATCATAGACGATGATTCACAAGGGAGGAAGTATGTTCCACCCCAATTGTGTAATTACTATTTACTATTACTATGTAGGGTAAAATGTGAAGTAATGTGAATTATGTGGATGAATTAAGTGTTCTTGTACTTTTTTATCACTTCCTTTTGAATCAATGTCATCTCATTTAATATTATATGAAGGGATGCATTCATGTGTTTGGATGAATATTGTATTAGTATTTTGAATTTGGAGATGTATTATGTATACTGCATATTTTTTGAACAGCTGATTGTCATGTGCAAGTGTGATTGCAGGTATATGTTCAATTCCTCCAGGTGGAGGGGAAGTATCACTTAGGAGAAGGTCTTATTTGGGTAACCAGTAATGCAACCTATTTGAGCTTAATCACACACTCACGGTAGATTGATTGAGTTGGGTTATTATGTGGGAAGTAGGTAAGTCACCTTTAGCATAATGTTTCTGCATTAGTAAAGGTCTTGATTACTAATGTGTGCATGCTTGGATGAATTTTATCTAGTTTGATCTTGTGAGTCCTTCCTCATGTTACTATGCTTTTTTGTGTCATTGAATGAGTATCATATATATGCATATGCCAGCATACATTTACGATGGATATAATGAGATTTCCATATGAGTATGATGGTATATGTATAGAGATTCATATGTGTTTATAAAATGATTGATATGACACTATAGTCACGTAATTCATGATCATTTGGATATTGAATGGATCATTTGACTATCATATTGATAGATAATATATATATTTATATGTTTGTATATATATAAATACACACGTAAGTGTAAAATCTTAATAGAGGCGTGTGCATACATATATATACAAATAGATAGCATATATTATTACTATGTGATTTTTATCTTATCATATTCTTTTTTGTATCGAATGAAAACATACTTGCCATGGTGTATATATGTGTGTGTTATGTTTGAGTTTGATAAGTAGGATAAACAATATATATATATTATGTAATAAATAGGTATCTACATACCTTGTATGTTTAAAGAAATGTATGAACATAAGTGAAACAATATATGAATATACATATGTGTGTTTATATACTTATTGATTTGGAAATTATAATAATTCAATAAATATGACTATATTCACATATTAATTAGTAACCAATACTTTCGATAAGTTTTAGGGAATATTTATATAATTTAAGGGTAGCGCCATATTAAATATATATATATACTATCATATATTTATATATAGTGGATACAACACTATATAAAGATGCAGCCTTATAGAAGAGTATGATTATGTCTTGAAGGAAAATTATATTTGAAGGCATAAGTATATATATGCATGGAAGATCAACTAGCATATGCTATGAATAGGGATCGGTTCACTAAGGTGAGCACTCAGCTCAAAGAATGGAAATACTCGTGCATAAAGTGCATGAGTAATAAGTAGAACTTAGAGATTTTGATAACCTTGAAAGTTGTGCTAAATAAGTAAGGAGAATATATGAATAAAAGGAAAATTTGAATAAACTGACTACATTTTAAAAGCCAAATTTTGAGGTAGTAATGACTATATTCTTTAGCTGCATTATACTCTTGTTGTCTACGAAAGAATATTTTATAATCTGCAAATATTGAGCAGTCATTAAGTCAATGAATGAAGATAGAATAAGTCGACGCCTCATTTGTGGAAGTCATGGACTTAGTAAACTCTTTATACCATGTTCTAAGCATCGACCAACATATGTCAAGGTGTGTAAATTAGTCAGTGACATTGTCAAACCAATTTATTAAGAGAATCGACTCATTCTTTGACTTATTCGATATTTAACTTGGTGGCATATATTTGTTATTGATTGTTTTGGATAAGGAGGAAATGTGCCATCTTTGAGAATTAATAATGATTCTTGGCACCACCTTTGAATCCTTTTTTCTGTAGGTATCTATTTTGAGATGCAAACCGAATTCTATCATGTGGGATTTGAATTGGTATGTATTTTTTTTCATTTAACTAAGTCAATCTATATTTGTTTAAGCTAAGTATGTTCTTATATATTCACCACCTTTTGAGATGTAATAGATATTTTTTCGTGCATGCTTTCTTCTATCAAAACCATGCCTAAATTGTAGGTAGAGTAGTTACTTTATTTTTGTATAAATAGAGGAGTAAGTTCATTTGTTTGGACGCATTATTCTATGCACTATTTCTTGTGAAATTCTCTGCATTCTATCTACTTTTTTGTTTGAAATATTTTATCAAGAACAGTGAGTGAGAGACTTGATTTTTAGAGAGAGAGTTGATTATTATTATTGAGAGAAGTATTTTCCAACTTGTGAGATAGTGGATATTGAGTCTTTGTTGAAGGATCAATTTACCAGGCTAGTTGCTAATTTTGAAGTGTTATGATTGTATTCAATCGATTGGAAAGCTTATCATAGGCATGAGGATATTCTTCCCTTTTTTGTATTACTGTTGAATAATTTTCTTCTTCTTTTTTTGAAGTATATTAGGGTTACATTCATTTATAGAAAATTATTGTTTACATTGAAAGAAAGTAGAACCTGCATATATACTATTTGTGAAATGCTTGTATTTACTCCATAATAGGAGGATTATGTTTATCATAAGTATTACATACTAGATATGAGTAAAAATGGGAAGCATAAGGCTTAATCATAGCTTTAACCCCTAATATTCAAAGAGGTGATACTCTCCAATGGAGTCCTCTATTGTTATGATAATTCTTTGATTGAGGCCACACATTGTGCTTATATTTACTTTATGACAAGAGGGATGTATGTTATAATTATTATTATTAAACAATATATGGCTAGACATGGGTAAGAGAGATTTTTTGTAATAGGTATTTTTATTATGCTAGATATGACCAAATATAGACAAGCTTAAGGAACACTCATAACTAGATATTTAATTATGTTAGATGGTTGGTAGGTTACTCCTAGGATTGTTATCCAGTGAAGGGAGGGAACTAGTAGGTTGCTTCTGGGATTGTTATCTAGTGAAGGGAGGGAACCAGTACTTTTATTTATGAGTTATGTTTCCTTAAGTTTTTAAAGAGATAGTTTATCGTAGGGAGTAGATTGCTTGTGCAGAGATATTATCTAAGCATAGATATAATAGCCTTAAGTCAAAATAAGATTTCTATAGTGTAATTGAATGGTAGACCTTCACTCGAAGTACTGAGTGAATAATTTAGCCAAAGTAGTGTGATTGCCAAGGCTCCACTATCAGTTCATCGTGTACATTTAAATGCATGAGGGCTACCTAGCGTAGGTTATAAATCCTAGTCATGTAGGGAAAAAACTAAGCTCAAAGTGGTATTTTGTATGGATTTACCCAGCCAATGCCTTCATCGAAGGGAAGGTCCATCTATCATTGATAGATGTGCGGGGAACCATATATGAGTCCACGGTTAGTGGAAAATTTCTTGAGTGATGCTTCTCCTCCTCAGTAGGTGACAGAAGATGAAGGTTTTGAAAGGTCGATTCTTGGACCATCTATATCTTATGCTATGAGGCTTAGTGGAGCTATGTTGTAATTTTGTACACTCTTGGAATGTTGTAATTTTTGAAATTATTATACTAGAATGGAATCTCTATTGAATATTGTCTAACATATTTGTTCAATATGATATCTATGTTTTTGGAAGATTTGTATAATTACTTTGGATTGCAATGACAAAATGGAATTGTCTTATTTCAATTAAGCATGTAATTTACATTATTGGTAGAAAAAAAATTATTTCTCTATCATGTCATTATGATTTATTCACTTAAGGTGAAAACATTATAAATTTTATTGTGAAGAACATCGGGGTTGTTACATAGCCCATGTTTGGAGCTAAAATATTGACAAAGGAGATTCCCAAGAGGTTTTATTTAGTAAAAATATAGGTGCGACAAGTGCAACAAAATAGTACAATAATAATTCCCACCAAGAGTTGCTGCAGTTTGATGAGAAGGGAAAGATCCAAAAGGAAAATTCAAAGAGGGGAGGAGAAGAGTTGAATGATAAGGCCAACACTAGTAGGGATAGGGGAAGGATGGTCAAAGAGAGAAAATGGGAGGTGAAGAGAGAGCATGAAGGGGGGAGAGTTCATATAAATATAGGAATATTTAATATTTATATCCTTGAATACACAGTTATAATATTTAATAATTTAATATTTGGAGCATTTAATTAGGGAACATTTTCTATGTTGCACAAGTGTAAAACCCACAAACTTAAAATATATTGCAGTACAAGTTAGTTGTGAAGAAATAATAGGAAATATTAAATAGAATAACAAATAAGATATATATATGTGGTAAAACCTTGACAATATGTCAAAGAAACATGGTGCAGGAGCACCCCAAAAGTTCATCTAGGAAAGTTGACTAGAAGGTTATGAATTGGCAATTTGTTTAGGCCAAATTTAGCAATCTCTTTCTATTTCTTTGAGTTTGTACCTTAGAGGCATTTGAGAACATGTATTGTGTTAGTAAAGGTCATTTTGACCATTTGATAGATTGAGGTTAGGCTACAAGGATGGTTTAAGACCTTTGTAGACCTTTCTAGGTGTTAGTTTCTCTACAATTTTACAAATAAGGCCTATTGGAAGCCACAAGCGGCCATGGAGTAGTTAGGATTGATCTTAACTAAATTAGAGAACCTATATATGGTGTGCCTCGACCTGAAAGTAAGGTTCGAAGCTTTTTTATTATCAAAAATTCATGAATACAAGTGAAGACAGTGATAAGGTTGTGCAATTTTCTAAGTTTTGTTTGAATTTGTGTGTTGAAGGAGTGAGCATGGCACTTTGAGTTGATGTAGAATGTATTTTAGTATTATTTGAAGCTTTGTGTGGTAGTATTTAGTTAGTGTGTTCAATTTCCAAGCGTTTCTTTGTACTTAGTTTGTTTCTTTTAGTTGTTGTTCTATCAGACGGTCTATAAAGAATGGAGGTTTAGTTCACATTCCCATTGTACTTAGTGTACAGGCCTTTGGGAATTGTGACTAGGCTCCATGACTGTAAATAGGATAGGTTAGGAGTGGTTAGGAGTTAGGAAATCACTGTGGAAGTCTTCTCCTAGGCGAGCCTGACAGTGCCTGGCTAGGAAAGACAAGAAGTGCAAAGCACTTGACTTCCAGGGGTGTCAATATCTTGAAAAATCATGGTGTGGAGAGGGAAGGTGTATGCCTTTCCAAGGTATAGAAAGAAGGAAGAAGCTCCATCAACTTTTTTGGTGAGAGGAATTCTTAACAGTCTACAGGGAAGCCAGAAAAGACCTACAATAACCTAAGTTTTTGCTCATTTCCAGTTTGAGGTACTTTACGGAGAGTGGAGGCCTAAGATCCCAAAAATCATTGAGAGGTGGGCATAGACACCAAGAAACTCAAGGAAATATTGGGTTTTCTTTGGATAACTTAGAAGAACAATCTTGTTTTCTCAGAGTTGGAGACCTAATTGGGGCTCTTGGGCTAGTAGCCTTTTTAACCCTAAATGAGGGTTTGGTGAAAGCAATGGTCAAAGGAAGTAAGGTGGATTATCTAGAACCATGTTGTGATGGTGTGAACCTATTGGAAGCATCTCCACACCCCTGCAAAGATAAAATTGAGTGTTGGGAATAGGTTAGCCTTTAGGGTTGATTAAGGGATAAGGGAAGAGTTGAAGCATTGCACCAAGGTTGGCTTGGTAGGTAGCATTTGTCATGATAGCTGGGTTGGAAAGGTGAACCAGGGGAACCTAAACAAGAAATAGGTCATATAGGTTAAGGTGGTGGAGTGTGACACCACAAGGGTCTTCCAAGTAAGATCTAGAGCATGGAAAAGTGATTGTTCCATGCAACCCTACCCTATCAAATTGGTATCAGAGCAAGTTAAAGATTTGGGATAGAATCTTGTATGTTAGACCTTGAATCTAGTGGTTCCACAACCATGGTGATAAACATTGAGTTGGAAAATAATGTCAAAGATTAGGAGGAAGATAATAGGAGATTGAGAGAAAGACTAGCTCAACTTGAGCAAGCATTGAGCAATGAGCAGATCAAGGCCGATGAGGTCAGTGATAGATTGGAGGGAAGGGTACCAAGGAGTGAAGAAGTTTCAGAGGAATACAATACCCCTGAACCTCACCCTATTCTAAAAGAGGAGCATTTCTTGAAGGAATTGAAATCTTTGAGTGGGAAAGCACTTGAAGTCATACCACTGTTTAGTGGAAAATTGGAAGCTGATCTAGTCATGGATTGGATAGAAGGTATGGAAAACCATTTTGAGTGTGATGGAGTCATTGAAGCATAAAAGGTGAACATGGCCAAATCAAGATTGAGAGGATTTTCCTTGACATGGTGGAAATTCATTCAGATAGAGAGGGAAAAGGAAGGCAAGAAGCCTATTTCAACTTGGAAGGGTATGGTTGAAAAAGTGAGAGAAGCATACATACCAGATGATTATGAGATTTGGTTACATAAGAAGAGACAAAGCTTGAGACAAAGAGACCAAGATGTGAACACTTACACAAAGGAGTTTCAAAAACTTTTGTATGAGGTCTAATGTTTCAGAAGATGAAAGTCTCAAGGTGGCTAGGTATCTTAATGGCTTGAAATGGAACATTCAAGAGGAGATGACTCTTCTAAGTCCTAAGACAGTATGCCAATGTTGCCAATTAGCTATTCAGATGGAGGAAAGAAGCAAGAGAAAACAAGACCAAGCATCTAAGAGTAGGGGCAAAGGTAGAGATCAAAGAGGACATAGAGGTGGCTACCAAGGTAGAGTAACTAAGCAAAGAAACCAAGGAGAATCTAAACTCACAGAGCATGGACGTGAAAAACCTTCTAGAGGAGGTTCTAGAAGAGGTAGAGGTTCTCAAGGAGGATCAAATAGAGGAAGAGGATCAGGTAGGAGCAATTCATACTTTTCCAATATGAAGTGTTACCATTGTGGTCAAGTAGGACATCCAACTTACAAGTGCCCAGAGAAAGCATTTTCATCAAATACTGAGAAGAGAGTGGCATATGCTCAAGAGGACACCATGAGTACCAAATCACCAGAGTTCAGTCACATTGAATCAAAAATGGGGAAAATCTGATGTTTAGAAGAGTTTTGAACAGACAACCAATCAAGGAAGAGCCAAAGAAAAGGAGAGCCTTATTCAGTGTAAGATGTAAAATCCTTGGAAAGGTGTGTAAGGTTATAGTGGACTCAGGGTCTACTGATAACATAATCTCAGAAGAGGCAGTAAGGAAATTGAAATTGGAGAAGGTACCCCACACTAACCCCTACAAAGTAACATGGTTAAACAAAGGGCAAAGTGTTCTTGTCAATGAGCAAACAACGATGGAGTTCTCCATTGAAGGGTACAAGGATAAGTTTTTATGTGATGTGTAACCCATGGATGCTTGTCATCTTCTATTGGGCAGACCATGGAAGTATGACAGAAGTGCCATGTATGATGGGAAAGAGAACACTATTTCTTTCAAAAAGGATGGGAAGACATTTAAATTGCAGTCACTTTCAGATGCAGAGGAAGGAAAGTCAAAGGCACCTAGTGTCTTGTTAAGCAGTGGTAAAGAGTTCCTTAACAACCTACATCAAGGGGGTGAAGGATATGTGGTCATGTTGCAACCTAAAGAAGAATACAAGCCTAAGAAAATAGTTATATCGGAAGCAGTCCAAAAATTGTTAGAACAGTTCAAGGACATTGTGAGTGATGGAACACCTACAACTTTACCTCCAAAGAGAGCCATTAGTCATCAAATTGACTTCATACCATGAGCTTCATTTCCAAATAAAGCAGCTTATAAGCTTACACCGGATCAAAATCTAGAGGCAGCTAGACAAGTGCAAGAGTTATTGGATCAAGGGTTAATTAGGAAGAGCATCATCCCATGTGCAGTACCACTAGTCTTAGCAACCAAGAAAGGAGGTAAGTGGAGATTATGCAATCATTCTAGAGCTATAAATAGGATCACAATTAGGTATAGGTTCCCTATTCCTAGGATTGAGGACTTGATGGATTTTCTTGGAGGATCTCAGTACTTCACCAAGTTGGATCTCAAATGTGGATACCATCATATCAGAATCAAGGATGGAGATGAGTGGAAGACAGCATTTAAGACAACTGATGGGTTGTATGAGTGGAGAGTTATGCCATTTGGCATCTCTAAAGCCCCTAGCACATTCATGAGGCTCATGAATGAAGTGCTCAAATAATTGACAGGCATATTTGTGTTGGTATATCTTTATAATATACTGATCTTTAGCAAGACAGTAGAAGAAAATCTAAAGCATGTGGAGTTGGTTCTTAGAAGATTGTAGGAAGAGAAGTTGGCCATCAGCCTAGAGAAGTGTGAGTTCTTTAAATAAGAGCTTGTGTATTTGGAGTTTGTAGTATCCCAAGGATCATTGAAGATGGATCCAAGCAAGGTAGAAGCTATCCTAAATTGGCCTACACCAACCACAAGGACAAAGGTAAGAAGTTTCCATGGATTGGCTCAATTTTATAGAAAATTCATAAGGAACTTTAGTGGCATATGTGCACCAGTCCTAGACACAATCAAAGGTGGCTTAAAGACTAAGTTTAAGTGGACTCAAGAAGCTGAGAAAGGTTTTGAAAAATTGAAACAAGAAGTGGCAACTCAACCGATTCTCTTATTACCTAGCTTTGACAATGTTTGTTGTGGAATGTGATGCTAGTGGAGTTGTAGTATGAGGAGTTCTAAGTCAAGAAGGCAGGCCTATAGCTTTCTTCAGTGAAAATCTCAATGAAGCTAAGAAGAAGTATTCTACCTATGACCTAGAACTTTATGCTTTAGTTCAGTCACTAAGGAAGTGGAGGAATTACCTTCTACCCATAGATTTTGTGGTCTTTAATGACAATCAAGCACTTAGTTATATCAACACACAAGAGAAGTTGAGCAATAGACATTTGAAATGGATGGAGTACATCCAAGCTTTTACTTTCACTATCAAGCACAAGAAGGGAAAGTTGAACAAGGTAGCAAATGCATTAAGCAAGAAATTGTTGACAGTACAAGAGATACAGATCAAGAGCATTGGAATAGAGAGTTTCAAGGATCTCTATGGGGAAGATGAAGACTTTTCGGAGGCATACAAGGTATGTTCTGATTTTGAGAATCATTTTCAATGTCAATACTTAGAGTATACTTTGCAAAGTGGATTTTTATTCAAGGTAAATCAGTTATGTGTTCCAAAAGGATCAATGAGAGAGAACCTCATCGAGGAGAAGCACAATGGTAGTCTTAGTGGACATTTTGGCATCAACAAAACAATGGAACTATTGCAAAGGTTATACTATTGGCCTAAGTTGTCAAGGGATGTCAAGAGGTATGTGGAGCACTATGTAGTGTGTATGAAAGCAATGGGAGGAGCTATTAATGTAGTTTTATATCAGCCCCTACCCATTCCTAATAGTCCATGGGAGTGTGCTAGCATGGACTTTGTGGTAAGACTCCCTAAGACTAAGACAGGGTTTGATAGTGTCTATGTGGTGGTAGATAGATTCAGTAAGATGATTCACTTAATCCCTTGTAAAACCACTCATGATGCTAGCTATATTGCTAACCTTTTCTTCAAGTAAATTGTAAGGATCCATGGATTGCCTTTGAGCATTGTTTTAGACAGGGATGTGAAGTTCATGAGTCACTTTTGGAAAACTCTATGGAGAAGATTAGGTACCAACCTATCTTTTGGATCATCTTACCATCCTCAGACCGATGGACAAATAGAGGTGGTTAATAGGGTGTTAGGTAACCTTCTAAGATGACTAACCAAAGAGTATGGATAGACATGGGACATGGTTATATCACAGGCTGAGTATGCATGTAATGACAGTGTGAACCGGACCATAGGGAAGAGTCCTTTTGAAATTGTGTATGGAATGCATCCAAGAGGTATATGTGAGCTCAGGGATCTAGGAGCTATGGAGCATAGGAGTGGACATGCAGAGGATTTCACTCAGACCATGAAGGAGATTCAGGAGTAGGTGAAGAAGACAGTCACTGAGGATACTCAAAATTTGAAAGATAAGGTAGATATGTCTAGAAAAGATTTGCAATTTGCAGTAGGAGACTATGTCATGGTCCACCTCAACAAATCCAGATTGCAAAAGGGTACATCAACCAAATTGTGGATGAAAAGAGTGGGACCATGCAAGGTGTTATCCAAATATGGGAAGAATGCATACAAGGTGGAGTTACTTGCAGATTTATGATTCACTGAAGCATAGAAGGTGAAGGTGGCCAAATCAAGATTGAGAGGATCTACCTTGACATGGTGGAAATTCATTCAGATAGAGAGGGAAATGGAAGGCAAGAAGCCTATTTCAACTTGGAAGGGTATGGTTGCAAAAGTGAGAGAATCATACATACCAGATGATTATGAGATTCAATTACATAAGAAGAGACAAAGCTTGAGACAAAGAGACCAAGATGTGAACACTTACACCGAGGAGTTTCAAAAACTTTGTATGAGGTATAATGTTTCAAAAGATGAAAATCTCAAGGTGGCTAGGTATCTTAACGGCTTGAAGTGGAACATTCAAGAGGAGATGACTCTTCTAAGTCCTAAGATAGTACACCAATGTTACCAATTAGCTATTAAGATTGAGGAAAGAATGAAAGAGAAAACAAGACCAAGAATATAAGAGTAGAGGCAAAGGTATAGATCAAAGAGGACATAGAGGTGGCTACCAAGGTAGAGGAACTGAGCAAAGAAACCAAGGAGAATCTAAACTCGTAGAGCATGGAGGTGAAACACCTTCTAGAGGAGGTTATGGAAGAGGTAGAGGTTCTCAAGGAGGATTAAATAGAGGAAGAGGAGTAGGTAGGAGCAATTCATACTTTACTAATATGAAGTGTTACCATTGTGGTCAAGTAGGACATCCAGCTTATACGTGCCCGAAGAAAGAATCTTCATCAAGTACTGATAAGAAAGTGGCATATGTCAAGAGGACACCATGAGTACCAAATCAGCAAAGGCCAGTCACATTGAATCACAAATGGGGGAGAATCTGATGTTTAGAAGAGTTTTGATAAGACAACCGGTCAAGGAAGAGCCAAATCAAAGGAGAGCCTTATTCAAGGTAAGGTGTAAAATCCTTGGAAAGGTGTGTAAGTTTATACTGGACTCAGGGTCTATTGATAACATAATCTCAGAAGAGGCAATAAGGAAATTGAAATTGGAGAAGGTACCCCACATGAACCCCTACAAAGTAACATGGTTAAACAAAGGGCAGAGTGTTCATGTCAATGAGCAAACAATGGTGGATTTCTCCACTAGAGGGTACACGGATAAATTGTTATGTGATTTGTTACCCATGGATTCTTTTCATCTTCTATTGGGTAGACCATGGTAGTATGACAGAAGTGCCATGTATGATGGGAAAGAGAACACTATTTCTTTCAAAAAGAATGGGAAGACATTTAAATTATAGTCACTGTTAGATGAGGACGAGGGACAGTCAAATGAACCTAGTGTCTTGTTAAGCAGTGGTAAATATTTCCTTAACAACCTACATCAAGGGGGTGAAGGATATGTGGTCATGTTGCAACCTAAAGAAGAATACAAGGCTAAGAAAACAATCATACCAGAAGCAGTCCAAAAATTGTTAGAACAGTTCAAGGACATCGTGAGTGATCGAACACCTGAAACTTTACCTCCAAAGAGAGCCATTAGTCATCAGATTGACTTCATACTAGGAGCTTCATTGCCAAATAAAGCAGCTTATAAGCTTACACCGGATCAGAATCTAGAGGTAGCTAGACAAGTGCAAGAGTTATTGGATCAAGGGTTAATTAGGAAGAGCATCAGCCCATGTGCAGTACCACTAGTCTTAGCAACCGAGAAATAAGGTAAGTGGAGATTATGCACTAATTCTAGAGCTATAACTAAGATCACAATTAGGTATAGGTTCCCTATTCCTAGGATTGAGGACTTGATGGATTTTCTTGGAGGAGCTCAGTACTTCACCAAGGTGGATGTCAAAAGTGGATACCATCAGATCAGAATCAAGGATGGAAATGAGTGGAAGATAGCATTTAAGACAACTGATGGGTTGTATGAGTGGATAGTTATGCCATTTGGCCTCTCTAATGCCCCTAGCACATTCATGAGGCTCATGAATGAAGTGCTCAAATACTTTACAAGGATATTTGTGGTGGTATATCTTTATGATATACTTATCTTTAGCAAGACAGCAGAAGAACGTCTAAATTATGTGGAGTTGGTTCTTAGAAGATTGCAGGAAGAGAAGTTGGCCATCAACCTAGAGAAGTGTGAGTTCTTTAAACAAGAGCTTGTGTATTTGGGGTTTGTTTTATCCCAAGGATCATTGAAGATGGATCCAAGCAAGGTGGAAGCTATCCTAAATTGGCCTACACCAACCACAGGGACAGAGGTAAGAAGTTTCCATGGATTGGCTCAATTTTATAGAAAATTCATAAGGAACTTTAGTGGCATATGTGCACCAGTCCTAGACACAATCAAAGGTGGCTTAAAGACTAAGTTTAAGTGGACTCAAGAAGCTGAGAAAGGTTTTGAGAAACTGAAACAAGAAGTGGCAACTCAACCTATTCTTTTATTACCTAGCTTTGATAAGTTGTTTATTATGGAACATGATGCTAGTGGAGTTGTAGTAGGAGGAGTGCTAAGTCAATAAGGTAGGCCTATATCTTTCTTCAGTGAAAATCTCAATGAAGCTAAGAAGAAGTATTCTACCTATGACCTAGAACTTTATGCTTTAGTTCAGTCACTTAGGAAGTGGAGGCATTACCTTCTACCAAAGAGTCTGTGGTCTTTACTAGCAATCAAGCACTTAGTTATATCAATACACAAGATAAGTTGAGCAATAGACATTTGAAATGGATGGAGTACATCCAAGATTTTACTTTCACCATCAAGCACAAGAAGGGAAATTTGAACAAGGTAGCAGATGCATTAAACAGGAGATTCCTGACAGTAAAAGAGATATAGATCAAGAGCATTGGAATAGAGAGTTTCAACGATCTCTATGGGGAAGATGAAGACTTTTCGGAGGCATACAAGGTATGTTCTGATTTTGAGAATCATTTTCATTGTCAATACTCAGAGTATACTTTGCAAAGTGGATTGTTATTCAAGGGGAATCAGCTATGTGTTCCAAAAGGATCAATGAGAGAGAACCTCATCCAAGAGAAGCACAATGGTAGTCTTAGTGGACATTTTGGCAGCAACAAAATAATGGAACTAGTGCAAAGGTTCTACTATTGGCCTAAGCTGTCAAGGGATGTCAGGAGGTATGTGGAGCACTATGTAGTGTGTATGAAAGCCAAGGGAGGAGCCTGTAATGTAGGTTTATATCAACCCCTACCCATTCCTAATAGACCATGGGAGTGTGTTAGCATGGACTTTGTGGTAGGACTCCCTAAGACTAAGACAGGGTTTGATAGTGTCTATGTGGTGGTAGATAGATTCAGTAAGATGAGTCACTTTATCCCTTGCAAAACCACTCATGATGCTAGCTATATTTCTCACCTTTTCTTCAAGGAAATTGTAAGGATCCATGGATATCCTTTGAGCATTGTTTTAGACAAGGATGTGAATTTCATGAGTCACTTTTGGAAGAGTCTATGGAGAAGATTAGGTACCAACCTATCTTTTGGATCATCTTACCATCCTCAGACCGATGGACAAATAGAGGTGGTTAATAGGGTGTTAGGTAACCTTCTAAGATGACTAACCAAAGAGTATGGATAGACATGGGACATGGTTATATCACAGGCTGAGTATGCATGTAATGACAGTGTGAACTGGACCATAGGGAAGAGTCCTTTTGAAATTGTGTATGGAATGCATCCAAGAGGTATATGTGAGCTCAGGGATCTAGGAGCTATGGAGCATAGGAGTGGACATGCAGAGGATTTCACTCAGACCATGAAGGAGATTCAGGAGTAGGTGAAGAAGACAGCCACTGAGGATACTCAAAATTTGAAAGATAAGGTAGATATGTCTAGAAAAGATTTGCAATTTGCAGTAGGAGACTATGTCATGGTCCACCTCAACAAATCCAGATTGCAAAAGGGTACATCAACCAAATTGTGGATGAAAAGAGTGGGACCATGCAAGGTGTTATCCAAATATGGGAAGAATGCATACAAGGTGGAGTTACCTGCAGATTTAGGGATTTCGCCAGTATTCAATGTAGCTAATCTGATCAGATATAAGGGAATAGTCAATAACATAGATCAGAACAATAGGGATATATTCAAGGATGTAAGCAACATATCCTTACCTACTCAAGACAAGCTACAAGCAAAGAGGACCTTGGAGTCAAGAGTAAAGAGTAAAGAAGTCTACAAGGCATAGGGTGTACATGGAGCATCTTATCAAATGGAAGAACAAACATGAATCTGAGGCTACATGGGTAGATGAAGCTCAGTTCAAGAAGTAGGGTATTGACTCATCTCTAATCTCTCCCCATATTCCTTAATGTCTATGCAGAGGGGAAGAATGGTGCAGGAGCACCCCAAAAGTTCATCTAGGAAAGTTCACTAGAAGGTTATGAATTGGCAATTTGTTTAGGCCAAATGTAGCAATCTCTTTCTATTTCTTTGATTTTGTGCCTTAGAGGAATTTGAGAACATGTATTGTGTTATTAAAGGTCATTTTGACCATTTGATAGATTGAGGTTAGGCTACAAGGATGCTTTAAGACCTTTGTAGACCTTTCTAGGTGTTAGTTTCTCTAGAATTTTGCAAATAAGGCCTATTGGAAGCCACAAGCAGCCATGGAGTAGTTAGGATCGAGCTTAACCAAATTAGAGAACCTATATATGGTGTGCCTCGACCTGAAAGTAAGGTTGGAATCTTTTGCATTATCAAAAATTCATGAATACAAGTGAAGACAGTGATAAGGTTGTGTAATTTTCTAAGTTTTGTTTGAATTTGTTTGTTGAAGGAGTGAGCATGGTAATGTGAGTTGATGTAGAATGTAGTGTAGTGTTATTTGAAGCTTTGTGTGGTAGTATTTAGTTAGTGTGTTCAATTTCCAAGCGTTGCTTTGTAGTTAGTTTATTTATTTTAGTTGTTGTTCTGACAGACAGTGTGTGAAGAATGGAGGTGCAATTAAAATTCCCATTGTACTTAGTGTACAGGCCTTTGGGAATTGTGACTAGGCACCATGATTGTAAATAGGATAGGGTTAGGAGTGGTTAGGAGTTATGAAATCACTATGGAAGTCTTCTCCTAGGCGAGCCTAACAGTGTCCGGCTAGGAAAGACAAGAAGTGCATAGCACTTGACTTGCAAGGGTGTCCATCTCCTAGAAAATCATGATGTGGAGAGGGAAGGTGTATACCTTGGCAAGGAATAGCAAGAAGGAAGAAGCTCCATCAACTCATTTGGTGAGAGGAATTCTTAAAAATCTACAGGGAAGCCATAAAAGACCTACAATAACCTAAGTTTTTGCTCATTTCCAGTTTGGGGTACTATACAGAAAGTGGAGGCCTAAGATCCCAAAAATAATTGAGAGGTGGGCATAGAAACTAAGAACCTCAAGGAAATATTGGGTTTTCTTTGGAGAACTTAGAAGAACAAGCCGATTTTCTCAGAGTTGGAGACCTAATTGGGGCTCTTGGGCTAGTAGCCTTTTTAACCCTAAATGAGGGTTTGGTGAAAGGGATGGTCAAAGGAAGTAAGGTGGATTCTCTAGAACCATTTTGTGATGGTGTGAACCTATTGGAAGCATCTCCACACCCTTGCAAAGATAAAATTGAGTGTTGGGAATAGGTTAGCCTTTAGGGTGGATTAAGGGCTAAGGGAAGAGTTGAAGCATTGCACCAAGGTTGGCTTGGTAGGTAGCATTTTTCATGATATCTGGGTTGGCAAGGTGAACCAGGGGAACCTAAAAAAGCAATAGGTCCTGTAGGTTAAGGTGGTGGAGTGTGACACCACAAGGGTCTTCCAAGTAAGATCCAGAGCAAGGAAAAGTGATTGTTCCATCCAACCCCACCCTATCAAAATATCCACAAGATTCATATTTAATTAGAATACAAGTTGATTTCCCTTTAAGATGGCAAGATATATATAATATCTTCAAGATAACAACCATCATCAAACTTAAAATAATCTAACTTTATTTTATTACCTTAATTATTTTTTGTTTTATTTTTATTTATTCTTTAATTATTCCCATTATCTAACATTCTGAAACATTCTCACTAGAGTTAAGATACTAAGAAGTGGGGTAAGGAAAAATATGAGGATCTATAGATATTCATGGCTTTGATCAATTGCCTACAAGTGTGGGAAACTCTATCATTGGCTTACACATCAATGTGATTAATAATTCAATATAATCATATCCTCACATGATACAGTGTTGGTGATTAATTTTTCGATGGAGTGGCTCTTAATAGTTGAGATAATATTAGTGAATTTAAAGGTTATTATTTGTTTATAGATTCTTGAAAAATAGGGCTGTACGATGACTGAGTTCTTTCTCTTAAAAAGATGGTGAAATTTCTAGTTTATACATGTATTTCCAGAGATATTTGATTTTAGAGCAAAAATAAGCCCTTGAATTGTTTGGCAAGTAAAATTATTGGTGGACATATTAGAACTCATGATTTTTTGGTTCCTTTCCTTGCCTAAGGGAATATCAACACCATGTTGCAGTTGGCTAATAAATTGTTTGAACAAGGATTCATAATCAGTTTCATCAATATCGATTACAACTATATTTGTATTGTAGAGGCTAACAAATCCATCAAGAATGATTCTATTTCTATGGAAGATAACAATCATGGTGATATTTGTTGGGTATTCATCCCAAATGGCCTTCCTCCCACTGATGCTTGCACAAAAATTGCCCAGTTGTTTCATGTGATAGAAAACATCATCATCTCCTTCATCGACAACCTGATTGGGGAGATCAAAAGGCAAGACCCTCAAGAGGACTTTTTTTAATAACAATCTACCTTGTGAATTTATAAAGCCTAAGTAAACAATAAACACACAAAATGGAGCAAGCATAATTCAACACTAAAATTTTAAGCTTTTCTTTATTTATTGATAATAAAAATAGGTTACATATGCCTCTTTATATAGAGGTCTTAAACAGATCGAGAGACTCTAAAAATAGAAATAGTCTAACAATAATCACATGCAAAAACTCTTTAACTATTCATTGAAGATAAGGAAAACAGTAAGGCGGTGCATGATGTTGAATGACATGTAGAACTAAACATGGTGAATGGAATGTAGAACTACATGTAGAACTAAACATCAACATCACATACCAACATACTCTCCCTTGATGTTAAGACTCACACTATGGTCTTGAAGTTTTGTAAACTAAACCTGAGAAACTCAGTGTGCAAGATTACCCTCTCTAGTTTTATAAATCCTCGTAGTACCATTCTTATAGAAGCTAAGTACTCACTTATACATTTCTCTCCCTCTTGAGAGATCACAAATTTTTCCCTTTCTTTCCCTAATATAGAGGACTTATAGTCTCTCAAATTACATGACACCTTCCAATGTGTCAATCATAGCAAATATTCATCAGCCACTAGTTGACACAAACCTTCAAACTTTGTTTGACCAAAATTTCTTTTACCATGCCAACATTTAGGCTTATAACACATTTTGAACATATTTATAGCTTTTTCCAACTATATCCATCAATCCATCTATAATCAATCTTCATATTACAATCTTTCATATATTTTTCATTCCACTCTCTGTTCCAACATGAATTTTCAGAATGATTCTTCAACCCACAAATTATACAAGGATGAAGATACCACCACTTCTCTTTTTTATATCCTCCCCTATGACAATGGGAACATTCCATAAACTCCATACTTTTACCTAATTTTCATGTACTTGTAACACTTGTTACATAATTTCTATATCTTTCAGCATATCCCAGGCCTTCATTCTTTGGCCTTGAAACTTTTTGAATAGGCTCTCTCATTCCTTGCCCATGTTTTCCCAAACCTTTTCCTTCATATCCCATTTTCTTCATAATTTTGAAACCAATTTTTTTAATAGCATCACAAACTAAAAAATCTTTAGTTTTAGACACCTTTTGACCTTTAGTCTTACATTCTTTATCAAAAACAACTTCACACAAATCAACAGTTTGATCAAAGGAACACAAATCTTTTGTGCCACATAAAACATCACATACCAATGGCTTTGACTTTAGACATTCATTTTTTCTCCAACAATTTTAGCTTCTCCACCAAATATTCATTCTTTTTCTTGACCTCATCAAGAAGCTTCAATCTTCTTTCTATCTCTTTATTTTTCCTTTTTCGCTTTCTCTAGTTCTTTTTCTATATTTTCATTCTCACACAAATAATCACATCTTTCTTTTCTGAAATCCATTATCTTTTCTATAAATTCTAGTTGCACTTTTTCAGCTTCACCAATTCTTCTATCAAACCATTTTTATCACACATTAAATTTGGTGTTTCTTTCTTCACCTTTTTACAAGTCTTTCCTATTGAAACAAAAAAAATTAAACTCACCTTGTAAAACTACAAATATAGAAAAAAAAATGTGCCCCTATGCCTCAAACACCTTCTATCCCTAATAATCGCAATGATTCAACATCCTAAAATTTGTTTGGGAGCAACATTCAACACTTTTCAATGACCTTTATTTTAAGGGTAATTACTTGGCTTTCTCCTTTAGCGATTGGTATTTATCTTCAATCTTTCTTTGATATTCTCAGAGACTCCATATCTTTCTTCAATTAAAAACTTTGATCTCCTCCTTTGAGGGTCGACTTCCTCCAATTCATATTTTCCTTTAACAATACAATATCCTCCTTGGACAATGGTCAATTTCTTTTCTAATTCCAGGGCAATTACTATTAGCTATGAACCCCCTCCCAATCTACATTCTTTATTCACTTGACTGTGATTTCTTTTAGAATATTGCGACCTCCTTTCTTTGGTTGGACACTTTTAAAAATCTAAAATATCCTTTTGCTAACTCCTTGATGGCCTCTGTGTTGACCTTTCCTATGATAGTGGCTATGGGTGACTTCTTTGGTGATTTAGACTTCAAACAGCAATTGCTCATTTTTATGACTTACTTTTTTCAGCAATAGGAAATCTTCTTTCTATGATAATCTTTTTCTTGGGTGATTCATATTGTCATGTGATCTACTACAGCCTATAGATATTTTCACATGATCCTTTGACTATGATATTTTGGCATGAGCAGCAACTATAATCTCAGATCTTACTTTTCTTTGGCCTTTCCTCTCATAGCTGCAAACTATCTGCAATCAACACAAACCATCAACCTGCTCTGATTTTTCAACAAAATTTGCAACGATCTTTGACAACTTTGACACTTTTTCAACCCTTCGATCTGATGTTCTTTGGTACCAATTGTAAATTTATAAAGCCCAAGAAAACACTAAAACACAAAAAATAGAGGAAGCATAATTCAACACTAAAAGTTCCAGCTTTTCTTTATTCATTGATAATAAATTTGGTTACATGTGCCTCTTTATATAGAGGTCTTAAACAGATCAAGAGATTACTAAAAATAGAAATAGTCTAACAATAATCGCATGCAAAAACTCTTTAACTATATGAGGTCTTAAACAAATCAAGAGACTACTAAAAATAATAATATTCTAACAATAATCACATGCAAAAACTCTTTAACTATGCATCGGAGATAAGGAAAATAGTAAGGCGATGCATGACAGTGAATGGCATAGAGAACTACATGTAGAACTAAATGTGGTGAAAGGCATGTAGAACTGTGATAGGTTGTCGTTAGTTCCTACTACTTTAGAATATAAAATGTCAATTAGTTGACCGGGCAGTGTCCAAGGCAGTTTGCAAAAAGAAGATAATTCAGATAACTCATCTTAGATTTTATGTTTTTCTTTAAACTATTGAAATCAATTTTAGTCTAAGGCCATTTAACTTCTTATCTGGAAAAAAAATTATTCTAGGAAAACTGAAAATACTTAAACTAAAAATCATAAGATAACTAATTTAGAAAGTATCAAAACTAAACTAGAAAGCATAGAGATAAGCAAAGTGAATAACTGATAAACTACGGAAGTGGAAAAGCAAGTGAACAGACTATCAAAGATTTTTTTATTTAGTAAAATATTCTAACAACTATGAAGAATAACTTATACTAAAAATAATGGTGCTTTCGAACTTCAGAATCAACTCTTAACATACTTAAATACTTCCTACTGAACATTTATTTATGTAACAACTAAAACAACATAACAGTAAGTACTTATTTATTTAAACTAACTCCCCTTGAGTGGCCAGCTCGCAGGTCAACACTTCATTCTCAAATCACAAAAAATATAGGTTTGGGAGTCCTTCCATTATACATAGCTATCATCCATAGTTCAACAACGCAACAATTGACAGAAGAAAATTCTTTCATTCACCAGTATTCAAAAATCATGTAAACAGCATAATGTTACTACTCAATCTTATTCATCTATTTTGAAATTACATTCTTATAGAAAAACCTATAACTAGATCCTAGATTCTAGATGGTGTGGATAGCCATTGAAAAAGTCTTTTAACAACTTTAGCTAACTTCCATGTCTTTAAAACTCATAAAGATAGAGAAGGATCAAGACGAGCCATGAAGTTTTTGGTAATAAAAATTAAATAGATAGTAACTAGATCTTCGGTTCATCAGCCTGAGATTCAGGAGGAGGTTCACAGCATCTATCTTTCATTATTCTCAAGGCACGTGTTGGCTCAACATTTTGTAATAGCTGCTAGATGACTGATTATTCCCTACAAAAACACTCAAGTCAACGAATTAAAACTGTATTGGCAAATTTCCTCAATTGATCATAAGAAATAAAGTTTGCATAATTTTCCTTAAAGATAAGCAATTATTTCACCTAAAGTTTAATAAATTGGCACAGAACTAGGATTGAACTTGTTAGAATAAGATTTTATGATTTTATTATGATGAGGTTATTTTTACCTCATCATTTCCTCCCCCACCTATTTCCTGGCAGGTCCTCCTGCTCCATAGTTATAACCCTGAGTTTTATTCCACTCCTCATATATGGCACTGAGATCATGTTCCTCTCTTGTTGTTGCATCAAACGCTACAGGGTCATGGATGAACCCTCTGTGAAATATCACACTCTCTCCACTCATTAAAAAGTCTATCATTCTCATCAGTTGAAATATTGAAAGCAGGAGGTGGATTAAGTAGCAAAGGAGGCCTATATCTCTTTCCCATCCAGTTTGTCTTAAGGGTTCTCAGGATTTTGACTAAAGCATTAGCTCTTCTAAAAGACCACTTGATTTTCAGAGGGTAAATGACCTCTCTTTTCTTGAGATAAGCAAGTAATGGATTGAACCTCTCTTCACAATAATTTCATGCTTTCCAAATCAATTTATGCCCATGATTCATAAAATTATTGTAACACTTCCTGAGCCTGTCATCATACTTTTCTTTCATTTTTTCATTAATCAAGTGAGATGAAAAGGTATCTTTGAAACCTTCGGGCCTGGAATTTGGTGACCTTATTTGAGACCTATTGTCTATTCTACCTATGCAAATTATTTTTTACGCTCCTTCCAATGAATTTGGTTTCTCATTGTACACAAAAGGGCTTTTAATTCTACTTCTCCAACAAACAGTTTGATAAAGAAATCGGTGTGATTTTCTAATAATAAATCATGCAAAAAGAATTCACAAATCAAATCTTGATCCTCAGGTTTTGACTCTTCAAATATCTTAATGAATTCTTTGTCATTGGGTTCATAAGGTTGATCATTGTAGATTCTAAATAATTTCCGTTGTATCCATTGTCTGTTTAAAAATATGGAATACAATCTAGATGGCCTTGTACACGATAATAGACAATCAATTAATTGACATACATCTTGTTTTCCTTTGTATGCCCTATGAAATGACTCCTTCAGGATTACCAGTTCCTTCTTCAACCTGTAATTCTCAGTTTGAATATTTCTTAAGAAATAACACTTTTTCACCCATTTCATTAGCAATGGGGGAATGCGAACCTGGAACCAATCAGTTATAACTGGCTCAGTTTGAAATTATTTTGATTCCATCTTTGGTTTCTCAGTGCATTCCGCCAAGTCTTATTCTAGCTCTACAACTCTACTAATGGAAGCATTTAATTCTTTAGCTCTTTCTTTCATGTCTTCTTCAAAGGCTGTGAGCATAAGCACAAATTTTTTCTTTATCCTTTCAATTTATGTATCCTTTTCTGCAATGTCAATATTATAAGTTTTATGCTCATGACTCAATTCTTGTATTTTCTCTTTCAACTTATAAATCATTGTGTCCTTTTCCTGTAATTTTAGTTTTAAACCCTATATTTCTTGATTCCTTTTATCTATTACAGCAATATGCATCATCAATTCTTCTTTTTTCAATTCAACCTGTTCATTATTTTTGTACAATTGTTTCTTTAGATTGTCAATTTCTATTTTACATTTTTATGTTTCTACAATGACATCCTTCATTTCAACTATCTCAATAATTCTATTAACAATAGGGGAAAAATTAATTGGAATACCATCATCTCCTTCCTATTCTCTTCCCTGAATTTCCTCAATGAAGACCTCCTCCACATATGCAAAGTGGTAAGGAATCTCTTTGACTGAATCTTCTCTTTCTAGATATATTTCCTCTACATTGGCAGGCTTTGAAATCTCTACAGGCTCAAATGGCCGCTTAGGCTTTTTCTTTATTGAACTTCCCTCCATATCCTGCAATGGGGTTTTGGAGAATTCAGAGGCTAATGGAGGAAGACCTTGAAAGGTGATGGGTGTCCTATTTTTCCCTTTTCATTTTCTTCTAGGGTTACTCAAATCGAAATAAATAAGCTCAACTTGCTCTGGAAAATCAAGGGTTTTGAATTCATCATTCAAAATTTTTGGCACTTCCTCACTAGGGGTGGTGGGATTAGGAGCTTCCAAATCTGGAGAGCCCTCAGTGGAAATTTCTCCTAAAGGTGAATAAATTTAGTGAGATGATTCCCCTGGTTCTATTTTCTTTTGGATTGAAGGCTTCTCAACTTTCTTTAAAAACTTTTCCCATTTGCCCTCATATTTCTTACAAAAATAGTATTTACAAATTAATTGAATTAAACCATGGTGTTTCAGTGGCTCTGGTCCTATTTTATATCTTTCTATGGAAGATTTAAGATATTCATACAAAAATTCAGGAAAATTTACCCTAAGAGCAGGGTTCTCTTTCCCATGACGTAAATGGATCAGTATTCGGAAATAATGTCCTACTACAACAACTAATTGACCTTCACAATTAAAATATTTTATGATCCAAGCAATGGCAATACCCCAGCGCTCTAGTATGGAGGTCCTCTAGTGCTAATTACTACTATGGGGTGAGGGTCTCCCTCTCTAATAAATAATTCAAATTATTTTTTCGTACATTATCTAAGAGGTTTCTTTTATTTTAATACCTAAATTTTCTAACCCAGACAAACAGGAAATAATTTTCGAACTCACCTTGAAATGCTTTCCATGAAGTACCACCTCACCATTTAAGAAGTTCTCAACAAATGAGCTCACCAGCTTTACATCATATCCTTCAAATTTTCTGATAAAATCCAACCATCTTGCCTCTTCAAATAGTCTTGAGATATTGCTCAATCCCAACAATTTTTCGAATGAATTTGGCTTTGATTTCTTTTTACTACTCCCCATTCTCATATTTTCCCTCTAAACAAATAATTTAATCATGGCTCAAAGCTTTCACCCTGCACTTTTGAAAATATTGCATCTGAAATCACTTATTTGTTTTGTTTGCAGCTTACTATGCAATCATTTCCAATCTGCATGGAGGCATGCAAAAGGCTTTATTGTACAAGTAGTTGATCGCCGAGTGGCACAAATTGCTAAATTGGGAGTGAATTTTCTGTCAATTAATTATTCTTTATTCAAAAATAACTACCCACTTAAAGTGAAAATTAATACTTATTTGCATTCTATGATCATTCGAAGATCTCGTACCTTACAGATTTGATAGGATGATGGAAGGTATTGGCTGAGGTGACGGTCGATTTATTGTGGCATGAATGGGAAATTTTATGGATGATGGAGCCATCAACGAGGACTACGGTACCTGGAGGCTTTATTTATGATATATATAAAAGAAAAGATAGAATGACATGTGTACAAGATATGATGATGGAAGTGTCGTGAAGTTCAGAAATTATGAAAAAGGTGGTGGAATGTGAATGAATAAGTTATGGAGCACATAACTGTTGTTGAGCTCAAAACTAGTGCAAGAGGTTTGTATTTGTGATAAAAATGTGAATACGTTCTGTAGCATTGTCGAAAGATGCAACTAGAGCAGCAATGGAATGAAGGTTCTGGAGCATCCCCGGAAGATGTAGTCAGAGCAGTAATGGAATGAAGCTTTTGGAGCATCGCCGAAAGATGCAAACAGAGCAGCAACGTAATGAAGGTTTTAAAGCATCGCCGAAAGATGCAGCAGAGCAGCAATGGGATGATTAAGAGGTCTAGAATTTGAGAGCTTTCAACCTTAGTGCAGGAAATCCTTTTCGACAGGATGAGTTTTGTACAAGTTCTAGAGCATCAGGCATAAGGACCGTCAAGTTCTGGAGTATCTAATATAAGGATCATAACATTCTAGAGTATCTTTGGAGGGTGCTCCGGAATTTATGTTCCATCTTGAAGGAGTCCTGCAAAATGGAACAAAAGTTAGCTAGGTCCAAAAAAGAAGAAAGATTAACAAAGAGAAATATCTTGGCATACATGTCTTTTTATTACACTTTTTCTTTTTCTTTTTCTTTTTTTTATTATTTTATTTTTATTTTTTATTTTTATTTTTATTTATTATTTTATTTTTTTAAACAACATCGTTTTAGCATTTTTACCATATAGACTCTACCTTGGCAGATTCAACATATTCGACCTTGCCTTGCATTTCCACCATTCTTGAGAATTCTTCCCTATTGACCATCTTATGGTAGACACGTAAGCAGTGACCATTAACTAAGAGGGTACAAGTGTCACCATCTATTGGTTTCAACCGAATAGTTCCATTTGAGAAGAATTCATAAATTTCATAAGGTCCCAACCAATGAGTCTTGAGCTTTCCCTTATGATCTTTGTACCTCGAATTGTATAATAGGGCCCAATCTCCATTATGGAACTCCCTCTCCCTAATATGTTTGTTGTGCCACTCTTTCCGTTGATGTTGAATTAGTTCAATTTGATGGAGAACGTCTAGGCAAAGCTCATCCAAATCACTTAGTTGTAGAACTTGTTCAACTTGGGCTCATTTTAAATCCAGACCTAGTTCCATATCTTTTGGTAGATTTTGTAGTTCAAAATCAATGGGAAGAAGAGGTTTCTTTCCAAAAATGAGCTCGTAGGGATTGAATCCAGTCGTGGATTTCCAGGTTGTGTTGTATGCCCAAACAGCTTCAAGGAGTTTCCTGACCCAATCTTTTCTTCCTGAAGAAACTATTTTTGTTAATATGTTTTCAAACTCTCTATTAGTTACTTCCACTTGGTCGTTTGCTTGAGGGTGGTAAGGGGAGGACTTCCTATGGCTTACCTAAAAATGGTTGGTAAATTCCAAGAGCACCTTGGACATAAATTGGGGTCCCTGATCAGTAACAATAGTTTGAGGGGCTCCATATCTAAGAAAGGTTTTATTATAGAGGAATTTTGTGACTTTCTCCTCCCTAGCTACTCGTAAGGCTTGAAATTCAGCCCATTTCATCAAGTAGTCAGTGCAAACCAATATATACTCTTTCCCTTGAGAGGAAGGATCTATGGGTCCAATAAAATCTAAACCCCATTTCTTGAATGGTTCAAGCACTACCTATGGTAGTAAAGGAATTTCCAAAGAAGCAGTTGGTCTTCCTACTCCTTGACATTCATCACAATGATGAGCATAGTTCTTAATATCCTTATACATTGAGGGCCAATAGTATCTAGTGCCCAAAATTTTATGGGGCGTTCTCTTCACAGAGTAGTGCCCTCATGAAGGATCATCGTGATAGGCCCTTAGAATGTTGTAGTTTTTGTTCACTCTCACACATCTTCTTAAGACCATATCCGGTCCACAACAAAATAACATTTCATTTATCCATTTGAATGGGGCACTTTCCTTGATAAGTTGTTTCTTTTGTTTAGTCGTGAATCTTAGGGGTATCTCAGAAGCAGCTAAATAGTTAGCGATATCTGTGAACCAAGGTGATTTTATAGAAACTACAAATAGACTCTCATCCAGAAATTCATCTTGTACAGGAGTATTTTCACCCTTGTCATGTTTTATTCGTGATAGAAAATTTGCTACTACATTATATTTCCCTGGTTTGTCAAGAATTGTAGCATTAAACTCCTGAAGGAGTAACAACCATCTCATAATTCAACCATTAACTATAGGTTTGTTCATTAGGTATTTTATAGTTGAATGGTCTGTATAAACTGTAACCTTATATCCCATAATATAATGGCATAATTTCTTAATGGCATGAAAAATAGCTAGGAATTCTTTTTTTGTGGTTGTATAGTTTCTTTCTGTCAAAGTAAGATTCTTACTGATAAAATATATGGCATATTTACCCCCATTCTCATCTTCTTGTCTTAGAATTGTACCAATAGCATCATTAGAAGCATCTGCATAAATATGGAAATGAATACTCCAATTTGGTCTATGCAAAACGAGAGAAGAGACAAGCTTTTTGTTAATGGTTTTGAATGATAGTTGACACTCTGGTGTCCAAACAAACTCTAATTCTTTCTGTAAAAGAAAGAAAATAGGAGTTTTTATTTTACTAAAGCCTTCAATGAACCTTCTATAATAACCAACATGTCCAAGAAAACTTTGAACATATGTTTGTGTTTGAGGGATATTCAACTATCAGATGACCTCAATTTTATTGGGGTCGACCTTTATTCCCTCAAAAGAAATATGATGTCCCAAGACTATTCCCTATTCTACCATTATTAAACATTTTTCATGGCTAAGAGATAGTCTATTTTCCTCGCACACTAGTAGAACTCGGTCTAGGTTTTGAAGAGCTTTTTCATATGTTGACACATAGACTTTAAATTCATCCATATAGACCTCTACAAAGTCATTAACGAGTGCAGAAAATATAGCAAGAACAACTCTCTGAAAAGTCACTAGAGCATTACAAAGTCCAAAGGGAAGCACTATGTATGCAAATGTGCCCCAAGGGCAGGTAAACGTGGTCTTGTCTTGGTCTTCTAGGGCAGCCTGTATCTGATTGTAACCACTAAATCCATCTAGAAAGGATAAATATTTCCTTCCAGCCAAGTTGTCCAAAACCTGGTCAACAAATGGTAGGGGAAAATAATCTCAATGAGTGGCTTTATTGAGTTCTCTATAGTCCACAAATATTCTCCACTTCCCATTTTCTTTTGCATGACCACCATAGGTGATACCCACTTACTATTAGAGATAGGATAAATAAATCCTACATGGAGGAGTTTCTCAATTTATATTTTGACCAGATCTTTTAATGCAGGATTGAGTCTCCTCTGAGGCTGGAAAATAGGCCTTATATTGGCATCAGTATAGATGTGATGAGTACAAACACTTGGGTGAATTCCCCTCATGTCCATATAATACTAAGAAAAATCTTTAGACCTTTTCACCAACACATTGAATAACTTATCCTCTTGTGTTTTTGTCAGCCAGCTATTGATATTCAAAGTTTTTCTTGGTAATAGCATGATCGATTTTGTCCCAGGATGGACTGAAGTGATAGTATAAATTGGTCATAACAAGGTATTGAGAGGACATCTATGAGGTATAATTTGGTGAAACCTTGTGATATCTTCAAAGAAATGACTTCTTCTGGGAATCATGTTTACTAAGGGACAAGGCATTCCCATTGTAGCATAGCTTTTCTCCATCCCGCTTATAGCAATTGGTTGCCCAAAAATTCTTTGAGTATCCATCATTTTTTCCTCATTCAGGGTTATATCAAGGCGTGCTACATCATTTACTAACTCTTCCTCCAAATATTATTTGTGTTGTTTAATTACTACCATAGCTAGCGAGGCCAAACTATCTTGACCACTAGATTCTTTCAGTTCATCAACCTAGACCTTTTTATGCTCAGTTGGTTTAGTAGAGGGATACAAGAACAAACGTTTACTATCTTAACCATGCACAATGGTCATTCCACCTTCTCTGCAATCAATCTTAGGAGCAACCGTGGCTAGCCATGGTCTCCCTAGAATTATCGGATAACTGTCTTTAGGTGTAAGTGACTAGATTACTTGGAAGTTGACTAGATATTCCCATCCATCAAATTTGACGAGAATTTTTTTAATGATGCCCATTGGGATGGCTATCAACTAATTTTCCATTTGTAAGACTGTGGTTGTAGGACGTAAATCAGTTAATCCTAAATTTTCCATTACATCCACAGTCATCACATTAATAGCTGCCCCAAGATCCACTAGTGTTTTTGGTATTGCTACCTCGTTGATTGTAACAGTTATAAGTGGACTCCTAGGATCATCATATTTTGGAGCAATAGTCTTTCTAGATAGAAAATAAGCTAAATAACCATCAATATGAATGGTATTTATCTTTTTTGGCTTCCTACCTGACATTTTAATATATAGTCATTTGATTAACTGGTTTAACTCAAGAATTTCCTTTATTTCCTACAATAGAGGAACCTTAATTTTTAATTGCTTAATCTCCTGAATTAACACAGTTTCAGAAGCAATAGTCACTTGTATAGTATCTTCCAGATTCATTAACTTTAAACGTTCTAGATATGGTGCCATTTTTTTCTCTTTTGGAATGGACTCCTCCTTAAATTGACTCAAGGATTGACCTTCCTCCTCCCGAGATAAATCAACAGCTCCCGCTACTGAGAAAGTCTCTTTATCCTTGGTGAAAGTGTCTCAATCAGGTAACTTTTCTCTTAGTGTAATTTAGGCTCAGGTTCCTCTACTATATCTTCAATAGTTGGGGGTTGAAGAGTTCTACCAGCATGCAACTGTACATTTCCTAAATATATCGCATTCAGTCCTGTAACATTTTCATGTTTGGTAGAGTAGATTGGTGTATTCGGGCGATTATTCTTAGGATCGGGGAGTGGTTGCATTGGAAGGTAAGGCTGGTTCACCTGCTCAATCTGAGGATCATTTTGATCCAGAGGTAACAAATTATGTTGTTGATTCCTCCTAGGTCCAGTATAAAATTGATTTTGTCCCTGATTCCATTGGGGGGAAGCATGTTGTTGGTACCATTGTTGTTGTGGTTGGTTCGACCACTGTTGATTTCCTCATTTATGGGACACCCAATAAGGAGTTCCCCAGTTAGGTTGTGCGGGAGGTGACTGATTCCAAGATGGGGTCCATTGATTATGAACCTAGTTATTTTGTGGTCTCCATGCAAGATTGGAATTATGTCCATAAGAGAATTTACCTCCTTGATGTTGGTTTAACGCATTTATTTCTTCTTCAACTTGAATAGTTTTTTTCTTGGCATTCTTAATATCAAAGAGAAGCTCACACTACTTTGTAGGATGGTTTTGCTCATAAAGTTGACAAATATTAACTTTATCTAAAGGACATTCTCACAACCGGTGTTTGTTTCAACATCTAGGACAATAGATTGACAAGATCTTGGGGTTGGGAGTTTTATCTTGTATGCCATCTAAAGTAGTGTTTAACTAAATGAGAATTTTAGTTTTCAGATTTTCTATCTCTTCGTAGAGCTTACCTATCTCATTAGACCCTTTAAAAATAATAGTTTTATGAATTCCTCCCCAAGTACGGGATAAATCTTGACATAACTCACATATTTCCTCAAGGGTTAGTTGAAACACATCACCCTTCCCCATTAGATCAAGACTTCTTATAGCGTCATCATCAAGTCCCTTAAGAAAAAAAAAATTAAGAATCTCGACACTAATGGCCTCTTTTCCACATCTTTTAGAGAGGAAAAGGAACCTATCGAGATAATCCTCCAAACTCTAATCCTCATTAGGTCTCAGTTTAAACAGCTCTTCCTTTTGGTCACTCACCCTATAGTAACTTTGGTATTTTTGTAAAAAAACATTCTCCATTTCCCCCCAAGATGTTATACTACTAGAACCCAATCCCATAAACCAGCACATCGTTGAATCCTTTAGAGTAGAAGGAAAAATATCTAGCTTTTGGTTATCATTTTTATAGTCATATATTTAAAATAAGACCTTAAATTCAAAGAGATATTGGTTTGGGTCTTTCGAGGACAAGCCACAGAAGGTTGGAAGGAAAGCTGGAGAAATTTGCTTCATCGCAGTATCATCATTTGCATCCAAGGTAATAGGATAAGTAAAGGTTCTAGGAGGGCATTGAGGTTCATTTTGGTTATGTTCAGCTCTACAATCTCCCATGATGTTCGAAGAAGATTGTTCCTCAAATACAATTTCCTCTATAACTAGTTGGTCTTCCATTTGCTTGTTAAGTAAATAGTGGAAAACCTCAGGTGGAATAAGCTCAAATAATTATTCAGAAGTGTGGTCGTCTAAGCCTTGGGCTTCCCTAGGTATGATTGGTATGTATTTTGGGGGGTTCTTTGGTATAAATCATCTGTGAGGGCCTCTTTTCCTAACCATGCAGAAGAGGAAGCCGATGGTTGAATTTTTGGCATAAAATGAGGTATCAAAACTGTCTCCTAGTAACACTTAAGCACAAAGGCTATTTTAAGTCCCCAAAAATGGCACCAAAAAGTTATAGGTTGTTGTTAGGTCCTACTACTTTAGAATATAAAATATCAATTAGTCTACCAGGCAGTGTCCAAGGCAAATTGCAAAAGAAGATAATTCAGATAACTCATCTTAGATTGTATGTTTTTCTTTAAACTACAGAAATCAATTTTAGTCTAAGGCCATTTAACTTCTTATCTAGAAAACAATTTATTCTAGGAAAACTGAAAATACTTAAACTAGAAAGCATAAGATAACTGATTTAGAAAGCATCATAACTAAACTAGAAAGCATAGAGATAAGAAAACCAAATAACTGATAAACTACGGAAGTGGAAAAGCAAGTGAAAGAACTATAAAACATTTTCTTAAACAATAAAATATTCTAACAACTACAAAGAATAAATTATACTAAAAACAATGGTGCTTCGGAACTTTAGACTCAACTCTTAACAGACTTAAATACTTCCTATTGAATAGTTATTTATGTAACAACTAAAACAACATAACAGTAAGTACTTATCTATTTAAACTAACTCCCCTCGAGTGGCCAACTCGTGGTTCAATACTTCATTCTCAAATCACATAAACTATAGGTTCGGGAGTCCTTCCATTATAAATAGTTATCATCCATAGTTGAATAGCTCAAAAATTGACAGAAGAAAATTCTTTCATTCACCAGTATTCAGAAATCATGTAAACAACATAACATTACTACTCAGTCTTATTCATCTATTTTGAAATTACATTCTTATAGAAAAAATTATAACTAGATCCTATATTCTAGATGGCGTGGATAGCCATTCAAAAATTCTTTTAACAACTTTAACTAACTTCCATGTTTTTAAAACTCATAGACATAGAGAAGGCTTGAGACGAGCCATGAAGTTTTTGGTAACAGAAATTAAATAGACAATAACTCAATCTTTAGTTCATCAACTTGAGATTCAGGAGGAGGTTCGCAACATCTATCTTTCATTATTCTCAAGGCACGTGTTGGCTCAACATTTTGTAATAGTTGCTAGATGACCGATTATTCCCTACAAAAACACTCAATTCAACCCATTAAACCTATATTGGAAAAATTTCTCAATTGATCATAAGAAATAAAGTTTGCATAATTTTTATTAAAGATAAGAAATTATTTCTCCTAAATTTTAATAAATTGGCACAAACTTAGGATTGAACTTGTTAGAATAATATTTTCTGATTTTATTATGATGAGGTTATTTTTACCTCATCAAAATTCATGTAGAACTAAATGTGGTGAATGGCATGTAGAACTAAACGTGAACATCACATATCAACATGTTTGGTTTCCATCACATTAGATGCAGCCAAATTCCACAGAATTCTAAATGCTACTCTATGAACCTCACTTACTACCATCTATGCCCTTCAATATAATTTACCCAATCTCATCTCCTCCTTTGTTGTCCCTTCAAATGGTAAGCCCTACAATTCCTTTTAATTACACAAATGAATGAAATTATCTAATAGTGGAGTAGTTTTTATTTTGAATCCTTTATGGGAGTTCCCAACGACTTTGCGATGGTTAAATACCATCCCTCAATGCCACCTCTCTACTCTACAAATCCTCCTTAGTCTATTGGATGCAGTGAAACCCAACAAGAGTTTCTCTTTTGCTTCACTAAATGTTACATGGAAAGAACGAGAGAGATCAATGGGTGTTATTCAATTCTTTCTATTATCTAGAAGCCCCTACAATCGATAGATTAATTTTCCAAGGATCTTTGGCATGTTCAATTGGTCCTTGTATTCCTTCTCCTCATCTCAATGGGGAATTTCATTCACAAATCATGACAAGCTTCTGGCCAGAAGAAGAAAAAAATTTAGAGTGGTTAGACAAGCAATCTTTGCAATGTGTGTAAATTTTCTTCAAAATCCTAACAATAGTGAACCAAAGACAGTTAGAGGAATTTACGTTGAGCTTGGAGGCCACCTAGAAACCATCTCTATTGGTTTTGTGGAGCAATCTAATGGACGGTTCAAGCGCTCTACTTCCTCCAAAATTCCTGGAAGCCACCAAAGATCAAGCATGTTTTTTGTCATGGTTCCCACAGATGCAGTTTCTTTCTCATCCTTCTATTGTATGTTTCATCACTCACTTTGGATGGAATTATATAGTGGATAGCATCACCATGGGGGTGCCCATGCTCTGTTGGCCTTATTTTGCAGATTAGTTTTTCAACTATTTTTATGTGGTATATGTTTGGAATATTGGGTTGGCATTGATTACATATAGTGATATAATAACATGAAAGAGGGAAATCAAGAAGGCGATTGGAAGAGTGCTTGAATATGATGAGATGAAGACAAGAGTAATTAAATTAAGGGAGAGAAGAAAATATGTAGTGAAGAGCAAAACAAGATCATCATATGTAAACTTTCAATACTTTGTGAAGGCGATGAAGTAGGATGTGTGTTACAAATAAAGTTGTTCGTGGAGTCATTGTTCCAACATTAATATGTTGGAACATGAACTCTCAACTAGTGTTCTTTTTAAAATCTTGCAGGAGGGTGATTCCACAATACTACTTTACAATTTTTGGCCAAACTAGACACTGAACTAATTTTTTCTAACTAAATCTTCACTTTCGGGCACCTCTAGCGGCTAAACCTTGAGGAATTTGAAGATGATGCAAACTAGTGATTTGTGACATTTTTTTTATAGATTCTAAGTATAATTTTTTCAAAAATATTGGAATCATATTGCACTTCTTTTTCATCTCCTTCGAAAACTAGTTGTTTTTAGTAAACACCATTTTTAAGGAGTGATTCTCACCATATACAACATAACTTTTTTCCATGAAGGATAAAATTATATTCTTTTGAATTTATATTTGTAACTACAATATCTAGTGATTCCAATTGGTTTCACAGTGTTTTATTGAATATTTTTTCTTTAATCAAGTTTCGAATTCAAACCAATTACAATTCAGACATTGGCAGGTCTTATACAACATAAAAAAAATTGTATGTATCGAAATTCAAAAAAAAAATTGTTGGATCAAGGACATCAATATCTAGTGCATTGATATTTTTCAAAAAAAATTGATAATCTGTTATTTTTCCATGTGCAAAAAGAAGAGCTTGATTTTTGATGAAAAACCTATATTTAATCAAACTAAAAAATAAAATACATAATAAAACCAAAACATATTAAAATTTTATTCATTGGATAGCTCGTTTTGAGGAATACCATCTTCCAGTTGGGTCTATGAAGTCTTCTCCATTTTCATCCTCAACTCGAGCTTCAAAGGGAAAAATTTTGGATTTTTTTGGTGCCAGAGGGGGAGAAGGGGGGAAAAGTGGGGTTCGAGAAAACCTTGGTTTGAGCGAACCCCCCTTGGAGGTTCACTCAAACCAAGGTTCGCTCGAACAAGGGTTGGCGCAAACCAGGGTTTGAGCAAACCCCCTTTCTATAACCCTTTCCTTTCCTTTTTTTCTCAAGAAATGTGGGACCCAGTATTTAATGGCTTCACTCGAAGGGGGGTTCTAGTGAACCCCCTTTTGGTTCACTCAAACCAAATGTTCATTCGAACCCCCAAAAACCAAAAAATTTTGCATGGGGGAATTTTTGGAATTTTCCTTCCTCACTAGAATTGTAAACCAATTTTGTGTGTTTACCCAGGAGTAGTTTGTATAGTTAGGTGTTGTTTCATATAATAAAATCATTTGTAGACCCAAAAAAATAGATTGTTCAAAAAACATAGGATAGTTTCATATATTAAAATCATTTGTAGATCCAAAAAGCTAATCATTCGAAAAAACAAAATTGCCTGATATGATAAACTGAAAAATATTTTACTTTCATATTCTCATTATGTTCTATTCATCCTCCAACATGGCGCCACTTCCTCATTTAAGATAAATGTTGATTTTCCCTCCCCTTCCCCCGCCCCGTTCTCTTAATTTTAAGTAGAAAATTTTATTTTACTTAAGGTATAGCCCAACTTCTCCAGCACATCAATGCAGCATATTGTTTGAAATCTCAATACTAAGGAAATATTTATTGTACTCATTTTTTACTAGCTCTTCAAAGTCAGGTTTAGTCTATATTTTGTGGACAGTGATATGCACAATTAATGAGAGACAGATCTTGTTTAAGAAGTATGGATTGGAGTGATGTCCACTGGACTATCTTGTGAGCTAATAATTGTCTTTCACACTACCATCTCCAAGGTTTTTTCTCCTCTTTAAAAAGTGATTATAGAAAGTGGATATAGATAAATATGCATATAGAATTTATGTTGTAGGAAAAATTATTAGATATATGTAGTAAGTAGTTTTGGAATATAATAGTTCCTTCTTTTATAAAAGGAATCCACTTTTTTTTGGGTGTAGTGTAAAGAGTTCAAGATTTTTGGGTTGAATTCTTGTAACAAGTTGTTTTTGATAAATACAATGAATTTTTATTTTGTGTCTATCAATTTGGTTTAATTCTCTTTATTTATTTCACCTAGTATCAAAATCAATAAAGACATCTTCTTGTAGTACAAGTCTTACTAATCTCCAAATTTCTCAATTGACTAATAAGAACTATAAGTATTAGTCAATCACAATGAATTTTTTATTTAGTTCTCAAGATACATAGGAGCTTGTGGAAAATAGATTTCCTAAAACTATAGAGGTAGAAAAATATAATGCATTATATCAGCAAGAAAAATATTTTTTCACAAATAATAGAAAAGAGTTTTTCAAGGCTCTCTTCTACATTTTTTAGACAATGCATGAAAGTGGACCTTCTTGAGGGTTACAACAAAATCAAAGGAAGTGTGGAACATCCTTCAAAATTCACATCAAGGTATGGCTAAAGTAAAAATTGCAAAGTTGCAAATGTTGAGAATAGATTTTTAGATCATGTTTATGAAGGATTATAAGTCTATGGATTCATTTTTTTGCTCAAGTTATTGGTCTAATAAGTCAAATTAGGTCTCATGATGAGAGCCTTGAAGAAAAGAGAATGGTAGAAAATATTTTGAGAATCCTATCAATAATGTTTGATAATATTGTTGTGGCAAAAGAAGAGACAAAAAATAATTCATAGTTTCTTGTAGACGAGTTTCATGCATCTCTAATTTCTTAGACCATAGGCTAATTCATTCTTCCAAGTATTCTTTGGAGAATACCTATAAGACACTAATTTTGTATTCATGGTAGAGGTAGTGGTATAGCCATGGTAGGAGGGTCCTCAAAGAGAATAGTTTGGATTGTGCAACAAGAGTTACACAATAGAAGTAACACAGAATATGGAGGGAAATGCAGATTAAAACATCCTCATTAATAAAATCTTCATTAAAATTGGTTGGAAACATCCGAACATACAGATTCGGCTCACAGGCCTATTACAACATGTTCAAAAATACAGTATTCTTATTTGCAAGCTAAAATATTACAAATCGAATTATATATTCTCTTTCATCATCTTGATTCCTATCCTAATGATCTATTACAGTGTTTTATATCATATCTGAGATCTAGAAATATTTGCATCGGCCAAATATCATTACAATCTTCAATGAAGGAAATATAGCATGTGCATGAATAGGTCGGCCTCAAATCTGAACTCCTCCATCGAAGGTGCATATGATGAAGTATGGACCTAAAATTAATCTCGGAAACACTCCATGGAACAATTTGAAACACCTCACAAGGATTCGTAAACTACAGGAAAGATCCATAAGAGATCAAACTAGCTGTTAGGTTTGAAATTATTTCAAGGCTAGTTCCAAAACTATCACTTAATTCGAAAGTGATAACTTTCTGAAAAAAGATCCAATCGAGCTCAAATCTTGGAATAAGGAAACTGAAAATGTCCATGATGAAAACATATATCCATAGGGTCTGGTGAGGAAACATAATTAAATACTAAATCTTCCAACTTGAATTGAACAAGAAAAAAATTGAATGAAAGTATTTTTGGTTGATGCAAGATTTCCAAGAACCAAGGATGCTCCTACATTAGACATCTGGGGTTATTTGAAAATTGATTCCCTCTCTTTACTAGGGCTAAATGAAAACCAATACGGTCTACCTTAGCCTGATAAATCCAAAAAGAATCCTCCACTAGTCTACCTTTCCACTTCACAAGATATTTTTTGTACTACCTTCCAAGAGCTTTCCTCCCATCTCTGATATCCAAAATCTCTTCTATCTCATCTTATTGTTTTTTAGGAAACTGTTTCTCCATTTTTTCTTTATTGTCCTCACTAAGTTATGCTTCATGGTACTTCTCTAGATCTGTAATGTTGAATATAGGTGATATACCCATACCATCTGGTAACTCTACATATGCATTTCCCGAATCAAATTTCTTCAAAATCTTACAAGGTCCAAAATTCCTCATCTTGATTTTATTGTATGTGCCAATTGGGAATATTTCCTTCCTCAAATACACCATCACTTCATCTCCAACTTTGAACTCCTTATGTCTCCTCTTTTCATCTGCTCGCTCCTTATACTTTTGGATCATATCTTCCAATTGTTGCTTTACTTGAGTATGCACTTTCTTCATATATTCTACAAATTCATGTACTTCTGCACTCTTTTTATCTTCCTTACTGATGTCTCACAACTTTGATATACCTCTAGGATGAACCCCAGTAACAATATCAAAATGTGTCTTTCCAGTACTCTTGTTCACTGAATTATTATAAGAAAAATCTACTTGTGCAAGGACTAAATCCCAACTTCCGGTCATCTCTCCAATCAAACATCTCAGTGAATTCCCCAAACTCTTTTTTACTACCTTTGTTTGTCCATCAGTTTGTGGGTGAAAAGTAGAATTGAACTTTAAATTTTTCTTTAACTTCTTCCAAAGTGTCCTCCAAAAGTAACCAACAAAATTTGTATCTTTGTTTGAGACAATATTCCTAGGTAATCCATGCAATATGACTACTTCCTTACAAAACAAGTCTTATACATGTACTACATTTGTTGTCTTCTTACAAGTTATGAAATGTGCTATCTTAGAAAACATTTCCAACACCACAAATACAGAATCATTACCTCTTTGTGTCTTCGGAAAACCAAGTATAAAATTCATACTGATATCCTCCTATGGTCTCTCTAGGACTGTCAAGGGTTTATACAATCCAACATTCTGACTACTCCCTTTTGCAACTTGACAAAATTTTCAACTCTGCACAAATTTCCTTACATCCTTATGAATTTGTGACCAGAATTAATTCTCACTTACCAATGCTACTATCTTATCAATTCCAAAGTGTCCAACCAATCCTCCACTATGTTTTTCTTTCACCAAGTTATCTCTCATTGAAATTTCGGGTATACATAATTGATTTCCTCTGAAAAACATATCCTCCTGAATGAAATAATCCAATTACTAACTCCTATCCTCAAAGACTGGTTCTTTACAAGCTCTCCAAGGTTCTATAAAATCTGGGTCTTCCTCATACAGGTTCTTCAATTCATCAAAGCCTAATACTTCCACTCTCATCCTTGCCAACAAATTCCTTCTCCTACGCAAGGCATCAGTAACTCTATTTGACTTTCCACTCCTATGTTTCAAAACAAAATTATATTGTAAAGCCTGATGATCTGTATACAACACAAATTCCTTAGGCAACAAGTAATGTCTCCACTTCTTCAAGGCTTGAACTATGGCATAAAACTCTTGGTCATATATTGAATACCTCTTCCTATCATCGTTCAACTTTTCACTGAAATAGGCTACTGATCTTCCTTCTTGACTTAATACTGCTCCAATTGCATTTCCACTTGCATTATAGTCTACCTAAAATATCTTATTAAAGTCTGGTAAAGCCAACATAGGTTGCTCATTCACTTTTTGTTTCAACAACTCAAAACTTCAGACTACTCATAATGTCCATCTAAAATATTTCCTATCTCCTCTCATTATTTCGGTTATAGGACTACAAATAGAACTAAAATTCTTAATGAACTTCCAATAGAAACTAGCCAATCCATGAAATGATCTCACCTCTCCAATTATTTTCGATGTACACCATTCAACAATTTATCTTACCTTCTCAAGATCCATCTTCAATCTATCTTCACATATACCAACTCTTCCTTCAAGAAACTGTTAGAAAACCAACATCACCTGCATACAATCACCTATCACATGCAAAAGACATGCATAACCAAAAAAGATGTTTTGTAAACCTCAAAGTAAAAATGCATTATTGAGAATCTCAAATTATTACAAAGAGATCAATCCTTATGAAGGAGATCAAGAAACCCTAAAAGGGAAACCCTAAATGAAACCCTAGTGTGCACACTTAATAATTAATAAATAATTATTAATATTTCTAAGTTTAGCTTAAGCAACTAAAGGAATAAGTGACTTAATTAATTAACCAGTATGATATAATTAATTAAGCATAATAGCTTATTACTCTAACACCCCCCCTTAAGATGAACTTAGGAAGAAGCTAAAACACTAGAAGAAGATGCATGCAAGAAAAGATGGGTCTCGACAACTAGGCATGATCAAGTACCCATTTACAAATGCAAGAAATAGGTAGAGGAGTAAAACCTAGTGGGACAAAATCCTCCTACAATGATATGACATGCTGCAAAGAAGCACTAGAAGAACACTGTAGAGTAACACTAGAACCAAAATCTGGCAAGCAAGGAAAGATACTTCTGTCTACTACTAAAACCAGATGAGAGTCACTGATTGACTCGAGGAATCATGATAAAAGCAACAGTAGACCCGATGCCTCAGAACACTCGAAAACTCCAAACAGGAACAACCCTGGAATCTATGAAGTAGCAGTCGATTATTGAATGATGTATTACTGAAAACGAAGTGCAAAGATGCAAGTTGCACTCTCCCAACTATCAAAACATCCAAGTAATCTCCAAAACACCCATCGGTCCAAATCTAGATTAATGATAAACCTAGAATAGATACAGAAAAAATTGCATGTATAGAAACATAGAGCTCCTCAATACCTTTCCAACGTCGCAAAGATAGCGAAAATCGGAGATCGTGGAAAAACGTTATGAGCTCGGAAGCATAAAATAAACATCTAACTTCAAATAGTAATGAATGTATTAAAACAAAAAAATATTGTAAAATAAACTACACTACAGGAAAGTGCTTGGGACCATCTTTCTGGAGATATCTTGTTTTCCCGATTTTGATACCGTATGCCCAAGTTATGCCAAACACAAAAAAAAAAAAATTTTGGGCAAATCAGGGTTAGGAGGGGGAAAAGAGGGTCGTATGGCCGATGACATCATGCTAACGTCAACACTTCACTTAAAAAATTTGACGGTCGTCTAGCCATCGCCACAAAAAATCAGCCCCCTTGCAAAAAAAAATTCAGCCCCTAATCACCCATGTGACCACGGGCGTAGGGAAGGGGGCTGGATGTCCGGTCGGGGCTGGGCACAAGGGGCCTGGTCCCCCATATGACCGGTGCTGAGCAGAGGTGGGCCCACGGAGGCTGGTAGACTGGCAGTGGTGAAGGGGTGGCGCCGCCCAAGGTCGCTGCTCCTAGTGGCCACCGGGTGGCTCGGTGGCGACGCTCGCCATTTTCTTCTGGCAGCGCATAAACCAATGCATTTTTTTTTTTTTTTGAAAAGCGAGCCTCAGAACACGTGTCGGGGAGGCCGTATGGTCTCCCTGACAAAAAAAATTTGCCTCAGAAACCAACTGCTCCAAAATCAACGATTTGACAAACGTTTCTAGGGTTTTGGGCCGCTGCGAACGCAATGGCGACGTCTGTTTGAACCCAAAGTGTCCCGAAAAATCAGCTACCCCCAGATCTTGCAAAAAAGATGTCTGTGGAAACCCTTACACTTAAAACTCACTAAGAGGCCATATCTTCATATCACGAACAGGCAACGGCAAGTCTAGAGCTCTAATACCATGTTAGAAAACTAAGATCACCTGCATGCAATCACCTATCACATGCAAAAGACATGCAAAACCAAAGAAGATGTTCTGTAAACCTCAAAGTAAAAATGCATTATTGAGAATCTCAAATTATTACAAAGAGATCAATCCTTATGAAGGAGATCAAGAAACCCTAAAAGGGAAACCCTAAATGAAACCCTAGTGTGCACACTTAATAATTAATAAATAATTATTAATATGCCTAAGTTTAGCTTAAGCAACTAAAGGAATAAGTGACTTAATTAATTAACCAGTATGATATAATTAATTAAGCATAATAACTTATTACTCTAATTCCTTCTCTACCTCATTATTGCATTTGTACATGGGTACCTGATCAGGCCTTGTTGTCGGGACTCATTCATGCTTTGTTGCATTCATCTTAGTTTTAGGTGCATGATTTTTTAGTCTCCCTAAGTTGCACTTATGGGGGGGTGTTAGTGTAATTAATATTTAATTACACTTGCCTAACTTTACTTAGGTTCTGCTTAGGTAATAATTAGTTTAGTTAATTAATAAGTAAGTTTTATTTAGTTGAGCCTTTTTTAGGTCAACATTAGGGTTGCATACATTACTTTTATAAAGCAAGTCTCTTATTGTAATTTCTTAATTCTAAATATTATCAATTTGTACATTTCATGCAAAGCCCTATTTTTTTTATGTTTTTTCTTTTGTGGAAGGTGTTTACGTTTGTATGTCTGATCTAGGGTTTCTAACATGGTATCAGAGCCTTGACATGTAGCCCCTTCTCAAATTCTAGAGAAAACCATTGTAGAGTTCGTTCGGGGTTCCTCGAGGTTATCATGCCTTGATTTTATTTATGCAGCATCTTGGATTAGATCGGGCACCACCATTGGATTCAGAGTGCTGGAAAAAGCTAGGTTTGGCTTTCATTTTGCAGATTTTGGTCATGATTTTCCAAATCTATGAGGGTTTCACGTTTGCTGATTTTTTAGAAGCTTTGGGGGAAGTCTATTTTTCAGAGCATCTTGAAGCAAAACAGACACTGCCATCGCGTTCGCAATGCCTCAAAACCCTAAGATCGCCCTTCGTTTCATCAATTTTGGCGAAATGGATCTAGAAGGGAAAAAAAATTGCCAGGGAGGCCGTGCAGCCTCCCCAGCATGCTCCCCGAGGCACGATTTTCAAAAAAAATACAAAAATAAAATAAAAACGCATGTTTTTTCAAAAAAAATTTGCACTGCCGGTGAAAATATTGGGCACCATCGCCGCGCCACCCAATGGCCGCCAGGAGCAGTGGATCTCGGGCGGTGCCTCCTCCCAGCCACCTCTAGCTCTGTCGGCCTGTGTTCCAGCCCTCGTGGGCTGCTTCAACCCCACCACGGTTCTATGGGGAATCGACACTATGCACTCAGCCCCCGCCGACTTAAACTCTACATATCCGATCACATGGGTGACCAGGGGCTCCACCCCAGCCCCTTGTATGCCAGCCCTTGGTCGCACACAGGACCAGGGGCCAAATTTTTTTTAGCCCCCTGGGCTGCCTGCAGGCCTTATTGGCCACTCTAGAGCACTTTTACAAAATCGGGCGTAACTTTTGCGTACGGTGTCCTTTTTTCACAAACAAGATACCCTTGGGAAGCTGATTCCAATGCCAATCTAGTGGTAAAGGTATTTTTCTCTAATTTTTCTCCAGTTTTATTTTATAGGTCTTTGAACTCAGAACTTGTGTTTTTCACTCTGGGGGGCATATCTTTTGACTCGGTGATCTTTTTTTCACCATTCTTGCAGCATTGGAAAGCTGGTTCAGTCCTCTAAATAGATCTGAGGTCTTTTTTAATTTTTTGTTTATGCATGTTTAAGAATTCTCTTATTTTTCAATCATTGGGTATTGTAATAAATGAACTGATATAAAGTTCCATTGGGAGGTTTCTTGCATAATAATCTGATTAGAGTGTGCATGCACTTTTATCTTCATCATGTTTTGATGGAAACTCACATGGGTTGTAATCTGGTTTCTTAGTTTCTTTTGGCCAAATTTTTTTCTTAGCTTGACACATATTAGATTCATATCGGTTCACACTTTAGATTGAGAGCCTATGGTTAATGATCCGCATCGGATGCATCTTAGTTTGAGGGCTACTACATTTGTGGTTAATGTTCTAGAGTCTTTATGGTACTTTTTCCCATGGAATAGTTTTAGTCTTATTTTGACATTGGCATCGAGATTCACGGCTTCCAGATTCTATCATCTTCATATCATCTATTGTTGCTTTATGGATTCCAGGGTTGTTCCAGTTTGGAGTGTTCGAGTGTTATGTGGCATCGGGTCTGTTGTTGCTTTTATTAGGATTCCTTGAGTCAATCAATGACTTTTATCCGGTTTCAGTAGTAGAAAAAAATATATTTTCTTGCTTGCTAGATTTTGGTTCCAGTGTTACTCTATAGAGTACTTCCAATGCTTCTTTATAGCAGTCATCTCATTGTAGGGGGGGTTGTCCCACTGGGTTTTCCTTCTCTACCTCATTATTGCATTTTTATATGGGTACTTGATCAGGCCTTGTTGGCGGGACCCATTCATGCTTTCTTGCATTCATCTTAGTTTTAGGTGCATGCTTTTTTAGTCTCCCTAAGTTGCACTTATGGGGGGGTGTTAGTGTAATTAATATTTAATTACACTTGCATAACTTTACTTAGGTTTTTCTTAGGTAAATGTAAGTGTGAATATGTGAATAAGATTAAAACACTTCTTAATACGACATTATATCAAAGATTAAACAAATTGAACTAATTTAAAATAGTAATCAATTGAAAGCATCATATTGCTCTCTATCTCCAAAGATTTATTAAATCCTGATTGTTCTCAGATTGTTTAAGCAAATAAGACTGTTAAAATGACAATTCAAAGAATGAGATGATGCTAATGCAATACTAAATGATAAGCAATCTAAACTAGCATATATGAAACAGATAATTGTAGCTACAAGAGGTAGCCATGATTGAAAACTTTATTGCTTGATGCTTGACGTGTGAATGTTTGATGCTTGATGCTTGAATTCCTACAGAGTAAGAGTGCATAAACTTGATTATCTGGATCCTTTTCTTGGTTCAATGAGGCTTGTATTTATAGATTTTCTGGTTGTAGAAATGCATAGGGAAAGCTTTGAAAGGCTTGGATTCAATCTAGAGAATTGAATGGTGAGAGATGGAGATTGTCTCTACCCATGGAAACACCAAGCAAGAGAAGAGGAAGAATTGATGGAGGAGGATTGAGAGATCAAATTCCAAATTTATCTCCAATTTGTCTCCAAAACTTTCCATGAAGTTTCAATCAATTAATTTTGACATGATTTTGACATAAATTAGATATAGGATATCTAATTGATTTTTGAGAGAATATAGATGGAATATTCTTTGTACTTAAATTCAAATATTTTTTATTTATTTTAATTAGCAAAAAAGAGATAAATAATTTAATAAAATGAACTATAGAAGTTGTTTATTAAATTAAACAGAAGAATACGGCAATTAATCAATACAGTGTTTTGTCTTTATTTAATTAATTTAAGATGGATGTGATAGATTGAAATAGGGATTTGATAATTAAATCGAACAAATTATTTAATTTTGTTTATTTAATTAAGATGAATATTAAATGTAATTTATATAAACAAATATTTTTATTTATTCAATAGTAGAGGAAATTAGGATAATTAATCAAATAATTTGTATTTAATTAATCAGATGCTCCAGACCAATTTTAGGTGTATACATTTTGCCCCTCTTCGAAGTGATGTGTTTACGCGTTACTTTGAAGAAAATTTTGTTGCTACTACCAAGATCGATGATATAGAAAAATAAATAATTTCATATGCCCCAGACATGCCCTAGACATTGATTTTCAGATGATGGATGATAATATGCCCCCTCGAGAGATAAACTAATGATTTGATGATTTTTATTATTTTTGAAATATTTTTATGATTTTATGATGAAGATATGATGAAGAAATAATTTATCTCCCGACAATGATGAAGAAATATAGCCTGCAAATGATAAAATGTTGCCCTGCCTTACCTCCTTGTGTTTGATGATTTTTGATCATGCAAACCTTTGATTTGATATTGATTGTTGATCCTAATAGATTAGAAGATTATTGATCTCATGATAGGTGAGATTCAATGATTGATTGATTGATTGACCTCATGATAGGTGAGGATCAATGATAGATTGATGATTGACCTCATGATAGGTGAGGATCAATGATAGATTGATTGATTGACCTCATGATAGGCGAGGATCAATGATAGATTGATGATTAACCTCATGATAGGTGAGGATCAATGATAGATTGATTATTGACCTCATGATATGCGAGGTTTAATGATAGTCGCTCATGAGATTTGATCAAAGTCTCACCAGAGCCGATGAGATTGATAGGCTACTTGATTTTTGATTGATTATAGGAGGATTTTAGAGTTTTTCCCAAAGATGTGGGACATGATTCCGCATCTAGCGCAGGCTGATATAGATATCATTAATCGGTGTGAAAAATCTATAATGCAGATGCAAAACTAATATGAATGCAGTCTAATTTTATCATGCAACTATATGCAAACTATTGTCATTTTAATAGTACTTTTGTGCTTTTTTGTCATCATAGAGCTTTATTGGATGTTGAAAGTGAGTACAAGCATCAATGGTATATGTTAGACCAATGATGACCTGAGTACTACTTTCATGATTTTTGATATTGCAAGTGAACACAAGCATCTAGGTATGATTTAACCGAGATGACCTGAGCATTCATTGCGTAAACAGGCAGTGATTAATCATTTCAATGTGTGAATTTGAATGTCATCGATGATACATTTGCATAGCACATCCCCCGACAATTCATACATTCATATGATTAACTTACAGACAGCAGACAATAAAAATATCATTCTCCTTCCTTGCTTCTCTAGTCCAATACATCATCGAGTTGCTCCAAAGAAATGATAACAATGATCAAAATGCAACATGTTCAACCTTTTCTTAAAGTATTTCAATCATTATTCAGATTAGATCATCCATCCTAATTTTGTGATGTTTTTGAGATTTTTGATTGAATTTTTGACATGTTTTTGGATTTTTGATTGATTTTTGACATGTTTTTGGATTTTTTGACTGATTTTTGACATGTTTTTGGATTTTTGACTGATTTTTGACATTTTTGGAGTTTTGATGAATTTTGACATTTGTTTGGATTTTTTGACTAAATTTTGACATTTGTTTGGATTTTTTGACTGATTTTTGACATGTTTTTTTTTTGGATTTTTGATATGATATGAATGTTCAAAGTGTTCTAATGGTGATTGATGTTTGCACTTCGATCATTGTTTTTGTTGTGTTTTTCCTAAGCTCATTGTTTTATTGCCCCCAGTGATTTCAGTATTTTGCCCCGAAGCTAGGGTGAGACATGACCACATTGCAATGATATGTTCTTGAGATTTTATTGCACCTTTTTTCAAATTTTATGATTTTTTTGTATTTTTTAGGATATTTTAAGATGAAATGAGATGATATGCCTGATTGAAGGAACAAGATGCCCCACAATAGGGTTAATGCAACCATGGAAAATTGATAGCTCAAAATGAAAGTTTCACTACAAAACATGTCACACAAGCAACATATCTCTTGTTGAAAGATGATAATGGTATGATTGATTAAGATGCCAGGAATGATCGATTCCATAAGACATGATGATGATAAGATTGATGATTGTTGATGATTGATTGACAAAAGATATGAGGATTGGATAATGTTTTGTAGCTAGGCTTTAAATATGATTTGTATGATAAGATTCGAGGTTGCAAAGAGACATGATGACATGGATTTTGATATGCTAGAAGATATGGAATGGAAGAAAGTGAGGATAAAAATGATGAATGGAGATGATCAAGATTAACTAGATAAGATACAGACACAAGGCCCAAGTATTTTTCCCCTATTCCTCATCAAGACCAAGGAAAGGAAGAAAGGATGTATTTAGTAAGAATGATGGAATATGGATAAGATGAAAGATATGGTATGGAAGATATGGATAAAGCGTATAGGATAGATATATTATGTTCAAGAAGATCCTTAACCTTGTCAAGATCAAAGGTGGATATGTAAGGAATGAGCATAGAAAGGATAATGACTATGAATTGTAAGATGGATGATACTTGTTCCTAAGTGTAGAGTGCAAGAGGAATATGGAAGATAGGATATGGATGATAGGGAAATGGAGGAAGGACTTAAGCATCAAGTTTCACAACAAAATATCCCTCTAATAAACCATGGCAATGGGAATTAGACTCCTAAATGTTGGTAGATTAATGATATGATGGAAGAATCTAAGGACTTATGCAAAGGTTTGGATTAAAGGAGAATGATTGGGGATGAATGTTGGATAATGGATAGGAGTTTGGAAGGCTTGTTGATGGATAGATGGAAAGGATGGAAAGATCAACATTGGCACACACCTTGAAGGGTGGTGGAGTGATGGAGGAAAAATGGATTTGGAAGGTGACAGGTTATTATATGGAAAATTGGAGGAAGCTTTTGGATTAGCAAATTTGGATGCCAATTTATGTTTTATTGCTTCTATGAGACTTTTAGGAATCCACATGATTTTTGACTTTTATTTTTTCTTTGTGGGCCTTTGTGGCCTTTCACATTTTTCTTTTTGATTTATAGACCTTTGTGGTCTTTGGAAATTTCCTTTTTGCTTTGATGGGCCTTTGTGGCCTTTTGAAATTTTCTTTCGATTTATGGATCTTTGTGGTCTTTGAAAATTTCCTTTTTGCTTTGATGGGCCTTTGTGGCCTTTTGAAGATTTCTTTTGATTTTGGATCAATTTTTCTTTTATTTTTGCATGTCTCTTCGAGGAGACATGTTGATCCTTTGATACATGTGGATTTTGATATAGAAGCTTTTGATATTTGGCACCCAAATTGCTTCCAAGAGCAATGGGAGGGGTGGATTGAGATGAATGATATGGAGGTATTATGGATGAGTTAATGTGGGTAGAATTTTGAAAGGGTGTCAAAGATGTGTGCCTTTGTTGCTCTTGAGAAATAGGATATGGACCTACGATAGAGGGAAGATTTGATGGACTAGGATGAAGACCTAGGATAGATGGTATATTTGGTGGATTAGAATGAGGACCTAAGATAGATGGTAGGTTTGGTGAACTAGGACACTTAGGTGTGTAACCAAGGCCGTGATGATATGGGTTTCTTTAAAAAAAAATGGGTTCTAGGATACCTTGTTTATGAAGGACTAATCCTTTTCCTTTGTAATTCATACTTTGACACATTTGTTTACCAATGGGATATGTATTGTTTTTGAAACAAGATGCGAGTCCATTTTGGGGAGGATATGACATGGATGAGAGGATAGGTGTTGGAAGTAAACCAGAATGGATAAAAGTGGAGGATCCCAATTTATAGGTGTGGGGTTCATGGATAGCTTGAATAGGTGTGATAGGTTCTTGACATGGGGATGATGGGGTGTTTTGATCTTGATTTGGAAAGGAACTATGAAGTGGTATGAAAGGCATATCTTGATCATGAGAAGGATAAACATCTTCATGAGATGAAAGGGTATCCTTGAATGGAAGCATATCTTGACCCTGATGAGGAAGGGAATCATGAGATTGTGTAGAAAGCATGTCTTGATCATCAGTTGGTAAGAAATCATTAGATAGGATGGAAGAACTATCATGCTCTTGTGATGTAACCTAATCATAAGATGGTATGGATTGATGATATGATATGGAAGAAGAGTCTAGAAGGATACTTGTTTCTTGAGATGGAAGGGAATAATTTTGGATGAAAAGTGAAAGGAGGGGATCATCATAAGATTCTTGAGAAATGGGATCTTGATCAAAGATTGGAAGAGTTTGTGGAATTTTTATATCATTTGATGGAGTGGAAAGAATATTTTGATCTTGATGTGTAGGGGATTCTATGCTAGCATGCTTTGGATTGAGAGATTGACATGAATCATTGGATGTTGAAGATATGATAGAAGGGGATGACTTAGCTTGAGTGAAAGAATCTTGAGGTTTATTTTGGCTTATTGTGGATGGAGATAAATGCATGACATGATAGGATTGCTCAATATCATTTGTGTTTGAGGACTTAGATTTGGGCTTATGGATCTTTTGTAAAAATTCAAAGACATCAAACTTGGATGATGTTGTTGTTGGTGGAGAGGGTGTCATGTCAATATTTTTTTCAAAGGAATAAGCACAAATGTCTAGAACCAAATATCTCTTTGTGGTTCTTTCCCTTTGTACATCCTAAATTTGTTGTTGAATGTTTTTCATCTGATGAGCTAGAGCATTCAATTGATCCTCATCTATTTCAGCCATGGTGGTTTGAGTTTCAATTTCCTATTCTTTGGATTTTTAGTCTGCGTGACCTTGTTAAAATGGACATACAAATATTAATTATTTTCAAAAAAAAATTTGATCTTAGTTTGGTATAGTGTCAAGGATATTAACTCAAGTCAAATAGAATGATAGATTCTATTGATTAGACTAAGTTGATAAGTTTGATTATAGGGTTTCGTTTCTTTGATTTAGGATGACTGATCCTGAAACTTAACTTACTAATCAAATGTGTTTGATTGAGACACTTTTGGATGGTAGATCTTGGTTTGATTTGAACAAATTCAATCGTAAAGTCCAATTTATGCAAGTTTAAGACTCTGTTTTGATTTAGGAAATTTTATGTTTTGATAAAAATCCAAATTTTGATGTTAAATGTCTCACATTGGTTTCCAATAGATTTTTGTTTTCTTGTTTTCTTTGTGTTTTTTAGGATGATTTGATCTGAATTAATGTTTTGAAAACACAACAAGCATTTGTAAAATAGTTGTTTCTTTAAGATCTAGAGTCTAAAAAAACAAGTGTATGTTTAAGAATCAAAACATGATCCTTCTTGTTTTTCACTAGTTTTTGATAAAGAATACACTTCAAGTAGACTCACTCTTAAGGTCAAAAGGGTCATTGTTATACTCAACAGCCCACATCTTGAATTACGTTGACTCACACAACCGTGTCACCGCCTAGAGGGCGCCCATGTTTTTTGTCATTTCCAAGCGCGTACTCAAAGTGATGGAAGTGGATACCGAATCCCTTGAGCAAGCGGTCCTTGGTAATTATATGGTGAGTGTCTTAGGGGCAGATTCTTCCCTCCCCTTGCACTGTGAGTATGACAATGTTTGGATACTGACTCAACGAGAAACTACTCTATGGTTTGTAGATAGGGTTTCCATTTGGTGCGGCAAATAGATAAACTCCCTCAGGAGACCTCCCAATCTTTAGAACAAAGATTTTGGGGATGGTTATCTTGCTCACTACCGTCAAGTTGGACTTTCATCAACAACTTGCATTTTTATTATAGTGGGTTGGAAAACCTAGCTTTGGTTGTTCCCACTTAGGTCGTTCCCGTAGGGTGAGTACTTTTTTCCACTACGGCAAGCCTACTAAAGGATTTAATAAAGTGTAAATGACCTGAAGTAAAAGTGAATCTGGCACTTTGGTCACCCAATTAAGGGGAGATCATAAGCCTAATCACCACAAGCAAAGCATATAAGTTTGTCTTATTTTAGGCCCAAAAATAAATTTTCTAATCTATTTGAAGGTGTTGCTTCACAGAAATCATGATGTTATTTTTAACTTCTACTGTAAGAATGTGATGACTATCCTAGGATTGATAAATTTGCTTTAAGAAAACAAAAAGTGGCTACCCTAGGATTGGTTCTTTTTAACCAAATTTGACAAAGCTTGTATAGATGGTTAATTTTAAGCCCAAAGTAATGCTAGTTGGTCCTAAAGCATGCATGAAAAATAACATATGATGGGTTGTTGCACCATGAGTGTTGGCACTATTCTGATGGATATCAAATAATCTTTTTTCACTTTTTTTTTTTTTTGAATTTAATGCTCCATATTCCTCTTAAAACCTAAAACAAATGCTCAAAGTGTTAGATGAGATTAATAAATAAGAAGATATAAAGGTTAGATGAATGATTAAACATAAAAGCCCTAAAACTTATACCAAGTTGCAATGTGATTTGAATTTAAATATAAAATTAAAAATTTTAACTCTACAAAAAGTAAGAAATACCTACACCATTACATAGCTTATGAAATTCTACCCCATTTTAATTTTAATTTTTTTTCAAAAAAGACCTTTGTATGACCAAGATATGACCATTTTAAGATTAACTGTCAAAGCGCTAAAATAGTGCCCGAAAGTGCTAAAAGAAGTCCCGGAAGCGCTAAAAAAAATACCGGAAGCACTAAAAAAATGACCGGAAGCGCTAAATTTGAAAGCGCTAAAACAATGACAAGAAGCACTAAAACTTTTAACGGAAGTGCTACAAGAAAAACATGCCGAGAACCTGCGTGATACTTTCCAGAAAAAATTGCAAAAATTGGGAAGAAAATGGGGTTAAGGCCCCACGGTGGGCGCCAAATTGTAAGTGTGAAATAAGTGAATAAGCACAAAAGAAACTTCTTAATACGACATTATATCAATAGACAAGTTAAATGAATCAATTCAAAGGAATTATTTATCAAAAGCATCATATTGCTCTCTATCTCCAAAGATTTATTAAGTCCTAATTAATCTCAGATTGTTTAAGCAAATAAGATTGTTAAAATGACAATTCAAAGAACGAGATGATGCTAATGCAATACTAAATGATAAACAATGTAAAATAGCATATATGAAACAGATAATTGCAGCTACAAGAGGCAGCCATGGTTGAAAACTTGATTGCTTGATGCTTGATGTGTGAATGCTTGATGCTTGATGCTTGAATTCCTGCAGAGTAAGAGTGCATAAACTTGATTATCTAGATCCTTTTCTTGGTTCAATGAGGCTGTATTTATAGAATTCTTGGCTGTAGAAATGCACAGGGAAAGCTTTGAGAGGCTTGGATTCAATCTGGAGAATTGAATGGTGAGAGATGGAGGATATTGAGAGAAAGATGGAGATTGTCTCTACCCATGAAAACACCAGGCAAGGGAAGAGGAAGGATTGATGGAGGAGGATTGAGACATCAAATTCCAAATTTGTCTCCAAAACTTCCCGTGAAGTTTCAATCAATTAATTTTGATATGATTTTGACATAAATTAGACATAGGATATCTAATTCATTTTTGAGAGAATATAGATGGAATATTCTTTGTGCTTTAATTCAAATATTTTGATTTATTTAAAGTAGCAAAAAGAAAGCTAAATAATTTAATAAAACGAACTATAGGATAGTTGTTTATTAAATAGACAGAAGAATATGGCAATTAATTAATAAAGTGTTTTGATCTTTATTTAATTAATTTTAGATGGATGTGATAGATTGAAATAGGGATTTGATAATTAAATCGAACAAAGTATTTTATTTTGTTTATTTAATTAAGATGAATTTAAATGTGAACTATATAAATAAATATTTCTATTTATTTAATAGTAGAGGAAATTAGGATAATTAATCAAATAATTCATATTTAATTAATCAGATGCTCCACACCAATTTTAGGTGTATACAGTAGGTAAGGCTAATTCTTGATTAGTTCCCGAGACACAAAATCCAAAAAAATTCATAAAATCTCATAAAAAACCCAAAAACATTGGAAAACCCAAAAATCAAAACAACCTCAAAACATTTCAAACACACCAAAAATATCCAAATATCTGAAAAAACCCAAAATGGTGCATCTGTCTCATCTCGGTTTCGCGTGCAATATCGGAAGCAAGTCTAATAGGTTCTAAAGTGAAAGCTTAATTGACAAAGTCTCAAGTCTAGATCAGTGAGTCAGCAAGTTGGTCAAGTCAAAGTATCAGTAGCTTGTCATCCAATCAATCTCATCAAAACCCTGATCACAACATCTCCTAGTTATCTGATCTTCCGACGATGGACATCAAAATCAAGTATCACCTTAGTTTAGCCTTGGCTAGCAGTACGAAGAACATTAACTTGTTTGTTTACTTTATCTGGTCTTTTTGACTTATCTTATTTTGCGCTCATTCCGAGGACCTCTCGGTGATGCCTAAACAAAACAAGTTTAGAGAGAAAGGAATGGGGCAATGGTCATTATATTTTTTGTCTACTATGCTTGTTGGACGTTCTTATAAAATAACTTGGTGAATACTTTCTTTTTTAGGTCCATCCTAGCAAAGTTTTTGTATGTCAAGTGTGAACAAGATCACTCCTATTTGATTGTTGAGGCAAAGTCCATCACACTAGGCACAATGCCATCCTAGTTCTTTATACCTTGATGCATCATACCTATGTGTGTTATCAAACATAAGGAAATTTATGCTCTTTATCTCTCCCATCCATATATAAGCAATACATCATCATTCATCATCATTTCTAATAAAGTTGGCTTGTTGAAATTTTGCATCTTTTTGGATTCAAGGGTTGATCCCTCTCATTCTTCTATCCTCTTTCATGCTAACAATACATCCATCCTGAATTTGTACTCTCATTGTACATAACCACATCATCTCATTTGCATAATCATTTAAGGTGCTTAAAATAACATAGATTTGTTATTCTAAGCATCTTCCCAACATATCATTTACATCATCATTGTCATATAGATCAGTTAGTCATAACCATCCATACATCCATTTCAAACCTCTTTGTCATGAGATCGACCTCAAATTGAATCTTTTCAGTTGATCTCTCGAGGGGGAAATGTACTAATGTACTTATTTCCATTGGGGCATCCGAAAAAATCAGATTTTTTTTTAATTTTGATGTCAGTGGCTTCATTCTTTGAACCAATTCAACGAGTACATTGCTTCAAAGAGGGGCAAAATTTAGACATGCAAAATTAACACTATTGATTAATATCATATTTGATCAATTTCTTCTTAATTAATTAAATCAAGTTAATTAATTAACCTCCTAAAGTCTCTTCATTTAGTTAAATCAAATATATTTAATTAAATAACTAATATTCATTTTCCTCTCATTTGATTTGAAAAAACTAAAAAACTAAAAATCAAATATCACAACAACTAATCACTAGCTTAATTAGTCAAATCCCTAATTAATACTAAGCCTAATCCATGTCCCATCCTCTAGATTTTCCCACTTGCACAATAAATCATTTATTTTGATTTATTAAAACCCCCTTTTTCTTCACAAGGAATATTCCCAAGGAATATGCCCTCATTAACTCCCTTTGTTTGAATTTTTTGTCTAAACAAATTTCCCCCCAAATCCTTCAAGTACATGCATTTAATGCCATATTCAAATTTCAAATTGGCACATTGGCCAAAATTTGCACAACCCTCATCCTTTCACATCTTGACAAGTGACATCTTGTCATTGGCTTATGAATGATCCCACATTCATCCAAAATCACTCAATATCCTAACCTTGAATCTATAAAAGCAAGGAATTTCAACACCACAACTACAACACAATTTGAAAACAACACAACTGGATGCATAAGCTCTTGCATTTTCAGCATCATTATCTTAGCAATATTTCTTATCAAGGGGTGGGAAAGGGCTTTCTTTCGACATCATGAGGAGCACCACTCCTGCTATGAAATAGAGTTTGGTTCATGTTTTTATATGTTTTCATTGAGTTTTATTTTAGTATTTTATCTTGTTTGCATATCTAACATGGTCAAATATTTCATAGGGATGTTGTGATTTGCTAACAATGTTAACTTATGTCAATTTTTAAGCATTTTCAGATTTTAGCATCCACACTAAGTATTTTCATGGCACATTGTAGTGTAGGAAAAAGTATCTCTTTTTCACACTTAATTTGGGAATGAATAATAAATAATAAAATGACCTTAATGATGTGTTAATTTAGTGTTGTAATATGTTTTACATATTCACATTAAGTTTAGGGATTTTTAATTAAACTGGACTTAATGGTGCTTTATTTTTGGTGTTGTAAGGTAGACCTTTACATTTCCACAGTAATATAGGGATTTATTAATTAATTGAGGTTAGTTTTCCTTAATTGGTCCTTTAATTCAAATCCAAGCCTAATTAAATGAAAATTCGAAAGGATAAAACCCAAGATTCATAAATTCTCTTACATGAAACTGAACTTTGGAAGATGTTTGTCTTAGGTAAGTGACCTATGACCCATTTTCCATAGGGAAAATGGGTCCTCACTTAGATCTAGGACCCTAATTTAACATAATGTTTAACATTGTGAAATGTGTATCCTATGTAAGTGGCCTGAGACCCATTTTATGTATGGTGAATGGGTCCTCACTTGGACCTAGGACCCCTCTTTAAAATATGTTTTTGGTGGTATTTTAATCATTTCAAATCCACAATTCAATGTTGTCTTGTGATATTTTAATTTCAAGAATTAATGTTAAGATATGTATTAATAAGAGGTTATTTCACTATGTTTCACCTAAGATTTTCATGTGTTCAAATCCTAGGGAAAATATTACGATCAAGAGTTATTTCAAAATTATTTAAGGGAATATTTCTTTGTCAATTTTTGCAGCAATCAAGATCCATTCATCATGTCAAAATTTATGTGGTTGTCATGCATGTTTTTCGAGCTAATATGTTGATGTAGGTTTCATGATTCAATCAAGCATTCAAAGTATCATTTCAAGAAAAGATTCAAAATCAATATCCACATCTATTGAAGCCATTTCATGCAAGTTTAAAACCTCTATTATCAAAGGTTTAAATAAGGGTTTGGTGAGTTGTGGCATTGCATTTTTTCATTCATCATTCCTTCATGCTATTTCATTTCATTACAAGGTTTAATTACCAAAATAGGTTTTGACCAAGGCAAACCCCCATTCACCTAACAAACAATTTTTTTCTCTCTTTGATGTGTGATTTTAGATTTTAGGTCCAAGATCTATTGAAGAAAAAAAATTGCAACTTTGTCAAAGTTGTAAAAGTTCTCACCATTCTTGTAATTTCACGAAAATTGATCTACAAAACATATTTCTAAATTTTGAACTATGAGATTTAGGAATTTGGTAGTGCAAACACAAAAGAATAGAAATTAGAAGTAGTTTTCAGAGATCCCTAGCCAGGAACCATTTTCCATAGGTAAAATGAGTCCCAAGATAGCTTTCAAAAATAATGTTTTCTAAGAGGTACACAACATTTTCTATTCCCATATCTACTAGAAGCTTTATTTTTTCTGATAGTTTTATCTTTCATCTATAAAACCCACTTTTTACATTTATTAAAAGAGATCATTTGGTTTTTTTAATTCCTCTCCCAAAACCCTTGTTTATTCATTTTTGTCAAAAGTTATCTCAAGACACCTTGCACCAAAATATGACACTTTGCGAGAGTTCTTCAGATCAGTTTAAAGTGTCCTCCAATCATCTGATTTTTGAGAAATAGTTTTTTTCTATTACATCTATGCTTAATCTACTTAGATTTGGTCTTTCATTTTAGTTTTGAGTTGATTTACTATTTTTTTGTGTCTCCCAAAAGTGTTATTTGGCCTAGATCCCTATCCTTGCAAAAACAAGGTAAATTACAAGATTTCTCAAATAATTCACTAACGTAAGGGTTAAAAGTGGGTTTTTACTTGAGGGATCTCATTTCTTGAATGAAATAGAAGAATAGGTGGGTTCATTCACTCCTTTTGAAATTTCTATTTATAGTAAGTTTGGTGAAATATCCCAAATTTAGTATAAAACCCCTATGTTTAGTGAACCCCAACATTTTTTTTTCTTTGTTTCATTTTGGTGAACCTAAGTTTTAAACATTCTAATTTATGATTTGGAGTGCAATAAAAACCTATATTTAGAATTTACATTACTTCATTGCATTTAGGTTTCTATATTTGGTTTGAAGTTTCATTGCATTTTAGGTGTAAACTTGGATTTTGCATTCATTTCAAATCCACAAATTTTCAAAAATTTGCATAATATCACAAATATTTTGCATAGTGTTTGCATATTAGTGTAATTTTTTCATTCATATTCAAAAATTGAGCCAAAATTGCATTAAAAAAAGTTTCATATAGGTCATCATTTTTCCTTCATTACACTTGCATTTCGACAATAAATTCTGGAAAATTCTATTATAGAAATACTAGTCTAACACCTGAAATACAAAACACATATAATCACTCTGAAATTTCATTTTTCAAATTTAAAAATCCCTATACTAGGACCCATTCACCCTTGGGTGAATGAGTCCTTGGAGGCCTACAAAAAATAACTTATCTAAGCTCTTTTGTGGTTTTCTACAATTTCTAGGTCTACTAGTAACCTACTATATCAATTTGGAAAGTTTTAGGAAGTTTTATTTTATACATCTAGGTGAACCCACAAAAGTGGTTTACAATTTGAGTGAGGAAGGAAAAAATCTAAAAAATCCCCCCACTCAATTTTTATTTATTTTCGGGGGTTCAAATGAACTCCTAATTCGAGAAAACCCCTTGAGGTTCGATTGAATCCCTTAGGTTTCCTCGAACCCCCCTTTTCCCACCTTCCCACCGTCCGACACCAAAAAGTCCAAATTTTTGCCCTTCGAAGCTCGAGATGAGGAGTAAAATGGAGGAGAATTCATAGAACAAACAGGAATATGGTATTCCTCAAAACAAGCTATCCAACATATATAATTTTAATATGTTTTGGCTTTATTATGTATGTATTTTTTTAGTTTTATTAAACATAGGTTTCTCATCGAAAATCAAGCTCTCTATTCAGCACATGTGGAAAAATAGCAAATTATCAAAATAAAATTTTGAAAAATATGTTCAGGCTAGGTATTGATGTCCTTGATCCATTAAAAAACAAATTGAATTTTGATAGATACATAAAAAGTTATGTTGTATACAGTCCGCTTGTGTATGAATTGCAATTGGTTTGACTTTGGAGCTTGATTAAGGAAAAATATTCAATAAAACACTATTAAACCAAATGAAAGTGCTATATATTGTAGTTACAAATCTAAATTCGAAAAAAATATAATTTTATCCTTCATACAAAAAAATTTATTTTGTATACAGTGAGCGTCACTCCTTGAAAATGTTGTTTAAATAAAAAACCTAGTTTTCGAAGGAGATGGAAAAATAAGTTCAATCTAATTCCAAAAAAATTGAAATATATATATTTATAATCTATAGACAAACCGTCACAAATCATTGGTTTACATCATCTTCAAATTCCTCACGGTTTAGCCGTTATAGGAGCCCGAAAGTGAAGATTTAGTTAAAAAAAATTTAGTTCGGTGTCCAATTTGCTCAAAAACTATAAACCACTATTGCGGGATCACCCATCTAAGTAAAATCATCATTTAGTGCA